>JAVTVJ010000252.1:1510000-2197117 GCA_034509425.1 Eopsaltria australis | reverse complement strand
GGAAAGGAAAAAGGAAAAGAAAAAAGAAATGAAAAAAGGAAAGGAAAAAAGGAAAAAGAAAAAAGGAAAAATAAAAAAAGGAAAGGAAAAAGGAAAGGGAAAAAGGAGAAAGGAAAAAGGAGAGGAAAAAGGAAAAAGGAAAAAGGAAAAAAGGAAAAAGGAAAAAAGGAAAAAGAAAAAAAGGAAAGGAAAAATGAAAGGAAAAAGGAAAAAGGAAAAAAGGAGAAAGGAAAAAAGGAGAAAGGAAAAAAGGAGAAAGGAAAAAAGGAGAAAGGAAAAAAGGAGAAAGGAAAAAAGGAAAAAAGGAAAAAGGAAAAAGGAAAAAAGGAAAAAGGAAAAAGGAAAAAAGGAAAAAGGAAAAAAGGAAAAAAGGAAAGGAAAAAGGAAAAGAAAAAAGAAATGAAAAAAGGAAAGGAAAAAAGGAAAAAGAAAAAAGGAAAAATAAAAAAAGGAAAGGAAAAAGGAAAGGGAAAAAGGAGAAAGGAAAAAGGAGAGGAAAAAGGAAAAAGGAAAAAGGAAAAAAGGAAAAAGGAAAAAAGGAAAAAGAAAAAAAGGAAAGGAAAAATGAAAGGAAAAAGGAAAAAGGAAAAAAGGAGAAAGGAAAAAAGGAGAAAGGAAAAAAGGAGAAAGGAAAAAAGGAGAAAGGAAAAAAGGAGAAAGGAAAAAAGGAAAAAAGGAAAAAGGAAAAAGGAAAAAAGGAAAAAGGAAAAAGGAAAAAAGGAAAAAGGAAAAAAGGAAAAAAGGAAAGGAAAAAGGAAAAGAAAAAAGAAATGAAAAAAGGAAAGGAAAAAAGGAAAAAGAAAAAAGGAAAAATAAAAAAAGGAAAGGAAAAAGGAAAGGGAAAAAGGAGAAAGGAAAAAAGGAAAAAGAAAAAAAGGAAAGGAAAAAAGGAAAGGAAAAAGGAAAAATAAAAAAAAGGAAAGGAAAAAAGGAAAGGAAAAAGGAAAAAATGAAAAAGGAAAAAAGGAAAAAAGGAAAGGAAAAAGGAAAAATAAAAAAAGGAAAGGAAAAAGGAAAGGAAAAAAGGAGAAAGGAAAAAAGGAAAAAGGGAAAGGAAAAAGGAAAGGAAAAAAGAAAAAGAAATTTTAAAAGGAAAGGAAAAAGGAAAAAGAAAAAAGGAAAGGAAAAAGGAAATGAAAAAAGGAAAGGAAAAAAGGAGAAAGGAAAAAGGAAAAAAGGAAAAAAGGAAAGGAAAAAGGAAATGAAAAAAAAGGAGAAAGGAAAAAGGGAAGGAAAAAGGAAAGGAAAAAAGAAAAAGAAATGACAAAAGGAAAGGAAAAAAGGAGAAAGGAAAAAGGAAAGGAAAAAAAAAAGGAAAAAGGAAAAAGGAAAAAGGAAAAAAGGAAAAAGAAAAAAAGGAAAAAGAAAAAAAGGAAAGGAAAAAGGAAAGGAAAAAAGGAAAAAGGAAAAAAGGAAAAAAAAAGGAAAAAAAGGAAAAAAGGAAAAAAGGAAAAAAGGAAAGGAAAAAGGAAAAAGGAAAAAAGGAACAGGAAAAAAAGGAAGGAAAAAGGAAGGAAAAAGGAAAAAGGAAAAAAGGAACAAGGAAAAAGGAAAAATGAAAGGAAAAAATGAAAGTAAAAAGGAAAGGAAAAAAGGAAAGGAAAAGGAAAGGAAAAAAGGAAGAAAAAGGAAGAAAAAGGAAGGAAAAAGGAAGGAAAAAGGAAAAAGGAAAAAAGGAACAAGGAAAAAGGAAAAATGAAAGGAAAAAATGAAAGTAAAAAGGAAAGGAAAAAAGGAAAGGAAAAGGAAAGGAAAAAAGGAAGAAAAAGGAAGAAAAAGGAAGGAAAAAGGAAGGAAAAAGGAAAAAGAAAAAGGAAGAAAAGAAAAGCTAGAAGCATAGGGAAATTTTAATTCTCAGACATAACAAGTGATAAAATCTTAATGAGGAAGAGTTCCTTAAAATAAAGTAAAATGAAATAAAACTCAAACAAATATTTGTGAAGGAAGATTCATAGGTGACTTGCCTTAGGGTAGAGAGGTGGCATAAATATCTGTGGAGGATCACAATTTAATGCTCGCTGCTTTGAATAAACACAAGCTCAGAGGGCATGCTTTTAAAAAACCATTTTTGACTGAAGTTGATTTAAAAACACTATGAAGGACTAAGATTTCACCCTAGTTTTTATCACCTCAGCATCTAAATAATGAAGATTCTTTCATAAGCCAGTCACAGATCCATTATTTAAACACAGCTAATTCCTTTCATCAGTAAGTCTGATTCCCACCTTACTGTGCAGGAAACATTAAGAAATGACCTGAGTATCCAGAGGAAACTGCAGGAAATCAGTTGCTTGACCTTCCCAATTATTTTCTTGAATAGGTCAGCAGAGTGCTCAGTGTTCAAGACTCATACCAAGAAACTTTATTTTTAATTCTGTTTCTGTTCTATCTGGTACTGAGAAGTAAGTACATGAAAAATAGAGTTAAAATCATGGCTTAGGACTACAACCCAACACTTCTCTCTTAAAATAAGCATTAGCAGGCAGGAAGGGGGGAGATTTTTTTGTTCTTACAAGTAAGAATTACAAACTTGAAAATCAGAAGAAGAGCCCATTATAACCACAATACCTGAACATGCAGACCACATGCACACCTTTCTCATTGCAGATGCAGCTTGCTACGCCTTAGGGGCTGAAAACTGCTGCTCCTCCCATCTCTGTGTTGGAACAACTGTTTGGAGAAGATGCTCAGCAACCAGATGAGTTTAAACTCATGAAATAACCTTAGCAATTACAACATATGTCTGCAGCCATCTTCTCTCACATGACAAAGGTTATGGAAGCGCACATAAGTGAAATCAAAACTCATGTGAAGGGAATTAAAAACAAGGGCAAAACCTGGCAGGACATTTCACACTGCAGAAGTACTTTGAAGATATTGCATAAATTTCTTTTCAAAAAGATGAAAAGTGTTATGGAAGTCACCATTGTGCTTTCTTTCTGAGCTCTCAGGTTATAGAAATGAGATTTAGAAAAGATCAATAAAATTTGCCATAAATATGATTTCATATCACTGATACGAAAGAGCCTGCAGGCAGCGACTGAGATTTTTGCAGGATTCTCCCTATCACTTATTTCTAAATCAAAACAAGCTCTGTACATAGAATGGTTGCTTTACCCTCCCTGCAGAGAAATGGGTTTTTATGATCAAGCTAAAATAGCTGCTGCTTTGTTGGGGTTTTTTGGTTTTGTTGTTGTTGGGTTTTTTTAACTTCTCTTGTTTTTGTAACTGATTACTCCTACAGCATTTTAATTTCTAGAAAACACTACCACGGCATATTCACTGCAGTTTTTTGTATTTAGTCGATGGCATACTTAAGAAGTTTTGCATTAATAACAATCAGAGTGCTGCTCTCTCCCCCTGTGCTTTACATCTTCTCTTCTGTAAATGCTCTATGTTTCCCTTTGCATTTAATTTGTTCTATTTCTTTGCTTTAACAGGCATTTAATAATGAAGGCATTTTTGGCCTTTGAGATGCAAACCAGAAATTACAGTAATGGTTCAGAGCAAATTTGTATGGTTTTATAATCAGCCATCAGGATCTAATAAGACTTGTTACACTGGGTGCTCATTGTGCATCCATCTGAAACCAAAAAAAACTCCAATTCCCATCTTCTTTGGAGCATTCCTCCAGTTTCTCCCCCACAATGTTTCCCTTGTTCATGTTTATCAGGAAGGAACTAATTTCTGTCTTTCTTCTTTAAGGATCGCAGATGTAGAAAGTGCCAAATTTAATCACAAAAGCAGTAGCTGGTCCAACATCCCTCCTGACAGGTTCTTATAAATTAAGGAAAGCCTGGAGGGAAAGGAAATGTGAAGAATCACCAAAACCTTGCATCAAGGGAAGAGGTTTGGCCTTTCTTCAGACAGTCAGCCACAGTTCAGTCTTGAGGGAAGGAAAACACAGGAAGATTTTAGTTGTACCAACTGAAGCCTTTGCCCCATAAATCAGCCCCTGCTCCTTCTGAGTTCCATGGGTTGCATGGATGGCATGCAGTTTCAGAGCACAGAGCAGGATGAAGCAGCCTGGCTATCACTGCATAAAGGTTGAGAAAAGCAGCTCCTCAGCACCTCCCCAAGACTCTGCACAAGCTGTCACCACTCCACTGAGCAGATCCCACAACTTCAGTGACAGCAGATTTTCCCCATACCCCAGACCCCTTTGCAGAACCAAACCAAAGCTCCTTTTCTGCCTCTGCTCACACTCTGACCCAAATTGCTCCTGCAAAGGCAAACATATGATTAATCCCAACTGAACAGCTCTGAAAACTCTGAGGCTTAGCAGGGGGAAGGGGGGACAATGTGTCATTAGGGTTTCTGTCTTACCGCATGACAAAATCTGCTCGATCGATTTGTTTGCCGCAGCCGCTCTTTTTCAGGATCCCACCGTTTCCCACCACGGAGCATTTCTTCAGTGGCAGCTGGAAGGGAGTAGCCTAGCAACACAAAACAAGACCAGTTTTACAGAGGAGAACACAAACATCTTTGTAGCAGCCACTCCTGGAGAATCCAGGGAGCTGTGAGGGCTCAAAGTGACAGAAAGAAAAAGGAGAATTAGGAGTGAAGAAAAAAAAAAAATACAGAAATGAGCTGGTGAGTACATGTAGAACCAGTCTGAACCTCACTCCCCAAACCAGGATGCAACAAACTTGATACAGAAGGTGATTTTCTGCAAAACCCAAACTGCCTGAAGTTCTGATGCAGACACTGACCAAAGTCAGGCAGCTCACAAGCCTTCCAAGGCAAGCTGAAGGACACAGGGGAAACAAGACAACCAGGAAAACAGGGAAAAATAACCCAAGAGAGTGATCTTCCTGAGCTGAAATACAAAAGACACCTCTGGGGAAGAAAGAAGGAAGGAGCAGGGAATGCTGTGATGACAGAAGGGTACTGGGAATCTGGAGCCACCCTGGCTCTCTCCATGGTTGTGTTGCTGGGACAGCTCAATCCAGAGCCTCAAGCAAAGATATTTGGAGCTTGACAGCAGCTCCTTAAACAGCCAGCTGCCCAGACACGTTACAAATTAGTATTAGCATAAATTAAAATTAGAATGGGACCATTTTAGCTGAAGAGCTCTTGAAGCTGCTTAACAGGGCATGAAAGTGCAAGGTCAAATGGTCATGGGATCCCTTTGCACCAAACAGAGGAATATATTAGATCTGAATAGTCCTCATTCCAGAGGATCCCAAACCATGGATGGGACATGTTCCTGTCAGCCCCAAGCCTTTTGCAAGCAGCACACAGCACTTCAGAGCAGCCCAGCATACGAAAAAGAAAAGTGGTGAAGAGATTTAAAGCAATGTGATTTAGTTACAGAATGTGATTTGTCTACAATACAAGAGTTAATATTCTCCTCAAGCAAAAAAACTGTGCTGGGATTTTATTTATCAAACCTGTCAAAGCCTGACTTTGCAGCAGAGACAGGAGTTACTGCACAGGCCTCAGAGAATACAGATGCCAGGGACAGAGGATGCAGCATCAGGGAACAATTCTCTCTGGGTGCCTCATTTGCAAGTACAGAGCAGCATCTGACATTGCATCATAAATTCACCAGGCATTGCAATACAGGACATGGTCCAGAAAACAGACCCAGTATTACAACACAGACTCTGCATTTTTTAAAACTTACTCCTGCTGTCTTATTTCTCTTCTTCCCAGATTTACTTGCTTTCTCTACCTTTCTCTGCAAACTAGATTCCATTCAGCTTGTATAAAGTCACAACCTGCTTTTTAATGAAAAAACTAACTCTGGACTAAGATATGCTTAAGCAGAAAAATAAATTTAAGTGCCCTGAGATTCAGCCATGGTTAGAAATGCACTGACAGCACAGCAGAGCAATACTGAATATGCAGCTGCATTCTTGTCCTGCCTCTGCCTTCTTAAGAACATTTTTTAATTTACAGTTATTGACCCAAGAGCATATCTTGAGATGCAAAGGACATCTCATCTCTGAGGTGACCCTGATCAAACGAGAACTCACATTCTCTGTAAAGGGATGGGGGTGGGAAGCAGAGGAGATGTACACTAGATATGTTCTATAAATAACAGTACCTTTCTTATTCAAGATACATCAAAGCTCCCTTCGAGACAGCTGGTTACACAAAGGCTGTGCCAAACCACACAGGCAGCAGACATTAACTCTTGCTTTTAAGAGTGTGGGCACTGTCACATAAATTCTGTACCTTTAGACCCCTCCCAAATAGACATTTAGCAGTTACTAAATGCTTCCCAATTCTGTGAGTTGCAAACAGCCATTAATATTGCTTGAGATGACTTGCTGTCCTTCAAGGGGTGCTAATTTCCTGTTCTGCTCAGAGATGCTAACACCAGTTCTCGTTTGCATTCATACTTTGGTTTCCAAAAGCTGACGAAGTTTTGAAACTCTTGTCCTTCTGTTACCCTGAGCACAGGCTTGCTACTTGGTGTGTACAGAAAATTCCCACACCAAGGTGAGGCATTTCTATTTTTTATTTTAGTCTGTTCAAAGTAGGGAGTATGGTGGGAACCCACAAATTGTGTAAATACACCCAATACCTACATTTTAACAAACAATGGCATCCACACACATTGGTTTCAAATTCACTCATTTTTCATTAATCAAACCCTTATTTGCTACCTGTATCTCTTGCTGATCATTCTAATTTTCCTCCCCCCATTTACTACTTAGTTCTTTTGACTTCACTGCTGGTGGCTCTTGTCCAAGCAGCTTATTCATCTCGGAATAGTGCTCCCTTTCCCTTAAAACAAAGGATCAGCCAAGCCTATAAATTGCCACAAGTTCCACAGTGCAACTACTTCATCTCACCTGCCAAGCTATAGCTACTGATTAACAACAAAATAATTCCCAAGTCTGGATCACATCTTGGACTGGGTATCACTTCAGGGAGTCTGAAAAGCAAAAGAACAAGATCAGGGCTGACAAGGTGATGTGAAGAAGCCAAAGGAAAGTAGAAGGGGCAGATTAGATCATCATTGGGGTTGTCTGTGAGCCTAATCTGTGAAGGTCCACTTGTTCTATGGACAGAGGAGGAAAACCAGGCTGAACACAGCTCTGTGGAAAGCCAGCTTGCCCACCATGCCCGCAGACACTTTTGCCTCCCCTAGTGAAGAACTGAAGATTAAGGACATGGCACAAACATCAGAGCCTACACACCACCCTTCAGCTTAAAATGTTCAATGCTCTATTTTCCAGATCACACTTTTGAACTTTCTACAGACATTAAGCAAAAGCCATCATTCCAGTGCCATTCCCAGCATGTAGGGGCTGCAAAGTCCAAAGGATTAACTGTCTCTGCTGCTTGATTGCACTTCAGGTGCTTTGAGCTGAATGAAGAGCAATTGGGATGACCTGGGAGGAACCTGCATTTGTTACTTGCACATGACTTTTCTTCAGACGTTCCAATGACAGATCTGAGTTATTGCTGAGATTGCAGGGACATTCCAGGAACTCTTTGTCCAAACAAACACAAAACTGTCCAGTCACACAAAACTTGTACAAGTCCTAAGCTCAAGTGTTGCCCGAAAGCAACTATGAAACATTTGGCTTCTTCTTCTCTCTCTACAAAAACCTTCTAATGCTTTCCTTCTTTACCTTCCACATCACAACACTTTGCTAGGCAAATTATCAGTTCATAGTTGACAGTGTGTAAATTCTCACATTAAAGGGACCCAGCTGTCATTTATGCTAAATGGTCACAAAAAGCTCAGCTGTTTTTCTCCTTAGAATTCTAAGCCAGCCTAACAAATGCTGGCTTTAGGCAGCATAGTAGTAACAAAAGCATTCCCACTAATATTAGCTTCCTGAAACTCTGTTATTTTCATTGTCAACACATGTGTTGTTTTCTTCATTCATAAATTTTTTATGAATGGCCAGAGTCTTGTGGGTGGATTAGAAAAAAACAGCCTCAGTTTATTTAGTCTGATATAGAAAATGTACCAAAAAATCACCAACTTATCCCCATTAGTGAGCAATAATTATCATAGAATTTGCAAATACTTTAAAATAGTAATACCTTGCATATTGGAAATAAGCAGAATGAATTCCCTTTAAACATAAGTCAAGTAATTTATTAAAAGAATTGCATAAGGCATTTTTAAAAGGTATCTCCCAACAAAACCAAACACAGGAAAGCACCATTGTCTCGTTTTCCCTTTTTTAAACAATGAAACTCTACTGACAATCAGTGAAGCTGTTCTAGCTCATATTCATGTAAACAAAAGAAGAACCTGCACATCCCCCTGCAAATTCAATGACAAATAAACACACAGAGCAATAGATTAAAGACTCCCAATTGAACATGGGACTAATTTAACAAAGCATTTCTCAAGCAATTCACTGATTAGTTTCATCATTCATCTCAGTAGAAATAAATCATTGTCATCAGTTAAAAGAACATTACACAGTACTAACAAAAAATAATTTTAGATAATGCTACTCTAAATCGCTTTGATTTCATTGTTCAGTTGTTAATGCACTAATTCTTTTTGCTCACTCACTGCCAAAGACTTTAATCAGAAACCTGGAAAAACAGGAAAAATTACAGTATTCAGCCTCTGATTTAATGCTGAAGATATAAAAATCACTGAAAACACCGAGAACATAAATTAGAATAATTTCTCTTTTAAACAAGCATTTTGAATTTGAAAGAGATGCCGTGATTTTGCTGTCCCTTTCAAGAAGGCAGCATCCTGATGAGAAGGGTGGAGTTCTACTGAATTTCCTAAGGAGCCAGCAAAACCCTGAGAGTTCAGGGTGGTTTTTTGAACTGTCACATGCTGCAGGGTGGCACAGGCTCCTTCTCCATTGTTTACAAATCATGCTCGGTCTGATGCACCTCTTTGTTCTGGCTACAGACCTGTCAAGATGTGACAGCTTGACACAAAAACCCATCAATGCCAGGGAAGGCGTACTCCCAACAGGGAAATGTGGGGGGGGGCTGTGGTTCTTCTCATTTCATTCTCTCCTCTCCAGCCAGTTAGCAATTCTATCCTAACCCAGAGCAAGGAGTGACAGCAAGGTGACAGACACAGCAGCACAGAGTGGTTTGGGTGGGGAGGGACCCTAGAGATCATCTTGTCCCAACACTTCTGGGCTGGGACACCTTCCACTAGACCAGGTTGTTCAGAGCCCCACCCAAACCTACCTGGCCTTGAACACTTCCAGGGATGGGGCACCCACAACTTCTCTGGGAAACCTGTGCCAGTGCCTCACCACCCTCACAGAAATAAATCTCAAATTCCACGTATCTAGTCTAAACCTACTCTCTCTCACTGGAACAGTTGGGACTCTGGTTAAAATGTGAACATTACAAGAAGAAATGGTGGCAGTGACTATGATGATGCCTTTTTTTCTGGTCTTAGGAAATAAAGGCTCAGACAGGGTCAGAGGGTTGGGGTCGTTTCCCTCGGTATTTTAATAGGATCCCATTCCATGGCTTCTGCCGTCCAGGTAGAACGCGGCGCCAAAGCCCCGTCCCCCCAGTCGAGTGTACAATTAAAGACTCTACACATTAGCAGATCTACCAGGAGGGCCCAAGAAGGGGCCTGGGTGGGCTCACTTCTAGTTTACAAAATCTGTCCTACTAGGAGACCTTGAGGGCCCACAAAAACAGGGTGTTTGGTCTCTAACTCTCTGTGGCTTCAGGGGTGTTTGGTCTCCTGGCCTACTAAACACCATGAAACCGGGCTGAACTATCACCTAAAGCATCACAAGTGTGCATGCTGATACTTGTGAATACAGGGAACAGTGTAAGAAATATTCAGGAGAAAAAGCAGAAAAATCCTTCAGGCATCAATGAAAAGAGATAAGGAAGAGATCCTACATTGGACCTCCAGCTTCCTTTTTCTTTATATTTTGGCACTGCCAGCTAGTACTTGTTGAAACCTGAGGGTCACTGTTTGTACAAAAGAGGAGTTGTCCAGGTGGGACAAGTTCCCCTGTAGGTGCACGCGTCTCAGTCATGGCAGCAGTGTCTTTATTCCGCCCTGAAGTGGAATTGAACATTCTCGTTTACACAAGCATTGTGCTCTTCACAAACATTTACAAACATTCAGGCAGTATTGTTTTCCATGAGATTAAAACCTCAGTACTATTCACACAGGAACACAAGGCTGCAAAAGACCCCTTGGAAGACTGAATGCCTTGCTGTGCTGCTGCTGCAGGGAAAGCTCTGCTCTCCAACAGGACCCACGAACTAAAGACAGAACACTTTGCAACATTATTCACACAAACCACGGAGGAGCAGTGACTAAGCTGGCAGACACTTTTAGTTCCAGCTGTACTTTTAAGTAGGAACTTCAAAACAGTGTGATCTTTAACAGCTTTCTACCCAGCATGATGTCACTGCAAGGGAGCACTTGCTCGGAATTAAAAGAACATTTCAAATTGCTGATGTGGCATTTAATTCAATAGTCAGCCTCCATACAGCCACAACAGCACAGCGTGGGGATTATGGAAAAAATAAACATGAAAAGTACGTTTGTAGATTGGAACGGATTATTGACTGTATATCACAGACAGTGTTTTAAACAATGAATGCTCTGGCAATGTCAAGGGTATTCTCCCTGACAAGACGAAAAGAATAAATGGGTGAGAAATTCCAAACATCTGCAAGATTTTCGGATCCAAACTTTACGGCCTGCAGTGCATTAGGACCCCAAATTTTGGATTAAAAATTAGAAAAATAAAATATCCTTTGGTGATATTGTGGGGGTTGGGAGGGTGTCTCTTCTTCCAGGAGATGTTACAGTTTCCAACACCCCCACAACTGGGAAGCCTCAAGACAAACCTATGCTGCCTTCGAAACAGCTGCATTTAAATGTTCTGTGGAGTCACCCAGTCCCATGTAAATGGTAGAAAATGGAAAAATACTGTACATATTCCTTGAGGAACAGCATGATTTGAATCCATAAATAACTGCTTCTGCTGGCTTCCCTCACTACCCTTCTCATACTCTTGAGTGACTCCTTTGATTTTTTCTTTTCAAATCCTATGTGATAAGGCTAAACCTTGAGTCATAGGACAAATCACTAAACTCTTCCAGCATCCACAGGAACACTCGGCAAACCCTTCCTTTTCCCTGATCTCCTGACAACACCAGATGCTGTGAGGCTTGGAGGACTCCACCATCCTCTGTGTGGGATTGTCAGCCCTGCTCCGCTTTGCCAGCCCCTTTGGAGGCAGGTACACAGCAGCCTCCCTTTTACATTCCAGCTGACTCAGGTTAAATGTCCAGTATTTACACAACCTCCCAGATCACTAGGTGCCAGAAAGACACGTAGGAACAGCAGGTATTCCAGCACTTATTTCTTAGTCTGCTCTAAGTCTGTGCAGAAGAGAAGAAGCTGTGCATCAACCTGTAAACACCAGGGCTGTGTTAATAAAATGCTTTAAGTCAAAAAAAGTGCACCAAAACCTTTCCAAGGTTTGACTGTGTGTTTCATGGAAGCAAGGATGAACACAAATCATCACTTCTGGGGGGGGAAACTACTTTTTAAATGTCATGCAAATCTGTTATACACCACAAGTATCTTATGACAGTTTACGAGCTTTTCTGCAGGTCCAGGAAAATGCAGTAGGAACGACAAGGCAGTTTAATCTCCTGCCTTAGGCAGTTTAATCTCCTGCCTTGCCAGGCCCAATATCCTGCCTGAGGAAGTTACTCTCTGTAGGCACACACTAACTCTCATGCACAAAAGCCTTTGCTAAAGAAAATAACTGTTACATTCCAGGTAGAGAAACAAAGACAAAAACGAATAATATGACTGCCAAGCGACAAAGTCCTCCAGCTCTGCCTGTACTTTCTCCTTCAGTGATTTCAAGAGGCACAGTTTGAGTAGCAAACCACAAGAGAATAGGGAAAATTGCAGGGTATCTGCTTAGTTATGTCTGGTGTAAGAATAAGTAAAGAATGTTGAATTGTTCTCTTGTGGCAGTGTGGGACAACACACAGCAAGGAAGATATCTGGAAATTTTGCAGGACCAACTATTGCTCAGCAAGGGGTACTGTTAACTTTTCCTAGTTTTACAAAGGGTTTGTCAACAATTTCATGTTCTTCAAAATCCTATTACCAAGACACAGGATATGCAATAAATAAGGCTGGTTTCAGCTCATAAAAAAAAAAAGAAAACAAAACAAACCTGCTTCCAATCCTACTTGTAGAAAGGACAATAACATTTACAGAAAGGAATGGATCTCTGAATTCCTGATCCCAGTGAGTGATATGAATAAGCAGCTACAGCAAAGGTAATTAATCAGCTTATATAGGCATGAAAAGATGGATTTAGTTATCATGGGAGGTATCAAAGTAGCAACACACTTTCATTTTGACAGTATATTAGACAGTGAACCTCTGCAAGGAAAATATCATCTCATCAACCAGTGATCCTTGCCTTTCCTTTACCTCTGAATACTTCAGATGAACCACTGACATCTTTTGAGATTCACTGGTTAAAAAGACATCAAAGACAAGTAGCAAGGGTTGAGCTGGCCAAGAAATTTACAATTAAGAGTTTGAGCAGAGTTTAAAAACTGAGATTGGATTCTCAGCAGCATGGAAACACTGCTAATGTTGTTTAATACTTGCACACTTCCATTTTTTTCTCCTCCATTTATGAGAAAAATCAAGCCTCTTAAGAAAGCTTCACTTACCTTATAGTAAGGAGGCAGAACATAACCTTCAAGGCAAATTCCAGACTTTGAAAATTCCAGATTTTACAACACATATAGAGGTCATTTACCAATGTATCAATCTGCATCTTACACCTTTAGTCCATCCCTCACACAGAAAACTACATGGCACAGCACATGATCTGCCTCAGGTAACTAACAAGACATGAAAAGCTGACATGTGAGACTTGAAAAGCAAATAACAGCACACAAAGAAAACAACCCAAAGAATTTCAAGGACTGCACATCAAGCAATGGTACAGGTCTACATTTAGAACACTTTCTTCAGGGCAGTCTCTCTGCAGAGAAGTAGAGCCAAGGTTAAAAGCCCTTGCTGGAAAGTCAGGAAGGAGGTCAGCAGCATCAAAGGGTTTACAATTAATGAGTGACAACCAACGTGTTTAAAAAGCCATGTTTACCAAAAAAGGAAGTAATTAGAGGGAAATGCAGTGCCATGTAATGCCATGTCTAAAGGTTATGAAAACAGAAGTTTAGAAGGCCAAAGAAGTTAGGGAGAAAAACTACTGTAATTACAGAACCAATGAAGTTTCCATTAGCTATTTATTTTTTCTGGTAATGAAAACAAAACTCCTTAAAATGTATTTTCACATAGAGGCATGAAAATAATTCATGAATAACTTATCATGACTGATCTGAATAAACATCAGCCACTTCTACATCAATAATAAAACACTTAGTAACATAAGATTAAAATGGGGGAAAGTGTCATTTCATTATATAAGAGTATAGCTTCCTTAAAAAGCAACCAGAAAGTGTCATTTGTTGCAAGCTTACATGAAGCCTTGTCCAGAGAAGAGCAACAGAGTCTTGGGGAAGGGTCTGGAGCACAAGTCCTGTGAGGAGCAGCTGGGGGAGCTGGGGGTGTTTAGCCTGGAGAAAAGGAGGCTCAGGGGAGACCTCATCACTCTCCAAAAGTAGCTGAGAACAGGCTGCAGCCAGGTGGGGGTCGGGCTCTGCTCCCAGGTAAAAAGCAACAGGACAAGAGGAAGTGGCCTCAAGCTGTGCCAGGGGAGGTTCAGGTTGGACATCAGGAGGAATTTCTCCACAGAAGGGTTTGTCAGGCATGAGAATGGGCTGCCCAGGCAGGTGGTGGAATCACTGTCCTTAGAAGTATTCAAGAAACACCTGGTCTAGTTGACAGGGTGGAGATCATTCAAAGATTGGGACTGATGATCCTGGAGGTCTTTTCCAACCTAAATGATTCTGTGATTCTGTGAAAGTACTGTGGGGTACTCCTGTACTGAGAGTGCAGCCAAGCAGGGAGGCCAGGCCTCCGGGACCCAACCCAATTTAAGACTAAGCACAATTACACATTAGAATCTGAAAACTAACTTCACATAAAGGCCTTTCCTTACTGACTCAGTGCTTCCCTTGCTTTTAGCATCACAGAATTCACATAATCCAGCCCACCTCCTGCCCCACCTGGTCACTATAAACTGTTTCTTTCATGTCAGGACCCTGGACAGCTCTGGAATCCACTCGGGCCCATGGCTTTCCCTGCCATCCTCTGCCACGTGTAATCACGACACCCTGAGGAAAGGGACTGAAACAAATGACGTGCCACCCTCTGCTCGAGGCTGCGATTTGGAGAAGACAATGACAAAGTCTCAATAACCTGCAACTCTCTTCTGCCAGCTGAACAAACAACTATGGAAATAAAGCTTCAGAAAGAATCTCTCCAGGGAAAGGTGGTTAAGGGGTGGAATGCACTGCCCAGGGGGGTGGTGGAGTCACCATCCCTGGAGATGTTCAGGAAATTACTGGACATAGCACTCAGTGCTGTGCTTTAATTGGCAAGGTGGTGCTTGGTCACAGATTGGACTCGATCACCTTGGAAGTCTTTTCCAACCTTAATGATTCTATGGTTCTGTGAAATCACAGTAGCTGCTAGGACATTGTATTATTTTGTTATTTTTAAGATTTTGTCAGACCCAGCAAGTAGGTTTTGAGCTTCCTATCAAACTAAAACCAATTTTATTTTTCACTTAAAGCAATTCCCAAACCTAATGTAAATCCAGGGCAAACTAATGAACGTCCAGAGCAGCAGGAATCCATTAACACAATGGGAATGCACTGGGTTCAATATTACCTGAGTAATGAGCACTACACAACAGTGAGCTACTCAAGCCTAGAGCCTTTCCATCCACTTTGTTTTTGGGGCCTACTTCAGCCCTGGTTTAATGGCTAGGCTGAGGAGGGACAGTTCCCTAGCAGCAAACATTTGATCCTTGTGACCTGGGAGAGGATGGGGTGAGAGAGCAAACAGCTTGGAGTGTTCCAGCAGGGAATATCCGAGTCCCCAGCAGGGATGAGAGGTCGTTAATGAGGCTCATGCTGAACCCGCTCTCAGTATGTCCTAACCTACAACACTAACACTCAAACATGACTGCAGCTTCCATGCAGCATTTCCAAAGATGTATCCTCCCCAGACTTTTTGCCTACTCCATTTTACCTCTTATACTCACTCTGCTGCTTTAGTTTTCATCCTTTTATCAAGACGTCATACAAGAATTGCCATGATCTTTCACCTTCTGAAAACTGAGTTGTCTGATTTTGATATTCCCCAAAATTAAGTTTCTAAATTTTCCTTTAGCTTTCTTTATTCACATGATGAATCACATGGAAAAAGACAGCACAGATTGGTTGTTGGCTTTTGATAAGAGATCTATAAAATCACAGAATGGCCTGAGCTGGAAAAGACCTTAAAGATCATCTTGTTCCAACAACTTCCACTATCCCAGGTTGCTCAGAGCCCCATCTACCCTGGCTTTGAACATTTCCAGGGATGGAGCATCCACAACATCTCTGGGCAACCTGTGCCAGTGCCTTCCCACCCTAAGAGTGAAGACTTTCTTCCTAATATCCAATGTAAACCTGCTCTCTGTTAGTTTGAAGCCCTTTCCCCCTGCCCTGACACTACATAAAACTGTGGCCTCTGGTTTCATCTTCCCACAGTAGATCTAATTTTTTTTTAAAGCTCTCTAAGTTAATTAGAGAGAGATATTCAAGTGTTGTTGCTCTCAATGCATGTCTAGATAGCCTTTAAAGGGCAGACAAACATGATTGTAAAATGACTTTTTGAATGTTGCAGAATGTATTTTTTCTCAATTGTCTTCAGCCAAAAAAGTCACACTTAGAGAAAATGTTTTTTGCCCCTAGGCATATAATCTCTTACAGTATATATATAATCTAATTACAGTATGACCTGTAATTTGAAAGCCAGATAAGGTTCTTTTCTCTTTTTTGTATCACTAGTAAAGATTCTACACCTAGACCTTCCATTTTTGTCTTGGCCCTCTGACAATGCCATCCATGACACCTGCAAACAGTAGACATTAGACATTCCCACTGGTAACAACAAAGTTAGCAACAATTTCATGCCCTTTTTTTCCCAGTAAATAAGATTTTAGTGACTCTAGAATATGCAGAGAACAAGCAGATTAAACAGATTCCTTTTACCAGCATCCCTCTTGTAATCTTACTTACATTTTCATACCTTTTAACATGGATCTGTACTCTTTTCACCACAAATAAATGTGACTGTCTTGTACTGCCAGAGCCCACATGTTCTTTTTCATTCAATTTCTCCTTTTTATCAGCAAAGCAATGGCACATTTGTGTGTTTCATTTCAGAGTTAAATCCTAGAGACAAACCTTACCAGAACTACTGGGTTTCACTGAGCTTTTGTATGAAAATCCTGGAGGCTTGTGAAGTTTGTAATCTTTCAAGATTCAACTGAAAAGTTTATGGATATTAATAAATTAATGCCCTGCATTTTTCATTCATGAAATAGTTTAGTGGCAAAGCTCCCACTTAAGCAGTGAGAGTTTTCACCAAGGTTTCATTAAGCCTGAAGAGGACACTTGCAGATACAACTGACTGGCAGACTTCATCTCCAAATATTCCAGTGAAGAGGAGGTTGTTTTACAACACTTTGCTAAAGATAAATTAGCAATGATTCTGCATCAGATTTCAAAATGGGCAAGTCTTTCACAGCGTGTTTGGCAAAGTGGTGGGTCACAGGCTACACTATTTTGTTTAAATCACTTCTCCCACTCCTACTTAAAATTCAGACATCCAAATTCAATACATCAAGGAAATGCAAGAGCTCCACTGAACTTGCAGTAATTAATGTGTGAGAGGACTCCACACAGAGCTCATTCCATGACAGAACAAGCACAAACCCCACGTGTTCCAGAGCAGGAGCTCTGCTCTGTCAGCTCAGCCAGGGGTAGAGGTTAAACACCACCTCAAGCCTCTCAAACCTCAGACACCAGGAATGCCACAGGGAGTGGCCCAGGGAATAGCTCCACACAGTTTTGTGCATTGGGTGAGCAGAAGGTGAAAAAAATTCCCTTTCCAAGAGCATTGCACAGGAGGATGCAAGATTTCAGACAGCCAGCACCCGGCACTTCTCCCTTTCTCCCCTCTGCCACACAAAAGAACATGTTCCAAAAATGAAGGCACACAGGCAGACAGACAAAAGAAAAAGGGTTTTAGCTGAGGCCTGTTAGAACAGGTTGTTATGAAGGACATAAGCAAAAGGCAAAAGCAAAGATAAGGCAAAAGCAGTCAGATAAACCCTCCCCCATAATTCCTAACATGAAGCATGTGTACATATGAAGAAATATCAAGCCCTAACATGTAAAGATTTCCTTGGTAGACAGAATATTTTCAGTTATTTCCAAAGTGCTGAATGATGTAATTGTGTATTCAAATGTGTCACACACATACATCTACAAAGAGAGACTATAGCAACAAAAATGCAATTATGGACCATAACGTCTGGGAATAAGCAATAAACAGAGAAAACAACAAACTCCACACATGAGTGAAAAAAATACTGCAGCGATTTTGTAATAAATATATGAGAAGAGCAAGTGCTCAGTGCTGACCCAGCAGATGAGGTAATAGCCTGCACAGCTGATTGGACAAGCCTGAATTCATTTTCTCTAAACACTGTTGTAATTTATCTCCATTTTCACAGCCACAATAGTGCCTTAAAGAACGAAAAGCACAAGAGTAAAGCTCAATCATTCAATTAACAGCCCAAGCAGCTGCGAGGATAGAAATTAAAATTATTTTCTCCATAAAAATCTGTAATTTCTACAGTGAATTTTAAATTTGAGATATTCTATGTATGAATATTAAATTTAGGACAATTTAGGCTAGCATTTCTCAGCATTCTGATTGCAATCAGAATGTTTAATTTCTGTCTTGATTGTTCATGGGTTTCCAGGATTTGGCTTGGGATCTGATCCCCCAGCAGCCTTTCCATGGCACTCTAAGCACAGAATTCCAAACCCCAGAGAACCTACAGGCTGCAACACAGCCTCTACTGCATCTGCTTTATTTTCTCTTCCTTCCCTCAAAGGAAAGTTTCCTTCCTCCATCCAAATAAAGCAAATGCAAGTCCCAAAAGAGTGGGAAGAATATCAAAGTACAGCGTAAATTGCTCTTAACACACCAGCAAAGTAAAAAATAATTTTCACTCAGCTCATCATTTTCACAGAGACAGCTTTTTTCTCCCTCGAATAAGTAGCTACACATCCACTGAAGGCAAAACATAAAGACATGGCAATCAAAAGATAGATTTTAAAGTAAAACCTGTGGTTTTCAATTTTACTCCTTCTGACAGGAATTTGGAGTGCACTGCCAGTAAGTGGTAGTTATGTGTATGTTAGTGAAAGGAAAAAGACCCTGAAAGAGTAATTTCAGAGAAAATGCTTTCTGAAAGACCATGAGTTCTGGTGGAAAGGCCACTCATCAAAGCCAAACACATACCTTCCACATTTTTGCAAGTTGTACTGTATTGAGCTTCTTTGGAAGTACAACAGGACATTAACATATTTACCAGAAAATGGAAGACATTTCTTAAATTTACAGAAAGAAAGGGCTATGAAGTGACTGACGTGGATTGCTGCCAAATCAGGAATCCTGCACAACTTCTGTTTTCCACATTTACTCAAGTTTTAAGGAGATTTCAGAAATGAACCACATCTGACCCGCTAATGAGATATTTAACAAAATAATTTGATATGGCTGATCTGTAGAGCATTAAAATAACATCAAATTAGCTTGAAAATCCCACAGACAAACATCATCACAACATGCTAACTGAGAATGGAACCCGGGTATTTTTGTGATCTGAAAAGATCAAAACAGCAAACAAACGGAGGGAGCAAAGGAAAAACAATCACAGAATCATTTAGGATGGGAAAGACCTCCAAGGTCATCAAGTGCACCTTTTTGAGCCATCACCACCTTGTCAATAACCCAGGGTACTGAGTGCCACATCCAGTTGTTTCTTGAACACCTCTAGGGTAGTGACTCCAGCACCTGAGGTCTTCTTTCACCACTAAATTCTACTGGGTAAGACTAGAAGCAGCTGTGGCTTAGATCAGGCAAATACAGAATGTACCAAAAACTCACACAGGCATTCAAACCCTTGAAGAATTGTGCACTTTTTCCTTCAGACGTGGCAAACCAAACATGTAACGTGGATCATGTAACTTAATTCCACTGGAGTTCTGCTCTAGGTTACAGATTCACAGCCTGGCTGAAGTAAGAAGGGCCCACAGTGGTGTCATCTGGTGCCACCTCCCTGCCCCAGCAGGGCCATCACAGGGCACAGGATTGTATCCAGAGGGATCTGGGATATCCCCAGGAAGGGAGACTCCACACCCTCTCTGGATAATCTTGGTCACTGCCCAGGACAGAAGTTGTGCCTCCTGTGCAGGTGGAAGCTCCTGGGCTCAGTCCCTGCCCGTGGCTCAGGTGCCATTGCTGGGCCCCAGGGAGCAGAGCCTGGGCCCTGCTCTGAGCCCTCCCTGCACACAGGGACACACAGGGATGAGGGCCCCTCTCAGCTGGGGCTCCTCTCCAGGCTGGACAGCCCCAGCTCCCTCAGCCTTTCCCTGTCAGGGAGATGCTCCAGTCCTTGAATCATCTTTGTTGCCCTCCAGGAGCTCCATGTCCCTCCTGTCCTGATGATCCCAGAGCTGCACACAGCAGAGGGGCAGGATCACTCCCTGCCCTGCTGCCACTGCTCTTCCTGATGCTCCCCAGGACACCAATGGCTTTCTTGTCCCCCAGGGCACTGCTGGCTCATGGACAGCCTGCTGTCCCCCATGTCCTTCTCTGCAGAGCTGCCTTCCAGCAGGTCAGCCCTCAGCCTGTGCTGGTGCTGGGGCTGCTCCTCCCCAGGTGCAGGACCCTGCATTTGCCTTTGTTGAATTTTACACAGTTGTTCTCTGCCCATCCCTCCAGCCTGTCGAGGTCCTTCTGAAGGGCTCAGGATGAGCCACTCCCCCCAGCTCTGTGTCACCGGTGAACTTGCTGAGTAAGCAAACTCAGACTCTGCCAATCCCTCAGGTCAGTGCCACCCCAGCCACAGAAGAGCAGTGAAACCTGTCAGGTGGATCTGCAGAGGAGAGCCCTGCAAGAGCCAGGCATGCCTTGTTTTTATAAAAAAATACTACCTCTCCTGACAAGGTTTGTTTTATCTGTGTTCCTAGACCTTCAAAGCCACAGCAAAGCCATCAGAATAACATGAGAACATTATTACACAGTGTTACTACAGGGAGAAAAAAGCCATCCAGACAACAAAAGAATAGGCAGCAGCAAAGCAACTGCAGCTCCCACCTGACACCAATAATGAGCAAACCATTTTCCAGTTCAAAAAGTGACCATGAAAACGTGTAATTCTTTTCCAGAACACTTTGAATTTCACTCCAGGTGTGCAGATTACTCTGGTATTGGACTAATGGAGTAGAACTTCCATGGAAGGGGGCTGTCTCATCTTTATGCAGGATTCAAATGGTCACAGCAGGATAAAGCAGAGGTGCCAGAAGCATCACAATGTGGGAAACTGGTGCAAAATGGGATTTGTGCTCCTTGCCTGCATCCCTACAATGCCTCTCTGTCTCTGAGGCCTGTGCTCAGCTGCATGGACTCCACACAGCACAACAGCAGCCCAGAAAGAATTAGTGGGGACTCAACTGATCCCCTAACTGTGATTAAAAGGCCAACTAGAAAGAAATACTAATAAAAATTGAAGAATAACAGAAGTGGGTGGGGAGGCCTGGGCATCATTCTCCATCAGAGAAGGGGACACTGATCCAAAGGGATACTGTGGGTAGCAGATGGCTTTGACAAAAGCCAGCACAAAAGTACACTGGAATGAGAGAATTTTGAAAAAGTACTAATTTCCTCTCACTCTCTTACCTTTAACAGGATTAACCACAAATACACCTTCAGTAGAATGTACATGCTAGTTCACCTTACCTTCTATATTGCCAAAATAACTGTGGCTATCAACAAAAGGTGTATTTAATGTTGTTTTACAGTTTTTCCCCCTCTGAGTCAGACACCATCTCAAAGCTCAGCTCAGGCATGGACAGATGCTGTCCCAACTGACAGGCCAGAGCTCTGCTCTTACAGATTAAAAGACAAAGTGTCTATTATGTGAACTTCTGAAATCAAGACCTCTGTGAGGTCTCTTGGCAAATCAGTTTTGATTTTGATCTGTGCTGTACGTTGTCATCTCCATGGAGAAGTAAAGCTAACAGAGTCATGTGAAACATTAGCCCTTGACAAATGTGTGGCAAAAAACCCAATTAAGCTGGTGACACTATTTAGGAGCAGGGCAACTTACAGCCCAAACTGCTTTTCTGTAGCTGGAGATGCTCTGAAGGAATGAAAATGTAGCTCATCAGTGGGAAGATAAAACTAAGTGGGACATGAAAGAAGCAGCTCTGCTGAATAAAAAAGGTAATTGCATTTTTGCAAGCTCACATATCTGTAAATATCTGGGCATTAAATGACTTGACAGAGCTCTTACAGCAGATCCCCTTCACTGCAGCTCTCCTCAGAATCACCAATCCAGAGTGGGTACCAGCCATCACATTAAGGTCCCTGCCAGGTCAAGTTGGCCTTTCAGGTCACCTTACCCTGGGCAAATATTATGCTCAGTTAGAGCTGGCAGAGACAATCAAGTGCAGTGTTCCATAAAGCAGAGAGCCAGCAGCACTCACAGGAAGGGGAAACAAAAGAGAAAAGATAGCAGGGACACAGTTATTAACGTGCATTTTACAAACCAAATCAGTGTGAAAATCAAGTTTACATGGTTAGCAAGAGTAATATTGCATGGAGGTAACTGCCAAATCAAACTTCAGAGTGCAGGAAAAATGGAAAGAGCCAAAAGCTTATACTTAAAAGAATAAAACCAGATATTATATCTTGCACAGCTAATTACTGTGAATGAGGAGTTCCTTGCAGGATCAAAATGCTAATAATGAAGCAAGCAGGAAGGATCTAATTTACATTGGAGTAGAACCATGCTGAACACTTTCTAACTTTGCCTCTACATTTTTTATCTCTGATGAACAAAGATCCTCTGAAAGCACAAAAAAGCAAGTTTCTGGTCTACTTGGAAATGTTATTTATTTTGTAGGCTTCACATAACAGCAGGTTTCAGAAAAGAACTCAGCCATACACGTGCTCAGTGGGAGCAGATATCAAACTTTAGAGAGAAACTAACATTGCTAATTATCACTATATAGGTTTTCTCTACAACTTCCTTATCTCTCAGATGGTCTATTCTTAAACAAACAGATAGTCAATTGAAATTCCCAAAATACAGGGACTACCCTGGCACAATGACAACAATCTGGTGTAAATGCATACCCAAATACTGCAGTATCTGATCATCCCTCAAGAAAATGTTGCAGAAAATAACACAGAATCAGAGAATAGTTTGGGTTGGAAAGGACCTTAAAGATTATCAAGTTCCAAGCCCACTGCCATGGGCAGGGACATCATCCACTAGACCAGGCTGCTCAGAGCCCCATCCTTAAATAGGTCCAGGGATGGGATATGCAGAACTTCTCTGTTTCAGTGCCTCACCACCCTCCTGGTAAAGAATGTCTTCCTAATAACCAATCTAAACTTACTCTTTGTCAGTTTGCAGCCATTCCCCTTGCCCTGTCACTCCAGGCCCTTGTCAATATTCTCTCTCCATCCTTCCTGTAGGCACTGCAAGGCCCCAGTGAGGTCACCCCAATGCCTTTCCTTCTCCAGGCTGAGCAATCCCAATTCTCCCAGCCTTTCCTCCCAGCAGAGCTGCTCCATCCCTGTAATCAACTTTGGTGTTTCTCCTCTGGACTCATTCCAAGTCCATGTCCTTGCCATGAAGGAATCCTCCCTCAGTCAGACTAGACAAAGAGAACTCATTCATTACATAAAAACAATGGTTAATAAGGGCTGAGAAACTGGGGAAAAGAAAAAAAAGTTAATTATTCCTTATCCAAGAAGCCACAGTACCAAAATTATGAGCCTTACCAGAATAGCACTCAGCAAAAGGGCACTGTTGGCTAAATCCTGGCCGTGCTGAAGTCAGCTGGAACACTTCTGTTGACTCAGAAGCAAGCAGGCTTCACTTGTCCTACTTTACCACATACTTTGTTACTCATTTCACCACCACAGTTCTTTCTGGATTCATATACTGGCCTGAATATCACTGGGGCTCTCTAGGTCTCTCCCTTTTTTTTCTTTTTTTGGTGAAGGAAAAGGAGCAGTGGTCCAGCATCTCTATCTGTTTCCTGTGTGGGAAAAAGGTATTTTGCAATATTTCTTCCCCACAAATTCTCATTTTAGTTTTCTCCAGAGGTCTCCAGGCATAGATCTACCTGTGCAATAACACCATACATTGAATTTGAATGACCATAAAGTGCCTGAGGGAATGGTTATAAAGAGCATCACACTCATACAAGAATTATTTCTCTTTGGCTTTCTCATTTTGACTGGCATAATACTGGATCACAGAGCAGATCTGTGTAACCCTTGCATTTATTGTCTTCTTTCACCTAAACTGTCTCCTACTGAGCCCAGGTCCAAACACTTAACTCTGCAGCATTGCTCCACAGTACCAAACTACATTGTGCATAGAATAATGAGCAACATTAAATACAAGCTTGTTCAAGCAGAAAGGAGACATTAAGCTCTGGTTTGGAATATTTGGTATTGATGTGTTGTACCACTCCAAAGGATAAATCTGAGAATATATTTCTGAGGACACCACACAGTTAACTGGCACATATTTTCCTTACAGAGCATTAGAAAAACAAAAACATTCAGAAGTTCAAAAAAAACCCAACTATTTGATTAAAAGACCTGTGGTTGTTCAGCCTAGAGAAAAAGGATGTGGGGAGACTTGATAGCGGTCGTATGTGGAAAGGATAAGAAAAAACACGTCATAACTTATGGCCAGGGGGGAATTTCAAGATAGATGTCAGGAAATATATCCTGTGCACAAGGGCAGCAACTTCCTAGACTGGACAGCCTAGTGGGTTGTGGAACTTCCATCAGGAAGCCGTAAAAAATTATTAGATAAATATTTCTGAAAAACCTGAAAGATGGTAGGCTTAGATGAGACGTTAAAAAGAAATTCTTTACTATGAGCATGGTGAGATGCTGGAACAGGACACTCAGAGAAGCTGTGGCTGTCCCTTCCCTGGCAGTGCTCAAGGCCAGGCTGGATGGGGATCTGAGCCACCTGGGATAGTGGAAGGTGTCCCTGCCCATGGGGCATGAGATTATAAAATATATCATTCTCTTCCTACAAGATTTGTAACTTTGCTACCTGTTCTTAATATCTTCAGCTGTGGCAGGACCTTGCCTGACTTTGTCTAAGCCTGCAGAGTCCACTAAGCCACCTTTCCATCTGTGTTTAGGGATATGTGGGAGAAGAGGAGGGGCTGCATCTCTGCTACACAATGAACACCTTCTGAACATCATCTGCTATCCTGCTATATTCCAGTAAAACTTACATGAGCCATACCAAGAAACCAAATAACAACACAATAAATAGAAGTATGTAGTATTCCATGAATTCCTACTCATTCTTCTGGCATGAAATGGACCCAAATCTAAGCCTCAAATAAGCCAGTACAGGTATTAAGCCCTATTTTAAGAAGTACCCCACCAAAAAGCCAACTACTGCAGAGAGAAAATTTATGCAATGTGCTCTGATCACTGAATAATTCCAATATACAGTCACATACACAATAAAACATCTTTAAACTGAAAGATGAATTTTAGTAACAAAATTCATAAATAAGGTGGAAGACCAACAGGTGGACAGCATATAAAGGATAAAGCTTTCTCAAGAAGCAAAGGTTTCACTGCACCTGTAGGTGGAAGTCTTGGTATATCAATGAGTTCACTGCCAGAAAAACCTGTGCATGGAGGAACAACCTCCTTTTAGTGTCTTATCAGCTTTATATAAAACTACAATAAAACAAACAAAGCAAACCTAACTGTGCTGCCTTTGGGCAGACTAGAATCCACCCTTATTTCTATTTTTACACCCCCAGCCAGGCAGCTCTCATGTCCTGAAGTCACTTATAGCCATCACAAGTCTGGTGTCCCTGGAGCTTCTCATCTGTGCCCACTTCCTCTCATTATTCTTTTGCTTGAAACAGTTCCTGCTTCCAAAGCAGCAAGTTTATGTTGCCATAAAGCGGATGAACATTGAGAAAAAAGCCCACAAAATTCCCAGGGCCTCCCTGTTCTTCTTGGCTTGTGCTTCCCACTTCCTCTTCAAGTTCAGCCTTTTTGCTCTGCACTTTACAATCCCACAGCATAACGTTTGTAGTTGTGACCTGTAGGTACCTTAAAAATGATACTTCAGGGAGAACATTTCAGCTGTGCAGCCAATGAGTAGAAACATGAGCTCTTGCATTACCTAGGAAAGAGAGTGATGGATGCTCAGTCACTTTGGATTTGAAGCACAAAGGCTGAGCCAGGGCAGCAGCTCCTCTCCCTGCCTGCGGGCCAGGACTGACACTTTGCAGCCAGAACCAGCCCTTCCCTTCCTCTCTGCTACATTTGGAAAGGTCAGCATCTGTTTGTGTGCTTGCAGCTCGTTTGGCATGTGCATTATTGCAGATAAAACCCACTGAAATCAGGCTCACCCAGCACAGCCTGGCTGAGCTGCTTGGCCGGAGACATTCAGCCAGCCCACATCACCAGGGGACAGAAAGCAGCTCCTTGCTCTGCCTCAACTCCCTTCAGCAAGGGCATGGTGCCCATCCTTTATTTAATTACTTCAAACTAAACACGTTGCAGCTCAAGTTTTTTAGCGTGAGTTTGATTTTCACCACCAGGTGTGTCTGCATCTTGTCTCTAGGGAGCAGTTTCAGAAAGACTGTGGCCAGAGGAGAGGATGCTCTGTTACATCTTTCCTAACACACCACACAAACTGCTCCAATTACACAGCTCTTAATTACTCAGGATGGAATCATAGTAAAGGTCAGGGTTTCTCTCACCTAAACATCAAGCCACATTTTTGTTTAGATCACCCTGATGCCAATGGCTAGAGATTATCCAGGACTGAAGGAAGACTCACAAAACAAAAGGGCACGTTTTGTTAGGTCTCTACAGACAGTATTTCATCTCCCAGTTTATGAAAAGCACTGTATAATACAATTGCTTGAATAATAAAAAATGTATTAGCTGCTTTCCCAAAACACAACTTTTATTTTACAATATTTAAATTCCTCTTCACCTTTTAGTGCACGATGTTTTCTACATTTCCAATAACTAATATTTATCACATTTTCATTTTGAGTCAATATATGCAGCCCCAATCAAGAACAGAGCTTGCATATTAAAGTAGGCATAGTGAGCAGGGAAAAAAAATGAAGAAAAAAAAAAAAGGACCAAAAGGGAAAGCACCACGAAATTTCCCCAAATCCTAACTAAATACAACTTAAAGGCAGACAGGGAGGTACTGTTTACACAGCAGAATTAATGGAAATAGAAATAAAAGCTGCTTAATAGAATGTCTGTAGACCCAAAATTTATGTCCATATCCAAGATATCAAGAAAAAATATCACAAGTGACAGCCAATATTTCACTGTGTTTCTCCAAGCAGCTATTAATTACAGAGCATTACTGAGAACAGAGTACACTGCTAGCAAAAAATTAACAGAGCACATCCAAAAGCAAAGGCAAAGGCAGCAATTCCTGCCTCCTGGCAACACTGCAGCCCATCCATCAGATCCCAGCCCACGTTGCTTCAGGCAGTTTCCTGTTTTACACACAATTTTTGGATCACCTGGGCCTAAAATCAGTCCAACAAAAGAGTGTGTTTGCCCTAAGGAAGGAAACATTGTGCTCTTAGAGGGGCTCACTTGCTTTACACAGCTCCAGCCTCACATCCCACCCTGGCTCTGGCAGCAGCTGCCTCCCATCCAACCTTTCCCAGAACCTGCTGCTCCCACACCTCACCTTTTGCTGGAAGCAAGGTGACATTTCCTTCCTCGGGATGTTTTTCCTGTTATTCTCAGCATGTAATAAAGGGAAAAGCCTGCAGACTCTACACCGAACTCCCTTTCTCCCAGTCTGAACTTTTTTTCTGAAATAATTACAAATTATTCTACTTGCTGCAGGCTGGAAGAGCAGGGAATTTGCTTTGAAACAGCACCAGCAGAAGGACACAAAATCTCTGGCTAAATGGAAGATGTTGTGAGCAACCAAGAAAAAATAAGCTCCCAAAATTTACCAGATACGCTGAATGAAAAGCACAAACCACACAGCACAATCATAAAATAACTCACTGTTACCCAGTACACCATTCAGAAAATCCAGAAAATGTCAGAGAATGTCTCCATTTTACATTTACAACTAGAGCAACTTTTTCCTCTTCCTTTGTATTAATGGCAGGAATTTAAACTTTAAACAAATATTTACATTATATATGCAATTTGGAAAAGATCTTCTTTCTCCTCATCACAAAGTACACAGAAACAGATGCCACATTTCCCAATTTATTTTTTTTTGTGGCTGGCAGTTATTTCCTTTGGATATCTCCAACAGCATTTGTGATGATTATTCATGGGAAGCTCAGAGCAAGCAGCCACCCTTGTAAGTGACAGCTTCTGCAAGTGAAACTCTACCAGGGATTTCAGCAGCTGAGGAATCATATTTTAGTAATTTAAAATAATTTACTAGTACCAAAAATGTCTCAGCCCTTCAAGTGAAATACAATGAAACCAGAATTTTTTTTTTCAATTATTAATTTTATTTTGCCAGATTAGGAAGTTAAAGTTTAACATTTGAAATGTCTTTTGAAATGTATTCACTCCTCTCCCTTCCAAAACAATATATGGCAGAGTGAAAAGCTGCATTTGATTTAATTGGGGTTTTTAACCTCTTGGTGGATGGAGAAAGGAGACCTCAGAAATTTACCTTACTTCTTCCTTGCTATAGAATTTGCCAACAAGCAACAAAAATCAGATATTTGCACAAAAATCCAAATACTGGAGTGAGCAGTTTTCTTCTCTATAATGCTAAAGCCAGGCTGAAATTTGTTCTTGAAACTCTGAGGAGGAAAAAGATAGCCAGGAGTGAAAAATTGTTCCAAAAAATCATTTGGAACTGGGGCTTGATCCATTCTCTAAGCCCAAAGCTGATGAGTGTTTCTCTCACGTGGTTTTGAGTTCCACCCCAGCCACTGCTGTGGTGACATCCTGCTTACTCATTCTTGAAATCAGGGGGTAAAATGACCCAGAGGAACAGACTAAAGAGGAGCTGCTTCCAGCAGCTGGAATTTTTTGTTCATGCAAAACTCTGCAACATCAAATTTGGTCCTCACAAACTGAAATGGAGCACTGAATGATTATTTCCATATAAAATCGTTTTTCTCTTTTGCAGATTTCTCCCTTGGTGGGTCAAAAACTTGAAAAAATAAAAGGAGTAATATAATCACTCAAAGTCTGAGGAAAAAAGAGACAGCAACAAAGCTGATAAAAAGAAACCTCAACAGCTGAAGTATTACATTAAAAAAAAAGGCAAAATGAAAAGCCATAACCACCAAAACCTTTTCACTTAAAAGAAAAATTGAAAAACTAATGAGCTGATCCTAAATTTATATTTTCATGAAATATCATTTTTAGTGGAAAAGCACTCTGACAGAAAATGCTGACCCAGCTGTAAGAATTTTATGGATTGCTCAGAAGAAAAACTACTCTATTTTGTATTGCTCACATTCAGAAATAAGTGATATTTTACATGTTCATTTTGGACATATTTATTGCTGTATAACATGAAATACAGGAAGCTCCCTATTTAGTTTTGAGAAGAGAAGCTGCTGGCTTCTCTTACTGGGCTTATGTTGTTTGCCATCAGTGAACATCATTAACTTGGAAGTAACCTGGGACACCTTCACACAAATCACTGTCCCATCCTGGCTACCCAGACCTGAACTGCAGCAATTGCAGGTCAGGGATCAGGCTCACAGTGACTGCAATCCCTGGCTGAAATGCAGAAATCACCCTCTTAAAATAGCCAGAACCAAACATTTTAAAAATCAAGACAGGTGACCCAATTTCAACCCATGTGTACATCCCAAAAAGCAGCCAGGGAAGTATTAACATTCATGCAAACAAAATTTTCAGAACGTGGAAGTAAAAAAGCAGATGCTGTTTGGTATTGAGAAATGAAGATACAATTTCTTGATGACCCTTCAGCCTATTTATACTCATTTGCATGATGTTACCATTCAGTATTTTAACAATTAAAATGAAAATAAAACATGGTCACTAACCTGTGGGAAGAGAGAGTAAGTTGCATTGTCAATTGTGACAGAATATAAAAATTCCCCATCAAACCAGAGGTTCTTTCCCATGGGGGAATTCATCTTTGTCATAGCAAAAAGCTGCCCAGGGTCACAGCATTCTTCCAGCAGCTTCCTAGAGAAGGGAACAAAAGAGTAAATGGTATTAATTGGAGCCTGTGTTAATCATCAGCCCTCACATGCATGTTCCTGCCACTCTCAGGTGCTCCAAAGCCTCCCCAGCCAGCAGATGAACCACGGGACCCTTTTATTTCAGAAAATCTCACTAATAAACAGACAGGAAAAAAAAAAATAGACCTAAATTTTCATTCAGACTGACACAGAAACAAAACCAAGTTTCAGCAAATGAAACTCCACCCTATCCAGCCCATTTTAATGGGTAAAAAACTGCTCTCCAACACATACAGAAATCAGAGAAGCTCCTTTGAACATTTGATCCAAGGCACATAAATATTCAGCACCAAACGTTATTTATGAAGAGCAGGGCTCCTAAAACCCCACAGTTACATGTGTGGAAATGCTGGCACCTCTCTTGAGTTACTGGATGTCCTTGTGCTACATTCCCAGCAGTATTAGAGCCTGCTTCCTCACTGAAGGCCAGCTTGAGTCATGCCAGTATGATGGATATATATATAGAGAGAGTGCCTATGCTTGTGAGTGTCCCTGCTGAAACTCCATATCCTCTTACTCCCTCATTTCCCAAAAATACCCCTCAGCCTGAGTAGAAATTGGAGAGCTCGTGAGGTGGTTGAAGGTTATCCTGAAAATTCTGTGCCACAGCAAACTCAGCAATTAATCTCCTAAAATGCAGGATGATGAAGAGCTCTAAAGGTCCAGGATATCCTCTCTTTCCAAAGCCTGCATGGCATTAGGAAGGGTGACACTCACGGATGTAGGTAAAACACACATTGCAGAATCCCACCACTACAGTGCAATATTATGTTATCACATACATTCCTCATATATTTGAAACCCCAAAGAGACTGGAAACATTTCCAGTGAATGCACAGGAGCTGTAAGCAGAAAAACATCAATTATTAGTGACTACTAAAATGCTTGATATAGCTGTTCTCCTCTGCAAAAGAGGAGATTTTACTCAAAACCATAAAGTTATTCACAGAAATTTAAATTTTAGCATTTTTTAAATTTTACTGCTACTTTTCATCACTAAAAACTGGTATTTGAAAAAAAACACATTCTTTTTCCCTATCAAAAACTGATTTTGCCTTAAGTTCATCATTCTCTGCAAACATGTGAGTATTATTTTTCAGACACACCTCAACTGAAGTAACAACAAGTTCCCAGCAACAACTTCCCTATGAATGTGGTAGAGCCCACAAGGCTGGAAATTTTCAAGACACAACAGGAGAAGCTGCTGCACGTTCTCATCTGGGTTTGATTCCCACAAAAGGAACACCCACTTCCTCCCCAATGACCATAAAGGTACAACTGCCTTAGATAAAGATATCTACATTGGACAGCTTCATTCCAACCCACGGAGCCAGGCTGCTGCTCCACATCCCAGCCAGTCACTGGAGGCTTCTGCAGCAAAGGTGAGCCCTGAGAAAGGGACTGGAGCTCTTCTGCTTGCCTGCAGCACCCCGTGGAAGGATCCTGCTTGCCAGCAGCCCCACATCTGATGGTTTTTCATCTCTGCTCACACATCCCTCACAGTGTGCATTGGGTCTGACTGCTCACAGCCCTTACTGTGCTGTGCTTTGCACTGGTAGCTGGTGTTGATAACAGAGCAGTGTTTTGGCTACTGCCAAGCTGTGCTGTCCCTGTGACATTCCTTCCCCCACTGAAGGGGATGGGGGGGGCAAGATCCTGGGAGGGGACACCAGCAGGCCAGCTGAGCCCAGTCAGCCAAAGGGATATTCCATACCATAGGACATCAGCTCAGATATATAAGGGAAGGAAGAGAGGAGGAGGGGGAGGCACTCAGGGCTGGTCCATGTTTGCCTCCTCGAACAACCACCACGCGTGCTGGAGCCCTGCTTCCCAGAGAGTGTCCGGACATCGCTGCTGATGGGAAGTAGAGGCTGATTGTTTTCCCTTCTGCTCTTGCGCGTGCAACTCTCACCTTGCTTGTTCTGTTTTTTTCTCCACTGTAATAAAACTGCCTTTCCTTACCCTAATAGTTTTTTCAATATTATTCTCTCCCCTCTCCCAGTGGGAGAGGGAGTGATAGGGTGACTGAGTGGGCACCTGGCCGGGGTCAACCCACGACACAGTGGCAGAAAGATGAGCTGCAAGAGCTGCACTGATGGGTGGCTTTGTCACAGAGAATTCAGAGGCAAAGGGAAGCAGGGCAGGGGAGGAGATTAATTGCTACATGTGCTGTCCTTTTTCTTCTTTTTATCTTACAAACCTGGCAGGAGGAGAGCAGTTGCCACAGATATGAGGTGAAATTAATGAATGGCTGTCTTGCACAACAGAACCATCAGCTGAGACACAAAGTTACACTACATGAGATGCTGCTGCAGGAGGGAAAAAATCGGTTGTTCTCACCACTTCCCTCCTTCCTTCCAATGAAATTGCTGCTTGCTTTGTGCCACCACAAGCACAGAGAAATATCTGGCTTCAGCAAGGGCACAGGGTGGCTGCTTTCTTTCAGGAGACAAAGATTCACTAAAAATAAATTGAGCAGCTCTAATCTTACATTTGAGCTTGCACTATCTAGAGTGCTGATAGGTCCCACCTGGATCTGAGCAGTCAATTATCACACCACAGTGACTTCTCCACCTGCTTCTGCAACCCAGATAAAAGCCCTGTAAGTAATGCTCCTTGCAGAAGAGCCCCTATGCTCCAATCCAAAATAGTCCATAGAGTGCTTTTCACTAATTTCATCAATTCAGTCATGCCCCTTGATAGAAGAACTAGACAGAAAGAAAAAAAAAAATCTTTGATTGCACAGATTTCCTAAAAGCTGAGACAACAGAAATGAAGAGGAAAGGAATACTCTTGCAATTGTCACTCCAAGTGGTTTTTGATGCAAAAACTGTAGGCAGCCATTGCCTATCCACGTGACAGGGCCAAGAATGTGTAAAAGTATCACAGGAGAAGGCACAAAAAACCAATATATTTTCAAAGGCATACGAAGGTGCACATCTGGAGAAAAGTTTTAGCCCATCAAAGATGGATGAATAAATCTGAATGAATGGACTGAAGGAAGCCTGGTTTTTAAGAAAAGCTTGTTCCTCTCGTTTCGCAGAATCTGCTTCCCACATCTCATAACTATCAATTGTTTAGGGGGTGAACTGAGCTTTGCCTGGTTGGGAAGCATCCAACTGATGCCTGCCAGCCAGCAGGATGAGCTGATTGGCCAAATAGGAGGCCAAACCAAACAGGAAACCTTGGGCTTGACCTCTCTCTTTTATCCAGTTTCTCATCAAACTGGTAGGAACCTTAAGATTTCTATTATTCTGTTTAATTTGGATGAAATCTGCCAGTGAGAGAAATGTCTTAAAGTGAGTGGATTATGACTGAGATTTCAGTTATATCACATTTCCTACTGACTGAATAGGGGAAAATAATCCATAAATGCCAAATAATGCCTTTCTCCTTGAAATGGGCACTGGCAAGACAGTGTGCTCTTTGTTGCTTCTGTACACCCAGAATTACACACCAGTTAAGCTGTAATAGTCTGGTTTTGGATGAAAGCCAGGATTTAATGCATCACCAAGCACTGACACTGGACTTCACTTACAGCCCTACTGCTGCAACCACCAGCACTCCTGAGAACAGCTGATCATCGGCTGGCTGAGGACCCACAGATATTTCTGAGCTGACTTCAGTGGTCCTTCTGTGTGCTGACAGATGGCTACAAACAGATGAACAAGAATGGCAAAATTATCACAGATTAAAACAGAGCCATTTCTCTGAAACACACCTTGACCTTGCAATTCCTCTGCAGGTAAAAGCTTAATTTTAGAAATTTTGCTGATGTGTTTTAAACCTTGCCTGAGTGCTAGGTGCTATAAATCAGCTTTATTGATGCAAACACTTTGCTACAGGCACTAAGTAGATTAAAATAAAGGAAAGACATATCCAAATTGGAACCTCTTTTTATTAGAAACTCCAATTCCAAGTATTTTTAAGTCTCTTTTGGTGAAGCCACAGAAAAAGCTAAATGGTAGTCACCTTGCACTCATATTGAACTCCATCATAGTTGAATTCTTTAGCCTCTTTACAGACTTTCTGAAATAATATCTCACCAGCTCTGTAAGGTTGAAATGAGTCTGTTCTTACAGGGAAGATCAGCTGAGATGCTTTCACAAGTCACCTCCAGACGTGCTGCAAGAACAAGAGGTCATATACCCTGTTTGTCTTCACACTTTTCTCTCCTGTAGGCCCAGTGAAAACCAAAAATCAAGTTTATTGATGAACATCAGGGACCCTGCTATGATGAAACAAAAGCAGAAGCAAATGCTGGATTGCAGGATTTCTTTTTGCTACTCCCCTACTTCCATTCCCAGTGGCTGAGTGACAGCTGTGTGTTGTATTCATTGATTTGAGATGGTCAAAGCTCCATTTTGCACTCAGGAAAGTGATTTTTTTTTCTTTCTGAACATATCTCAGTAACAAACACTGCCTTACTCCCACTAGCACCACATTAGAAAGGACAAAATGCTGGTGCAGCAGTAATCTTTTGCCATTTGGTCTCAACAGTGCTGCCAACTTACTAAAAACTCTCTGTAAAATGCCTCTTGTGATTACTTAAAGCATTCTCAAACCTCCTCTCTATCCAATGCTCAATGGCAAAGAAACCTCAGGAGTCTCTAACAGGAGGTGGGGAAGAGCCCAGGAGATATTTCCCAGCTTTCCTCCCACATCATCTCATTTCTGAGTCACTCTGCTCCTTCACTGGCAACCCAACCTGAGCCAAGTGCTTCTGGACAGAGCCACAGCACCAATCCACTGCTCACCACAAATATTTCAGGCTGTATAGAACTCTGGGAATTTCCTGGGTCAGACTTAAGCAGTTAAGGGGATCTAAGCACTCCTCGTTTCATCTAAACATGTAATGTGCATTTCTATTGCTTAACAGCTGCTTCCAAAGGACACGCAGAGGGTTTATCATCTGAGCTATTCCAGACCCTAAAAAGAGCTGGCAGAACTTCCCCCAACCCACCAGAAAGAATTTTCCAGTGTAATCAAGGAACATAAACCTGGCTTTCACTACAAATATTCACACGGCGTTGAAAGCAGAGTTTCCAAAACTCACACTCCCAGAAGTTCACAGGCACCACCACAGCTTGCCAGGGCTCTGAAACAGCCCTTCTCTATTACACATTATACATTATATAATCCAAACAGCTGCAGCCATCAAGGTCATCACATATTTACAACTTTAAACCCGTTGTCTGCCATTATAATTGGGCAGCACTCACCACAAGCAGGGAGTTTCACAACACACCACAATGTTTAGAGGTTCTGGAGTGGAGACGTTTCCTGTGCAGGCACAGAAGAAGGAGCAGAAGGAAAAAACAGAGAGCTGGCAGTGAAAAAGAAGAAGTGAGCAGGAGACAGGAAGGATGTTTGAGTCCATCCTAACCTAAGCAGTTTGCTGTGCTATGCTCTGTGCTGCCAGGAATAAATCAGGAATGCACAAACCCCATTACCCAGAGCAATCAAACAGCTTCCTAGGGGATGAACTTGATTTATGTACTAAGTTCTTATAGGCCTGAAGTCCTGGCAGAAAATGTAATTTATCCAACTTCCCCCTCTGCCCAATGTGGTGGCCTTTAACAAGCTAACACACCATGTGGGATCAGAATTCCTAAAAGCCTGTCAAACACAAACCACAGGAATTACTACATGCTATGACTCCTACCCATCTTTGCCAAGGTGTTTTCTTTTCCATTCACCTCTCCTGCCTCTGCCATCTGTCAGACCTGCCCCCAGCTGTACAATCACATCTCCCCTGCACAGGCATGAGCGGGTGGGTATGGGAAGCTCTGGGCTTCCAAGTGCTGCAGAACTACAGGAAATGTTCCTGGCAGAAATCAAGTCTGGAGTTTTACTTTCCCCTCCTCTTTCTGGCTGAGTTTCCCATCCTTTATGGACTTCTTTATTCCAGGAGAACCCAGTTACAGGATCCCTTAGAGTAAAGGTAGTAAACAGGAGAGCTGTTGCTGTTCAGGGAGATGCCTGGCATACTACAACAAAGCAAAACATGCCACCTTGAAATGCCTGCAAGAGTTATATATACTGAGACACTGTGAAATTCTAAATAAAAGCCCAGCCTGAAGAGTTTGACATATACAGCCACACATATCACAGGAAACTATTTTGGGTTGAAGTACTGTCGAATTCCTAAGTTTAATTAGCTGCTGTGCTCCAGTTTTCACAGACTACCCATAATCCAAAGAAACTGAAATATCAAAAATACTTGAGCTAGGTTCTGAAAAGATCTGAGGGAGGAATTTATAAACCAGCTCTTTCAAACAAGACGTAAAACTCACAGCCATGCAGTCTCTCAGGCTGGTGAATCCAACCTGAGTTTACTTTTACCCGGGAATCCACATCCTCAGCTCCTGAAGAATGAGGCATAGTGCTGGGAACAGAAACCTCCTTTAAAAGACCCAAGGAAATCCCTGGATCACAAACTCTGGGTCCACTAGGAGACTTGCATTTATCTCCCTGACCCATAGGAAGGGAAACACTGCGCGATGCAACCTGGGAGATTTCTGGAGTGTGTCAGGGATAATTTTTGGTACAGGTATTGATGGCTCAGCTTACAGCTGGATCTACAATTCACTAACAAGAAAGCATTGATTGGGGATATATAATCAATAAAACCACTGGCCCATGAAACACTGCATCCAGGATCCTGGGGGGAGTGAGGAAGGAAGGTGGAAGATTCTCTAATTTACTGATTGATCTTGAGCTCGTCAGTTTGGACTGGAAGCAGCTCATAATCATTTAGGAACATTGTGGAAACTTCACGTTGGAAACAAGAATCCCACAGTCCCTGGCCTCAAGAAATGGCCACTGAGAACATTCTCTCTTTTTGACCCCTTTGTCCTCAGCTTTTTGGGGCACAATGAACTGACTGAATCTGTGGTTTTCCTTCCTGCAACTGAGTAAAAATAAAAAATGTGCCCTATCAGGAAAATAAATGTCAGAGTCTTGACCTGCATGAGAAGATTCCCATGTTCATACTTACAGGATGTGCACTACACAAAAGTTAACCCAACATATTTCTTTCTTTGACTGAGCCTTTCATTACATTCAGAGCTGCCAGGCCTGATACAGCTGATTTGAGAGCATCACTAACTGGGCAGCCCAACTGCCCCCTCTCCAGGTCTCAAATTCATCTTGAAAATTCACCTTGCAGCTCAAGAATGCATGGCAAATTACAGAGCTCTACTGAATCATGGCCAATTGGTCTATGCTTCTCATTTCAAGAAACTTAAGCAGTGAATTACTTAGAAAAAAAAGGATCAGTTCAGAAGCAACAATTGAACAATATTAGAGAGCAATAATTCAGTTTCCATAGTAATTAAACTGTTTACTACAGGGTTGAAGATGAACTATTTGGTTTTCAACTGCATGGTGACATTTTGTTTTCTGGTACAACATCACAATCTAAAAATAAACCAGATTAAAAAGGAAATTAGTACAAAAAAGGGTGTTTGAGCCAAAGAGGAAACACATTTTTTTAAAGTGATTAAGCAGCAATCTAAGAATAAGACGAATATATGTAAGAACTAACCATTCCAAGAACACCTGCACTTCCTAAATTAAGCATAATAAAGGTTAAGATGGAATTGATGGTTTGTGTAAGCACCAAGAACATGAAAGGTTGTTGTAAGTAACAACAGTAACTTGGAATGAGGTGTTAAACTAAGTTAGTGAAGACTAAATGAAGTCTCAAAATGCTAAGGACCTGACACATTGATTTATTTGGGATATTACACTACTACTGCATTTATTGCATGACTTTCTCTGCAGCTTTTGGTGGAGGCCCTGAGATAGGAAACAAAACTAAAAGGACCTGATGTAGTAATTAGTCCTGCTAAAGACATTTCTGTGTTTTTATGCACTGCAATAAAAGTCCATTATCAGCTGGTTTATGTTGAACACCTCTCACAAATCTCCTGCTGATCCCCACAGGTGTGCTCCTACAACCATGGGGAAGCAGGTGTGTTTGGGGCAGAAGCTGCATGATGGAAAGGCTGCAGAAGAGAGAGAAAGACAACACCCAAAACTCAGAATTCCACTGCTTTGCACTGTGCCCCTGCACAGCAAGATCACTCTGGAGAAGATGCTGGCATTTGACAGCCAGAAGTGCAGAAGCTCCATGTCCACCCCCACAAATCCCTCACCTTCCCAGAGCTGTTCCAAAGCTTGGAACCAAAAGTGGCCAAGTGCACGTGGCCAAGGAGTTCTGAAACAGCTGAATATCCCCAGATCAGAGAAGCTTGGAGCTCTTTCTAAACACACATTATGTATGCATGCATTTAATGCCAACAACGTGTATGATCCTACCAGAAAACACAGTGAGAAGTCTTCTCATCAGGAATGCTGGCATTCAGCCAGAACAAAGCATGCCTTTGTTTTAAAATCTCACCCCAAAACCATAGTAAGCAGCCCCAGTTTGAGATAACAAAAGTCAAAGCTTGCTGTAGTTCATCATCCCCCAGCCTGGTCTGCTGGTGCCCCACAGGGCAGCCCAACCCTCAGCAAACATCAAGTTCACAAGATGTCAAGCCTGTGGCCTGTCTAGTTGGCAAAATGCTAACAGAGAATGAAAAAAAACAGAGCAACAAATGTTGTTTTCCTGTCTTTTTTGCTAACCATATGGACATTTTCCCTACCACAGCTCTTAAGTAGGACAGGTACCAGAGATAGCTGCAGTGAGTGGGCTGTACTCCACATATTTCATCACTCTACTTCAAAATCTCACCACTTCAACAGTCATCTCTAGAGCAAAATGATTCTCCTATCTTGTGGCATGAAAATGCCCTCTCCTTTTATGGTTTCAGAGCCTCTCTCATACCTCTGGCCATTGAAACCGGACCCTCAATTTACTCAAGTGATCTGCTTCCATCCGATACTTGAGCTTCTTCACTGAGATTTTAATTTATCTCCCACTGTTTTAATTAATTGTTACTTCCTTGGGTTATCTTGCTTAACCAACTGAGCTGTCCTTAAATTGTCCACTTCACTGAATGTTTTACCCTTATTTAATTGCTTTTCTGATTCAGCCACACACTTGTTCTCAAATTTCCTAACGATGGTCTTCCAAGCTATTCTGCTTCACATAATGTTTATTTTATTATCTGCTTTTAATGTTTCTTCTTCTTCAGTGACCCTGCTGCTACAAACTCCTTGTCTCTACTGTGTTAAGCCCTAGCAATCTTCCAACATCCCAAGGCTTCTCCATCTCACCACCTTCCCTCCAGCCCTCCAAGAGCATTCTCTTTCCTTCTGGAGTACTCCATCCCACAGTCCCTTCCTTTCAGCCAACAAGAGGGTTCTGACACATCTCCCAAGAGGAAACTCAGCTCTTAAGTCAGCATAAGAACATAAGAAGGAAGGCAGCCTGTTCCTGAGAGCAGCCAGCAGCCAAGACAGGACTAAATGCTGACAGAGCTGCCCTGCCCAAGCTGGACACTGGGGCAGCACCTGCTGCCTCTCACTCCACAGTCCTGGCACCAGGGACCAAAGAAGTTGAGGGATCTGGGACACAACCAGAGCCTAATTTGCACCTCTATTTATAGAATTTATTACACTTGGAAGCAGGAAGAGTCACTGGTGACAGCTGAGGTAGTTCTGGAAATGATCCAAAGCATAAAGGCAATCCTTTTCCAGAACACCAGTTTTGGAGTTATTCTGGAGCTGGCATGCCTGTGATGTCACCTGTGAATTCCCAAGGGACAGCAGACACAGCCACCACCTCCAGGCAGGGAGGGATGTGAGGGCAGGACCAGGGAAAGGAGGGAAGGAGTCCCAAGGGTGCCTCTCCACTCTTTCAGGGGTGTATCAGCTTGCTCAGGGAAAGCATGAGCCCAGAGGACCCAGAGTGCTCTCACTGGGAATGACCTTTCTGAAGGTTTATGGTCTTTTACAGTATCTACTTTTAAAAGCTGCTGCTAAAAAAGAGCAAGCAAAAATCCTAAACATCCTTCAAGAAATTTATCCAAGATATCTACAAAGTATGAGGATAAAAGTAAAAATTGGCTAAATAAATAATTCAACCTACTTAGTCCTGCAATGAGGCATCTTAAGACAGGACTATTGCCTGAAAGTTGGTTTAAAAATACTTTTAAAATCGTGTTTACCTGCTCAATCACTCATCTAGCATGCTTTGGGAGATCTTCCTCTGCACTACATTCATCCCATTCACTTTAGACCCAAAAAGGTGATGATGAAATGACAATGCCTGGCTATTTCTTCCCTTAAACTTGTTTAAAGCTAATCTGTTCTTAGCAGTTATCTGAGTTTTTGAGAAATACTTGTACACTGGCAGCAATTCATAAGTGGAAACAAATTACCTCTCAGGACTTTGGGGTTTCTTATTAACTTCTCTAAGGCAAAAAAGGTTATTGATCTTAAATGGAATAGAGTAAGATTCTCACCAGACAGAATGCAGAGCCACATGAGACAACACCTGAAACCAAATAATTAAGCTAAAAGTTCTTTGGGAAAGAACTGATGAAGCTCTAAAGTGCTGAGCAAGCTCAAATTCCTCTAGGCTGAGTCCTGATTTCAGGTGGCAGCACACTGCACATGTTCTCCTGGTTGTGCCACAGAGAAGAGAGCCCACTCCCCACTGGAACCCCAGCAGCACAATTCCCTCCACACCAGCAGAGGGAACATTGCATTTCTGCAGCAAATGAGAAAACAGAATTTTTATTAGACTTGTAAAACCAACTCAACATTTTCCCACAGATTAGGTGGGGAAAAAACAACAAACTCAACCCTCTTAGTACGAGACTTTCAGTGGCAATGGCCTGTTAGACAAGTGAAGCACAAAACAGCTTGTTTGTTTTTTTTAAATGAGAGAAAACATCAAAGACCCAAGGCAAAAATAAACGTGTTCTCAGATGCTGGACCCATTAGCATTTACTGAGCTACACTAAAAAAGTGGTTTTCACTTGTTCTGCTGTCCAGACAGATCTAACAAAACACTTGATTTCTCTATTGATAGGTTAAGTTTTTTGTTGCTGTTACCAGTTGTGGATCAGAAAGGTCGAGCAGCACACTCTGCCACTCCCTTCTGGACACACTTAGAGGCAATGGCTAAAATGGGAGAGAAAGAATAAATATCTCATGTGCATTTTTACTGCTTCATCCAACTGGTCACATATAAACCTGGAGATGTTCAGCTTTTGTCCATAAGGCTCAGCAAGTGTGTTTGTGCTAGATGCTTGCTGGCTGCCAAGACAAAATGTTCAATAACATGACCTATGAAGGGATGCCCAGATTGGTTTTGTTTCTCCTATTCCCGTCACTGTTGCAGTTTCCTTAATTAAAAAATGCATCTAATTATAGGCTGATATGTAATTCTCACTACAGCAATCCCTAGCACTTAAAAACTGTGAGTCAGGCCCCCAAAATGATGATTAAGCACAGAAATTAGGCATCTGAATTACAACCCACACTGGATTTTTACTTGCCTTATGGGGGCCAAGCCACCATTCACATTTACAAGCACTTCCCTTTAGCTATGAGGACTGAAAAATTCAGTTTCATTTCTACCCATGAAAGCAAGACTGTCACAAATCCACCTGATTGCAGGAGCTGGCACAGCTATCACAAGGGTGGGCATTCCCCAAGCCACATTAAGTGCCCTTAAGCCTCAAAATACCAAGCTCAGCATCCTCTCCTGGTTTGCTCTGAGAGAGGAGCAGGCATCACCAAGCCAGGGGAAATTCTGCAGGTGGACATCCCCTGGCCTGCTGAACCTCAGAGCTCCAGAGCCTGAAAACAGCTGGAATCCTGGTCCTTGGCAAGAGGTGTCCTCGTGCTCCTGAATTAAGACCATCACAGTGATAAATCTGACACTCCTCTCCTTGTAACTGAGGAATAGTGGTGGATATATGAATTTACTGAGAATTTACAGGTGAGCTAGCTGCTTTACACACTAATGTAGACAGACCAAAGTTTCTCAACCCATTTCTTAATTATATCAAGAAAATTGCAGAGGTCTAAAAGCAAATAAAAATGAAATACAGCATGTATTTATCTCAAAATTATTTTTCAAATTAATCTTTAAACAAGCTGTAGACAGAGTGTTTATTTCATAATTCCCATTCTCATCGGATCCAACAGCATTCCTCTGCTGTTAATTGGATAATTATAAAAGGAGCCTCATTAATATTGCATCTCCTTTCTATCCCACATTACAGCCACACCCTACAGGGATTTATTCTCATGCTTTTTACACTGCCATTAAGTGGTAAATGGCACAACACAGGAGACTGCAAGGAGTCTGGACCTCACTCAGACAAATAAGAAGGTGATGCTGCCTGAGTGGATGGCAGTAAATCACCCACAATGAGCAAGGATAATACAAAGGCTACATTCCAATTAGGAATGTCTGCTGCAGCACTCGCTGCTGTCTCATGAAAGAACTCACACATGCAGCAGGAGCAGAGAATCTGAATTTCACCAGTAGCTGACGATTCATTCTTTATCCTGTGAGTTACTATCCAGGAACAGGGATTCCTGTCCCTAGTGAATGCTACATGTTGAATAAAGAGCTCTTCTATTCCCTTTGAAATAGATAAATGCTTCAAATGGAACTCATGGAAAGGAGAAAAAAAATAAAACAAATGCATTGCACACTTCACAAGCTGGTAGCCCCAGGTTTTAGCAGCAGGAAGAGCCAGGACCCCCCAAACCTTCAGCACCAGTACTGGATTGATCCTCCAGGGAACATTCCCACAGCCTGTCACTTGTCCAGGTATTCCTTCACATTGAAAACTGCACTAAGAGATGGGAAACCCACCCTATTAATCAAAATTCCTAATCTGCACAGCTGGGATCTCAATACACACATTCTCAGAAGGAAAATCCTTCAGAGCACAGAATGTCTCTCTGCAAGCTCATGGCACTTAAAAATAAGAATTTCTGAACAGTGGTAATTATTCACAGAATTCCCAACTGACCCCAGTGGTGACCTAGCCCTGAAGTTCAGTTACAAGAGAGAACCATGTCATGTACTTAGTTACCTTAATTCCCTTTATAACTCTGCTTCCTTTGCTGGACAGAAGTACACGGGGAACCAAAATCCAGCATCCCCTGGCAGTTAAAAGTAGGAGCACTGAGGCTCAGATGAGTAACCTGATAGCCTGCATCCCATTTGCCATTAGGCCTAAATCTTCCTGACTCACTGAGAGAGGCAGGCATCAATCAGAGAGCTTTGGGTTCAGCATCACCCTCTCACTGCACATTTCCAGCTCTTTGGACTGGTTTCCTCAACTCTCTTGGCATTTCTGAGCACTGCCCAGAGCAGTAGGGCCCTCACCACCCTGCCCTGGGGGGCCACCACACTGCAGGACCAGCAGCATCAGCAGAACATGGGAACCTCCAAACAGTGAGGCAGATGAAATAGAATTCCCAGAACATTTGACATTTGGCCAAGATGGACCACATAGAAAAATATCAAAATCTTTTCACTGGGGAAAAAAATACGGTTTGTTTGTTTGTCTTCCATCTCTTGACAGGAAACACAAAGCTGTTATTTCTCTATTACAGCAACGGCCACTCCTGGCATTCCAGAAATACACAGAGCAAGTTTTTCCCACAAGAAAGCAAGGAAAATAGCTGATGATCTGATTTCCCAGCACTCCTTGAAATAGAGGATATCTTATATAGCAACTTTTAAACTAAAGCTGGTGGTGCTTCCTCAGAGCAGAGGCAACCTGATAAGTAAAGCCTTTATCTTGCTAATATGTGAAGGTAAAATCTGCAGTTTACCTGGAAAGCCTGAGAGCCGACAGCTGGAACATCAGGGATGCAAAACAAGAGATGCCCTGAGCATCAGTGGGAGCTGCAAGACTCTGGAGAAGGGTATGGGTAGCTCAGATGGGGAAGGAGATAAAGGAGTAAATGATTTCATACAAGTTCTTTGCATCACTCCTGTGAATGTTAATTGGATCTAATTATAAAGGGAGCCACTCAAATAGTCTGGGGCTTCCCTCAAAGCTGAGGAGGGCCTCAAGCAGCTTAAGAATGGGAATAGGCTGAAGAAGAGGTGGGGTGGAGGGGGAAAAAAGAAGGAAAAAATATAAATACAATGGCTGTTCAGGAAATGTTCAGGATGCTCTCAGCAAACACGGAAGACGTAAAAAATGTTAACCATTTCTAGTCAGCTGTTTCCAGCAGCTTTAAAAGCCTCACTGTAGCCACACCTCCATTGAAAAGAGAATCTCTAAACTAAGAAATTAAGGAGAGCATTTTCCAGCAAAGGGAACAGAAGTCAAAATAAAGCAGTCTGTTGATACAATGCAATAACAACAAAAACCCCACACCATTCTGCTAGCCATAAAATACTGCATAACAATCTAATTTCATAACTTTCACCTTTATCCCAAATGGAGCAGTGGGAAAGTGACCTCCAGAATCCTGGTGAAAGCCAGGATTTAGTTCTCCACAACATAATTCACTTTGTAATAAATTTCAATACCACTGAGGTCCAGGCAACAGACACAGCTTTTTCATGAAGCTCAGAGCTTCCCTCGCAATTACTTTACAGAAAAAAGGCTTTGCCAGGGTCCAGGGACTTATCAGTACCTTGTCTCACCCCATCTGCTGTTTATTTAATCAGGTTAAATTCCAAGACCTGGCAGAAGAATCTCTGGTCTTCTGTATGTAAAAATTGTGACGTGACCAAACCTGAATCTACGCTGAGGTTTACAAACACTGCTTAGCTTGGAATAATGTCCTTCAGTCGGAATTGAACTGTATGCAGCTATGTTAAAATGATTTAGCATTAGGACCAATTTCCTTGCGTTTTGAGAACCCCATGCAGCGTACAGAAAAATATTAATGTACATCCAGGGATTTACATTTTTTTTTTGGTGTTCAGAAAAATGGAACAACAGAAGACTGCAGTCGAAACAGCTTCCTCATTTCAGTGGGGTTCTTCCATACAGGGGAAAGACAAATTCTAAAGGGAGAAAGACAATTCATTTCCCATGCATTTACCTAGTAGGAACTAGCCTCAATAATAGGAATGTTCATATATGTCATTGAACACACGTCAAATGGGAGCAGCGCTCTTGGCTGCTCCGAAGATGAAAATTACAACTGGAGGAATAAATCACTCATTGCTACATTGTTCAGATGATTCAGTGCCCATTCCATCCATTACACAGCAAAGGAAGGGAAAACAGAGATGGGAAAATCCATACATCCAGCAGTGTCTGGGTATGTACATACCAGACTTTCGGGGCCCCAGCTGGGTAACCAAAATTCCAGCAAAGTCTCTTTTCCTCCTGTTCCCCAGTGCCTGGCTGTGGGCCTTCAGCTGCTCCCAGCTAACAGGAAAGGAGCCTCAGGGAGCTGGCTACATCCTCCCAGAAATACTGGCAGACTGGGGTTTTTCCAAATCCAAAGGAAAGCAGCAATCCTACTCCTTGTAAGATACTGGGGATCTCAAGAGTCTGGTTCATCAGGACTGAGAATCAAAGTCTGTGAGAAAATGCTGCTTAGGGTCAAGGAAGGAGGAGAGCAGGAGCTGGAACTCAGGAATTTAATCAGTTCCTATCTTGCCAGCACAGCTCTCATCTGCAAAGACACTGTGAGCTAACTCAGAAAGCCATTCCTCCTTGTTTTCATGTCACTCAGGTATCCACCTTGAAGACATGGAGCCAAGCCTCTCCACAGCTTGCTTTCTTCATCACAGCTTCCAAATAATAACATGGAATAAGAACATTTCTTTTCCCTCACCTTTAACCTGCCCTTCAAAATTGTGCCTCTTCACCAAAACAACTTCTCATCTCAGCTGGAAACCACAAATTACAAATACTCTATCACCAGTGAAGCAGAGACAACAGCAACAACAACAACATCAAGTAAGATGTGGATGAAAACACAGCCAGGCAGTAACAACACCTACTGAGGACAGAAAAATGAACAGGATCTGGCTCAACAAATCCATATGGGCACATCCATTGGTTTCATGGCAGGGCTTCTCAGGCCACAGAGGCAGAACTAACCTAATACAGCATCTCCCAGATCTACTCCTAACTCTGTCCTTCTTATGAGTCAAGTGAAAGGAGGAATAATTCCGTATCTGATGAAGCTGTTCAAGAAGGGCCAAACTCTTATGTAAAGTCAACCTGAGCAATACAAAGTTTAATCTCAGATCTGCCTTGAAATAGCTCAGTGAGGATCCCAACACTCATGTAATTGGCAGTGCTGACATAAAAAGAGAAGGAAGAAAAAACCATGTGAACTAAGGAAAGCCTTGCTGACTCAGCAACAGCATCTGTCATACCCAGCCAGGGAAGTGACCTGGAATTCTGGATCTGTGTTAATGCAACCCAGAATGAACAATGATGTGCACAGGGGGATGTTCCTCGTGTGGTTGCACTCCAGGTACAGACAAGAACAGCTGGCAGGGAGCAGCTGACAGAGGGAAAAGCCCCTCTGGCACACTGGGAGCAGAGCAGGGTTTTTGCAAGGCACGCAAAGCCAACAGCAGGAGAGGCTTCACAGGCTGTTCACATTCACACTGCAAACACCAGAGCCTGGGTATTCTGCCCAATGCTGACCCTGCTGTCTGATTTCAGAGCTTCTCTGCTCTGTCCATGGAAAATGGACAAGAGGACAAACCTGGTGGAAAGGAGCTGGGAATCCACCAGGCAAGGTGGGCACAGCCAGTGTGGCCGTGTCAGAGGGGACATCACTGAAGAGATGCTCTGGACTGGAGTCAGGTCATGGACAGTGAGCTCACAGGGGACATCTGCCACCAGCTTAATCGAGTCACCCCCAGAAGAATCCCTGATGACCTTTCAGCATCACACAACACTGATGCAGCAGAAGCAAGAACACAAGCTCAATCTCAAAGGAAGCCTTTCTGTTGTCCTGCAGGGATTGTCCCAAATCTTCCTGAAGAACCTTTATGACACTCACCATCATCCAACCCATTCAGTGGGACTCCTGACAGTCCAAACCCCACTGCCCTCCACAAGCATATTCACTCCCTAGAGGAGGTCCACCCTCTACAAACAAATGAAGGAAGTGTGATATAAACACACAGTGCTTGGGATTTGTGGTTGTATGGAGCTTGTAAGGCAAATAAAAAGATTCAGTTCTGCCTTTAATGAATTGCAGTATTTTAGGTAAAACCATCCTAAAGGTATTACTGTATGTAATTTCCTTTAGCAAATAACAGACAACAATTAAAAACATTTTTGCCTAAATGATCTCAGTGGCACTAGGCCCTAAAAAAACCCCAAAGCAATCTGTAAAAACAGTTAGGGCTCAATAACATTAACCACCTCAGAGGAAGACAAGCCATTATATTGTAGGCAGATTGGACACATTAGCCATTAGTGGCTCTAATGACGGTCTCACTTCCTATTTTGACCACTTTGCAGCTCAAAATTGAGCAGTTTAACCATCTGACTGGCAGAATATTCACCATTTGCCAGACAGGAGATGCTTTCACAATATGACCACCCTGAACCTCTAGTGCCTTGAAATTTCAAGGCAACCATGGCAAATTAGACAGGTATTTATATTTGAAAACCTGTTTTGGAAGTTCACTCAAACATGAAACCCCCATCGAATCATTCCACAAGGACCAGGCCAGTCTGGGTTCTTGCATAAGCAAGGGCTTACAGGGTCAGAGCTTTCCATAAGGTTTCTGGCTGTACAGAGAGGAGAAGGAAGCAGCAGTGGAGACTGAGGAGCTACCAGCACTTGGTTGCCAGGGTTCAACCCAGACCACCCCAAATTACCCAGATGGTTCTGCTGAACATGCAAAGTCACTTAGTGAAGTTGTCCTTGATCCAGATACAGAAGGCAAAGGGGGAACAGCCCTTCTGGGGTTTGAAAAGTATGATTTCATCAAGTTAATTAACCAACATCTACTTCAGCAGTGGGAGTCTGGTGAGTCTATAGGAGGAGGAAGTTCCAAACCTATCAGGTGTCTGCTCTGTGTAGCAAGAACCTTCCTGTACAATACCACAAATGCCACTGTATTACACAAAGCACTGCTATGAATATTTGCACGTGGATTTTTAGCCCGGATTAATTCCAATTTATGTTTCAAACCCAGTGAAACCAAAACTGTTTGTTAACCAGAACGTGGCAGGAAGGCTAGTGGGAACAGCAATTAACACTGTTCTTAAATAATATTTCATTAATAATACATTAAAGCACACAATTAGACTATTATGGAAAGCCATTTTACTTGGAAGTTCACATATAGGCTCTCTGTGAAGCTCTATCCCTCCTTTCCCATTCAAGCAGAGACCTGACATTCTCTGGAATTTTCCAGCAGAAAGTGAAATTTGGAGTTTTTACAGCAAGTTTGCTTAGGGACAGCAGGACCAGAGCAAAAGACTTTCTGTTAACCACAAATATAGAGCAGCTCGCTCACTTCAAAACCTTCTGTCATGAAGAGAGGCAAATTTAAGCAACAAAAATAGAGTTCTACTCCACAACTGTTGGAATAATATAGCTTACTATACTCACTACATACCTCCAGCATACAATTTCTCTTGAAAACTATTTTTAAAGCAGATTGAGTTAAAGTTCATTGCATTTAGTGCTGCGTCAACTCATCAAGAGACACAGACAAGGAACAACAGCTCCTTTTATTGCACGATACTCTCTTCAATAGCATCTCTGAGATAATCACTGTGCTTAGAGAGTAGAAAAACATATGGGCAAGTGGAATAGCTGGTAAGCCACACAGAGTTTTTGTTACTGAACCATGTGGTGGAAATGGTCTAAAACTGTTTTGTAAACTGAAACTGCAGCAGCACTACCAATCTTCAAACATTTGGTTTACAAACATGACAAGTAATAGACCAAACTCTTTTCTACATAACCTATAGGGTAACTTTTTTAAAAGCTGGATCCATCTACCCCCAAAAATGGGAATCTTTGGTGTACAGGATCAAGATTAATTAATATTCAAGAAGATCAACATAGCTTCTGGTGTTCGTTAAGTGCTTTAGGAGAGGGATCCTGCATCTGTACCTTACTGTTAGTTCTGTATTAAAGGGAGGACTTCTTCCAGGCCTGCCTAATGAAATAATATTAAAACAAACCTTCTTATCACCCATCACTGCTCAGATTTCCTGCAGGCTTTGGGGGCTGATGGACAAATGTGCCCTTCAAGAACTGTAAAGTTTCTGTTATCCCAAAGACAAGATGTTAAGCGACCGCTTAGATACCAGCTCCAGTTCATGACAAAGGCAAATGCATTCAGAAAATACTGAAGAACTTCAAATAAAACTGTTTGCCACTTAAAAACAAACGAAAATATTTTTAAAAGGGAAAATAAGTCCCTTGAATTTTGGATCTGATTCATTTTACTAAAGAGGAGTTTTTTTGGAAGCAGTTTGATTACCACTCACTCTGATCTTTAATTTCCTACTTGGAGGACAGAGAGGGAAAAAAACAGCTTCCATCCGGGAAAGGGAGGGAAATCTGCCTCTCTTCCAATTGCCGGTATTTTACCCAAACATGTGAGAAATTTTTCAGGGGATGCAAATCTCCACTGCACACGCTTTTAAAGCACAGGGGTTAAAAAAATCCTCCCCACCGCAGGGAGCCGGCCGGTTCTGCACCGCTCTCAGCCGTGGCAGCTCGGCTGCAGCATTCCTCCTCTCCTGTGCAGCTGGGCAAGGTGAAACGGGCCCCAAGGATTTATCGCCATTTCGCAGCCACGTCAAAAGCACACACGAGAAAAAAGGTGCCTTTTCACGTGGCTTCCACAATAAACCGCATCGAGTCAAGGACCAGCGCGGAGCTTCCCAAGTGCTGCTCGGAGCAGGCAATGCTGACACGAATGCACATCCACCCAAACCTTCCCCAGAGCATCCCGGGGAGCTCCGCAAGCTGCGCTTTCTCCTGGCAGCAAGCTGGCAGTCCCCAGCACCGAGAGAAGCCGGGCTGGCAGCGCTGGGCTTTGTTAGCAGCCACAGGGGCTGCCGGTGCCGCCGACAGCCGGGAAGCGACGAGCATCCCATTGTGCGGGCAGCCGCCGCAATCTGCGGAAACCTCCGGATGCCCCTGGCGAAGGTATCCCTGCGAGGATAAACCTCCATCCCCCGCGCCGAGCCCCTTCTCCTCCCCGCAGCGAGCGGAGCCACCCCAAAAAAAGTTTTGCTGGGCAGAAGGGGCCCTGCCTGCCTGCCGCCCGCTGGGAAAAAACAAAGGCTCGGGGAAGAAAGAATAAAGTTCGGGGCTCGCCCGGGTGGGCTCCGGGCCGCGGATCCGCGCTGCTGTCGGTCCCCGCTGCCCGTCCCCGCTGCCCTTGGGCCGAACACGGCGGTACCTGAACAGGGCGACCGCAGTCTGGTTCCTCCTCCACGCCTTGCCCTGCTGCAGCAGCACCCCCTGCACGATTTCCTTCTCGTCGGGCAGCCGGTACACGGGGAACACGTAGAGCCAGCAGAGGACGAAGACGCCCAGGGCGCTGGCGCCCACGGGCAGGCGGGTGCGCGGCCACTTCCACGCCAGCCCCGCCATCCTCCTGCTGCTCCCGCAGCGCCGCCGCGGCGCCGGGCCGCGCTCCGACATCAGGCCCGCGCCATGCGGCGCCCGCGGGCGGGGGGCCCGGCTCGGCTCAGCTCAGCTCAGCCCCGCCGCCGCCATCGCCGCGCAGCCGGCCGGGGGGAGCGGGGCTGCTGCTGCCGCTGCGCCGCGGCTCGCTGCTCTCTCGGCGGCTCCCGCCCTTGCTCACAGTCATTTGGTCCCTCGCGTTGCCCGCCAGATGATGCTCCGCCGCTCCCCGCCCTCCCTCCGCCTACTGCCGAGCCCCTCGCTCGCAGCCTCGCCGAGGACCGACCCGGTAAATTTCCACCCCGCCCCGGCCGCGGGGCGCTCCGGCCGCGCTGCCCGGCCCGCAGCCGCCGGGGGAGGGAGGGAGGGAAGGAGGGAGCGCAGACCCAGCGGCTGCGGGGCTCCGCTCCGGCGCCACGCCCGCTCCCGCCTCACCGCGGGCACCGAGCGCAGCGCAGCGAGGCAAACAGGCGGGGATGTCCCGCTCCGGGTGTCGCTGCCGGCACCCACCGACCCACCCTCGCTCTCTTTCTCCTTCCCTCCCGGAGCCGGGCTCTCCTCCCCGGCATTGCCGTGCCAGTCTCCAGCGCGCCCTGGAGGGCAGCGAGCCCTGCCCGACGGACCCGCTGCGTGCCGCCCTCCCTCCCCGAGGGCCTGCCCGAGCCCTCCGGATCTGCCCCGGCCTCCAGCCAGGAGCCCGCCCAGTCAAAGTGCATCCCGCACAAAGTACATCCTGCAAAAAGTACACAGAAAAATCCCTGGGTTAGGATACTTTCGAGGGAATGTAGCAAACCGGGGGCACGGCTAGCCCAGAAGCAGAGCGTGCCCTTGCCAGCGGCACCGATCCCAAAGCAGCAGCTTTTACAAGGAGCTGCTGAGGGCACTTGTTCTCTTCAGCCTGGAGAAGAGGAGAATGAGGGGAGCTGTCCTGCAGCTTCCTTGTGAGGGGAAACAGGGGGCAAACACTGATCTCATCTCCGTGGTGACCCCTGAAAAGACGTGAGGGAATGACATGAAGCTGTGTCAGGGGAGGTTTAGGTTGGATATTAGGAAAAACTATTTACCAACGGCAGAAGAAACCAAAATCTGTTCAGTCACATCTATTAAAAACAAACAGAACCATTCAGTCTCTGGAGACTAATTCGAAACGTTAGCTAGAGCCATTAAACATAAAACAAAAAAAGTGATTGAAAAGAAGATGTACAGAACTGTATCCCAAATTAGATCCTGACTCTTTGCTCACCTTTGGTTGACAAGAGAGACAAACTAGAGGCTCTGTATTGCTTTGGAAATGAGAAAGTGGAAAAGAACAAGAGAAACTAGGGATGACTTATCCCTTCAATATGCAAGCTGCTTGCAATGAATTCAGTTACAGTACACACAACATAGACACAAGATTTTGGGATACCTTTTATTTGTGTTGCTGTGAGATATTCCTAAGCCCTTCCTCCCTTGTTTCCTAAATCTATTTCAGCATGAAGCCCCCAGGCTGTTCGCTGGTTTCACAGCAGTCCGTGGTCTGTCTGGTGCCAGGGCAGTGGCTCCATCCCGTGTCCTGCCTGCCGCCCCCAAGGAGCCGCACGGATCAGGACACACGTGAGGCGCAGCTCGTTGTGTTGCCACTGACTTGCCGCGGGGAGCTGAAAATGCCTGGCCTTGTTCTGCTCTTGCACAGGTGGGAATTGCAGACACACCAGCACAAGCTCAAAGCCAGGTCTGTTTTTCTGGAGTCAAATCTGTTTCTAGGCAGCGTTATCAGTCGCTGTCCTTTCCCTCTGCCAGTGAGCCCTGAAGAGCAGCACACCACTGCTTTCTGCTGGGAATAACAGCTGCAGGGGGAGAATAAACAGGAGGTGAGAATAAACTGCCAAAAATGAGTCTTGCTTGCAAGCAAACAGCCTGAAGCACTTCAGTGACACTTTGCAGTTGCTGAGAAGTAGAGATGTCGTGATAAACAATCCGTGTCTTTAAATCGAAGCAGAAAATTGATATTCAGTCATGATTCTACTCTGTTGAACTCCATTTTAGTGAGAATTGATGGTAGGTTTAACCTTACCTCCGTTACTTGGTTCCAAGTAAGATTCCAGCCAGACGGGCCAGGTATCCTGGGCAGGGTCTGCTCACTACAGCAAAAACAAATGTTGCTCCTGAGAGATGCCTTTAAAAAGAAGCACAGAGAGAAGCAACGAGTGGCAGCATGGCATAGAATGCCTTTTAAACTCTCAGGTGAAACAGCGTGGCTATTCACGGATCGGAAGGAAATCGCCGTGCTGTGATTTTCCCGGTTTCCCTCCAAGATGCACCAGCAGCATCCCCTGCATTCCCGCTGCATTCCCCCGCTGCCCCTGCGGGTGGAGCTGACACTCTGCTCAGCCAACACCTTTCCCCAGCGACAGAATCCAGGTTTTCTTCTTTCCCTTGCTCCCAGCCCAAAACACACGCGAAGATTAGAACTATATCCTTCAAAATACCCAGCTTTTGCCTGCTTTCATTTGGAGTATCGTGTACTCCTACAGGCATCCCCTTGTACCTCGTCTTTGCACTCTTTTAGCTCTCTCACTTCCAAAATAACAAGGAATTTCCCTCCACTTCAGCATCCCACACACTTTCTGTTCTGCAGAATTTAGCAGAGGAGTTGCACTGGAATCAGCTTTCAGGCTATGGCATCCTTTTAGTTGATGAAAATGTTACCATACCTGGCAAATCCATTCTCTTCCCAATGCACTCAGCTATCACCTGACCAAAATTCCCTGCTCCACACTGTGCCCTCTGTTCTGCAGGTATTTCATGCTACATTAGAAGAGTCTGTGTGAAAATTGGATTTGTTTTCCAAGGGAAACTGAAAGAAAAGTAAACACTGTGTGTGGAACCCCAGCCCGTATTCCCCACTGCCATAAATAACCAGTGCTCCCTTGGTACTTTTTTTCTTGACCCAATGTACAACACAAAACTTTTCAGGAATCATCAGCTGTCTGAACTGTCATTGTAAGCCAGTTTTTGTGTGGTGTCACCTGTGAACAGGCTGATTTCTCTGAATTCCTTCTGTTGACACAGATCTAAAAACTGGCATCTGAATCTCCCTCTGTAAGAACAGCACAAACACTAAACTGTATGAATGGATGCACAGCTGCCCTGTTGGCAAATTCCCATTATGCCTCTCCCTATCAGAATTTACTCTGAAGCTCTGTTGAAACCACCCACAGATGTGTATTCTGATAAAGCATTTTAAGCCCCCAATTTGACAGACAGTTTTAGATAATCCTACTGGAGGGGAGAATTGTAACTACAATATCAAATTAATTCCTGCAGAGTCATGGTGTCCAAAAGCTAATCAGTTTTTAACTGGCTTGTACCAGTTACCCTCTGAAAAAATATTACCAGTTTTGCCACATGTTTTTCCCCTCAGCTGTCATGCTGTAATAGTATCATTGCTGTGACAACATCTACAGTCATCCTTCCAGCTGCAGAGAGGAGTCAGAAAGCACAAGAATGAAGCACAAAATGGGGAGAAATGATTTACTGATGGAAGACAGAGCTCATTCTCTAAAACACAGAATGTCTTTTATGAGCAGTGTGGAAAGGACTTTCAAGACATCTTTTTATGCAAACAGTGATGTTGGCTGGTAAAAAGGTGGAACAAGAATGAGTGAAAGCATGCAGGAGTAAGTGACAAGAAATGTATCAAGGCATTAGCCACAGGCACTTTGCTTTTTGGTTTTGCATGGAAAGAAGATTTTCTCATAAAATGGAGGAAGATGGGCAATTTTTTACAACTTTACCATTGCTGCTTACATTATTACAGTATCTCTATGGAAGCCATAAAAACCAGATTTCTGTTCTACAGCACTGGCTTCAAGATGCCTCTTTAGCATGTTTTAATGCATGTAAAAATGCCAATGAAAGACGTGGATGGGCAGGATAGGTGGGAAGGAGCACCAGTAAGGTGAAGATAAGTAAGTACAGTGAAATTCTGGGTGGAATTCCTCCCTGTGCAGCTCTGTGAGTTTGTCCTCACCGTTAACAGGAGAAAGCTGTGCTGAAGTTAATGGGTTTACTCACAAAAACAGCTACTCAGAAGGGTAAGGGACTTGCTGGATTGGTATCAATAAAGTTCTGTTCAGCCTAGAGAAGAGGAGACCTCATGGCAGCCTTCCCATATCTGCAAAGGCCTAAAAGGGAGCTGAGGAGGGACTCTTCATCAGGAACTAAAGTGGTGGGACAAGGGGGAGTGGGTTCAGACTGAGAGAGGGGGAAAAGCAGGTTAGATTTACAGAAGAAATTCTTTACTGTGAGGGTGGTGAGGCCCTGGCACAGTTTCCCAGAGGAGCCCCATCCCTGGCAGTGCCCCAGGCCAGGCTGGATGGGGCTCTGAGCAACCTGGGACAGTGCAAGGTGTCCCTGCCCAGGGCAGGGGGCTGGAACTGGATGGTCTTTTGGGCTCTTCCAACCCAAACTGTTCTATGACCTTTATGTATTAGAACTGTCATGCCAAAGATATTATGGCTGGAAGGTCCTATTTTATAATGCACAATTTATGAAGGAAATAAAATGCATATAAAAGGCACAATAGAAGATGCACACCCACATGCACAGTACATCTCTGAAGCAAATTGGCTCTTCCCTTGAAAGTGCAGTTCCTTTTCCTTGGGGACTCAAAGAGATTCTGACCTCATGTCTGATATTTGCTGAAGTTTCAATTTGAGCAGTTGCTGTCAGGAAGTCTCATTCATAATTTAGTGTTGGTTAAGAATCCTGTTCATGAGAAGGTTGTGTCTCATATAGAGGGAGACATAATAAATTTGGTCTCACAATAGGAAGTCCCTCTAGACCAGGATAAAGTGGATAGAAGAAAAGCAGAAGAGAGGAAAAAGCTTGTTAATGTTGTTGCTGTATCTTTCGTTCTTATCACAAATGATCCTTAGTTCTGACTAGGGAGAAACTTGAATTTGTGTGGGGTATCAGGAGACCTCCCCACTGCTGAGAATTAACAGCAGATCTAGATGATGTGATTTGTTCAGCTGTCCATCCTGGGGAAGCTGATAGAGGAGAGGATGGAGCAAAAAAGAGGATGCAGGAATGTGTTTAAAGACAATTTTCACCAAGGGTGGCTGAAACCCCCAAAGCCTGGACAGACAAGTATCTTAAAAGAAGCCTCACAAACACACTGTCATTTTCCTGCTCCATCAAACACTCAGACCCTGAGCACAAGCTATTGCTCTGAATGGTGCAGGTTCACAGGCAAAACCAGATCCAGCATCCACAGTAAAAATGGAAATCTGACTTAAAATTGAGCAAAAAGCCCAGACTTCAGTGATGGGAAATGAAAGAGCCTGGCCAGATGGAGACTTCAGGCACAGAACCAGTGCAGAGCGCTGAGCTCTGTGCAGAGCTTGGGTTGTGTCAGGTTTGCAGTATCCAGATTTTCCATTAACCCACACACCAAAGGCAAAGTTTACATGCTTTCTTTCCAAATCCATTGATTGCCATACAGCTGTGTGTAGCAGCAACATGCACACAGTAACTTTGGTATCCTGGAACCAGAACCAGGACCTCCTTGCATTTTTAAGAAAGCCTCAGAAGTGATTTAAGATTTTTCTGGGAAAAAGTTGTCATTACCCTTATCTCCATTTAACAGAGAAAACAGAGACTTGGAAATATTTGACTGATGACTGAGGTGGATTTGTAACAGAGATTCCTCAAGCCTAGTGCAGGGCTGTGGGACACACATTGCAGAGAATTTCAGCTGTGATTCAAACTGTTGGATTCACCAACAGCTAATATTGGTGAAGTGCTTCAAGATTGTAATGATTTTTTATGGCTTCCAAATTTAAGCCTTCATTGGGACCCAGGCAGACAATTTAAAGTTTGGTAAATGGGCAAACATTGGTGAGAGAGTGAATAGTAAATAGTGAAAATTTATTCTGTCTCTTCACAAATGTAATTAAGATAAAAGCAAGGCTCAGCACAGAAATTGTATCTCTAGAGTTGACTTCAGAGAGTGAAATGGAAATGAAAACATTATCTATGAATCCTCAAACTGGAGCTGCCTGGACTCTGCAGAGGACAAAAGAGAAGGAGCCTGGCACTCCAAGGGAACAGAGAGCCTGTGATTTGCCAGATGGAGAGTGGATTTCTCTAAGCTGACCCTGGATTCTGCCTTCAACTTCTTCTAGGTTTGATGTGGGTTTAGATTTGGCTGCTGTTTCCAGGTGCTGAGTGTGAGCAGGAGGTGTCACACATCCTGCAGTGAGGGCTGGGTGCTGCCTGGGCGGGATGTCAGCCCACATCATCACCCGCTTTCTCTTCCCAAACAAGAGGGGAAAAATCTGTCAGGGAGGTTTTATTGCAATATGATGGATGCCCTCCCCATTCCAGGGGTTATGGTTTGTAGCAGCTGGTGCCAGGAATGGGTGGAATGTACCCCTGGAAAGGCCTCAGGCAAGCTCAGTGCCTGCATCCAGAGGGGCCTGAGCAATGGAAGGGTGTGAGGGAGGCTCACTGGCTCCAGGCTCAGGGTCAAATTTTCTGCCACAGCTTTGTGACAGGAAGCTGTGATTGACATTGTGGTGTCCCACCAGGAGCAGAGGAAGCATTCCCAGAGGGTGATACTACCAAGCAGCAGTGTGGATCTCAGCTTCACTCCCTCGGAAGCAAGGGAGAGTGTAAGGAGGTGTTTTAGCAGGGAAATGTGCTCACATGCCTGAGATTTGTGGCAAACTTGAAAGTCTCTCTTCAGCAGCAAAAAGAAAGCACAACTCTGCCCACATGTAGTTCCACACTGTGGATGGAGCTGTCAAAATACTTCCCACAGCTGAGACCTGAGGACAGGCAAAACTATTACTGGAACAAATAACGTGCTATGTTTTGCAGTTACAATAATTACAAACATCAAACACCTTGCAAACATCTTGAGTTTCTTTTCCTTCCACAGATTTTCCCAAACTGTAAATGCTGAATAAGCAGATAACTCCTCAGATGGAAATTTGGGAGCTTTGTTGGCCTCTGTTTGTAGTTTTACAAGGATAAGTTTGTTAATGTAGGCTGAAGAGGAAATGAATGTGGAAGGACAGCTGGGTAAACCTGCAAGCGATGCTTTTCATCAGCACAGAATTGATGTAACAAAGGATGTTCTGTCATTGGGGTCAGAGGCTTTATGATTGTCAGGTTTGGAGCATGGGTAAAGGCTACAGTCAGGATTTAGCTATAGACTTTGTTGTTCTGCCTTGGGTGCCATCTAGATTCATCCAAATACTGGGTTTCTTCCTGCATGACACAGATCACAGGAGCAGATTTTCTGTCACTGTCCCCTCATTTTAGCAACTGAAGAAGCTTTGAATATGATGCCAGAGAACAGTCAAAAAATATTTGAATTGCCTGTCATTAAGGTATTCAGGGCTAATACAATATGAGATTTTCTTAGGGGAAAGTAAGCATAGCTGGTAAAATGCATAGAAGTAAAATTTGTATTTCATTTGACTGCTTGTCATCTCCATATATCATATTTTCCATTTCTCTTGCTGCTTCACTCCCACCTATTCTCATAATCTGATAAATTACTTTAATCTGAGATATTTCCTGTGTGTTAACTGCATTTCATTGGCCGCCAATTCAGTTTTCTGTTTCTGCACTTGCATTTGTATTTAGGAAACATGATGAAAATTAATATCATAATTATACCATTCAGGCAAATCACATGAATTAAATCTGTGTCTAGCCAGCCAAAAATATCTGTGGTTGTCATTGGAGTGTATATTTTTTTTCCCTTCTCCAGCAGCATCACAAGGCAGTGCTGTGCTTTAACCCCAGGCAGCACAGAGTAGCACAGAGCCACTCACTCAGTGCCCCATCCCACTGACAACTCCATCCCAGATGAAACCTGGGCAGACAGTGGGAAAAAAACTGCTCCCTGTGTTATTCCACGGACAAGCACTCCCTAAAGGAAGAACAACGCCCAAATCCTTTTCCTTTCCAAGCACCATCTTTGAACTTGCTCACAAAATATTTATTCTTATTTCCTTACAGAAGATGTGACACTGCTCATTTTGAACAAACTTCTGACCAACCAAGGCACTAAAACCACGCACCTTCTTTTGCATTTGCCCAGTTGCAATATCCTTTTTTACCTAAACCTTAACATCCTTGTGTCCCACCACCACAGGAAGATATCCCATATTTCCTTAGAAAGTCTGCATTGTGCTATAGCTTCTCCATTCATGTTTCATTGGCTGGGCTTGAACTGTGCTCCTAAATTCTGTCCAAAGATCTCACTGAGGGCTTCAAATGAAGCAAACTGACAGGATCCAGCACACATTCACTCTGCAGAAGGTATTTGAAACCAGTTGGCTGTGCAACTTTCTAATAGAATGAGGTGCAAAGAAATAAATGAAACATTGTTGGTATCTTCCCCAGAGCAGCTGTTTGTTATCTGACAAATCTCTGCTCAACCCACCGAGGTCATTAATCACCCCCAGCCTCGCATGTCAGACTTCCTAATGGTTTGGGCAACTGCTTTGAGAAGCCTCACATCATTTCCTGTCAAATTTGTCTCTAAAGTACAGACAGGGTGCTTGAGAGATCAGCTGCTTGTCCCATACACCTTTTTGATTGCAGAAACAAAGGACTTTGTGGTTCATTAAATTAAATGGGACAATGTAATTGTTTTATTGCAGAGTATCAGGTTAAATCAACGCACATATATTTGAGATATTGCTTGTGCTGGGATCTGAGCAAATTTCTGCCCAGGCTATTTTCACATTCCCATTTAGTTTGGACACTGATTTAATTGGTGTACTACAAACCCCTTGTATTTCAGAGGGGCCTGCTTGGATTTTTTAAAGTCTAAACTCTGTGATGAGTTCAGACAAATCATAATGAACCTTTCAACCAGAACATTGGTTAGGAGGAGCAGATCAGGCCCAGTACTTGGGCAGACAGATCTCAGTACAAAACCAAATCCATGTAAATTGATAGAGCATGAAGTCCTAGGAGCAAGAAGGAGCTCGGGAATGCTGTAACAACACATTACCCTACTTTAATTCCAGTATTTCTTGCTTATTTTGGTTGGGGAACCATCGTGTGTCTGTGTCTCCAATTACCTGTTTTCCTTCCTGTCATTTTTTGTCGGTAGACACTCCTCTCCATGTTGTGCTCTTTCCTTGTTTCTCCTGCCCACATCATCTTCTTTTATCTGCCCCGTCTGCCTTTCCCTTCTTTATCTTCTGCAGAGGAAATAGGGAAATAGTCTGGAGATAAGGAAGCCTTCTGGCCTGTCAGCTGGCTCTCAGATGTGCTCTGCTGATGGCTGTGGAGCCAGCCAAAGCCAGCAGTGGTACCAGACACACAGAGCATTCCACCTGCAACAAACAGTGCTCTGACATCGCCAACACAAAACGGTGGCATGGACAATTCCTGCAGGATTTCACTCTCTTCCCAGGCCCCACAAGTGAATTGAACAACTGACGTGTAATTTAGTGACATGACAATTTAGTGATTGTTTGCAGGTTTCTGACATGAGGAAGAGATCCCTGCAGAGCAGCATGCTCTGATCACTCTGCACACAGAGCTCCAAGTGATGGAGTGAATTGGTGCTGATGCTGGCAGCTCACAGCACCAGGGCAGGAGCTGGGCACTGGGGGACACAGAGGAAGGACAATTTAATAACAAGCAACTCTTCATTTCACCTCCTCAGCCATTCCCACTCATGCAAACAGCACCTGGACAGAGAATTGCACTTGAACCAAGGCCAAAGTATAAACAGGTCACCAATTTCAGTAAAAGCTTGGGAATTGAATTACAGCTCTGCAACGAAGAGAACTCTGCTGTCCCACAGGAGGTGTGAACAGAATCCACCATTTCCCAATGGAAACATGGCAAATTCCTCTCCCCTGTGCCGAGCAAAAGCAGAAGCTAAGTGCATGCGTTGTTGCCTAATCGTGGTTAACCAAACTCTCCAGAGACAGGAGGAAGGGAAATGCAGCCCAGGGCACAATCCCAGGAAGGGAAGGTGCCTGCTGGGGAGAGGACAGACACAGACAGATTGGGCAGAGAGGCAAGGCAGGAAGAGGAAGGGTTTCTGCCTCTAAGTGCTTTCACTTGCTCCTCTGGCTTTTACAGTGCATGCCAGGAGATAATGTCATCTTTGCAAAGATTCCCAGGCTCTCTGTTGCACTCCCTCACAATTTAAGAGCTCTTTAGGGGTTAATATCCAGCTCACAAGGTTGTAATCACTCTGACATTTTGAGAAATCACAAAGTTTCCAGGCAAAGCTTCACCTTGATTGAAGTGTTAAAACATCTGATTTTAAGAAAATGAAGCCAAAACTGGAATCACCCCAGCTCCTGAACTTCCTATGATTTAAGGAGAAATATCTGTACACATTAATGGAAATGCTTTTGCAACAAAAATAAATGTGTGTCATTTAATGAGTCTGTGCATGTCTGTGCATGTTTGTGCTAATAAATGTGCAAATAAATCATTTTTCCTGTTTCCAAAAATTAAACAAAAAACTCAGACTCCACACTTCACTCAGCAATTTGCCCATTGACTGCTACACACAGTAAATGATTATTAGCAGTAAATCAGGAACTCCAGCTGTATTGGTGCAGACTGTTTTTCAGATGTGTTTGTGCCATGGGTGCAGTGACAGCAGACCCAGCACCACACAGATCTGTGCTTGGCTGATTGTCATTTGTCACACTGCTCACAAGGACGTTGTCCAGGTGATGCCTGCAGCAACACCAGCTTCCTCCCCAGCCCCCAATACATCCTTGGCACATTGATTCTCCCCTCTCCATCTCAGGCAATGGAGCTGTGGAGAAATGCCACTAACTCATTTTGGGAAACACTCGAGGTGTCACTCATGGGAAGTGTTTCCTGCTGGGGCTGTTTGTACAATGAGGGGCAGGAGCCTGGCCTGCTCTCACACTGTGCAGGGTTTATCCACCTGACTTCTCAAAACCCTAGGAAGAAAGGCAGCTTGTGCATGGAAGAGAGCTCTGAGAAGACGCTGAGAGTCCTTTCCTGCCACTGGAAACCTTTGGATCCTGCAGATGCCACAGCAGCACAGCTGTTCCTTGCAAAAAAAACCTGACCATATACTCTTCCAAGGATGAGACAGCTACAATTTCCTTGGGCAACCTCTGCCAGGGTCTCATTAACCCTCACAGGGAGGAATTTCTTCCTAATATCCAATCTAAATCTACTCTCTCAGTTTGAAGCCATTTCCCCTTGTCAATATTTTCTCTCCACCTTTCCTGTAGGCTCTGTTCAGGTACTGGAAGGCCACAATGAGGTCACCCCAAAGCTTCTTCTTCTCCAGGCTGAACAATCCCAATTCCCTCAGCCTTTCCTCCCAGCAGAGCTGCTCCATCCCTCTGATCCCCTTGGTGTCCCTGCTCTGGGCTGGCTCCAGCAGCTCCCTGTCCCTGCTGAGCTGGGCTCCAGGGCTGGATGCAGCTCTGCAGGGCAGGGGGGTCTCACCTGAGCAGGGCAGAGGGGGAGAATCCCCCCTTTCCCTGCTGCCCACGGGGCTGTGGATGCAGCCCAGGATACAATTTGCAGCCCAGGATACAGAGAAGATTGTAACAAAAAATATTCCTCTGAGGAGAACGGGGGTGGGACATCTTTAGTACACCCACCTTACACATTTACCTAATGCACATATATTAAGACAGTGAATTTTATAAAGAGATTTATTGTGCAAGAATGATTTTCATGCTCATTTACAATGAAATAATTCGTTTTAACAAATAATCATGCCATTGCTTAATTTCAACACTAAACAGAATATTTACATTCAAGTTTACATCTTTGTTCAAGTTCCATGTACAATATTGTCAGAATTAAGCAAGAATGCATCTTCAAATCAAAGTTTGCTTTTTTCTTTTTTACAACAGAGTATCATCACCCTTCAGACATTTACTGGAAATGACAAATTTCCTGTCTTTGCAGTACCCTTATTTCCCAGCTACACCACCGGAAAAAAACCAAAAAAACCACGAAAAATCCCAAACAAAACCCCAAACACAAAAGCAACCAGCAGGAACCAGGGTCACACTTGTACATCAATCTCCAATTAGCCAGGCATTTAAACAGGAAGGAGGCTGCAGAGTCACCTCTGCACAACTGATTTTTGGGGGACTGCTTATGTCATCCTTGAAACAGATCCTGCCTTAAGAAAATGAACCTCAGGACAATTCTTTCACAAAGTCTTAAATAACAAAAAGACCTGCTTTGTCAATACTGAAGTGAGTATCTTGTAATAGCACCAGACACACCCTGGAACTTTTTGTTGTGTTCTGGGTTTTTTTTTGTCCCACCACAGGGATGCCCAGGATCACAGCATTGGGGTCTGGCAGCTTTTAAAAAACAATTAAAAAAACAAACAACACTTCCCAGGCCTCAAATATAAAAATAACAAAACAAGAAAAAATACCTTTAATGTGCAGAAATTCAAACAGTAACTTTTTGGTACTGCTTTTTCCTCCTCACACTCTTCAATGTAAAGGAATTCCAGAGTCCAGCCCATGTTTTCTTGGCCTGCACACAAATCTCTCCCTTCTTCATCAAAGGTTTCCAACACAGACTTCTCAGGCACCTCCCTCACGCCCTGACCTGAGCTGAGAATCAGCTCAGACAACACTCAAACTCAGAAATGGTTCTGAATAACAACTGATCACAGTCCCACTGAACAGCTCAAAAATGCAACAGAATTTTTCCTTCCTTCAAGAGTTCCATGTGATGCCTGCTATTCTATAATCCATTTTCTCCTATCAGTCCTTCACCTGCTGCCTGGTTTCACAGAGGCCAGGAATAGTAACAGAAGAACCAGAGCACAGCTGCCAGTTCACTGCTCTGACTTACGTAAGTTGTATGACAACAAAAAAAGAGTGATTGTCTTGGATTTTGGCTGTGAATGTCATGGAGAGATATTGACTTTGAAGATGCAAACCTAAACATTCCCACATTTTAAATAATCTTTATATTTAGCAGAGACTACTTCACTTGTTCTGCCTTCATGTTGTGACATCTCCTGCAGAACTTGTGGGCTGAGGAGCAGCTGGAGAGGGCTGCACTGGCAGCATCTCCAGCTCAGATTCACGGACAAAGATGACGGCATCACCACTGACATTTATCAAACACTGAGCCTGGAAGAAAAGCCAATACCCAGTTACCAAACATTAAACAATAATATATTTTATGTTTACTTATATCTGCTAGATGTAACTACACAGAAAAATCAACAAAGATCAGGAGAAGAATTAGAATTTATTGGTGAGGCAACCTGTGCCCCATTTTCTTTTCTATCCACTCACTTGTGTGCTTCCAAACATGCAGATGGATTCTTGGAACACCACCACAGATGAAATATCTGAACATCTGTACTTGTTTTCTTTACTGTTTTGAAAATATTTAATTTACCAAATATTCTGTTATTGTCTTTACAAATTAAGGTTTGTTCCTTTATGTACAAAATGGAGCATTTTACATCAGCAACTCCAGGTATTTTTATGTGGAGTTAGGATGGAAATCCTATATTGCAACATCAGGAATACTGAGGAAGTTCTGCACTACTGTGCAACTGGTTCCCTGCAATTTACTTCATTCTAGCAAGCTCAGTTCTTTTATCCATTTGGGTATTTATGAAGCATCCTCATAATTTTGTGTTAACAAAAGAACACCCTTGGATTCTTCAAACGTTATCCTGAGATATCAAGCAATGTTGTGCAGATACGGCTCTACAGCACTGCTGCTTTTTAGAGACATAAAATGTGTATTTGTATCAGACTAACCACAACAGCACTTGTTATTTCACATCCTAATGTACCTGATTTTTGTTTGGGTTCTCCATGAACACACACTGCTTCATTATGTATGACACAACTGCATTCCCTCCCAGAGCTGCAACATGAGCTCTCACCATGGCAAACACTTCAGCAATAAAAGCGTGGAGGAAACCACTGACACCACCCTCCTAGAATGGAAAAAACACACATTATATTTAATCTTTAGCTATCATATGCTGAGTATTCTCTTATGTATTTATCAGCTGAATAATTTGGCGAACCCTAAATGGTGTGGAGAACTTAAAAGCCATTCACTGTTTAATGGGTCACAGTTACAAATCACACGGAGAGAGATCATTTACAGGGGCCTGGAGTGACAGGACAGGATGGAATAGCTTCAAACTGACAGGTATAGATTGGATATTGGGAAGAAATTCTTCCCCCTGTGAGGGTGGTGAGGCCCTGGCACAGGGTGCCCAAGAAGCTGTGGATGCAGACTGGAGATCAGGGTTTGAACATCACCTCTAAGCTGGTTGTGTGGTCATGGACTCATGGTGTAACTTTTGACGCTCATCACACAAAGTTTTGTTACAGAGAATACACAGAATGCAATGTTAAAAATTAGCATAACATTGTCTATGATATGGGCAATGTTAACATTAACCAAAGAATTTTAAAATCCAAATACACTGTGGAAATTCATCACCGAGCTTGCTACACAAGAGAAGAATAGATGACTTATTTTTTTTTCTTTAATATTTAAATTGGGTTCAAATGATCCCAACTTCTACCACTGTTGGTCAAAAACATTTCTTTCCATACAGTTCTGTTTAAGAATTCACTGGTTTAGTATTCTATCCAATTCAGCAATGGCAATTGTTAACCAACCCCTTCCCAACAGTGTCAAACACAAACCAGCTTCGTGTGCTCCATGACAAGAGCAGCACAATGGAACTCGCTCTGCACTCAGCACCTTCCCACAAGTGACACAAATTCTACTCCCTGGCTGTGCCACACCTCAACTCAAACCTCTGATTCTTACAATACACAAAAAATTACTCCCTGACACAAAATGAATCCTTGCCACACAGCTCACCTCACGCAAAGAAGTGGTTTCTCGGATAAAAAACATGTTGATTATCCCAAGGTATTTGGTTATTTTGGCCCCAGGGAGAAAGGAAAGAGGTGTCATCTTAACAACTGAGACAGTGGAGTTGGTGCATGACGGGACAGAACGGTGCTTCAAGTACCCCTCAGCCAATGGACTTGCTTTTTCAAGGGAAGTAGCTGAAAAATGGGAAAAAACCAGGAGGAAATAACTATCGAGATCCATCATTGTTCCTCAAAACACAAAAACTCTTCTTTTATGGTTTTCCAAATAGCTTGGTGACAACATTCAGCTGCCTGTGATGCTCAGCCATATACGTGAGAAAGGAAATCATCATGCAAAGCATGCAAAAGGAGACAAGAAGCTGAAATGGCATTTATTTGAAAGAGTGGCATTCCTGCAAAAGGAAAACATTGAGGCGAGCAGCTGCACGGACAACAATCAGTTATAATGTGAAGGTAAAGAAAAAAGTGCCAACATTTTGAAACATGTATTCTGCTGGAGAAACAAATTATAGGAAGTGTGAAAGTTGTTGTGTTTCCCCAGTGCAGCATTTTCCATTAAAACAGGTATTAATCTGCTAATTTAAGCAAGATAGTCAGACCTGTGGCCAAAGAACTACTAAAAACCAACTCACCACTTGCTAATTTAGTGACCATTGCCTTGACTGTCCCCTTGGTGATTGCTTCCTGTTTCTCACCCCCAATTTTCCAAGATCATACATACACCTACATCCATGCAGTGGATGTTATACAATTAGTAGGCGTACACATGTATGGAGAACTAATTACAGCAAGACTTTATTTTGCTTTTTACGCTACTGCTTCATCGATCCTACGTGAGGTTACCGAGCAATGTCAGCAGTTTTCACCCTCAGCAATTTATTCTACATGTGATCTGCAATGCTACTGCTGGGCAGGGCACTCCACTAAGTCACCACTGGGAAATCAGAGATATGTCTCAGATTATCAGAACGTGGTAGAAACAGCCGCCTACTTGTCTTAATTGATCCGCGCCTTATGGTCTGAGCTTTCAGTTTAATGAGCTCTATCCAGCTGTTGCATCTGTCTGCAAAGGAACTGTAATCAACTGACGTTGCTGGAAACACAGACAGAAAAACAGAAGAAAAAAAAAAAACAGAAAAAAAATATATGGATGATGTCTCTTGCTCATCTCAATGCTCCTTTTTGAGGAAGCAGTGATTGGTGTCTGAGAGAGAACAACCATCCCCTTGCAGGTCTGTTTTAAAGGAAAAGTTACAGGATAGGTTTGGACTTGTCCAAACCAAAGTACCGATTTCTGGTGATGTCCCAGCTCTGAACCAACTGCCTGAGTGGGACTTCAGCACTGAAAAAACATGCAAATACAGTCATTAAGGACTTATGCTAGATTAGTTTTTTTTAATCTCAATTTAGGTTGTAAGTTATGGCTTTTTAAACTTTATTTAAGCCTTTTTTAATTTTCATTTTCATCGCTTTTTTTTCCCTTACAAAGAGCTGCTGATCAGGATTTAAACTTCCCAACTGTCTTTATCAACAACTAATCTACAGACTGAAAAAAAAAGCTTTGGTGATGAGGATAAGAGTCAGAAGCTGAAACAACACCTCTGTTTTACACACAAATAAATTTTCCTTACAGAACAGTCTTCCTTGCCCCAACATCCTCCCTCCAACATCCCTCCCATTATCATTACAGTAACAAGTAAGAGTTGTTTCTGCTATGACTTTTGGTATTAGTTGCAGGGGTGTTTGCAGACCTTTAAAAAAAAAGGAGGGGGGTTGCAAACACCGTTTCTTCATTATCCTGAAGAAACGGGAGGAACACATGCTAACTTCAAATAACACAGGCAAAACAGCTCTCTTCCTGGGGACTGTTCTTCTGTCAGATAAAGTTATACCAATGTACCTGACAGAGAGGCTGTTATTATTAACAAATCTAAATTTTTATAATGAAAATCACATCAAAATATTAGGATATCATTAAGCCACACCAGAGCATGCATTCTCAGTTAAGTAGTAAACACTTCCTGGATTAAGACACATCCAAAAAGAGTATACCAATATCCCAAGAATGCTCATTCTGTTCTGGCAGATGGCTAAATTAAGGAAACTCACCTCTCTGAGCAGCAGGAATACCTGTGTGGGAACTTGCACCCTCCAGGACTTCTAATAAAACAAAATTAATTCCGTTCAGATAATCTATTAAGCAGAGTCAGGCAGTACAGGACAACAGGTTCCAAGAAAGATGGGAGTGACTGTTTAAAAGGGCCTGGAGTGACAGGACAAGGGGGGATGGAATCAAACTGACAGAGAGTGGGTTTAGATGGGATATTAGGAAGGCATTCTTCCTGTGAGGTTGGTGAGGCCCTGGCACAGGGTGCCCAGAGAAGCTGTGGCTGCCCCATCCCTGGAAATGTTCAAGGCCAGGTTGGATGAAGCTCTGAGCAACCTGGGATAGTGGCAGGTGTCCCTGCCCGTGGCAGGAGGTTGGAATGAGATCATCTTTAATGTCCCTTCCAACCCAAACTATTTCATGATTCTATGACCCCTATAAAAGATTCAGAGTCAAGTATGAAAATACCCACTCTCTATATAGTATACTGTGTACTTCGCTAACAGAGTTAGTATAAATAATTCACTTTACTAAATCTACCTTGCAATTTTAATACGTTTATTTATTAAAGGTCACTACTGTATAAGATTATAAACCAGTATTTTTAAAACAACAATCCTACAGAAAAAGTAAAAATATATTAAATAATCTGCTAAGCAAATGTAACGACAATGAAGTTGTGAAGAAATTACAGATGGAATAATCTTCTGGCTGAAATGCTCTGTCTACAGCACGCTATGGAATGTGGAAAACATCAGGAAAAGGGGAACATGGGAACAGGCTGCCCTCCACTGGTCAGTGCCCAGCACACAGGGAGCACAGTCCAGTTATGAGTAGAGAGACACCAGCAGAAATTTCTGGGTAGCTTCTCTTTTTTGAAAATAAAATATGTAGCAAATTAAATTAAAAAGAATAACAATCAGTAAGAATATCCGTGCTAAAATTAATCTGGTATCTGAAAATGCAAGTAAGTGTGGTAGGCCCCTTTCTTTACACAACTGATGTAACAGGCAAAAAAGGGAGCTCAAACATTTACAGTAATTCTCAGATATTTAATTTCCTCTCAGTAACCATTTTGGTAGACAATCCAACAAGGGAGAAGGAATTAAAGGCAGTTGATTTCAATGAATTGAATTTTTAATGCAGTCTTAGAAGAACTGTGAGAACCATTCTTGAAATGCAGCTCTACCTCAGGTAAAATAAAGCAGCTGTTTAACAGCTACAATGTGCTGCACTGTACAGATTATTTACTATACAAGTTTAGGCTCCTCTCACTTAAAGGAAATTTGCATGCAACCAGTATTTGGTAGATAAAGTGTTTCCCATCATGAAAACAATGAGATTAATTATGTGAGGCTGAGAAAACAGGAAGGTATTTTATATGGGCCATTTACAAGCCTAATTATTAGGCAATTGATAGGTCAAATGACACCCAACAGCCAGTGGTTTGCAGCATCTTCAATATTCTAAATGCAAAGACAGAACTACTACAGGAAATACAGAGAGAATGATCAGCCAAGCCATCATCTGTGAATCTCAAAAAATTTGATGTCAGGAGTAAATATACCCATTATGCTTAGGCAGCAAAGCACATTTAAAGCCTGTGAAAGTAGAAGTATCTTAAAGCCTCTGCAACCATGAAAGAGCAGAACTCAAAATCCATAAAAACAACAGTTTAACATTCTTCCCCTTAACTGACCTTTAGCTGGAGAGAATGGTTGAGAAGAAAGGGGATCAGAGCAAAGTTCCAAGGGAAATTGTAGCTGTTCTTCATTGTCTGTAGATGCTTTAACAAAGAAAACACGGCCAATTAACCCCCCAAAATAAGGTTTAACAGTAATTACAAGCAGAGTCAGTTTAGTCAGGTCTGACTTGGTATTTTCAGCAAGTGCATGAAGTGATGCAGTTCTGCAGAAACAGGTGTGTGACAACAAATCCAGCTGCAACGTTCAACAGAACTTGTGTTCCACTGAAAAGGATTTGAAGTTTTTAGGAAAAAATAAAGCCCATTTTTGCATTTTTATTTTGATTCTGCAGTTGGATCGAAGTCAGCTATTATAATAAACACTTATTTAACATAAAAGAAAACACTTCAGTGTTACTACTGAAGAAGTCAGCTGTAAGTAATGTTTTAGAAACATTTGACTCTGTTCTGCTACCTAATTCCATTCTGAAGAACTGAGTATCCTCAGAGTTCTGTCTGAATTCCCACTTCCACATTTCTAGCACAGGACTGTACTTCATTAGCAAGGTGATATATGCAGATCACGGTATCTTCCATTTCCTCCACGTGCTTCACTGAGCTCCAAAACCATTACTGACCTGCTTAAGGATTTTCAGAAGCTTGGGTTGTTTTTTAAAGTATTAAGAATAATTTATTTTCTGCCTTCTTAAAGTATGGACTAAATTTCTACTTATAAGAACAAGTTTTCTCTGGTGATTTATATCACATTTTCCAAAATACAACAGAAATGTCATCATCTGTTACACCAAACTTTTAGAGAAAAATAATCAAAGTAGTATCATAGATATTAATAATAAGAAAGTACTATAAATTTGTTGATTCTGTAAAATAAATACCTAACACTTGATAAGTAAGTCATCCTGCTGGAGGTCATGTACATGAACTCTAAAAAACCTCTGCATGCTGAAAGAACCTCCCTGAAAAATATGTATATTTGGACTTGGTGATCCTTGTGGGTCCCTTTCTACTCAGAATATTCTGTGGTCTGTGATCTGTATATGCAACTGAAATTAAAATCCAGACTTGTTAGGCACTGGGGATAAAAAAGGAAGGATGCCTCACAGTATTTACCTCTTTGCTGTGATTTTTCTGTAGGTGCTTTGTTGGCTTGTAGTGCTTGGTTTTTGTCGTATGTGATGGCAACAGCTGTGACTGCAATCTGCAAACCAGAAATATTTTGGCATATTAGGTAAGTTGATCTCTTGTGAAACCTGAAAAATAACTTTGCAAACAAGCAGCTCTTTGCATAGAAACATAATAGGGAAAAAAACCATCTAAGAATTCACCAGACAAAGCAGTAAATCAAATCTTAGCCCAGTTTACCCTGAGCAGCAAATGTTAACTAGGGCCATGGCTGTGTGCTGGAAGTTAAAAGCAGAAATTCACTTACCTGGACTAATTCATCCTCTGGCAGAGCAACTGTAAAGTTTACATGGCAAAGACAGCAGGGAACCATAGAGCGGAGTTTAAAATACAAACTCTGTTGAAGAAAGGATATTATTCTGTGTTACTCAGAAAACAAAATGTGCTTTATTTCAGAGAAATTAAGGGCCAAAACTCTTTTCATAGTACAAGTCATCTAATGATATTAATTTTTTCTTGAAGAATTAAATGTGTGAAAAGTCAGGACAGAATGCAATCTACTGTGGAGCTGTCTTTCTATTCCTAGAGTGCACTGCCAGTCCAAGCATTCCTTCAGATTCCAAAAGCTTTGGAAGTCCCTAATATACTAAAAAAGGCTGAACCTATCTTTATAGAAACTCACAAACTAATTACAGCCACTTTGCAGTCTGTTTTCAGAATTATGAGGCACATGTTATTTTCAGTATAGCTGAATTTTACTTGGCTTCTACTTGTACACTTAAAAAAGTATTTGAAATAAGATTCTTACCTTCAACAGATTCTCACAGAGATCATTAAAGTTCTTATTGAGTGTTTGATTTGTTGGGTTAATGTTGCTTAATCTGGACACTCTAACTGCTGTGAACATCTGAATTAGAAACAAACATGGGGTTTTTATGCCAACATATGCCAATATATTTTATCCAATGTCTTCAACCCAAATTCATAAAGAAGGAAAATAATGTAAAATATGTTAACATATATGTTAACTAAGTAACAAAATATGTTAGCTAAACAACACAGTCAATCTGTTTCATTTAAGGGGCTTCAAACCTAGCCAAACCTTTTAAAAAGCCAAAACCTTGAAGGTCATATTTACTGTAATTACTCTCATATTTCTGTATTAGGTTATTTGTTACATAACAGCATTAAAAAAACCAACAAAGAAACAGGTTCTCATACCCTACTGTTCTTACCAAAATACTACATTTATTTCTGTCACAAGAGTGTCTTTGAATTTATCTTTCAAAATATGTATTTAAATTACTACAGCATATTTCAATTCCATTTAGCAAAAAGTTTCAATTTTGAATAACCTTACTTGAATTTCTGGTGTCCAGTTATTTATACCAGGCATAATTTCTGTGTTGCAACTGTAAAAACCTGTGAAGAAAATATTTGGGAAAAAAAAAAATCTGTTTTATACACTGTACTATAAAACACAGGGAAATTCTCAAAGAGGAAGGGCAAGGACAAATCAAATGTCCAGAGCAATTTCTATATAATGGACAACTGTATTTGTCTCTTAGCCAGATCCAGCAGCTCTGCTGAGGGAGGTATAACATATCCATACAATGATAAATAGCAGAAAGACAACTGATACCAGGCACTAATTAATTCTCTATTCTACTTTCATTAACATGGAACCTACAAATCCATAATCCAGCCTAAAAATCTTCAGAAACAGTAATATTGTCAGTTGTCTTGGAACTTTTAAAATAATTTTTAATAAAACTAGTCTTATTTTGTCATTTTGCAGCCTACAGCATAAATCAGAAAAATATGGTTGTAACAATACCAGAAGGTGGTGGAACATCTGTCAGTAAAGAATGTACGTCCTCCATTGCATCTGTGTCATCAATCTGGAAAAGGGAATAATTGAGAAAATCATGTTGCTGTGCCAGGAAGAAGTTTCAGAAAGAAAGAAAATAGCCTCTATTCCATTCAACCTTTAACACTCTTATTTTAGATCAGACTGAGAGCCCTGCTACCTTCTGTGAATACTTCTGTCATGTCTTTACATTCATCCTGTTTTAGTGACCTGCAAGAGATCCAAATTTACCTCTAACTCCCAACATTTCTTTACCAAGTGTTTTAGAAATGGTTTATAATTTAACTCCAGTATTGAAGGGTTTTCTGTGTGTCCTTCTCACTCTCCATGTTAAAGGGGTTGTCCTTTTTTTTCCTTCAAAAAACAACTCAAAAACTAAACAAAACCAACCCAACTATCTTTACCTCTCATAACTGCCTTCCCAGCCTCTTTCAGCATATCCTCATCACAATGCAATTTTTATTAGTTTTTCTTACATAGCTCCAGTGAACAATGATTTTACTCTTGAAACCTTAGTCAGGAGTTTAACTAAATCTTATGGAATATTGTTTCTGATATCCAATTAATCATCAACCAAATATCCAATTTCTCAAATAAGACTGTAGTAAATGATCCCACAGATAAAAAGTCCTTCCTTTCTATAAATGCTTTACAAAATCCCCTATTTTTTACAAAGGTATTCATCCCTTTTTGCAAAAGCACCAACCAATCTGAATTTATTATCCCAAACTGTTATTTTTTCACTCTCCTTTCATACCTCTGTTTCCAAACAAACTGCTGTTACAGTGCTCCCTCATTCTCCCTATCTCCAATCTTTCTTCCAGATTATTTTCTATGAAGATGGTGATTTGTGAAGATTAACAAAGCCTTAAATGTACCTTAGGCTGCAATAACAGCTGTATTTTGAAGTGGTTTTTAATCAGCAACAGGTATTTGTACTACCTGTATCTACAGGATGATCAAAAATCCAGCCCTTCTTTAATACTTGCTGGAGTATTAAAGACTCCAAAATGGACAACATTCAATCACATCTTTGAATTTTAGTGAATAGAGAGGTAAAAGAAATCTATGTTCTTTATTTCTCTGTAGGTGCTGTTCTTTCTAGTTGCAGCTGTAGAAAGAACTGGAAGGTAATGTCAGAAGTTGTGAATTCTTAAATTGTGAAAAGCAACAGCTGAAATTCAGAACATCTTTTAGGTGCTCTCTTAGCACATGGAGTTTTTTGAATGCTTTGAATACAACCCATTCTGGAAAATAATCATTCTGAATGTTCAACTACAGCAGGAAGAGCTTTGAAACAGGAAAAAAAGACAATCTTTTTCTTTGCTAAATACAGCGTGGCAACACAGAACATCTGTGTTTATAAAAATACATCTTAAGTATTTGATTAGTCTGATCTGCTGCTCGAAGCAAAGCAGGACATTTCTTAACAGCTCTTAAGTATTATTCTAGAGATTGCTACATGTTCATGAACAGCAGGGCAATCTTTTTCATGTAGTCTGTAGAAAGAGCTGTGCTTTAAGCAAATAGAGTGAGGAAAAGAGAGAAAGCAAAATCTAATACTTCACTTTTTCTATTAATACAAAAGGGAAAAAAATCATACACTATTTAGGAACTGTTCTTGGAGATGAGTAAGAAAACTTTTTTTTTTTTTTTAGATATATATTTTAGGAGAAGAAAAGTATGAACATGAGTAGTGAAAATGTTTATCACCTCCAAGACAAAAGCATCCTTCTTCCCATGTGAAAGGTCAAGCTCTGTAACTTCATCAGAGCTTTCTGACTGAGATCTCAACAGCCTGGAACGCTGCCTTGGCTCTGGAATGGGAGACCCAATGATTTCTTCAGGTAACTCCTAAAAAGAATATAAGAATTAACAGATGTTCTGCACAGCTTAAAAAGAATTCAACTCTATAGTTTGTTACCAATTCTAAGAATCAGATCATTCTGAAAATAATTCTACTGAGAAACATATCTAAATAAGATCAATCTGATTTGGCTATGTGGCTAAAGAGAGCTGAAAATTTCAGCAGCTTTCCAAAACACAGTGAAAAAGTCAGTATCTCTATTCATAAATAAGCTCATGTTCTGAATGACTCAGTAAGAACAAATGGATATTTGTGTATATATTTGATTCAAAATGTTTATTTTTAAGAATAAAATATTTACTTACTGGGGGATTAATCTCATAAAGCTCCTTGTTTTTTGCTATTGTATCATTTATTTTCTTTTGCATATGGGATATGTGCTGCTCATAGGTGCCATCATTTGGAGTCTTCCCAGCAATCTGAATACCTCCAGGTGTTGGCAAAGCTGCTAAATACACACCTGTGGCAGACTTTTAAAAAGTCACAAAGAAAAAGACAAGCATATAAACATGCATTGCTAATATTTTCATATAAAGCTTTCCATAATGCTTATGCTAAAACATCATTGTCACATGCACATTACAGCATCATCTCTTGCAAATAAATCAATGGATCTCTGCCTTTTGTTCACTTATGAAAAAGCTTCACTATTCTTTTAAAAAACTCCCTCCTTCTCATTTTTCATTGTGGAACACTTAAACTTGCCTCAAAATTCCAAACAAACTAAAACTTAAAGTCTCTGCCCCAGTATGTTTTGCGTAAGCAAATAGTTTTTTACAGTTTTTTAAGTTTTAAAATTTGACCAAACCATTTACAGCATCAGTGAGGTTGTGACAAGCCTTTTTCTATTTACAGGAAACATCATGAAAGACAAAAAAAGATGTCAGCCAGAATTAACCAAGCACCCTCTGATGCAGGAAGAAGCAGCATAATTCACACTTCTAACCTAGCATGAAAGAATGGGGTTAGAAAATATTGTTAATGAACATTTCTTGACTTTCTCTAAGATAATTCAAATCTATCATTTATTTCTTCAGTTCCATCAAAGAAGAGGCAACAGACCTGCCCCTTGTTCTCAAGTATCAGAAGATTTACTGAGAGAATTGACCTTATTTGTCATGAACTGCAATTCAGTTTGAAGAACAGGGATCTCTTTGACAGGACCTTTAAAGAATACTGTCATTTTTCTACTGTTTAAAGTTTCTTTTCCTCTCATCCCCTTTCTAATCATCTTGTCTTCTACCATTTTCAAGAGATTTGAATCTTCTTCTGCTGGCTATGAAAGACAAGTCTGTCCTGATTTTACAATAATTAAGACACCTTGCTCTTAAAATGATGCTTTAATATGCCTGGCTACTCCAAATCCCACAACACTTGCACGTCTCCCTGGAAAAACACCACAAGAAAGCGAAACAACCCCAGGACTCCAGCTGTACTTACTGCCAAGCCCATCAGCATATTTTCCCCCACAGTGATCTGAATTCTCAGCCCAAAGAGGGCATTCATTCCTCTCAGCTTGAGTTTGTTCATCAGTTGTGTGTGCACTTCATACTCCATGAATGGCAAGAGGTTACTGATAGAGGTTGCATTTGCTTCAGCCTGAGCTTTCTTCTTCAGACGGCACAACCTGGCAACACAACCAGCACAGACAGAGCTTTAATGGATTTGTGAAGATTGAAAGGGATCACAAGGTATTTTGATTTTTTTTTCCTCATTGTATAACCTAATACAGGTCCTTTTAATTTCTTCTAGTTTGCTGAAATAGCAATATAAAATGCCAGTTCTATACAAGAACTTCTTGAGACAGTGTCATCTGAAAACTTGTATTTTCAGCTTTTCTTCTAGTAAGACCCTCAATGCAAACATCTATTTCTCTTGCTGCAAGCCTCAAACATTTCAGGCACAAGTACAGAAAATTACTACTGTAATTTCCAGTGGTAAAACTTTTAAAATTCCTATTAATACAGTTATTCAAGGCACACATTGGAAGGAAGGAAAAAAATCACAAAACCAAGCCAAACCCAAGTGCCCTCACTGCTAAAGCATTAACCATATTTATCTGAAAAGAATAAAAAAAGAACATAGCAATCCCATCTCTAAATGTCAGCCATCTTCCACTCTTTGGGTTTAATCCTACAAGCTGAAATTCAAAGGCCACACCAGTGCAATATTTTCAGAGAGAAATTTTATTCAAGAACATGTGCCAATTGTATGTTTTATAATACAAGGTTTGATGACACATTGGATTTTAGCAACAGGGATTCTTCCAAAGATCTCCAAAACTTTCCTAGACTAAGGAAATACTTTGATAGATACCTGGCTTGAATAAGACATCCCTTCCCAACAACTATTGCCTCTACAGGAAGGTCAATTGTGGTGAAAAGGACATCAGGAACTTTTTGCTTCCTGCAGTTGTAACAGTAAGTGAGGTGAGCAGGGAATGGCATGTTCAATTCATCATATGGGATATGGCAAAATCCACAACCCGGTGGTGAAGCTTCTTCAATCCTAAAAATACATTATGGAGAACATATTTAAAACATCTGCATCTTGTTCACAGTGATCAGTAAGTGCACATGTGTACAAACACCTACAGAGACCTATTTAAATCATCCACCACAACTAAACTCTGCTCTGTGACACCAAGGGGACAGGTATTGCAATATATGGACTAGCAGAACAAAAGGTTGCACACTGCTTGCTAAAATGCTATCAATAACACCTGCATTGAAGCTTCTGATGCAGGGATTGAGAAAAAGGACATTCAGTGACCAGTGATTTATATAAACCTGTAACATTACTGAACTGCCTTTAAGCAGTGTAACTTCTAAATACAATCCATGGTACAACAGCTGTACAGAGAATTTGCTGTACCAAACACACCAAAAAATCTCTTTTACATTCATTGTGTTCAAACCCCCATAAGAGCAGAATACAAATAAGAAAACCAATCATCCTACTGAGAAGCAGCAAAATATATATTAACATTGTGAGAAGATCAGCAGGATTATTTAAGATAAGATATCAAGTAAAACTTATTTACTTAGAGCACTTAATCTCTCTCCCCCATGAGCAACACCCAGGAATGACCACTATAAAAATATGAGCAGGGAAAGCACAGGCCAACTGCATCACTGCAAATTTATTCTGTTTCACATAAACAATTCTTCTCAGTGATTTTTAAGAGGTGCTTAAGCAAATCTGACAGATTTGGAACATCAGTTATCATAAGACTATAGCAAATACACTTTGTGTTGAGCATGAGCTTTGTCTGTTTAGCTGTTTTACCTCCCTCTGGCATTTCTAATCTATGCCAAGACTCTGAGTTGCACCAAAGTACATATTTTGATAAAAGTGCTATTTTCTTTATATTATGAACATGGTATTTCTTTCTCACCATCACATAGTGACTACAAAAACATGGATTTTAGTTCTGGCTACAGTTTTTAAAACTCTGTCAACACCAGAAGACCATGGTCATCTGCTAACAAAGTAAAAAATAATAAATAATACTACATAGACTGGTTTATTATGAAAAAAGCAATGCAAGTGCTACAGTGCAATAAATAGCCCTGCTTACAACTATAATAATCCCTTCAAATATTTGATTACTATCCTGATGAATACATAATAAATTACCAATATGCATTAATTAATTATTTTTCCCCAAAAATAACTTTGTGGCAATACTCATTCTTCAAATTTTATTTGCAAGAGCAGAAACAAAGGGAAGCTTCATGTTTGCCCTGCAGTTTCATGATTTTGTTCACCAACTTCAACTAAAACATACCTACTTTGGAAAAATCTGGCATCATATTTGTTTACAATCAAGCTATTTTATCTCCCATGCAGCTCTTGAAGAATATTTAGAGAGCATATATACACATAAATAGCATTTAATGGAGCATATATACACCTATTACAGACACAGCCACTTCTGGCTTATGTAAATTATCAAACATCTGTCATTTCTTATCGTGTGATACAAAAGTTGAGAAAAGAGACCTGAAGAGCAGCAAAGGAAAAAACTGAGTTATGATCTGTGTTAGTAGTCAAACGTGTTACCTTATTGAGACTGTTAGAAATAAAAACAGAGTATCTAATTGGGTGCAGAGCTCCATTACTCCCGTGGTGGTTGTTGTTAGTGAAAAGCAGTAAAGTGGTTGGTCCCGCATCCTGCACTGTAACACTGTAACCTACCCTAATAGAGAAGAACTATCTTGGCTCTGAGGAAAAAAATCAACCTCTCCCTTCTCTGACCCTATGGAAAAGAAGCCAGGCTGCCATGACAACCTTTGTTCCAAACAGCCTTCCATGGTGCCATCCTGAAGGAACCTAGGGTTCAGTACAGCTGCTGTGCCAGATGCGGACAAAATACAGACCTCTTCACTATAAGAGAAAAGAATAACAACAGAGTGAATTCCTAGTACTTAGTGCTGCTTTTATATAAAATTATCAGATTAAAAGGCTAGTACAAGTCTCAACAAAGTTCAACATCACCACTGATTTTGTGTACTTGTGCAATTTTGTCCATTAAAACTCAGATTAAAACAATCTTCTTCTGATATTTATACCATAACCACTGTATAAGTACAAGATGAAGAAGGATTGAACAAAAAGACTTAAGAGCTTTGTCTCATGTTACAAATAACATAGCATCAGAAAGGCTAACCAGGTTTAAGTATGGTTTTCAGTTCTATGGTTAACAATGCAAAGAAATACAGCAAAGCAACCCAATATTAAAAAAAAAAAAAAACAAGGTATAAATTTTTACCAAAGCAAAAGGGAAGTTGAGAGCCTCAGCACCTTATTAACATTCAATTTTCAAAATGAAGTTACAACCCAACACTGACAAGGGTGATAAAAAGGATAAAAAGTGAAGGATAAAAAGTGGCAAAACAGTAAAATTTCACTAGGAAGAACTACAATAATGGTATATTTTGCATGTAAAGCAACCAACCGTATTTAGGTTTTAGCAGAGTTAAAGCTCTCAGAAGAACCACAGAGCTTTGAATAATTCTCAAGTTGCTAAATATGAAACAAACCTCTAGTACTCAGTACTTAAAACACTATATTAAAAAAATAGAGAAAATCTTTCCCACATTTTCTAGAATGATACACATGTCTTTTTTTTTTTATTTGTTGTTTCTCTTTCCAAACTATTTCTTCATACATAACATGTCTGGCAGACCAGCACTTACACACACAGGCTTTGCTTTAAGCACAGAATAAGGCTGAACTGGCAGTAAGTATGGGAACTCCAATAAATATTTCATCAGTAATCAAACACTACCACGTTAAACTCCTTTAGGGAAATGCATCCAATAACCCAAGAACTGATTGCCTGTCTATGCTCTGTACATTCTTTCTCCATAGTTAAGGTAGAAAAAAGAATACAAACTATTCATGCTTTTTACAAGGAGACTGACAAGAAAAGGAGTAAATGCTTCATTTTGGTGTGTTCATCCCTCAGTGATGGAGTAATTGAGGTAAACATGGTAAACCAAAACTTTTCCAATTTCTCTCCTTAAAAATGCAAATCTTTAGTGCATTTACCTTAAAATATTTAGGCAAAATCAACTTGAACAGAAAATAAATTCAGTTGTTTGAATTTGCTCGTTACTTCCCAAAAGCACTTTGAAATAGTGAACCAGAGTAATTTTCTGTTTAATATCATCTGACACACCTGGCTCACATTTCTGGGCCTGAAATGTGGAGTTTTCCATTTAAGTTCTGGTCTGCCAGTTGTTATCCAATAATGAAACTTCAGTATACATACTTTTAGGAACAGTCTTAATTATTTAGGTAAATTAGGTTTAGAAAATTTCATGGATAAATTGTTATTGTTACTACAAAGCAAATTGTAGGCTTTAGTTTAAAATAAAAAATTGTAACATTCATTAGAAAAAAATTAAAACCCAGATCTTAATGTATATAAAAAACATCTAATACTGAAATTTCATCATCTCACTTAAACTCTACAAAGCAGTTATAGAACAGACAGGACCAACAACTGTACTGGAATAGTTAACTTTTAATCCACTGATGATGAAATATGTTTTCTGTGGCATTTTGAAAATCAAATCATCATCATGATTTACCAAATGCTGGTTGATTCACTGTAGCCCACTACAGCATGACAACCCAATGCCTTGGCATGGGATTTTATTTCTTGTCTGATTTCTGCCCACCAGGCATCTCGTGTCTCTGGTTCATCTGAAAGACAAAGTATAAATCAGTTCACTATTCTGTACTCTGCTGACACAAAGCTTCATGCAATTAAGCTGAAAAGTTGAGTTTTTCATATTCAAGTGTTTTGTTATACCTGGACACTTTATTTCCTTCCTATTTATCACACTTCAAGCAAACACTAATGGGACTTTTTCACTAATTATCTTGTTTCTCCCCCATGTGAGCAGGTTCTCACAAATTTCTGCATTCTTGCTGTTGTCCATATGACAGATAACACTAAAATACTGTAGATACTGTTCCAATCTCTACCCATTTTTAGCTCCAAACCACACTCTGTTTCCAACAACACAAGAGCAGTGTGTAACTTGCCACAAAGCATCACAGATACTCTGTAATGTTGAAAAACAAACAGTAATGAAACAGTATTTGTAGCAGCAAACTAATATTTGACTTTGCTGTACACTTGATATCTTTGAAATAACCTCAGTAGTTTTTCCTACTGCAAGCAGTTCTGTCTGTTAACCAGATTTTTAAAATATTTGTTCAAGACTGTATCACTAATCAAACAGTCCTGTGGCACTTCTAATCGTGAGAAGCCATAGGGATTTGAAACTACTTCCACATTTACAACATGAAGAAGTACAGGATGGAAGTTGTCAGTGTTTTTTTGCTTCGGTATCCTGAAAACTGCACCTTCCCTCCATGCCCACGAATGGATCTGAATTACCTTTATTGTCCTCAAGGTTATATGTTAAATATATCCTGCCTGCTTTTCTTGAAAACTACAAGATACAAAAATACAAAAAGAGCGCTGCTAGAATGAGTTCATGCAATCAATTCATTTGAAGTGCTCAGCAATTAGTTCCCATAACTAAAGCTCTTGTCTTGCAAGCTTTTTACATATGGAGCCAACAAATACTGAACTTACAACTAGAATTTGTCAGCTGTTTCTTCTCTCAAAACTTACCTGTTTCAATGAATGGAGTTGGCAACTGAGTTAATTGCTGGTGCAAAAAGGGAAAACCAGTAACAAATAATAGGCACTCAGATGTTACCAAGGGTTCTGAGTAGACAGATTCTTATGGGATTTCCCTGAAATTAACTGAACTTAGCACAGATACAAACTTCAGCCACTGAGTTCTCCTTGCTGAATCGTAATTTAAATATCAAGGTCAAAACCTGCAATTTATTTGGAACCAATTCTGTACTAGCAGGAATATTTATCAACACAGTGTATGATAACCACATTATCATACACTTGGTTCTCTGACAACATGACAAACAAAAATGCAAGATGCAGATATACACATAATTTAAAAGTTACTGAAACAGAAATACTGTAAAGCAAGATGTATTCATTCATGACTTTACCTCAACTTTGCATTTAGAACTAGGCTTTAATTTTTCTAGACTAAACTAATGATCTTTTTCTAATTAAAAGGAAGAGCAGAGGCCTGTATGTTCAATTATACCTAATTCAGATGGCAATGCTTGTGTAACTCACAGCATTACACTGAGCAGCAGCAGCCTGGATGCTCAGACTGAAGCCTATTCAACCTTTGCTTTAAGAAATGAACACTGAACAGAAAAATCCTTACAGTGAGTTCTTAGGAATGTTCTCTGCAATCAACAAAAATATACACGTTAGGACACAAAACAAAGGGTTTCTATGAACTGTATCAATCATGTTCTGTTACATCCAAGTTCTCTTTAGCAGGTTTCAGTGCATTACTGGCAGAATCTTGAGGTGCTGCACTTCACTTTCAGTGTGAAAACACTGTTTAAACCCTCTCAGTGACTGGGAGAATTAATGCTTAAGATGATACTCAGCAATCCTGACTCAGTCTCCTGGAGCACCTGCTCTTCTCAGCTTTGGAAACTGAGAATCCTACAGAAATAATCCATCACAACACAGGGTTGGGAGCTCCCCAGCTCAGCTCTCAGAACCATATGTAGTACAAAAAGTGGGAAATGTCTTCTCTTTGCATGTGCACCTCTGGACAGAGGCTCCTGCTGCTGCCACCAGGTAACACCAGGTAACAGCAGCAGGGGTAGTTGAATCGAGGGAGAATCTTTGGAAATGGATTGTAAGGCCAGGCTACAACATCTGACAAATTCAGATGTGAGACCACAAGAATATTCTGTGAAAGTTCTCTCTTAATTCTTTTTGGTGAAATGGACAAGGATGTTGGGAGCAATTCCTCTTTCCCCCTCCAGTCATGGGCCAGATATTGTTTTGATAAGCAATGTCTTTCTCCTTGCAGATGAAAAGTCTACGTAGCAGTGAAAGTGGTTCTCTGACCATGCAGAAAAACACCTGCTCAATGAAACTGGATCACAGGCAGCTGGTTAGAAACATTGACTGAACAGCCACACAAATTCTTGTACTTCACAGAAAAACATCTGCAAGGAAGAAGTACCCTTTTTTCTACACAAAAAAGCGCCAATTTTCAAAACCAGAATTTTTTACACCTTTTGGTTCCATGTGGCAAAAACAAAAACATCACCAGTGGCATTTCTATGTCAAAGTCCAAGAAAATGTCATGATGAGGATTTGAGAGTTCACAACAGGTGAAGTGACTGAGGATGAACACAAGAAGTGCTGTGAAATAAAGGTAAGGTTGATAAAGACAAGAATGACATTGAAAAGGAATGTAGCCACAGTGAAAACTGAAATGGAAAGAGATGTTGAAAGGAAACAGGGATCCTTAAAGTGAACAGAAAAGGTAGAAATAGTGACGGGTCCCAAACTCTATTTAGCTTGCCTCCATGAAAGTTTAAATTATGGAAGTTATTAAGAGACTTAACAATTTTCTTACCTAACATCTACAAGAACACCTTACCATTATGGCAAACACATACTGTTGTGAAGTTGCTCAACACTATGTCTTGCTAAAACAACATTTAACTCCTTAATCTAAGAATCTGTTCAATATCCCCACTAACAAAACTATTAACTACAGAAATGTAATGGATCGTTTTCATTCTTATTAGAAGCAAGAAGTGTTTTCCAGCCATTGTCTTCAGCGTTAACAGGATCAGGCCCAATATCTTTTAAAGAAGCCAACAATTTCTTATTTCACAAGAATAAATATTTCTGTAAGAGTCATGCATAAACAACTATTTGTAAAGAAGACTGGGACCTCAGCTAAAGATATTTGACTATTTTTTTGTTCCAGAAAAAGGCCAAAAAATAACAATTATTATGTTTATATATAAATACTGTACATTCATAGTTTACATGAACTTACCTTCGCATATTAAAACAAAATAATTGTCTACAATTAAAATCAAACACCATGACATTGCAATAATAAGTTGATACAAAACACTGAATGCAGTGCAATGTGTAGCATTCATATTCTTCTGACAAATATTTTCACAAGCAGCCTTTTTTGACACATGAGCCACACAATTTCACATGGGGATGCTGTCGTAGCATTTACAAGTTTAGTAAAGCTAAGGACTTACATAAACAATTAGAGGAGTTAGGGAAGCAGGATGGCATGTGTCCAGCACACTCCATGAGAGTGCCTGTTGGTTTTTTTGCTAAGGCAAAAGCTTAAGAACTAAGGGTTTGCAAAGCAGATTCAGCAGACAGGAGCCAGAAACGGTGGGTATTTTGGCGCATGCTTGGATCAGGTGACAGTACAGACTGAAAACTATGGCAGCTCACTGAAATGGTTACAGAAAGTAATGGCCCTGGATTCTAGGTGGAAGCAAAAAGGCAAGCATACAGAGCACTCAGTCACAAGCTTTTCTGGCAAATGTACCGAGTAGTTTGGACCAAGGTTTCTCTACAACTTTGAGCAGAAAAGTTTGCAGGACTTTCCACTGCTAATTAAGAGCCCTTTGTGGGAAACCAAAGGCTGAGTATTAAACTTACTTTCTTAATGTTTCCAAATTGGCAGGATATTTATAACCAAGTGGAAGCAAAGCACACTGTTTCTATAGTTGAGGACTTGAGAAACAATGCTGTCAACAGTACAGTGTCCTATAAAAATCGTGCCAACTCAACCCTCCTCCAACTGAAACTTTCCAAACTGATTTTCCTCAGCAGTTTTATAAGACATAAACAGCACTTCTGTACCTGGACTGTTCTTTGAGTCAGCTCTGTCCACCACCAAGCCACCCATCTGCTTTAAAATACAAGGCTGAGCTGTACTATCCATGGGACAATAGCCTGTGTAAATCTTTCACCCAGACACCAGCACTTTCTGATGCCTAAGAAGCAACACCTTTCCCAAGTTATTTGCTAGAGGTTCACTTGTACAGATTCTTTCAAGATTTAGCCAGAAGCTGCATTTTGCAGTTCATATAGATTTTTTAAAGCTGAAGACAGATTAAGAATGGCTTCTTGATGACACAGCTCATACCCAGGAGTTGCTGTGTCCTTAAACCTGAATCCTTACACATCCAGAGGAAATTACTCCAAAGTAGGAACTGTCTGATTAATTTCAACCAATTTTACACTTATAATTTAGTAAGTATTTTCATGTATAACACAACACTCTGACAGGAGGAGGACAATCATCCAAGGAAAATTTTCATGATCTATAAATTACTCATTGTTGTGTTGTTTTAAAAATGGCAATAATATTCTTTCAGATTCAATCTTTGAGCCTTTCATTAAGCAAAGCCATTCTCCACACGTTCAATATTCCTTTATTTTTATGTCTTCTAAATGAAAAACCTACTAACAGCTTATCCAGAAAGAAGTGTGGTATTTTTCTGTAGGTTTGGCTGGTTGGGTTTTTTTAACAGACACCTTTCATAATCAACCTTCCCTGGACCTTGAAGTACTATTTAATCCTTTCTGGTTATCCCATAAACATTGACATTATTGATTTTCTAAAATATTTAACAACTAAATAACTGTACAGAAACACAAATCCTCTGGTGTGTAAAGATTAACACAAAATTCAGGTTGCAAATAACTAAACCTACAGCAGATTAACCTAAATCTTTCAAAAAAGTTTCCAAGCCACTCCATCCTTGTCTAAAAACACTACTCCCTATATTCATCTTTAAGACTAAAAGATGTACAAATGAAAACTTTGTTACAGAAAGTGAAGGAAGTAGATTATTGGGATATATCAAAGGAAATCTAGGATACACTAAACCAGCAGGAACAGTGCAACCACACCCAAAGAGAACAGGCACACTTACTCTTACAAAGTTAAACTCCAAATAAAACATCCAGCCTGCAAAATATTATTGATAACCAGTGCTTTTCTGCCAGATGAAATCAGAGAGCAGCACACGTCTCACTTCTTAAGCCCAAACTGCTGAATGAGCCAAACAAGACTTGCAAGTTGAAGAAATTCTTCAATTACTAAGGAGACAATTTTAAGAACACTTAGGATTAAAACTGCATTTACAGGATGAGGTATTGGCTGGCTGATTGAACACAAACTCTTTCATATGCAGGACAGTTTTCTACTGCCTCAGTCAGGCCAAATCACTACATGACCACCAAAAGAAACCATCCAGAAAATTCCATCCCTCATTCCTTTCAGTGGCAGCTCACTGTTGAGGAGTGTTAGCTTTAATCCCAAAATATACTCCAAGATGGAGAAGCAGAAGGATTGTTCCCCTTATGGGAATACAGCCACAAGAGTGGCTATAACTTTTTCTTTTTTTAATTGTAGATGGAAGTCAGATGGGAAGAGCACACGCTGAAAAAAGTATAATCTAAAAAAAATCTTGCAATAATGTCAAAGTAGCAGCAATAATTTAGAGTAGAGCTAAAAGAAAAGAAACCACCATGTGATACAACTTAAATAAAATGAAAAATATAATGTCAAAAGATAAGGCATTTGAAGAAAAAAATACATCCGGAATATATTAAAAATTAAACTATTAAATAGCACTTTAAAATACTTAAAAATGAAAGTTTAAATTGCATCATACTTAGAATTATAAAAGCTCAAAAATATTGCCCAGAAATTAAAAAAATGTTAAATATAGGAAACAAATTTGCCTCTGGAAAATCAATTCCATGCAGAAATATGTGCCTTTGTTACTCCAGCTTGTAGTGATTATTTCAGTCATTCATCCTAGAAGGGTGGCTCAGCAGGTCATGAAGAAACTACTTATTCTATTTGGTGTCTCTGTTGCTTTGTCACCTTGGCACAATAAATACATTCAGAAACATGAGCAATCTTCAAAGAAAAGCTTCAAATGACTACAACAAAGGGGCTGTTACCCAAAGCTGGGGACACTATGCTATAACAAGACAGGGTTTTCTAAACCACATTTTATCTATTTTATAGCTGCAGGGAAGGGATGGCATTATTTGGTATGAAACGACACTCTCTGAATTTTCTACTCCTTGTTTGCACTCCTCAGGAATGAGGAACCTCTGCATTCATTATTTCTATACATTTACAACTGTTAATTTTGTTTTAAGACAAACTAGGCAGAGAGGCCTCTTTTAACTTCTGGATCCAAGTTAAAAAGAAAATCTCTTGTGCCTCATATTATCCATTGACATTTATCAGTTATTCCTACAATCCTGTTACAGTTAGAACTTGTGTTCTCTGTCTGTATATTTTCCTACAAAACTCCCATAGACATTTGACAAGGCCATGTTTAGCTGTGATTATGGAGCAGTTAGGAAGGTGTTGATTTAACCAGAATCATTCTGGTTTTCTTCTAACAATGATCTATTTTGAGCAAATAGTTCTACAATTGTATGTTTGCAACCACAGAAGCAAATATCAGAAAGCTGAAAAAACTCAATGCAATCCATGAAGGAAATTTTATGAAGACAACAGTTTTAGTCAAGCCCTGTATTTTGAAATTAGGATGAGTTATGTGTAAAAATACAATTTTTGAAATACCAAGGTTCTCTCCCTTGTGTACTATCAATTCAAAACCAAGGTGTAGTTGTGCAATAAGCCCTGGCTTTTTCGGAGCACTTGTGAAAGGAAAAGTTTATATTGGCTTTCACACCATTAGCCAGAATTTAGGGAGAGTTTTAAATCAGTATGAACAGATTAAACAGCATTACTTAGGTAGGCAAAGAATTTAAAATGAAGATTTTAAATGCCAAATTTATTTACGAATCTCTAACAGAACATGTGAATACTATTCTATGCTCACTGACAGTGCCTACCCTTTCTTCAGTTACAGAAATATCTACCTAGAACCCTCAAAAAAAAAAAAAAAAAGCACAGTCCCAATGAAAATTATCTCATTAAAATAAGGGTGTATCTGTTTCCAGAAAGAATATACAAACACCATTCACATTAACCATAGGAATGACTTAGGAACATTCATTCCTCTGGAAAGGCTGCAGAAAACTGGAGTAAATTATTACTGAAGAACATCACACCCCTTACTCTTTTCAGAAAAAGCCTCTGACAACTGCCTTAACCTCCCATTTTCCTTCAACACACACTGATGGACAAGAATTCAACCTGGAAATTCTCCAAGAAAAGGCAAGAGGTCAACCTTAAAATGTTGCATTTTTTCTACTCGTTCTGAAGGATGACCACATCAGACACCAACAGGACCATTCTGACATCTCCTACTGTGCTCCTACAAATGGGCCACACTTACACCCCAGTAGGCAGCTTGAAATGTAATTTGCACATTCTCTGTTTGTACTTCTGTGAAAGAAAAACATTCAGTTACAGAAACAAAATACAGCCAAGCTTTCCTCTTGTATTTCCTCATACGAAAAACTAACTCTGGAGAATTTCACACTACAACAGCAAGACTGGGTATCTCACAAGGAGCTCAGGAGATGCCTAGGAAGTTTTTAACAGTCTTTTATCTTTCCATAATTCTGACTACTGGTGCTGAAGATGCACTGCTGGAGCAGCCTCCTGAATGAGGAGTTTAAAATATAATTATGTGAGAAACTGTGTGTTGGTGCTATGAAACAGCCATACGGAAAAGCAGCCTCTATTCAACAAGTTCTTGCACTGCCTCCCTTTCTACTCTGTGTTTAACCTCAGGGCCAAACTTTTAACAAAGATCCAAGTCTTCTGGACTGAGGATTCCTTGCATGTTTTTATACTTACACTACATTCTTTCTCCGAGACAGCACCAGAGGGTATCTTCCCCTCTGTATTATGTACCCTCTTTTCTATGAATTTTTGCTCAACTCCCTACTTTTATTTTGCAAATTCATTTTCATGTCCACCTTTTTGTATTTTACAAACATTTAAACAATTCTTCATCAAACTATATGCAATTCCCAGATACTTCAGCAGCTTCTTTTCCATTCAGGAAACAGTCAGTCTTTATTTCCATGTCTGATTTTCAAGCACCTTCAAACTGCTGACGTTTCACTACCACTGGATGCTCCTGTTGTATCTTACACACAATTAAACCATTGGCAAGAAAAAAAATACAGAAATATCCTTCTGCACTACACAGGTTACTAAGGAAGCTGAAATGAAGCCTCAACATTTTCCAAAAGGAACATACTTTTAGCCCAGTTATGGCTGTGATTACATTCTCTGTCCAGCAGCACACCCAGCACTGCAAAAACTCCCACACTTGCAGGAATATGAATGCAAGCTGCTCAGCCCCAAAGCAGGAGGATCAACCATCCCTTCCTACAGACTCCTGACACATCAAGGCTACAGAAACACAGCCAGTTCTCAGGGAGGTATTAACTCTACAATTGCTGTTTGGTTTAGACCTCTCTACTTTTTGTTACTTTTAGGTAACAAGCACCTCTGGGTAAAATGTTTTATGCACATATATATGCACATTCATTTTCCTGTAATCTCTAAAAAATTTGGACAACAGTTTGGGTATTCTGGCAAGACCTGAATTCCTGACTTTCACTTAGTTTCCTAATCTTCCATTTTTGATCACTTTCTAGCCTAGTTCAAGGCATGTTTAGTGTCTGTACATAACTGATTTACTGCATTTATCCTAACAAAATTCTTTCAATAAAAACATCCCCCTAAACAATCTGGAAGAAGCAACAATGAATTCCAACTTCTCAAGGTTGCACACAATATACAAAAAATTTGACACATTTTTAACACCTTGGATCAGACTGTGCTATACCAATCATAGACCTCAGAATTTTATACTGTTCTTTTCATACTGAAGTTAATTTTAAAAGATTATCACTTTAGAACAAGCAAAGAAAACAAAATCAGAAAAGCTCATAATCATAATATTAAAGGATGCTTACTGTAACAAGGAACAATAAAAATGAGCCAATAGTTCCAGGCTCTCCCTACTTTTGAGCAATTTGCAAAATGAAAAATGTCTGGTTTTTAACAACTGTACATTTAAACTGAATTTTAGAGCCTGACACAGAGCTGCATGGCAACAGTGAATTACCAAGAAGGAAAGTTTGTTTCTGGGGGAAACAAGCCCTCAGAGGTCAGCTTTGTATCTTTTTATTGTGCCAGCTTTAAAAACATCAAAGTTTGACAAGGTCTGCTGGCTTGGATGTTCCAGGTAGAGAAGTTATGCCTGCCTCTCTTCCACAGCAGGTTCTCTTTCCAGAGGGAAAAGGTGAGAGGGAGAAGCCTTTATTTCCTCTAGACTGCATCGACTCATCCATTCCTTCTACAGCTGTACAAGAAAGTTACACACTTTGATTACTGAAACTGCATAAAAAATAAGAATATTGGGGCTTTTTTCAAGCTAGGTAATGAAGTGATTAAAAAGTTCAAATTATTATGTTTTAAGTCCTGAAACTGGCTGCATTTTACAACACAAGATTTATGAACCAACAAATCCTAGGCTACATGCTATCCTCTTTAAACTGATAGCTCTCTGTTTTTCTTGGACAATTTTTATATCTATTATTATCTATAATACATTTATTATTTTAGAGCTCTTATTAAGAACAAACACATTCACCAATTTTCAGAAATTAAAAGGAGGAAAGCCTTTGTTGAAGAAAGTGCAAGCCCATGCAAAACATAACAAAACCAACCCACAATTCCCCCAAATCAAAGCAATGAGCCAAAAAAAAAACCAAACCCCATTACGTAAAAAACCCCAAATCAAAAAAAAAAAATCACACCTGACATGATCCCAATTGTGTAAGGAAGAATCCATTCTCTTTCCCTAAATTACTTCCTTCATGGATGCTGAGCTGAAATACTAAAGAAACATCTAAACATTCAGCTTTCCAGATTGATATTAAATTATTCTTAGCCATACTATTTTATACTAAAACAATGGTTTGTAATTTCAAAGAAAGTCTTTAACAACACAAAAACATGACATTTAGGCATTTGATGATTAAATAGATTTAAATTTGAAGCATTAACCTAAATATCCTAGAGCATTTCTAATAACTTCACTGAGCTGCCATAATTTCTGTCAGCATATGTAGTACTGAATGACTAATAAAATACCTGAATTGAAACTATTCCAGTCTAGCAGTTTGTATGATCTTGTGTTACCCATAATTCCGACAAAGGCTGAGTTCAAAACAGCAAATTAGTAGATCAGTTATAGAAGCAGAATAGTGAGAAAAAACTACCAACAAGAACACAATTGACAACACCACTCCACAGGAACTGGAAAGACACAGACAGCAGAGTTAATAAGAGGCTGAAATAGAAAGGGAGAAAGGAGCATGCTATAGCAATCTGGCACTAGGTGACCAAAGTGGACAGCATATGGCAATTTTGTCTATTGGCAAGCTCTTAATCCACCTTCAAATGTTCTCTCCTCTTCCATGTTTTCCTGATTTATTAATTTGCCAGTCTATTTGCTGCCTTTAATATTTTACAGACTTATTTAACTCAAATGCTCCACGATCATAACTGTATCAGAATTATTTTCTACTTCTCCACCTTCCCTCCCACAGCCATGTGCCTCCATTCCCCATTTTGTTCTCACTGATTTGCAATCTGAGTTCCAAGGATCATGCATTTTACATTCACTCGTCAGGAGCAATCTGCAAGTCTCACAGAAACACTGCAGCTGTGCAAACATCCATCTCTATCTTGCCTTATGTCTCATGCTGCTTCCAGTCAGCTGGGGAAAATGAAGGAGTGCATAATGCAAGAAATAAAAGTTTTTAAAACTTGTGAGCAAAATTGATTTTTTTTCCATTCTGTCTTACATCTATCACACAGTAAATTTTGCACATAAGAGACCTGTATCAGAAATCTGTTGAATATACAGAATCCTAAAATAACTTTGTGGCAAAGAAAGACTCACATATTAATTATACTTTGACATTTCTTTTAATCTTCTCTTCACTGTGTAAAGAGATCTTAGAGTAGGCAAACAAAAGAGCAATACTGTGTACTAATATAGTTGAAAAACATTCCTTAAAGTAGGAGGATCTAATTCAAATTAAGTCTTGGATTTAATTTCATGTTGCCACTTTGTTGCTGAACTAAAGTTTCAATAATCTGATCTACCTGCCTGGAGAATTGCTTGCCTTGGGTCACAGGAAGAAAAGGAAAAGATTTTTTTTTCTACTTGTTTTTAAGGATGTATTTGCATAAACTTCCTTTTATTACTCCTGACTAGTGCATGCAAAACCACTACAGGTGCTATTTTTACTCTCCTCTGCATTTTTAAGTGCACTTTCAACTCCCAACTTTTTGCAAAGCATTCCTCATCTGGTCTCAGTGACTAAACCAACCAAGTCTTCAGAGTCAAAAGTCACTCAGCTCTAACAGAACTAGGACATGCAAAACACACATTCTCGTACTGGGGTTCCCAGGAAAATAATAAATAAAAACCTTGCACTACTGTTCAGAAAAGGTTTTTAAGAAAAGAAACAAAGCTGTAAAGGTTAAAAACCATGCTGTGAGCTAAACTGTAGCCATTAGTCCTTAAGGATTTCAAGGAGCTGAAAACAAGAAAATATTCATGGTTAAGATCAAGCATTTCATCTCATTTTTATTTGAATGGAAAACTTGCATCCATCAAGCTTTAATACCAAAAAGTGGCAAAAAAGTTAATTAACCCCTCCATAATTCAAAGACAGTTTTCAGTGCAAAGTTACTGATTCAACTTTTATTACTACTTTAATTGGCTGAAATATTTCTCACTAGAAACATAACCTTTGAGTAACTCATTTTTCAAGCTTAAACGATTATTTGAAATACATTGCTTTTGATATCCACTGTCAGAATAGATCTGTATCTGTCCCAGCACTGATTTGTTACAAAGGTTAGAGGACAGGCCTTGTGCAAGGAAATCATTCCTGTGCTGACATACCAGGATTGTGGATGCGATCCAGGAGCTTCACAGAGCGAGCACTGACAACGCCCCCAACGTGGACAAGGAAGCCTGGTGGGAAGGTCGTCAAGGTAAAAAATGGGAATTCCTGTTGGCATTAAAAACAAACATTAAATGACTGCTTCCCAAGCACTGCTGAGTGCCAATTAACATGCAATGAATTGATCATTTCCCTGAAATCCAAGCAAAGCAGTTACACTGGGCCAATGTGTCCTTCAGGCTTGCTGAGCGCTACAGAACCGTGTGTCCTCACGGCCCCATTGTATCAGAAAAGCAGAGGTTTTACACAGTCAAAGAATACTTTTCCCCCATAGAGTTGTTTCTCAGCACAACAGTGATAAATAATCAAACCTACATATTTAGAGGTTAACAAAACCTCTATTGATCCACATTTACCATGGCTGCTGAACACCAGAGTTCTTCTTTCATTAGCTGATAAAAAATAAATGTTTTTCTCCATTTTTAGGTGTTCTTGTTACAACTGACTGCAGTTTGATTCTGAAGCACAGGGTGAAACAAACTGTAGTCTTGCAAGAATGAGGAATGTCTTATTACAGGAAAACATACCTAACAAATATCAAAGGACTGCTCTGCTCATAAGCTCTAAATAGAACAAGTAAATCTCCATCTTTTAAAATAAAGTATAGGTCTTGAAACACAACTGTAAGTTCTTAAACTAAGGTAATTCACTTCCAGTTCACAAGTAAAATGAAGAGTTACGTTTCAGCAACTACTCCAGCTTGTAATTCATAGAAGTAAGTAATAACAGCAATTTTTTCAAGACACATATGATGAAATAAAAGTCATCTTCAAAGAAGTTGAGCCCAAAACCAGATTTTAATTTCTCCAGAGACGTTCTGTGATACGCCCAACATATACATAACAGCACACTTATGGGGGAAAGGCAGTAATTCATGTTCAGCAGTTCAAAACGCAGAAAGCAAAAAAAAGAAAAAGAAAAATCATGCAATCATGTTTTGTATCATCATAACTGATTAAATGGAACAAATAAACACTCATTTTTATATGAGAGAAAGTACAGGATAGATTCCTTTCTCACATACTTGGAAACAGTACAAGTCAACTGAGCTTCTACCTGAAGAGCACACATGCTGCAGATTCAATGAGGATCAGGTTCTTCCAGCAATACATGGCATGAAAAGTCATCTTAAACTAAAGGCCAATGTAGGTTTAAAAATTAATACTTCAGGATTCTTACCATCCTTGTTATAGGAACTCAAAACTTTTAAAAGGTCCTACAAACTTCATGTTTTCTGGATTTTCATTTGGCTTAAACTTTTAAAATTAAGAGGCAAACTTTGAAATCAGCAACCATAATATCAAAAACCAGAAGAAAAACAATCCCAAAACCCAAACCCTGCAGTTTTGCCTTATGATGCAATTAAAAAGCAGGAAGATTTCACCCCGGGATTCTGCAAACCTGCTTGACTGATGGGTCTTCAGGAGCAACGATGGATTCTAGAGAGGGACACAGTAAAGATTCCCCCCAGAAGGTTCTAACAGATTGCAAAGTTATCAGAATAGTCAAAACACTCAAAATACTTGCTTTCCCAGGACTGCAGAAATCAATAAAACGTTTCCTGAATGTGCCACCTATATGAAATTCCATGAAGCCCATACCACATTTACATTTTATATACACACATACTCACATTTACACTGTGCTGAAGCAGCATGGAGTGAGCAAAGGAAACAATACTCCATGCTCTAAAGCCCTGCAAATCTGATGTTTTTTAATCTACATGGAAATTCAGAAGTTTTTTCACTTTCTGTTCCTTTCCATAAGGCTCTGTACTGCAATTAATTTTAACATCTTCAGACTTCCCGTTTGCCTGATTCCTTACACTAGAAACCAGGTGTAAAACCTCAAATAATAACATGGATTTATCTCCATAAATATATCAATACTCCCAAGCCTCTATTATGATACATGACAAAATAAGGTGTTCTACCAGTTCACTTGAACCACAGACAAATCAGGATAACAGCCTCACTGAACCATTCTGACACAATTCTATTAACAATTTGTCATTCAATCTGACACAGATGAACTCCATAACTTCATATGAAGACTTTTTTTTTCTTTTTAAATCTCACTTAGAGTGGTTTTTTTTAAATTTTAGTATTATATTACTCAAATACAAGTTCCAGCCTCAATTACACGTCGTAAACTGTAGTTGTTCAAAATCATAAATCTACAGTTATTTCAGGGAAAACAGAGATATCATAAGAACCAGATGCAGTTCCCATATCAGAAATCCCCTCTATTACTGCAATTTGCAAAGGACTCCTTTACATCAAAGTGATGCAACCACAAAGTATTTCAGTATATGACAAACCAGGATGATTTCCAAGCTACACCTCAGGATGGTCAATCATTTTACCAATACCAATCCACTGCTGCACTTCACAGTCATAGATTGCACAGACCATGAAAGAACTGTCACTTTTAATCCTCCCTGTCACTTTTAATCAACTACACAGAGATTTTATAGCTGGTGTTTGGGGAAGTTTGATAAGGTTACAATCAAATCCTCAAATATTTGCCAAATACAATGTTTAAAAAGGTGCATACACATACATGTATTGCTAGTGCTCTTCTTTTCTAAGTGCATTTCATTTACAGACACACAAAGCAATGAAGAAGCACATGGAACAAGGCCACACACCCCCCTTGGGTGGAAGTGCCAGCTGAAGCAGTTCTCTGATTCCCTTCCAGCCATTCACTCATTCCCATCACTGAGCCACTCCCTCAGGTAATGCTTGGGAGCGTTCACAGAGCTTTTGGGGCTGAACCAGAGCAGGGAACTGGTCCACATTAAGACTTGCTCATTTCCTGGTTAATTATTCTTATTCTAAGCACATTTACTGTGCCACCTCACAAGGTGGCCAAACAACCTTACAGCTTTTCTTGACCTGAAGGGATGGGTGGATAAGAAGCTACTGAAAAGAAAAGACGCTTGGGATTTCAGCCAAACAAATCCCCCAGAGAACTGCACTCTAACACAAGAGATTTCCTGCAGTGCCCTTCAGAGATGAAGGCCAACAGATCCCCCCTTTGAAAACGCAGCAGGAAAGATCTCTCAAGCTCTTGCAGAATGTAAAAACAGGAAGAAAAAAAGAATTTGTCCAAGTGGGAGACACAAAATACCATTGAGAGCAGCTTTTGGCCATTTCTACAAAAACATAGGCTCATTTTTTAGGAGTAAGATAACCTCAAATTTTAATACTGATGGAAACACAGAATGTATGTTTTTAGTTAAAAATATACAGAAAAACAGCTGTGCTCCAGCTACCCTTGCTACCTACAGATGCCCAAGGAATTGCTAACAGTTATTAATGTACAATGTAACATGTACCTGAGTTTTCCACAGCTGTATTTTCCACAGGTTTATTTTCAGGGAAGAAATTTGAGGAATACTGCCCTTCAAACAAACTCTGTTCTGTTTGCAGTTAGGGTTATTTAACTAATACACCAAAACCCCATTTGGTTAAAATAAGCTGTTGAGACATGCAATTAAATGAACTTTTTTTAAGGTACCTTAGCATTGCCATAGACCTGAATAAACTAAGACTCAAAAGAACTATTTGAGCAACCTGGTCTTGTGGAAGGTGTCCCTGCCCAGGGCAGGGTGGTTGGAATAAGGTCACTTAAACTCAAAGTATTCTGGGATTTTATGATATATCTAATACATGTGAAAATATGTTATATATACTGAATTTATTCTTGGTTTTCCCAAATACTTACTATCCTAAGTAATCCAGAGAAGTAGAGTGCACTGTTTATGTGTGTAATATTAAAATAGACAAAATAACTTACAGATGTTATTCATTCTAGTTAACTTAACTTAAAGGTAACCAGAAGAGGCAACACCACAGCAAACACGCATCCAATATGAAATTTTCAGAAGACAGAATGAATATTTTTTATCAATTAACTGTCCACATGCTTTGCTGCTACATCATAACTGTCATCAATAACAGGTTCAACATGTCTCCATCCCATTTTACAGTATTTTTTTTCTACTAGACAATACACAGACCTTATCAAAATAATGTGCAAATAATTCAAGCTCTAAAAATACATTAAGGGCTCTTAATTTACATTTTTATTGTCTTTAAAAAGCTTCCTAAGGAAATTAAAAAATCAGCCATGGAATGTCTGAAATGCTAGTAAAATCAAAGGCAAACAGAAAAAAGGCTTGTTTAAAAGCATTCTTCCAGCCAAATGAAAAAATTAAAAGCAAAATGCCATGGATTTGTATTCATACCTAAATTAATATTTTAACTGAAATGTATCGACATGCAAAATACACTGATCTAAAAAACGCTGTTAAAAACAACAAATTTTAAAAAATGCTGCATAAACAAGATTACAAAGAAATCTGCAAAGCCTCATCAAAAAAAATAAAAATTTCAAATAATGCTTTAGAAACCCCCAATAGAAGAAGAAAGGGCTGGAAAGAGTCACACAGCGTTTTTCAACATACCCGCCTTCTACAGAACCTATGAGGTGATCCTCCCTTAGCCACGGATAACACAAGAAATGAGAAGAGAATCATCCACTTACTCAAAACAGCAGCTGGGCACTTCTATTTCACAGATGTAAGTGATTTTGTTCCCAACTAACATATATGCTCCTATGTCAGTAGTTTAGGTAGTGAGAAATTGTAATTAAATTCATTTCTCAGTAGGAATATACTCACGTTTCTTCCTTTGAGATACCTCATTATCAACATTTTGATCAAAGCAGTATATAATTTATAAAAAAAAAGTTGCAATTACTCATTCCAAATGCAAACAATTAATTAATAACACTATTTTCATCATAGAATCTATTCAGTATAATGACAGATGGCATTTTTAGTCCTATAGAGGGAAAGTTTAAACCTATAAATCTCTTCTACTGCTTGGTAAGTAGTCCAGGTTCAAGTTCCCAATTAAAGGCTACTTTCTACTCCATGAAATGGGGAGCAAGGCATCAACTCAATTCCCAAAAACTGAAAGTTGCCCCAATTCCAAATGGGATTTTCAACTTGTTCAAAGCTATGTCAATGCTTCTGAATTTGGCTTCTGTAAAAACTTTATTATCATGTATTAAACTTACCATGCATCAGTACCTTAGAGAAACCACCCAACTGTAATTTCTCCTATAACTTCTTAATACCACTGCAATTACTTGAGTGCTGTGCACAGATAATTGCTCCATTTTTCCTAATGCTTCAGTAATATATTAATATTTAAATCATTTGTGTATAAAAGGGCTATTAAACTGTCAACATCTGTAGTAAGTTCAGACCTAAAATCACACATTTTCAAACAGAAAGTAACAGCAAGATAAATTTTCACTTCAGTAGATCAGAAATGGAAGAATAAAATGCCTTACCCTTTGTTCCAGAGCTGACTGAGTCTGTTGTCTTAAAAGAGTTTTAAATGGCCCCCCTTCTTTTCCAGCACTCCCACTGCCCATTCCTGAAGAGCATCAGTACAAATGACATTCAAAGAAACATATATTATAATTTGTAACCAAAGGGTGACTTCAAAATAGATAAAATTGAGTCATTGAAAACAGTCAAATTATCCCCATAATTTTAATTTTTAAGAAAAAAAAAAAAAGCATCAAAATTTAATTTTGGTTTCAGAGTTGTTTTAGGTTTTCATTTTCACAAAACTAGCAGTGATTTTATAGTATTTGGACAAATCCCCCCAATCTAAGATTTTTTTCTGCTGTCAACCTGAATTAAAATCAATTTTAAAATATAAAAACTTTCAGATGAGGGTTTAAAATTCTTTCCTATGACACATAACTTTTTAAAAGTTTCTTGTTATGACTTTCTGCCTCTGATTTAAATATAGGTCTACTTTTCACATAAAGTTTTTACATAACCAGATTATCTGCCCTTATCAAAAAGAGTCTCTCTGTCAGACTACTCTGTAGTTATGTATCTCTCACTAATATCATTACAGTATTTTTATTTAATAGAAGTAATAAAAATCTGGTTTTCAGAGAGTTTCAGGTAACTAAACCACCTTTCCTAACCACTGTACACATAATTACAGCAACAGTTAATAATGCATGATTAGGAACAAGAAGAAAATACAAAGGCAGTGCATATCTTTTGAAATATAAACTCTGAAAAAAATTACACATTATTTTACATGATGAAATACTCATCTGATTCAGTCAAATAAGCTAAGGGCTTATTTAATGCTCAGCATTTAAAACTACACTTATTTGATTACTGTATTTGCACACACATAACCTGCAGATTAGCTGTAAATGAACATGAGAGAAACTCCAATTTTGCATAATATGGTAATTCTCTCTCTCCTTCTTTCTGATTTTTACCTCCAGCTTTACTCCCTAACCACAGGAGTTTTTCTGCAGAGAAAGTTTAACAGCTTCATGAACATCTTTGCTGTTGAATTATTTGCTATCAAGGACATGTTCCCTTAGCAGAGCATGTTGGGATGCAGGTTATGTGTCTGACAGTAAATTATGGGCTCTGGGGTTAAAAATCACTAAACACATACCAAGATTGTGTTTTCCCTAAAGTAAACACAATGCTAGTGAATCAGATTTTCTTGGTAATATGGCATGCCTAAAAGCACATTATCATTGCTATTCCTTGTATCTAAAGCCATCAGAGTTAACATGACAAAGCAAAATAAGCCCCTAAGTAGTAGAGGAAAGCAGAGCATAAAGAACAAAAAGGTGTCAGGAGCAGGATGAAATACAAACACCACAGTGCAAACAGTTAGAAAGGAAGCCAAGATTTTCTTTTCCAGAATTTGCAACTAATTCAACCTAATAATTCCTTGCTACTTCCCTTTTTCTTCTGATCAAACATCTTATAAAGATGAACAAGACTGTAAATATACATCAAAGTGCAGTTATTTGTTTTAACCAAAGACTGGGAGAACTAGAAATAATACCAGACTTAATAATGTATGTAAATTCATTCCTAAATTCATTCATTCATTTTCAAGAGTTATTAGCTATCATTACCATGTAATTAGATATAAAAACACTACAATTTTCAACGAGTATTTTTAGCTGTTCTTGGATAAGGAAACAAAAATATTAGTATCTGTATAGTCCCATGAAACAAGATTAAATTGCTTTTACTATTTGGCATTGATTCTAAACATCACAATCAGGGACTATACAATATTAAATACAGACAAACATAGCATAAATACTACACGTGAAACAAACTCAAAAAATACAAACTAACCAAAAGAGTTGCTACAAAAAAAGCACAGTAATATCAACTATTTAATTGAAATCACGGAAAATAATCCATGTCAGTGAAATGAAAAAGTGGGCAGTAAAAATAAAAAAACATGGGCTTTGCTTAAAAGGTTAAATTAAAAAGCAGAGTTGGTAGCATCTGATAACCATTATTTCAGCAAATTATGAATGGATTCATGAGCAAGAGCAATGAGCATTTGCTCCATGCAAAATGCAGGAACAACAAAGTGAAGAGAATGTGTGGGATTACAAATAAATTACATTATTTCAGTCCAATTAGCAAAGGATATTTTTCAAGGGTAAAGAAGAAATTCTGTAGCATAAATGACATTGTTTCAAATCCTCTAAGAAGTTCTGAAGGTGTTTCAAGCTTCTGGGGCAGAGGTGAGAGATGGAATGAATAGTCATGTAGCCAGCAGTTTTCAGAGGCTAACTGAGCAAACCCAGGGTTATAGAAGCATCTGCGTGTTAATCAAATAACAACAACATTCCCTTAAAAGTTTGTTTAAAAGGCCATAATAGATAGATCCTACCAGAAGCAGCCAGAAGCAGCTCTTCCGTGAAAGAAACACTTTTCCTCAGAACAACTGGGCTGACATGGCTAGAGTGTAGAGGTTTAATGCTAGACCCCGAGAGGAGGAGACAGGACTTTTTAAGATGTGGGGAATCACAAGAGAGTGTAGGGGAGCTGGGAAACAGGAAAATCCTAGGTCCCTGTGGGGAAGGTGCTGTGGAGGAAAGTAATAGAGACAAAGACGTAGATTCAGAAGATGACTAAAGAAATGGACAAAAGAAATCAAAATGAAGCATTTTTGTTTTCTCTCAATGAATCAACACTTACTGCAAATTATTTCTCGACATACAAAGAAATGGAATGACAACACAGCTCCACAACGTGCATGAGAAGCATGTTTTTAAAATTTATGACTTGATTAACTTTACTTTGAAATTAATTTTTTAGAGACATGGTAATTTAACATTTTAAATGTCAAACAAAATTTGATAGCAAATAATATGGAGTAAAACCCAAATAACAGAGTCTTTGCACACACTTAATCTGATTACTTTCATTATCTCAGTAGAAAAAGTTATTTTCCAAAGAGGTCATGGATTCCCTTTCTTATTTTCCAGAGTAATGAATCTTGTAGAATTCTACATTCCCACCAAGAAAAGGAGTTCCCACCTTCTCCATTTCCTCCAAACATATGCTGTGGCACATCAAAATGTATTATCTGATTAAAAGACATCATGCTTTTTGTCAGCCTGATTCTGTTTCTCTGCAGTGGCATAAAATATATCCCTACTCCCAGAAGTCTAACTTCAAACCCAAACAAGCTTCCTCAGCAAAGGTATTTAGGGACCAGAATGGATAACACGAGCACAACTGTATTTCACAGAAGACATCAAGGTAACATTCTCCAGATTTGGTGCTATTGAAAATGAGATGCTTAAGCAGATTCAACTTTCAATCTCCAGTGTTTTGTTACTCATGCTGTGAAATTGTGGCAGCTGCACTGTTTCTCCAGGTTAATCTCCATCTCAGCACACTAACTCCCTGAGTGAGAAATAAAGAATTGAATATATTGCAGAAATAGCAGGAAATACTGCACTTTTCACATCAGCCAATCTGAGTAATGGGCATCTCGAGTCTGATAATGTTTGATGAGAAGTCTGCATTTCTTTAACTTTGTTCAACTACTAAGATCACCAGCTTACACACTGAGATATTTCAACTTGGTAACAGCCTTGGGAAATGAAACCAGAGGTCTAAACATATACAGCCATTGTTATTTTTGTATGTTATGGAGGTGTCTTCTGCCTATCATCAAATTTTGGGTAAGAGGTAAAACAAATGACTCATGAGATACTGTCCTTTTAATCTATTAAGATTCAAAATCGAGTTTGTCATAACAAGATACAGAATTTTTAAATGTAGCTAGCAAATCCTCTTTGGACGAGTTGCAGTAGCATAGTTAAAAGCTGCCAAAAAGGCAGTGCTAATAAGCAAAACTATGCCCACAGATTGCTTTAATACTAGAAAGATAGCTAAAAAATATCTTTACGTACTTGAAAAATCCCTACAAATAAGAGGGACCAATAACACAATCTGTTTCAGTTCTAAATGAACTGATTATAGACAACAGAGTTTATCCACCTACCTAATATTGCCAGGAAATATCTAAGGCTGCTGCTTTAAAACCGTAACACAGTCACAGTGAGTTGCCACATGCCTAAATTCACAACACATCTAGAAAGATGACTACCTATGTCACATTTAAATCCTTTACATGACAACCTTTACCATGGAAAATCTGATCAAAAGAAACAGGTTTTCAAATATTCAGCAAACCAAACACATGAATTTGGGGTGCTCCTAAGTAATTAGCATGCAGTTATATCTGTATGTCCTTTAAATGAGTGACCACTATAGGTTACTCACAGGACAGGCATCCTTTAAAAAGGACAAAAAAATAAAGTGTGCTTTTTTTTACTTTTTTGTTTTAAAAATGGGACAGAGAAAACAGGACTAAGAAAGACAGCTTCCTAATTGGGAATATTTTAACACATCTAGGGAATAAACTGCATGAAATATTTAATACAACTCCATTTGAATGCAATATTCAATTTATCTGCTAGGAAAAATTCTTGAAAGGGATGCTATCAAGCAAAGCTCAATCAACTACTTTAATATGCTTAAAAATTGTCTAATTAGATGGAGCCAAGAATGTTCGGAGCTTCAAATACCACAATTTAAAACATCATTTAAAAACTAACCACACTTCTTTAAACAGTTCTGCAAAATACTTTGCCCTATGGTAGCAAAATTCACAGCATTGGTCACATAATGAAAAATAAACATACAATAATTCTTTGAGTTGTGCTGACAGTATTATTGACATGATTCTAATCACAGACTAAAAATAAGGAGGGAGGAAACAACAAGTTGAAAAAATTATGATAAAGCAATGGAGAAAGAAAAATGCTTTTTGAAGATGGCTGGATTACTTCCAATGTAATTTAAGTTACTTTGGAAGTGTGGACTGTGTATGTAAAGCCATTTCCATACACAAACAAAATAAAAATGCAGTGGCTGCTACGTTTCTAGTCTTGCATTTGCAAAAGGGAGTTCAAAATTAGATAAATGTGTGCAGTAAACTTAGAGCACAACACAGTGGGCTTGAAGGCTACATAGGTTTACTAACACCATCCTTAACCTATTGTGGTGAGAAACACACTCCTATGATCTGTGATATGAAATGGAGGAAATAAGAAAAAGGCAATTACTTAGGACTCCCTTAATGCCCTGAGATGTTTTATTTTGACTTGAATACAGTTGTGGTACAAAAGTAATTTTCATGTTATCCAGGACAGTGGAAATACAGGGAGGATTGAAATTCTGACCCTGCAGAAACCCTTTTGAGCTTGAGGTGTGCTGTGTGAGGTCTCCAATTTTCACATCATTTTGATAACTTAAATGCCAAAAAGCAAAAAGGGGTTGAATGAAAATATAAAAAGAGAAACACAACTTAAACAAAAAGTGGGTGGAAGCGCCTTACCAGTTTTGGGTGTCAAACTCAAATCTGTGTCAGAAGAAGAGGACTGTCGACTGTAGGACTTGGAAGGTGAAAAGGAATAGGTTTGGTTTTTCAGAGGGGTGGAGGGTCCTGATGAATGAGTATTGGGATTGGGATCTTCATTGAAAGGAATCCTGCCAGAAGAAGGTGGAAACATATTCAGTAATCCTGTGCCAAAGGACCTGGCTGACAGCAGCATGATCCAAACACCAGGATGGGATTGGGGCAGGGCCAGCAGCTATTCCTTAGGTGCGAGGCTGGGAATGAGGCCAGAGGCAAAGAAATGCTGTTTTACCCTCTCAGCATCCTACAGAGAGATGCTCGTCATCTACAATGAAACAATTAAGCCAAATGAAAGGCATGAGATGTGACAAAAAAATCATATATATATATATATATGCAAAATAAAAAAATTGAAAAGTTCATGGCTTAAAAATCTGGTCAAATACACAATGCTTTGAGTTAGTTTAATAAAGAAAAAATGATTTCAAATTATAGTTGTGTTTATACATATTCATACACTTATGTATATACACATATGCACTTTAAGGTAAAAAAAAAAAAAAAAAGATATGTTTCCTTATCCTATAGCATCAGCAGCATGCCACAGCTAAAAACAGAGCAAAGAGGAGAATCTGTACGGGAACAACTCTATTGACAAACAGTTTACTTATGCACAGCTTGACTTACCTGCTCTCTAAAACCATCTCTTCCACAAATGGCACAGACCCTTCCCAGAACCATTTTAAAACCTACTGCGTATGAATACATGTTTGAAAGCAATTGTGAGCTCAAATCAATGTTTCCCAGTTAAATCACCTTTTTTTTACTTAATTTAACAGGAAGCAAAAGCATGTCAAAGTGAAGAGTATGGCTTTGTGGAAGAGACTCCGAGGCATCTCCAAGAAACTATTCTGCATTTGTTTGAGCTGCTGCACCCTGGGTGCTTCTTCCCTGATAACAGAAGGTGCGTCCACAAGGAAATGAGGGAGGAAAGACGGGTGGTACCTGCCTACACTGCCTGCCTGCCTGCCCTTTGGGACCACTGTGCCTGTGGGCTGCCTCTCCCCAGCTTTGGAGTGTGAGCAGTCTCGTACCAGTGTAGATGAGAGTGGGAACAGACACAGAGAAGTTCTGAGTAAGTCGTGAGCCAGTAGCAGTGTGAATTGGGCTGTTGTGAGTCGAGCGGCATCCATGGCTTGGCGGATGAACCAGCGGAGACCTGAGAGAGTTTGCAGCCAAGGTGGAAGAAAAGAAAACAATACATACAAACAGGTTGCAAAGTTATGTTATCAATGATTTCAGGGAAGCTTAGCTAGAGGAGATCTCTTACTCTAAGCAGACTCTAAGAATTTCAATTCCTAGCATGCAAGAGTCCAGATGAAATAAAAGGAGGGAAAGGAACAGCTTAAGCACCTGCTTGTGACTGCATCATTGATTTTTGGCAACAGGCCATCAAGTTAGTAAAGCCAAGAACAAGAAGAATCAAATTAGATGATTTTGCTGCCTTAGAGAAACATTCCCATTCTTTGAACTGAGACAATATCCATCACCGACTTGAACATGGATAATTTGGGAGGTGGAATTTCCACATTTTGCTGCAGAGGGAAAGCCACTGGTTTATTTATGAGTGCTTTTTAAGTTGATAATTACCAGGTCTAAGTTTTTTGTTTATAAACACCATGCTGTTGTTCTATGCTGCACTTTATCCAGAAGTTCTTTAAAAGGCAATTTTTTTAAAATCAACACAAGTCAAACAAGCTATGCCGTGAAATAGAAACCAGTAATTTTTAAAAGTCAGTTCATATTTTGCCAAATTTTGCAGAGCAATTGATGCTTGCACAACAAAAATGCCTCATCTCTATTGCAGTGACACAACAGTTCAAGTTAATGAAAATGGCTACTTCAATTAATACATCTAGAAGCACAGGATATGTAATACACTTCTTGGTGCAGTTTTTTCCTTCCTGGATTGCTCTATCAAACAAAAAATAACTAATTTATCCAAGCAAAAAATAGCAACAGTTTGAAGATGACTGCAAGTATATTTCTATTAATTTGTAGCATATCAAAATATTGCATTCAAACTGTTTGGTGCTGCAGTACATGTGACAAAAAAATCACAAAATTCTACTTCTCATCATAAAAAGATTTCTCTGCAAGTTCACTGTCTACCTGTTTTGCCATAGTCCTACTTGTTTTGCAACAGTAAAAAGCAAAGCACACAATAAAAGATGAGACCTCTTTGGGGTCATTGTCTAACCATCAGGATTCGAAATTTATCTTCTCTTATATGCTCATAAACATTTAAACTTGAACCAAAGGTGTATTTGTGAGAGGCCCTGACAAAAACATTCATTGTACAAACACAGTGTCAAAGCAGAACGAATCACAGTTCAACTGGTGGATCACAAGCCAAGGATACACAGTACTATTGCTATATACATTCAAAGAAAGTCATCTTAAGTAAGAATTACCACTCCAGCTTCTACTGAAATTATAAATCATCCAACCTAAAACATCTCAGAATTGTGAAATAGAAAACTGGGTCGCAGACAAATAAAACTACAAAAGAAAAACAAATTCTGGGGAAAAAAAGAAATCACACTGGTTATGAAAAACTGAATGAGTATGAAAAGAAGAAAGGTGAAACTTGTTTCCCTACAAGCTACTAATTCATACTTACTCCTTCATTTCTTTGGATGGGGAGTTACATGCAGGTAAAAATGCTGATGTGTTACTTAATTTATCCAACGTGCAGGCTGTTCCTATGGCTCTCACTACGAGTCCAGACTCTCCTTCCAAATCAAAACACTGCAAATAACCAACAACAGCATTTCCTCTCATTTCAAGCACCTTCAGGCCGATCTTCCTTTGCAATTCACCTACAAAACAAAAGGTAAAGAGCTTGTAGTTGCAGTGAACTTCTGTTCTCTTTTGTGGTCTTTGACCTCTGCTTTTGGAGTGCCAACCAAGTCAGCAGAACAGGTAATAAATGCAAATCTACACAGCTAGGCCAAGGAGCTGCTCACAACTTCTGTCTCTTATTATGTTGTGTGGTACCAATTACTTACACAGCTTTTTTCTTTTTTCTCCAAATCCACTCTGATTGCAAAAAAGACAGTATGTAATTTTGGAGTTTTTTTCCCACCAGTCTTTATTTTCAGAAGGCTTTTTTTTCCATTTTTCTACTTATTCAGAGACAGAGAGAGGTCGAGATGTGTTCTGGAACTTACATAAGTTTCTAAGTACTTCATATAGTTCAAGATAATGCAATATCTTTGAAATCTACATGAACAGGCATCTATAATTTCTTCATTTACCAACTTATTTAAGCACATTTCAATTTAATTCCTACTTTTTGCCCCTCTACTGCAAACCAAACAGTACCACTTCTATTAACTGCATACAAGGACTCAAAGACTATAGGAGACTGGTCTGCCATTGATGCAAGTTTAGGAAGATATCATAAAAAATGTTCTATGTAGCTGGATTGCCTTGGTAATAACTAAGATGGAAAATACCATCTCTCTTCTTATGAAAATGGAAGATTTCCAAAATCCTCTGTTTACAAGCTGAAAAATCCTCACAGTCACAAAGGATGCCCTAACAGTCCTAATGTCACTGCTGCTGAGAAATCAAATGGAATTAAATGGTCACAGAATCACAGAATTTCCTGAGTTGGGGGGGACCCACAAGGATCATCTAAATACAACTCCCAGCTCTGGTTTCTACTGCTTTCTTGAAGTTTGATTCTAAAATTACTAGCACAGGCTACTATTGTAAACTTCTTCACTGAAACCATGCCTGTACCTGTCTTGAAAAAACTCTAAGGTTGAGACAGAGTATGAAAGTTTCTTTTCAACTCAACACATAATGACAGAGATCAGTGAAACAGCCTGGTTCACTCTCACAAGTCACAGATTTCTTCAAGATTCTTTTTGTGTGACCACCAATAACAATACTGCAATATCACACATTTTATTACATGAGATGAAACAGTATTGCTTTGAGTTCTTCTGGGTTTTTATCCTCTTATCTATGCCATGAATAAAATCTAGCAGAATACTTTATCCACCTGTACCATCTATGCATGGCAAGAAAAATGCAAATGTGAATTCTGTAAACTAATATGGGGGCTATATTAAAAAATGTCTCCATGTTAGTTATGACAACAGTTTATTTCACTTTTTCCCTCACAACATGCTGGCCTTCCCAATGAAGATACTGAGTAACATCTCCATAATCTTTTCTTTGCTCCACTTACTGAGGATCTCAAGGACACCTTCCACTATCCCAGGCTGCTCAGAGCTTCATCCAACCTGGCCTTGAACTCTTCCAGGGATGGGGCAGCCACAGCTTCTCTGGGCACCCTGTGCCAGGGCCTCACCACCCTCACAGGGAACAATTTCTTCCTAATATCCCATCTAAACCTGCTCTCTGTCAGTGTGAAGCCATTGCCCTTGTCTTGTCACTCCAGGCCCTTGCAAATAGTCCCTCTCCATCTTTCTTGGAGCTCCTTCCAGGCACTAGAAGGCCACTAGGGGGTTGCCTCAAGGCCTTCTCTTCTCTAGGCTGAATAATCCCAATTCTCCAAATCTTTCCTCAAGGGAGAGGCTTGAGAAACAATGAACCAAGCCTGACTTCAAAGAGATGGGATGAGTAACAGAAGCATTGATGCACACTGTATCTGAAATAGCACGTATTTGTACACATACTTCAAAAAGTTCAAAGAGGGTGAAGTTCATTACTTTAATAGTTTGAGTCAAAATTCTAGTGGTACTCCACATATGGGTTAAGAACATCTTCAAAAAGGTTTCACAGGTTTCTTTGACCTTGCTAAAAACAACCAAAAAAATCAGGTAGCAGCATGGCCTCACCAAGAAGTGAAAAAAACCAAAAATGACACTCTCCTTCAGTTAGAAATACATAATCCTCAGAAACAGAAGACACCGTGAACTGAAAAAAATAACACAATTAACAATAAAACTCATACACAGCCTTAAGCAAGGCACTTATTTAAATCCTGACCATTTTTAGCAGTAGCAATAACCATTACAGTCCAGATGTTTAATACCTGACATGAGTGAAATGAGTCTTTGCCGAGCCTCGTTCGACGCCCTGGGAGTACGGATTCTGTCTATCCACTGGTACTCTGGGTCCTCATTGACTACAAGTTCTTCCACAAATCCATGAATTATTACTGCTCTGTAACACTTAGGAATAGATGTAGCTGTTAAAAAACATAAACGTAAAAGATGTAAGAGATAGGTCTATGAGCCAAGGACAGAAGGAAAAACATAAAATTACACATAAAAAGGATTTCAGAAAGTTTTCCAGACAATTTTCTGTGAAAATGTGGACATACCCAGGCAGTTTTGCTTGTGAGATCACGGAACCCTGATAATTGTTCAGTATACCAGTTATAGTATGTACCATTATAAAACCTTTTCACTTTGTGCCTCTTTAAAAGGATATGGACCCAAAATAACACCACGTGTGCATGCACAGGCACTGAAATGCAACTTATGGAGATTAAAAAATCCCATCCGTTATTTACATTGTTTTGAAATCCGAACAGAAAAAATGTGTTAAAAAAGAAAAGCAAACTAAACTATTCCATGCATTTTGCATCAACGTTATCTCCACTTGGTTTATGCAATGAGCTGGGAAGAGAAGGGAGACCAACTGAAGAGGCAAAGAAAGGAAAGGAGGCAAAAAGTTTTTTGTTCAAATGACATTTTTTGCTTTACTTACTGCAAAAAAATTTGACTCCACAGGATGACTGCCTAAATCTGTTTAAATCATTGAAGAGATCTACTTTCACCACCACGTTGATCTCTCCACGTATACCTATTGATAAAAAACCATGAAATACCAGAAGTTATAACAATATAACTGCATCAATACAAAACTACACCTATAAATTATTTCCTATTATTAGTAATTAATGCCAGGAGAGCAGGAAGCCATAGCCTTGCCTCTCAGGTCTGCTGCAAAGACACTGACTCAGAGGAAGTTTCTAGTTCTGCCAAGCCTTTGAGGCTGAAGCAATAAAAGAACACCCCTCAAATGCCATTTGCACCAAAAAGGACTTTATGAGAAAGATGGGACTGGGGAAAGAGAAGCCATCAGCCTCTCATGCTGCAGGCTTCTCTCTCTGCTGAATTTCCTCCCTGAAACGATTTCAAAATTGCAGTAAAGCTCCTCTCTGAAGTTCAAACCAAGGAGAAAGATTTATGGTTCTTTTTAGAACCACAAAGTGGCACAGGAAGTGTTTGCAAAATACTTTAACTGTGACAAGAAATATATAAAAAATAAGGTACTATAGACCTTGTGTACAAAGCTTAATTTTCAACTATGATTAAATCTTACTAGAAATGGAATATTTTCTAATACAGAACCATTCCTTTTTGACTTCTCTACTTTCCTGTTCTGAGCTTTTTCTTCTCTTTCCCCACCCAGTAACAAAATCATTTCACATATTCTAGGTAGGTTCTGACATATTGAGGACTAAACTTCTTGATGAGTCTGATCTCTAGCGTCTTCAGAAGCCTTTATCACATCAGCATATGACACTGACACAGCAGCACTGGATTTGCTGTTCAACTCAGGTATTGCTGCAATAAAATCAGCCACATCTCCCTTCCAAAATGACAATAAAAAGAAGCCTTCAGTTACTACAACAGGAAATGTCTCAGGGTTATGTATGCTCACAATCACGTTGAGGTGAAAAAAAATTTAATACAAATTTATGAACATTATATTTGTTATTTTTAAGGAAGCATCAATTAATGTTTGCCAAGAGTCAAGATAATTGAAATCTAGTGCTATGAGCATAAAAATGTAAGAATTCCAATTTTACTTAAATAGAAAAAAGCTGTGAAATACCAAGATATCTGGAAAAATATTGAGAAATCGAAGTCCCTCTAACCTACCAGCTGTACACATCCTGAAATAAGAGTTTGTGTAATTTAGCTCCAAAAGAAAATGTGTGATAGGAAAATGTGCACAGGATAAAAAGGTAAATAAAAAATACACATGTAATATTTCTCAATATTTCTCTTTGCTATAGCTGGTTTAAATGCAAAAAATACTTTGCATCAGTTATGATGAGCATCTGGTAAACACCATTAATTATTTCCCAACAATGATTTATAATTAGCTTTTAACATTGTTAGGTCATTTAATTCACCCTGAATAATGAACAAGGGGGATAATGGCAACCACAGAGATGTTCTGCACTTCAGTATTCAAGCAGCAAGTTAATTGCTCTAAACTGACATTGGCTCTCTGAGACAAAAGCTGCTTCATTAAAATCAAAAGCAAAAATCTCATTAACTTCATTTTCTCATACCTTCAAGATATTCTGATGAAATCCACCTAGCACTGAGAGCACTCACTGCAGGGAAAAGGAATGTCATCCTGTTGAAGGTATTTCACATCCTGGCCCTTCATCTCAAATGAAGTTTATCCCAAGTCCCAGGAAGGCACACTCCAAGTAAATCCAGAAAAACTACATTTGTTTAGCAAACACGTGCTAATTGGACAAATACGTCTGAGTTGGTTTTTTTAATCTGAATTTTGCAGTAACAAGTGAAGATTTTTTTCCACTTGTCACAAGTCCTATGGAAGGCATTCTGCCAAGCACTGCTCTGAGCTCCTATGCCAGAAATTTTCTCATGTCAGAAAACAAGGGATAAAAAAAGCCAGGAAAGTAGTTTTCCAACTCCAAAGCTGAAGTTATTACAGATTTCTGAACACAGCTTACAAGATTATAAGAAGCAGATTACATTTCAAACAAGACTGTTTAAAATTAGCAAATCTTACCATGAATGGTATCATAAATGGGAAACCAGCCTGAAATAACCGTGGCTGCTTCACTATAGAGCAGAGGATCAATATCTATGTAGACTTTGCCAATGGCATCATTGGCACTGTACGTATCATGATCCAGAACAGTGATCTGGAGAGGCTCATCTTGGAGCTCTTCATCATCTACCTGGAAAACAAATATTAGCATGGAATCTGAGTATTTAAAAATGTGCAGGGAAACACTACTGAAAAATGAACACAGAACAGAAGAGAGTTAGTTATGAACAGTGACCCTGACACAGATAAATCCGTAATTTCAGTTTCCTGAAGCTAAACAACACATTCACTCATTTTGATTTTATCCTTCAGAGACTGGTGAGATCCTGGAAACAGAGCTATCACTGTGAGGAGAACACAGAAGCAAGATTACAGTGATTATTCCTTTTAAAATTCCACTATGTTTGAGGTCACACTTCCCAGATTGTCCACCCATCTCCACAATACATACTGAAGGGAGCAAGGAAGGAGCAAGGAAGGAGCAAGGAAGGAGCAAGGAAGGAGCAAGGAAGGAGCAAGGAAGGAGCAAGGAAGGAGCAAGGAAGGAGCAAGGAAGGAGCAAGGAAGGAGCAAGGAAGGAAAATTTAAGATGAAATACCTCAGAGGACTATTATACTCTGAAGTTAAAGCTGTGGCATTCTCATCACTAGTCAGTGGCTTAAAAGAAGATATTTTACACAGCCTGCAGTAAAAATTCAGTAATTCCACACATGTAATTTCCTAAACAAATGCAATAATCCATCTACAGATAACAACTATTTTCTTTTAGGACTAAGATAGACATTTCACAAATTTTGTGTTGAACGTGACAAACCAAGAATTAAGTTTGCTAACTGCAATGGGATGACTCATCTAAGTGTTTGCAGAATTGTGATATTGCCTTAGAGCACGGTAAATGAAGCAGAACAACATATTCATGTGTTTTAATAATTAATTTATTCTAAACATCATTCTCATATTTTAAGTAGTAAAGAAAATGTAGTAACAGAAAAGAAACGTGTAAACACTTGCTCAGGGCATAATGTCAAAGGACATCAACAAATTAGATCCTGGAAAGCAACAAGCAATTACAGGAAAATGCTGAGTGCCCTCATTATTACATAAGGAAAGGGAAGAGAAAGTGTCCAATAACTGTTGTCCAAGCTCTTAATTTGTAATCTTCACACAGGAATTTTCCATTTTCTCCTTTGACAAGTGCATTATCTTCACAACCAAACATAAGACTTCAAATTCCAATTAACTCTCCTTGCTCAAAATTTAAAACAAACCCCACAAGAATACCTGTACTTTCATATGTATGTATTTATTTATTTATACATACTTGTACTGATAACTGTACTGGAAAAGCCTAATCCCTGCTCCCACTGCAGTATTCTGTTTTCTAATCCCACCTCCACTGCAGTATTCTCTTTTCTAACAGAACAACATTTCAGTTGGATCCAACCTGGCAAGCTTTTATCTTCACAAACACTCCTAAAAAGCCAATGAGACGCCCTTAGCAAACAAGGAGCTGGGTTTGCTGAGAAGGTTTTGTGTATTTAAACACAGATACACTTCAGTGCTCAAAACTCATTTTCTGCTTGAAATGCAATTATTTCATTAAGGGCAGCTAAACCTGAGTGTCTATATAGTTACAGGCAAACTCTTAAAAAATACTTACTTCAAATTTGAACCACTCGGAATTCCACTGAGGATTAAGTGATTTGGGATACACGTCTGTCTTAAATGTTGTATTTCCAAATTTCACCTAAAAATACAAACATTCAATTATCAATTACAAATATTATTAAAGAAATTTTGAAACTCATTTAATTGACATATGCAAATAATTTCAAATACATATTTCAACAAATCATTTTCTTTTCACTGAGAGTAGCTTTTTAAATCAATTTACATGTATCAGTATCCATGTATCAATGAGATTTCCAAACAATCTCTCTCTTATCCTATCATACTACTAAAATTGTTTCTTTACCTCCTCAATCATTTGAGAGGCAAAAATATCACTTATATTGGCTATTTGAAGTCACTTGGCATAATCTCTTTGCCTTCCATAAGGAAAAATATTCTAAATATTGATGGTTTATGACCTACTATTCTTCTCTTTAAGATTTCTCAATCAGCTTCACAGACAAGTGATAAAATAAATATAAGAACAAACTGGATTTGAGATATATAGAGAAAGGACTACTAAAAATCAAATATTTTGCACACTTTTTATGGAAATGCTTATTGCACCTTCAACCACATCATAACCTATTTCAGCAGTACCCATATGGTCTCCACAGGCATCTATTTCAGGCTAAGCCTGTTTGGGTTTTGTGGGGGTGTCTTGTTTGCTTTTTTAAAGTGAAACTGAATTTCTCTGATGCTCCATACATCAGGAAGCCACACAGCACCATGTAAGAGATTTTATTTCACTGCAGCTTTCATTCCAAACCATTTACAAATACTTGCAGTTCTCTGAACGCTGCCTCTCAAAAAAATGAGCACTTCACCTCATACCAAATATCTGAGGGTACTTACAAATACTCAAAGTTACATTTTTAAATTTATCCAAGATTCTTAAGGAAAATAATGAGTAAACTGATAGAAAAGAAATGCTGGAATTAGAAGTGTGTAGATTTTGACAGCTGTTACCTTTCAAAAGTCTAAATGCATTTTGGAAACTAAATTTAGGCCTGGATTTGAAAAGGGTGTAGTAATTATTTTAACACTTTTGCTCAAGAGAGTATTAAGTAACCACTTTGTACATTACAATAATACAGTGATTATTTTGCACAGGTGCAAATCCCAACTGAGAAGAGATTTTGCACTTGCTTAAGTACAATCAAGTGATGTTAGCACTGGCTGTAAGGGAGCTGCCAATTAAATACCAGTTCTGGCTCCAGAAGCTGCCAAGATGCAACAGTCCTGAGCTCCACCCAACCTATTTTAACGCGTTATCTTGGGAGTAAATCAGTTCCCTTAGAGCCCCAGGCAGTTATAACTGAATTTCCCCAGTACTTCAGCTAGTTCATTGAAGCTTGTAGAGATAATAAAACATCACACTGCTGTCCACTGTGCAAAGTTAAAAGCACATTTAGGGAAGAAATGGTAACAAAATATTCTGAGCTGGGACAAGGATCACTGTGCTAGTGCTAGTGAAGTCCAAGTTTTGCATAACCTGAGCCAAGTAAGAGCTCTTAAGTCTCTTCTCATTTTCCTTTCTAGTTCTGAGTTTACATTGCAACACTTAACATGGAAATTTAATGTCAGTAAACAACCTTAGAACCTTAACATCTGCTTTTCATTTTTATTTAAGGAAAAACAAATTGTAAAGTTTTTCAGCAATCTCACACAGAAAAATAAAACGATAGCTTCAAGTTCAATATATTTTAAAATAAATCTCACCTGCTGAACTGCCTGCTGCACACATGGAAAGGGCAGTTACTCCACACTGCTCCCAAGTAACAATCCTGAAAGCAAGGCTCCCATCTGTGTATTTCTATACTCTAATTTGAGCCAAGACACTCATGGAACTGCATGTTAACCCAGCTAAGCAAACGGATCTTGATGAAAACTTTTATTTTACTCTTTTTGCTACACTAGTATTTTACTATATGAATTTCAAAAATCTACCTTGCTACACGGACAGCAGGGTTGGGAACAAGTAACCCACAGAAGAGGAGAGCTGTTTCTCCTAACACAGAGTAAAAGCAGGCCAAATGAAACTCAGTGAACTGTATTTCCTAGTCCTGTTTTCCCTGTCTCCTGGTAGCAAGCATCAGAGTTGCTGTAATTTAAAACTGGATTAACAGGCAGCCTACAAGAGAAGCTTTTAAAAATTAAAACCTGACCGATGAAACAGCTGACAAAACAGTGAAATGCTAAGTCTCATGTAATAAAATAGAACTATGGACTATTTCAGCTCCACTGAAAAGGTGAAATCCATCTTCACTTTACTACCACCTTACTCTCGCATTAAGAAAAATTTTAAGCACCAAATGAAATCAGGACTTACATAACCCAAATTTATTTTTAGATTAATATTATCATATTTTTCAGTGTATCCAGGTCTAGAAAGGCATTTTGTCTTCCTACCTTAATTCTAGTATTGTGCCGACCTCAATCACTTATTCGTGGTACACCTCAATCACTGTTTGTGGTACAAGACACCATAGCATACCATTTTTAACTAGTTCTGATTTTTCTGAGAGTATGATTCCTGAATCTATGGAAGGCTTCTGAAATTTCAGAAGTCATCCGTATTGGAAAAAATGAATCAAAAAACATAAGGATCATGCAACAGAAATAACAAATCATAAAAAGGCTCGGGTTGGAAGGGACCTTAAGTCCGTCTCATTCAAACCCCTCTGCCATGGGCAGGGATGTCACCCACTGGATCACATTGCTCAGAGCCCCGTCCAACCTGGGCCTTAAATAATTCCACTTATTTTGCACTTCAACTTATTTTACAATCCCTTGCTGAGAAAGACCCTACACACGACTGTAAATAAGGTTGAAGTTAGGAACTCTGGGTGCAACAAAGTGATTTAAACACGCAAATAATATTAAATATTTGTTCACGAAAAGCCCCCTTTGAAAATATTTTAGTATTTCAAACATTTTACATGGAAGGATGAATATCGACCTTAAAAGTAAAGCCTGTACAACCACTCATAAATTCAGCAACACAACTGACTTAAAGACGATTTTATTACTTCTCCATCCTCCTTACAACACGCCTGTCTAATCACAGCATCAATTAGGTTGGAAATGACCTCTGAGACCACCAAGCCCAAGCCACGACCACCACCATAACAACCCCACCACGGCACTGAGCGCCACGTCCAGTCCTTCCTCGAACACCTCCAGGGACGGCGACTCCACCGCCTCCCTGCGCAGCCCGTTACCAATCTCCGATCACCCTTTCCGTGTAGAAATTCCTGCTGATGTCCCCCTAAAGCCCGGCGCAGCTCAGGGCTATCCCCGCCGTGCCGCCGGTACCGAGGCGCGGCACGGGCCCGGCAGGTGCCTCCGCCGCGCGGGCCCGGCGCGCCCCTCCCGCTGCCCCCGCCACCAACCTCCACGAAGGCGTCGGTCAGGTCGCTGGCGCGGTCCATCACCGGCAAATGGCGCCCCGCCACGATCTTGACCTTCAGCTTCCCCGGCATCTTCTTCCTCCCCTCCCCTGCCCTCCTCCTCCTCCTCCCGCGGGCTGCAGGGACAGCGCGACCGCGCCTGTGCCATGGAGCGGCGGGCGCGCCGCCTGCGCATGCGCGGGGCTCCCGCGGCCGGCCCGCCCTCGGCCGGCGGGGAGCGGGAAGGGATCGCAGGGTCGGGAATCGGAGCGGCCTCTGAGGGGATCGCAGGGTCGGGAATCGGAGCGGCCTCTGAGGGGATCGCAGGGTCGGGAATCGGAGCCTCTGAGGGGATCGCAGGGTCGGGAATTGGAGCGGCCTCTGAGGGGATCGCAGGGTCGGGAATCGGAGCGGCCTCTGAGGGGATCGCAGGGTCGGGAATCGGAGCGGCCTCTGAGGGGATCGCAGGGTCGGGAATCGGAGCGGCCTCTGAGGGGATCGCAGGGTTGTGAACTGGAGCGGCCTCTGAGGGGATCGCAGGGTCGGGAATTGGAGCGGCCTCTGAGGGGATCGCCCGCGCCCAACGCCCTGCCAAGGCCATGGCAGGGGCACCCAGAGCAGGTGACACAGAAACGTGTTCAGCTGGGCTGGAGTGTCTCCAGAGAGGGAGACGCCACGGCCTCCCTGGGCAGCTCTTCCAGGGCTCTGCCGCCGTCAGTGTAAAGAAGCGCTTCCTTCATGTTGAGATTAAACTCCTTGTGTTTAACTTCGTGGCCAAAGCTCCTCGTTCTGTCACTGGGCACCGCTGAAAAGAGTTTGACACCGTCCTCTTGGCACCGATTTGAGATATTTACATGCATTCATGAGATCTCTCAGTCTTCTCCGGAATAAACGGGCCCGGCTCTCACAGTCCCTTCGCATTAGTGATGCTCTAGAGCTCTCATCATCTTTGTTCCATCCGCAGGACCCCCTCCAGTAGCTCCTTGTTTTTCTTGCCCTGAGGAGCTCGGAACTGGACACAGCACTCGAGATGAGCCTCACCGGGGCCGAGCAGAGGGGCAGGGTCACCTCCCTTGACCTGCTGGCCACAGCGCTGCTCTTCCAGGACACACTGCCGCCTCATGGCCAGCTGGTCACCCACCAGGACTCCCAGGCCCTTGCCCGCAGAGCTGCTCCCCAGCAGGTCACCCCCAGCCCGTGCTGTGTTTGGGGCTGCCCCTGCCCGGGTGCGGTCCCTAAGCCCGGCCTGGTTCAAGCCCAGCCCGTGCTGTGTTTGGGGCTGTCCCTGCCCGGGTGCGGTCCCTAAGCCCGGCCTGGTTCAAGCCCAGCCCGTGCTGTGTTTGGGGCTGTCCCTGCCCGGGTGCGGTCCCTAAGCCCGGCCTGGTTCAAGCCCAGCCCGTGCTGTGTTTGGGGCTGTCCCTGCCCGGGTGCGGTCCCTAAGCCCGGCCTGGTTCAAGCCCAGCCCGTGCTGTGTTTGGGGCTGTCCCTGCCCGGGTGCGGTCCCTAAGCCCGGCCTGGTTCAGTCCCCGCCATCGCCGTGCCAGGCTCCAAGATGGCGCCCGCAGCCTCGCAACGCCGCTGCTAAAAGTCGAGCGCCTACTCCTCGATGGGCCCGCGGTGGGGCGCTGCCCAGGGCGGCCTGAGCGCCGAGTCATCGATGGCCGGGAGTCGCGGTCGCGGCTGCGGTGGAAAGGACCGGGATCGCATCTGACAGCCTGCATCCCGCACCCTGCATCCCGCATCCCGCACCCTGCATCCTGCATCCCGCACCCTGCATCCTGCATTCCGCACCCTGCATCTGACAGCCTGAATCCCGCACCCTGCATCTGACAGCCTGCATCCCGCACCCTGCATCCTGCATCCCGCACCCTGCATCTGACAGCCTGAATCCCGCACCCTGCATCCCGCATCCCGCACCCTGCATCCCGCATCCCGCACCCTGCATCCCGCACCCCGCACCCTGCATCCTGCATCTCACAGCCTGAATCCCGCACCCTGCATCTGACAGCCTGCATCCCGCACCCTGCATCCCGCACCCTGCATCCCGCATCCCGCACCCGCATCTCACACCCTGCATCCGGCATCCCGCATCCCGCACCCTGCATCCCGCATCCCGCACCCGCATCTCACACCCTGCATCCCGCATCCCGCACCCTGCATCCCGCATCCCACATCCCACACCCCGCACCTGTATCCCGCATCCTGCATCCCGGCTTGTGGCTGCTGGAGCAGCCTCCAGACGCTCTGCGTTCCTGAGAAAGGAGCCGGTGCACCCTCGGGATGCTCTGCCTTCCCGAGAAAGGAGCTGCTGCCATGAATATCAGTTAAAAGGGAGCCTGGAGCATCTCCACACACTCGGCGGGAGTGTCCTGTAAAGGGTTTAAATCCAACACCCCCACCCCCCTCCCCGTGGGTTTGGCTTTGTTTTCTTAATCGAAAGATAAATATTTACAGTATTTGAAGGATTATGGATAGATTAAATGGAATTTAGTTATCAGAAATAGGATTTGATATGGTTCTTGCAGCCAGGTTGTAACTTTCTGATGCCTGAAAAAGCTCTTTGTTTGGGCAATAGCACTGTGGGAGCTTGGCAGAAAGCAGAGGAGCAGAGCTGGGAATTGGATCAGGTGTGGCTCTACAGGTGGGGTTATGGAACCGGGTTGGGTGGGATCCTGTGGGAAATGGGTTGTGCTGCTGGTGTGCTCAGGAGCAGGAACATAAAAGAACCCTTGTGTTTTGGTTAAGCACTCACCAGGTGTTGAGCCAAGTAGTAGATCTGCTGGGATTATTTTCCCTTCTTTCTAATCTTACAAAAAGACTAAATAATGCTATGGGCTGGAATGTGATACACCAAACAAACCACATGACTGAAATGCAGTGTGTGGCGTAGGGAATTAAGGTATAGAGGATCTTTAGCTGGCTGTCCTCAGGCTACCTGCACTGAGTCCCACCAACACAGCACTTGTCTCTTGGCCTTGTTTGGAAGTTACCCTTGGAATAATCCATACTGCTGCTAATATTCATCATATCCAAGTAAATTATATACAGGCTAAATGTTTGGTTTTAGCTGAAAATGAGCCAGCTGTGCCCACATGGGCAAGAGGCCAATGGCATCCTGACCCGGATCAGGAATGGTGTGGCCAGAGCAGTGATTGTCCCCCTGTACGTGGCAATGGTGAGGCCTCACCATCACCTGGTGTTCAGTTTTGGGCCCCTCAGGACAAGAAGGACATTGAGGGGCTGGAGTGAGTCCAGAGAAGGAAACAACTTGGGAGGGGTCTGGAGCACAGATGAGGAGCAGCTGAGGGAGCTGGGGGTGTTTAGCCTGGAGAAAAGGAGGTTTGGGGGGACCTTGTCACTCTCCACAAATCCCTGACAGGAGGGAGCAGCCAGGTAGGGGTCGGGCTCTGCTCCCAGGGAACAGGGACAGGACAAGAGGAAATGGCCTCAAGCTGTGCCCAGGGAGGGTCAGGTTGGGCATCAAGAATTTCTTCATTGAAAGGTTTGTCAAACATTGGAATGGGCTGCCCCAATGGAGAAGTGATGGAGTTCCCATCCCTGGAGGTGTTCAAGAAACAACTGGATGTGGCTTTCAGTGCTCTGGTCTAGATGACAGGGATTAATGCAATGCATATTTCTTTCTCGAAAGATTTCTGAGGATCCAGCTTTTTCTACAGAAGATTCTAGTAGTCAAATGACTAGAAATCAGAAAACACCTATTTTGGAGAGCCAGTTCTAATCTGGTTTTTAGGTACTTGGAAAGATGAATCGGGTATGATTTAATGCATGAAGAAACCTGCTTGGGGTATTCGACCCTGCCTTGGGGCTGAGGATTTTCTGTACTGGCAGAATGAGATCTGTCTTTCTATAAATTAGCATGTCACTTCACACATTTCCTGCCAAGAGCATTCCAATCCTCTAGGACCAGCAGGGAAAGGTAGCAGGGACTCAGCTGAAAGTATACTCAGACCCCTAGAATTTATAAACTACTTGAGGCTTCCAAAATGGCATTAAATTTCCTTCAGTTTTAGCCAAATAAAATGGATATACTGGAAACTAAAGCTATAGCATGTACACACTCAGAAACATGCATGCTAGAACTCCACAGAAAATACTAAAAGGTGCATTTTCACAATAAGGAAAAAAGAGGTGTGATATCTGACTTTGCAGTTCAATATCCACATTGTTTCTTGCTGAGGTTATTCCCTTCTGCTTAGAAGTGATGTTTTAGTAAGTCATGACAATAGAAGTCCTATTTCAACTACCATATGCTTAAAGAACAGCAATATCTTACTGGAGCAGGTATAGTTATGTATTAAATGGCACTGAAACTTAGCTAAACAACCAAGGATAGTGCTAATTACAGCATTGAAGGCATCTTGTGTGGAACAGTTTGTGTCAGAAAAATAGGAGAATTTTGTAGGGGTGATTTTGCCACTTCAATGTCATGATCCCTGTGTCCCTTCTTTTTCGGTTTTCAGTAAGACAGAGAGAGAGTTTGTGACAGACATGCATGGTGAACCCTTAGTTTGGAAACTGATACTTCAAAGATAAGGTTTTCCTTGTAACTTCAGTCTGCTGACCCATCACATCAGGGTAGGTTTCAATTATATTGGTTTACCAGCCTTCAAGATATAGATTAGAAGGTGGTGGTCTAGGTTTTCCTCAGGTTACAGCAAGACCTGGGATGTGGTGGGCTGTCTCTTACCCACAGGGAAAAGTGCTTTTGGATTATATTGCCTTGAGTTGATTTAAACAGAAACGAATGAAAAATTTTTTGGAGGGGTTTTAGTTTGTTGAAACAGAGAAAAAATGCTTTTTGTCTCTGGTTCACAGAAGATGCTGGCTCTGTTTCTACTGTGGTTACTGTTATAAGTCGTCTTTGAAAGAGGAATCTTTCAGCTCTCACTGCAGGAAACTGCAGTGTCAGATTTTGGTTTCTGGAAAAATCCCTGTATTTCTCTGGAAAAATTGTTTCAAATCAATCCAGCTTAAATCTGGTGGGCACCAGTCCAAAAATATTTTTAATAATGCTCATAGGGGTTGTGTATCCAGAGTCGTGGATCCTTAGTAAAGAAGCCCTGCATCCCAGAAAAAAACCCAAACTTCCTTCTGCTCTATATGTGCTGTGCTGTGTGCCCCACTGCAGGGATGTGGGTGGGCAAATCCTGGGAAAAGGGCAAAATCCCAGTCCTACTACTGTTTATATGTGTCTGATTGACACTGCATCCTGAATCCCTCTCATCAGATTAAAAGATGGAGTGAAATCCTCTCTCAATAAAATCAGTGAGGTGAAACTCTAGAAACTCTAGAAACTCTGTCTCTCTAGAAATGAAGAGATGGGGTTTATTATGAACAAGGCTTCATTACTGGGGCTTCTGATGTACACTGGAGGAGCTCACTGTTGTTAGACTGTTTAAACACAAGATTAGAGCAATATTAATGTCTGTTACTGTCTGCTGGAACCAAACCCTGCTACCATAAGAATCTCTGATATAACAGTGTGACAAGGGAAGGATGGAAGTCTGAGCAGGACCAATTCAAACTTGAAATATGTACTTCATTTTGACTCTCAGTTACCATTACCCCAATACTGCCAATTCTACCACTGAATCATTACCCTAATTCCACATCTATGTGTCTTTTAAATATCCCATAATATGTATGAAAAAGCTTATCCAATGCACTCTTAATTCCAATAATATTGCAAGTAATATTTCCATGAAGATGTAGTGAATGAAATAAAATCTTATTGTCCTTTAAGGAAAAAAAAGAAGATTTATTCTCAAGGCTTACATTAAAGAGGGTAAAAATAAAACCCATATGTCATAGTCCTAAAATTGTATTTCTGATTTTTTATGTACACTTGTTTCCTGTAAATCAAGTGAAAGTAATTCCTTTGGAAATGAGATCTCAATACTTTGTATTCTTCTGAATGTGACACCTTTCCAGCAGTCTATTCATGACAATCTTCTGTGAGCTTCAGCAGTTTGGGGTTTGGTCTATATCAAGAAGTTTGTAACACAGAGAGCCATTGAAATCATAATAATTGTAATTCTGTTTCATTATACTGTTGCTGTCTGAAGGTCTCGATTTCCATCTAGACTTGAAAGAAATAGGATAAAATAAATATTCACTAACACAGGAATGAATGCAATTGCCTACAGGGGGAATCAAACAACTGGGTCTGATGCCACGTTCTCAGCCAGTCACTTGATATCATTCCTCTTTCTCACAGTTCTGTGAGGGAAATAAGATTGCATATGACTTGGTGCTTTTTATGAGTGGCAATGGCATAATTGGGATATCAGCTCACAGAGATTGAAGCAGAACCCATGTGCACATGCTTTAGCAAAGATATTGAATTACAAGCAGTAGAATAATAATAGCTACTCAGAGTCCTTCGATGTACAAAGCCCTAGATAATTAGTCAATGCCTAGTAAATAATTCAATTAAATGTAGTTGTCGGCAGAAGTATTTATAGCATTAAAAAAAAATAGTCCTTCAGTGACACTTTCAGCATTTCTGCATTTTTTCCTTTTAAAAGTTGAGGCAAATGAGATGTTTAACAGTGTCAGTAACACTTCCACAGTTACTAAAACAGTTACATTTGCTGGTTGTGTTACATGACATGACATGATGGGACGTTGGTATTTTCCTTTTTCCTGCCTAAATGTAATAAACAAATCTTCTATTCCTGCCCCACACCAAACCATGGACATATTAATGAATGTATATATTTATACACTGAAATTTCTGTCAGTATCAAAGGTGATGATCCTGCAATTCTGAAGTAGGTTAATGCTGTTAAAGCCATTGTCCAGGTACATCTCATCAACATCTATGGCACAGGCAGCAAGAGCACGAAAGTGCTGCTCCACAGGTCAGTCTGTGCTGCCAAGGAGATTATTTTAACTGTAGTAACTGCATAAACTATCTTTAGAATAGGTTTCAAGATACTTCACAAGATATGCAAGTTATTTTCTGCTGCATTAAATTAGATTATAATCAAATCTACAAATCTTTATATTCTAAAACATGGAGTGAGTGCAGTTCTTAGTAAGAATGTGATGCTTTTGCTTCATGTGTTCCCTTTGAAATGGACAAGGTGGTGTGAGTTATTAAATATTAAAGTATTATATATGCAAACAATAAAACTCATTAACAAAGCAAATTGCAGAGTTTTGGTTTTAAAAGCCTGTAATGCCCCACATCCAGCTTCTTATAAAAGTGGAATTCAAGCTTGAGTCTACACAGTGATACATATTTCTTGTCAAAATGTGATCCAGAGGGGTTTTTGTTGTGCCAAGCCAAAGGAGACTGAAGAGGCTCAGGATCTGAATTCTGAGTCTTCTTATCCGTGGCTGATGGGTCAACAGAACAAAATAAATAATTCTAACACAGCAAATAATTACTTTAGACCTCTCTTTATTCCTGAATGCATTCCTACCTGAGGTCAGAAGGGAATATCCATTCACAGAGAAAGCAGAAAAGTTCAAGAACTGCAGGTTAACCCTAAAAATCTTTTAAAAACTCTTTATTTATGTATTGCTGTGGATTCATATAACTGAATTATGTACAGTGAAAAGAAGATAGATGGTCTTGGTACTGATCATTCCTTATTATCCAACTGGAATTAATCCAATTCACTTTCTTGATTATTAGCCATTTGAACAAACTACTTACCATCTTAATTCTCAAGTGAAAACTCTTATCCAGTAAAAGCTGGCTAAAGGAGAAGGCTATCATTGGTGCTTGTTCTTTGAGCATTGTCTTAATTCATTCCAGGCAGAGCTGTCTTCAGTGCTGCATTTGACCCTGTTAACAGCAATTTATGGGGCTGTTGAAATGCAAGGACAGTGTCTTCAGACTGCCTTCAAAGCACAAAAATTCTCATTCATCAGCCCTGTGCTGCCTTTCTCTGCTTTTATGTACAGAAGAATTATGATCATCACCTTGGAATTATTTCTTTTTAGCAGCTGAGGGAGATGCTGCTTTGATATTCTTAGCCAAGATTATTATGAACAGCATGACTTGAGAAATACTTAATTATACAGAAGAATTCTGCAAAAATGACTGTGCATCTTCCTAACTGCAAAGCATCCAGCAGCTAGGAAAATTCTACCAAAATTAAAAATAAATTAATATTAAACCAAAATAAGGGGGCACACTGCTGTATTTTAAGAAGTAACAAAAAATCCCTCTCTACAGTAGCGGAGAGTTTTCATGCATACAAATATCTGATTGCCATCCTGTAAGAACTGCATCCTCCACTTTAGGCTCTTGGAGTAAGAAAGATCTCTACTATCATGCTGTTATTAATAGAACGACTAAGAACAGACCATCTTTTGCTAATTTTAGCAGTCTGAAAAAGGCAGGGAGAAATAAAAATATTCCAGTACATCCATCTTCATTTTTGAACATGTTCACTAAATTTGTGTCATAATTTTGCACTCCTAGTCTTGAGATATCTCACAGATGACTTTTCACCAGTATGAAAACCTACCAGGCTTCCTGATCTTATTGCTGTGAGTGCTGAACCCTCCAGTGAAGAAACGTCTATGATCAGTTTGCAAAGGACAACCATTCCAAGAATTTGTTACAAAGCATAGCTGTGATCTGTGTGAAGGCCTAATTCTTAACCCAAAGAATTACTTGCTATTATGAGGAGTTTCCTATTTTATCTGTGGGTTTCCTTTCCAGTGATTTTCCATTTGTGCCAGAGATTATCTCAAAGCATTATGTTAAGTTTTAGTGCCTCAAAGCAATGGATTAATCACTTCATCAGCCTTCACTTCATTTTGGAGGATTGTTTTGAAATTAAGACAGATCTAATATTATTTTAACCTTGTTTTTGCTTGCATGTGTGGGGAAACAGCTTGATAACACTGATCTTCAAGTTTAAAAAAGCACAAACTGTCTCAGATAACATTTGAAACGTTTTTCTTGTGCATCTGCCATGTACAATCTTGCTTAATAAACACGTGCATGTAGGGCTTGGTTTTGGTTTTTACAGATACGACAACATATGAACTATCCCAATAGAGGAGTTGTACTGCAGATAGATTTGAATTTATTTGTAGCCACTGGTTTGGGGTTGGTAGTTGGTGTAGTCAGACTGCTCATAGTCCAAGAGCTGAGTTAAGGCCTAGGGGAAGCTCTGCTGGAAGTGTCTGGTTTATTGTCCATGAGTAGGAATTGTCATGGACACTTCAGGAAGTGTTTGACATGCACACACACAATCTGTTTAACTGGCTTGGACTTTAATATTCCTCTGAGCCAGGAATCCTTAGCCTGGTGCCTTGGACAGATGAGAGCACAGGAGAGAACTAAGGGGCAAAATATCTTTGGAGTTGATGCTACCAAGATGGGGAACCAGTCTAAAAGTGTGGAAAGGATGACAGCTCCCCCTGCCATTTTAGATATTTGCCTGTCCTTTGTAATTCACATCTTCCAAGGCTTTTTTTCTCATCAGGGATTGTTAGATAAGCATAAAAATGGTTTCCATGGACACTTTTTGTTATCTGCTTGCAGCAGAGAAGTAACAGCTCAGTCTTTCAGATGCAGGTTTTGCAGCTCTGATCTTTCCCAGCCTCTAAGTGAGGCTGTGTTATCAGAGCAGGCTGTTGGAGAAGTTGTATTTCAAATCTCTCTGTGATACTGAGTGGCTCCCAGAGGAAAGGGAACCTTCACCTCATAAACCAGACATGTGACAGTTTCATTTTCTATTCATGGTGGTAGGTATTTTTTCACACAGCCACTGAAAATGACTTTGTTATGTGGTACAATGCAATCCTCACTCACAGCTTTGTTGACTGGCAGTATCTAAATTGTGATGAACAAAATCAGGTTCTTGAAATTGATGCAGCTAAAAAGTAATCTGGGAAAAGAGTAATTCTGTTATAACCATATGGTCAGATGCACAGGAGTATCAAAACTCTTAACTGGGGGTGGGCTGGTTGTACACTGGGTTTTGCTTCTCTGCATAACCCTCTTCATTCCAAATTGCAACAACTGAAAATATTGGGATGCTGAATTTAAAGTACAGCTCTAGCACTCCTGGGAATGTCTGGTATTCCTTACAGATATTACACTACCCAGCATTAAGAAGCCTGCTATTTTTGATTCAGTCTCGAAGAGGACAGAGTGATTAGGATTCTTGTGATTTAATTATGCTTGTTGTTTGGTTGGGGTTTTGGTTTCTGTTTTGTTTTTCATTTTGGCTTTTTGTGTGTCTGTGTGTTTTTGTGGTGGTTTGTTGTTGTTTTTCGATTGAGACATTTCTTGTCCCTGTTGCTCATATTTGAAGTCTGTTTTAGGATGTCTGTGCATGATTAGAAATTTCCAGCTAGAACTCCAGCATCAGTTTATGCCTGATTTATTTTTTGCACACTAATGTTGTTTTATAGCCTAAATGTGTATTTTGCCTTCAGGATACATCTGTGCAGGAATTTGTGAGGAATGGTTCTGTCCACGCACAGCTCTTCTGGTACTAGATGAAACTAGCCGAGCTACAGACTTCCCTTAATAGAGAATGGGAGTCTCCATTTACCTTATTGTGTTATTATCCTTTATCCATACTTGTTTTGTCTTTCTGTCTTGTTTTTTAATGTATGAGACCAGAATTGGACATGGTGTTTCAGAGGAGCTCTCAACAGAGTTTGTACTACAGTCCCCCTGCTTCTTTACCCCGTGTACCTCTGGATTTGCAGGTGGTCCCTGCTGTGAGCACCTTTTCTAATACATCCTGGGATTCCTTCTGCCTTTTTGACAAGTGTATCATATTAGTGAAAGAGACAAGTTGATAAAAACAGAGTAATGCCCATTCACAGAGGTATAGAAACGAAAACCTAATCTATGCCTGTTCTACACGTGCAGTACCAGTTGATGCACAGCTGGGCTTGTGCGTGAAAAAACCATTGAGAATTATCCCTCTGCAGTCCTGGATTTCCTCAGCAGCCCCTGAAGGGCTGGGGAGCTCATTAAGGCAACAGAAAGGCTTGGGGACAGGACACTGCTTCCCTCAGATCTCCACTCCAACATGCAGCAGCACTTGTTCTGAATATTCGGTGTAGGAAAAGGTTCTATTTCTTACAGAACACCAAACCAGGAAATTAAAGCATGCTTAAGATGGCTAAATGAATATTTTAGCATCCTTTTGAATATATACACAATGCAATATCCAGTTCTCACTGTGAATTTCTGCAGTGGTGTGTTTGCAGTCCCGATGGCTTTCCATCACAGACACCAAAAATAATCTGATGCCAGATGATATCAGTGATCCACTCTTCTATTACTGGCTGTATCCAAGAAGCAGAGGCTTCCAAAAACAGGTGAACGTATTTTAATATTCCCTAAAAATACACAGCGTGCAATAAAAAAGTTTGGAAGAAAAAATTCCCTCCTGACTTTTGGCAATTTAATTTATACTATATGAGAATGAGATTTAATTACCCTTATCTTAATTATCCTTAACTTGGTATGTGCAATAACTGCATGTATTATTATCAGCTCTAAAATTATTCAGCCACAAATTTACCTAAACTGCCCAAAGCACTATTTTCTATATGCCTATCTCAGCTAAAATTACCTTTCTTTAATTTATTCTAAATTCATTGGACATAAATTTTATTGCATGAATTCCCTGTTTTGCTGATAAGGGTCATAGAAGTAATAATTAATTTTTGGAAAGGTTTCCATAGACTATACCTATGAAAACAGCTTATCTTATTTTTTAAATGCCTGTCCTACTTTCACTGTTCACATCAACACCTTTTCCTCGAGTAAAACTGGAATTACCTGTGGGGTTTTGTAAAAGAGGGTCATGGACATGAGAATTGCTTCTCCATGGCTGCTTCAGTGCCTATTTCAGCTGCTTCTTGAACTTCAAGCCTAAGGTTCTCTCTCATGCAGCTTTTCTATCATCCCCCCTCAATTAAGGTTGTGTTTGCCAATACAGTATTCAAAACCCCCAAACCCTGTTCTAATTGCATTTCATTTTCTAACCTTTTTCTGATCTTGATTATATTTTCAGCAACTGCATCAAAAGTGTGCTTTGTTCTTGTATTTGTGTTCTGCTCTGTGATCCTTCCCATATGAAATTCAGATTTTGCCAGGCTCTTTTTTACCAGGTAAAACCTCTTATTTGTGATCTTCTCTATCCAAGAGAAGTCTCACTTTTGGTTTTTTTTTGGTTTTTTTTGTTTTTTTTTAATGAAAACATCCTGTGAATTATGAGGATCAAATTTGAACAGCTAACTGAGGAAAGAATGCTGAAAAACACCACAGAGATAAAAAGGGCAAATTAAAATACACCAGAGAGAAACAGAAGCCCAGAGTATTTCTGGAAGCAATTAAGGAATTTGCTTTATAATAGAGTAAGCAAGGGAGATGTTATTATAGGAAAATAGTTTTGGCCAGAGGTTTAGGTTTTGGCATCAACTTTCTTGGTAGAAAAGTTTTCTTTCTTGGTGGAGGAAATGCGAATCCCTGACAGGCAGAAAGCGAACTACCAATAATCTCTGACCTTAAATTCACCAAGGGGATTTTAAAGAGGATTTTAATTTTTTTTTTTAGTAGACTCTGAAGGTTCAGATTTCTGGGTTTATTCCACTTCCTTCATCCCAGTGTGGTGCTGCCCTGGAAGAAGGGATATGGTTGAGGCTATGTCAGACCTGGCTTGGAGACACTTCAAGAACCACACAGAAATTAACCTTGAACCAATGACTTTATGCAGCTTAGCAAAGCAAAGGAAGACAATGATTTCTTGAACTAGAAGTGATTGTCCCAGAGCTGCTTTCTCACCATTGAGGGTCTGTGAACAGCACTGCAGGTTTTTATATAAATACATAAACCTGGGTAACTAATCCATGAGATGATGGCATCAGTCAATCTCCCAACATTCCTTCAGAATTCCTGCTTTTGTGTACTTGTGGGTTTTTACCACTTGGAGCTTCCTGTTCCCAAAGACAGTGGGAAACAAAAACTTGTAAAGGTAGGCAGGGAGTTCAGTGTTCACTGAATGGTTTAGAAGGATTTTCGTCATCATAAAAAGATCAGTGGACAGCTTTTAGCCTTTCTCTTAGTGATACATTTTGATAACATGATCAATAATACTTATTAATGGCTTCCCACTGTTGCTTTCCACTGTAAGTAGTTGCTGGTGGGGCCAGAAAGAGTATTTCCTGAAAAAAAAAAGCAAAAAAGAGGAAGAAAGATGATTATCAGAAAAGCTGTTAGAATGTAAAACACTTCTACAGAAACTAAAAACAAATCTCTCAAGCTCCCTGCTTTTTGCATTATAATGACTTGTAGCAGACATTCAAAAAAGCTGCTGACTGGCTGCTTTGCTTCCTCTAAGCATTCCTTTAATGCTGAAGATTAAATAAATACATTTCTGCAAAGCATGGGCAAGTGATTGTTTAAAATTATTATTGTTAAGAAGAGGGAGTTGGATTAGAAAAAGTAATTCCTCTGAGAAGTAATACCTTCAAAATAATCTTTCGATGAAAACCAAAAAAGCAAAACAACAAAAGAAAACCAAACGATGCAAACCCAGAAAGAGTCTTAATTAGCAGAGCTGGCTGACATGCTGTTCTTTAAAAGTTAAAGATGCACATCAGTTGGAGATAGGATATCAAATATCAGTAGGGAGAGCAGCAGGAAACTTTTTCCACTGGATGAAAGGGATAAAAAGAAGAAAAACAAGTCTCAGTTGCAGGAACAGCTGACTAAGCGCCTGACATACTCGAAACACAGCCAATTGTAACAAATACCAGGGAAAACAGTATCTTCTAAAGAAAAATTCGCCTCATTTAGAAACTTAACATCTCGATAAAAATGTAACTATCAGAATAACATTGAAGCAATGGATACACGGATCACAAAGAAGCGAAATGCTGTGGCTGCAGTTGCTTGAACAAGATTTTCTCTGTACTTGGGGGGACTCAGCCTTCAAGGATTGCGGGCAGGGAGGCCCAGCTGACATAGAAATGCAAAATTCCAGTGAGTGAGAAAGAATCAGAGGCATGGCTCCACACCTCTGCTGCTTTGGGGAGGAGGGGAAGGCGGGGGAGGGAAGCCAGAATGAATATTCTTTCCTTTTCACATGTTAAAAGCTTGGTGGATTAGAAAAAACCACAAACCTCAGTGCTGTGTCTCATCTCCAAGTGCAAAGACTGCAGAGTTGGATCTGCTACACAATCCAAACTATTTCAAGGGGAGAGGGGAAAGAAACAGAATCTAGGAGAGCTGGTGAAGATTCTGTTTGCTCACAGTGCAGTGAGACTCCCAGTTCTCTTTCACGATGTTTTGATAAAACTTAAACTCTGAATTACACTTGCACTGGGAACTCCTAGTGAGACACCGTGTTCTTGTATCAGCTCTTGATACCTTTCTGCTTGATTACCCTCCCGATTTCTTCGTGCTGGTTGTCCAAGCTGCAGGAGCCAGGGCAGCAATTCCCCTCCCCTGCAGTCCTCTGTGCTTCTTGTGGCTGTTGAACTCTATGTTGAGCCCTATGGAAGGGAAGACAGAGAACTGGGCCAAGTTTTATTATATTTCATTTATTTTCTATCAAAATATTGTTTTACTTTTCCAAGATGGAATATATAGCTTTATTATCCTTCAACGTGAAATATAATTTAACTAATATTCCAAGATCTCCTTTAAGAAAAATATAAATGAAGCTGACTAATTTTGTGATTTTCTATGCTTAGCAACAGTTGCAAACAGACAAGTCTGTAAAAGATATTTACAGCCTATGATTTAATATCAGGCTGTTCTGAGCTGTTCTTCTCTTGTGCCCATGATACTTCTCTTGCCAGCCCCCTGAGAATCAACGCCTCGGGAGTAAATAAAATCTCTGTGGTGAATAATGAAATAACCCTGAAAACATGATAATCTGCAGGGCTTTCAAAAACAGCCTGAGATGATGACCTGCAGATTGTAGGCTCCACCTGTTCAGTAATTCCCTATCACAGGATTTAAAACTATCTTTGGTATTTAATGACCTTGTGAAATACTAAAGTTGCTCCTTCTTGACTCATTAATGGAGGGCAGACACAAAATGTGGGCACTTGAGCCTTAATTCTGTAAGAAATGGGCTATGAGCAAGGCTGGAAGTAAGACCTAGAGAAAAGGTGCACACAGGGGCACCAAAAGAGCATCCAGCTTGGAGTCTACTGGACACATGGGCCTCAGCACAGAAGCTGGAATGCTCATGGAAAGGATGTTGTGGTGTTGGCTCAGAGTCCTCCTGGTCATCTGTCAATTTAATGTGAAGGAACTGGCCATAAGCACAAGAATGCAGTGCAACTTATGCATAATTTCTGTTTTTTTAGTCCTTGACTTCTTGAAACTACCAAGAAAGTTGCTGGGAATTGTGTTTTTGTGAGGAGGACACATAGGTCAGTTTAGTAATTTCTTCTCTCGTTAACACAGAATTGCAACAATTTCCTGCTCTTTCCCTTCTCTCTCTCCCTCATCTCCCCTCTTTGACACCCTTCTTTGCCTTTCACAGAATCAGAAATGGTTGGGGTTGGAAGGCACCTCTGGAGATCCTCTGGTCCAGCCTCTCTACTCGCCTAGAGCAGGTTGTACAGGAACAAATCCAGGTGAGTTTTGAATATCTCCAGATAAGCACACCCCATGGCCTCTCTGGGCAGCCTGTCCTGTGCCCTGTCACCTTCAAAGGTAAATTTTCCCTTTTATTCAGATGGATTTTCCTGTGTTTATTTGTGCCCATTTCCCCTTTTCCTGTCACAGAGCACCAGCACCTTCTGACAAGTGCCCTTAAGCAGCATTGATTGGGTCCCTTCTGAGCCATCTCCAGGCCCAGCTCTCCCAGCCTTTCTTTAGCACTCCAGACCCCCAATAATCTCCACAGGCCTCCCTGGACTGTCTCAAGCATTTCCCAGCCTTTCTTGTCCTGAGGAGCCCAGAACACACTCCAGAGGTGGCCTCACCAAGGCGGAGTAAAGGAGAAGGGTAAAACCCCCATTGACCTTCTCAATGCACCTCAGGATGCCACTGACGTTCTTGGCCACAGGGACACAGTGCTGGCCACAGGGCCACTGGCTTTCTTGGCCACAGGGACACAGTGCTGGCCACAGGGCCACTGGCCTTCTTGGCCACAGGGACCCAGTGCTGGCTCACGGGCAGCCTTTTGTCCACCACGACTGCTGGTCCTTCTCTGCAGAGCTGCTTCCCAACAGCTCATCCCCATCCTGTGCTGGTGCTGGGGCTCTTCTTCCCCCAGTGCAGGGACTGTGTGTGTCCCTGCGGGACTTTGCTGGGCTCCTCTGTGCCCAGCTGTGCAGCCTGTCCAGGTTTCACTGAATGGCAGCTCAGCCATCCGGTGGATCAGCCACTCCTCAGCTTTGGATCATCAACAAACATGCTGATGGTCACCCAGGTCACTGATGAGTAAGCTGGACAGGATTGACCCTTGGGGACACCACAGCTACAGGCTTCCAGCTAGACTCTGATCACAACCCTCTAAGATCTGCCATTCAGCCAGTTCTCAATCCATGGGGTTTCTCTCTTCTTCCTCGTTGACTCAGGTTGAATGTGAAATGGCAGTGATTTATATGTGATAACCATGCTCTCAGTCCCTCAAGATAATTCCCTACACACTTTTTAATTGTTTTAATTTAGTTCAGCCATCTCCTCTCTGCCCCCCTTTGTACTGTAAAATTGATTAGAGATTTCACTAGAGAATACAGAATGACATTCTGACAGTACCTTAGAAAGAGGAAAAAGTATTCTAGGCTTCTTTTACAGCTTGCATGACATTTAAATGCATATTTGATATTGTCCTTTTCACAGTCTGTGTTTTAAATTGCTGATGTTTATAACTTTCCCTTGTAGGAGGATGTTTGGTTAGTCAATAAAATGTTAGAAAGGCACAAATTTCTAGAAGGTACAAAAGCCATTCAACTCCTCCTCCTGTACTGCTGCAGGTGAATTAATTCTTGAATGCAAGAGATTTAAAATCTGCTGAAGTAGACTCTTTTCGGGTACTTACACAAGATGTGTACTTGTTGCCCTTGAGAAAAGCACCAGGATATAGTAAATCATTGGACACATGTAGAGTTCAAGTTTAGTCAAGGATCAGTCAACTTGTAACTACTCTCAAAATACAGCTTTGTCTATTAAAATGAATGCAGTCACTGGCCTTAATTATGATTTTGAGCTGTTTTGTTTAATCTCTATTTTTATACAGGTATTTTTTGAGTAGTGTAACTAATATGAAGATTTTTTTTTCTTCTTTCTTTTAGCTCAGTGGCTACATTCTTTCATAAATAGCCTTAAACAAACATACAGCATGGAGAAAATGGAGGAACCAGAATTCCTTGCTCAGCTGCTTGTTTTGATTTAGCACCTGCTTAAGTATACCATGTCTTTGGTTCTACTGACTTAGACAGGTTTTATCAGGTTTTGTCCCACCCTGGTGTTAGATTAATTAACAGGCCAGGTTAAGGGGTTTGTTTCGTTTGCTGAGGTTTCCAGCAGGAAGCGTAACTGGGTAACAATTCACACACAGCTCATGGACTCTGAGCCAGGGGCAGCACAGAGGGAAGGCTCCTGGGCATTCATCTGGAGAGGCCTTGGAGGTAACCAAGCCCATTGGCACAGAGGTCTGGGCTTCCCCTAGAAAATTCTGAGGTTTCCATGTGAAATCCTGAACAGGAGTTGGAAACCTCTCATCTCTTTCCCGTGTAATCACATCTGCTACCACATTACATTGTGCACCACACCATTCCCATGCTGGAAAAAGGACTTAGATAGTCTGGAACTAGGTTGTGATGTGGAATGTGTTAAATGAGTGTCAGTAATTGGGAGCTTACTAGAAAATCAAGCTGTAAAACTGCAATGAGCGTTGAGGCTTTTTACTCTGTCTCATACAGATTTCTAAATGTACTTGTAAAAGCTGTAACCTATTATTTTGCCAAGCAACTTGCACAAGAGAGGAGTTTTTACCATTTCAACAACGTACCAAGCAGTATCCACCTTCAAGAAATTTTTAAAGTGTCAAGATTTTTAGAAAACAAACTATTTCAAGCTCATCTTCCCCAAGATTAAAATGAAATCTGTATACAGAATACAATAAGCATGACAGAATGATCAACTTTGTGTGTCAAGAGTTGTTGCTTGGATGCTGCTGGATGGATGCTAGGCCACCAGGCACTTCAAAAATCAATACAATAAATAAATAAATATATAGGAGCTGACTTACAGTTTTATACCATGTGCACTGAGATGTGATTCATCTTGACACAAATAATACATGTGGGATAATGAACAGGAATGATATGCTTGAATGCACTGAAGAAATCCTGTGATCAAAGGATGGGACTGGAAGTCAGAAATTTGTGTTCAAGCCCACTGTCTGGTTTAATGGCAGGTTTAACCTCTTGATGACTCAGTTTTTTTATTTGCGAGATTAGGACAACATAAAGCGTTTTGAAACGCTACTATGCAAAATGTTATTAAAATTAATTATGGCTAGAAGGGTTCCTATTTTCAGTCACATTTATGTAATGAGTCGTTCTGAAGCAATTACTGAATTACTGGCTTTGGAAAGCAACCAGGTGAACTGCACCTGGGAAGTTAAAACTGGTTCTGATCCTGATGTTGCTCTTTATGCTTTCTCTTTTTTTTTAAAGAGCTTATAAAGCATACAGCACTGACATAAAGGCAAGGTGAAAAGTGTAGGAACAAATTAAATTGCACAGCCTGGTTCATGATTAGCAGAAAAGGAAAAGAGAATGGCAGAACAAGGAGGATAAGCAGGTCAGACAGGCCTGGGAGGGAAACAAAACCTCCTGTTTTCTTCAGTTCCTTGCTGTGAACTTCTCTGACCAGCCTTGGAATGAGTTTGGTTTGGTGTGGTGCATCTGCAAACGTATCAAGCATTAAGAGAAAACACATTTTTTGGGGTTTGATTTGGACACAGCAAATATTTGTGGGAAACAAAAGGTAAAAAGGGAAGGAAAGCAGGTGAGTAGCTAACTGTAACTTTTGTTGATTAAAATAACAGGAATTTAGAAAAACAGGAATTTTTATAATTTTTTTAAATATAAAAGCCAGGAATTAAGGATTCCCAATGCACCATGAGGACAAGCCAAAAGAATGTGTCTTTATTCCATGACCAGAAAGGTGAGAGTGCTACTGCCTAAGTGTTCCAGGTTCTTTCACCTGCTTTGTACATATTTAATACACAGAAGTTCAGCTCTCATAATTCCCAAACAATCTAAGCACCACGACTGCTCCAACATCTCCCCTTTATGTTAAAAATACACTCACAAACAATTTATGGAAATCTAATCAGACTTGGGTAAATTCACAGGGCTTCTCAGAGTTAATAACTGCAACTTTCTGGTAGATGTATTTATTATTCTCAGCATTAGCAAGACTGAATCTCTGTTTAGACCAGTTCTTGTTAAAATTTACATTAGTAAGCTGGAGCATTCAACCTTTGATATTTTATTTCAACAAAATATCCCTTTAGCCTGAATCTAGATATAAATCTTAGTTTATCATCTACTAAATTGCTTAAGCAGAAGCAGAGGCCACCATGAATCACATGCTTGATCTGGTAGAGTGATATCACGCCTCTAAGGTAATATTGACTTAGAGGGCTAAACAGTGTATGAAGGTGAATGTATTAAAAGAAATCTGTTTTTCAAAGCATTCAAATGTTAAAATATCCTTGCTTTCAAAGAAGAAAAAGTGAAATGGGCTAATAGAAGAAATGGGTGAAATTTTATGGCATTTGACATTTGATTTAGACCACTATAGTCTTTCCCCTTTAATGCTTGATAGAAAAATCCTATTAATGTAGAATAACACACTAATAACACATACACATAAACATTAAATTTTAATTTAAAATACAGCAGAAGGAAAATTCATTTATTTATTAAGTTCTCACAGGCAGATTCCTGGCTCTGATGATTTTAAATACTCGGTCTGAATCAGAGTTTAGATGGAAAAGAATATTAAGATTAAAGAACCCCTGATATGGGTCTGTTTTACAGGAACAGCTCTTCAGGGGAGAGTCTGACCATTACTCTGTTTACATAGTTCTTGTGTCTTCGTCTAACTCAATTCACTTGTTTTCACAGAAGAACTTCTTGCTCAGTGTTTCCTATGTGGGAAGGTCACAGAATGTGGAAGGAGGCAGGTACTCGTAGGACTATTGGGGGAAGCATCAAAATGTTTCTGAAAAAGATGGGATTTTTATTCTCCTGGTTGGTACAAGCTGTGATATAGTCTGGACTCTCTCTCTCTCTTTTTTTTTTTTTTTTCCGCCGAAAATAACTTCAAGGCAACAAGATTTCCAACACGAAACGAGGGGAAAAACATGAAAGAATGTAACTGCTCTGTAGAAGGAGCGGACGAAGGTGCTGAGCAGGTGCGCGCCCTGCAGGGGCACGGCAAACAAAAGGGGAGAGGCGGTGAGGGTTTCCCAAAGCCGGGACGCAAATTAAAGACTAAAAATCAACCGCAGCAGATAACTCCGAGCTCGATGAGGATCAGCAGCTCCGAGCCCGGTGAGGATCAGCCGGGCGGCGCCGCCGCAGCTGCCGGCCCCGCATTCCTTTCCGCCCGCTCTCCCGCACAGCCGCACACGTTTGGTTAATCCCGTCCCCGGCGGGGTCCAGCGGCGGGCAGGGCCGTGCCGAGGGGACAGCGGGGCACTGCAGGGGGACGGGCGGATGCTGGAGGGGCCGGGCAGGTGAGGGGCACGGCCGGGGGGCGGAGGGCAGGGCTCTGCCCGGCTCCGCCCGCTCTCCCAGGCTGCTCCGCGTTGCAGCTGGGGGAGGTGGAGCCGCTTTATCGGGAGCCGAAGTGGAAATTTCCCCGTCAGTTGCCGGCTCCGCCGCGGAGCAATCACCAGCGAGAGCCGCCTGCCCTCGTCGCCCCGTGTCGCGCCGCGTCCTGCCCGCTGTCATGTCCAACTACATCCACGTCCCGCCCGGCTCGCCCGAGGTGCCCAAACTGGACATCACCGTCAGCGAGCGGGAGGGGCCCGGGTATCGCCAGGGCGCCCTGCAGCTCCTGCGGCGGCTGCGGCCGCACTGGAGACCCGAGGAGGTGACGCTGCAGGTACGGCGGGGTCCGCGCCCCGCTCCGCGCGGGGATGCGGCAGCCCGGGCCGGGGAGGGAGGGGAAGGCAGGCAAGGAAGGGGGGAGGGCGGGCGGCCATTGTGCGGGGGAGCTGCCGCCTTGTTTCCTCCCCCTCCCTCCTTCCCCCGCTCTCCGCCGCAGCCCCCTGCGCGGAGCCCCATTTGCCAGGCGGCCCGGCGGCGGGGCGGGGCGGCGCGGCACGGCAGCATCCCCGGCTCCCGCCTGCCTTCCCTCCGGCCTTCCCGGCGCTCCTCCTTGCACCGCCCGCTCTCCTCTTCCTCCTCCCGTGCCCTCCCCGCTGCAGCTCGGCCGCCCGCGTTAGCGGCAGGGAGAGAGAGCTGCAGTGCCGGCGAAGGAAGGGGAGGTGTTCCTGAGCGTCACCCTGGCCGTGTCGCTGCCGGCTGGGGCGTGTTTGTAAAGCCGGGGCAGAGCAGGGGACAGGCCATAGGAGCGGGGCACACCGCCGCCGGGGTCGCGGCTGCCGCTCTGGGGCGCTCCCAGGGGCGGTGGAGCCCTTGTCGGGTGCTTCAAGTAGTCAGAAATACAATAAATATCTGTGCTGTGTTCGCAGCGGGCTGGGGTTTAGGCTGGCGGTGTCGGTACGCACCAGCCCCGCTAAACGCCCTTGCTCGCTGCTCCTGGCAGAAGCACCGCTGCTCTCTCTAGGTGAGCAGTCATTCGTATTTATGACGAGTCATCTGCTGGAGGATTGGCTGCTTTTGTGCTTCTAGAATATACTTAACATGGCCCCCTGGACTTAAGAATTCCTTAGCCAATTTGCCTGGCTAAAATAGCAGTTCAGCCTGCGGTTAGTTGAGCGTTCTATAATATGCTCAGCTGTTTATTCAGCAGTTGTTATTAAGTGGAGGTGTCTTATTTCAATGGAGTTCCTCTTCAGAGAGCTGCCAAACTAATTTGTATAGGAAAGCTGAGCACGTTGAGGTAATGGCACATAATTTGACTGAAATTTTTTGATGTGTCTTAAAAGGAAAGTGAAACTCGACACATGCCAGTCCAGTTAGCGTGAAAATAAAGATAATGAACTTCTTCTAAATAATCTGCTTGATTTAGTGGCCATGAGTTATGCACAGCCCCAACATCTCGAGGTGCAATGAAAATAGCTTTACGACACGTGAAGATAAACGTGGCTGTTAAATTTCATAGAATGTCTTGAGTTGGAAGGGGTCCATAAGTGTAATCCAACTGCCTGCTCCTTGCAGGGCTGCATGAAGTTATACGTGGCTTTATTTTTTTGCTTTTCCAATGAGTTAATTTCTCAGCAGACTATTTTTCTTTCTTTCATTCAGTATTGTTGAAAAATGAAACCGAAACATTATCCCGTTAAGGAGGGATGACTCTATGGGCAAAGTTCTAGGAGGTTTAAGAAAAAAAAAAAAAGTTGCTTCCTTCTGCCAATGCCTTTGCAAAAAGCAATTAACAGAATAAAAACCAGCAGCACCATTGGTGCGGAACAGGGGCTCTTTTGACTGGTCACACAGAAGTCAAGTAGGAGATTACTGTCTGTGGTTAGAAGTTTCTGTCTAAAAAAATGTCTTGGGTTTAGTTTTAACCAGGTTGCTTTAAGGGCACAACTTTTCAGCTTGGTGTTTTCCTTTAGAGCAGCGGAAGAACATTCTATTCACAAAGCCCTTCAATGGCCTTTTATTTTTAACTCTTTAGCCTGTGTTTGAGCTGCTGTGAGTGTGTAATGAGCAGAAAGGTGTTGAAATGAAGGGTGGCTCTTTCGATGGAGTGAACAGGAGGATGCCCTGGAGTCCCCCCTTTTGATAGGGCTGTGTTTAGGAGGGAGATGAGGATGGGACTCCTGTATGCCATGGAAAATATGCCTGACTAATCCAAAATATCCAAATGGACAAAGAACAGTGACAGATTTAGTGAACTCCTGCTTCCTCTGGTGAACTCAGCCGTTAGCTACCTTTGCTCTTAGTGATTCTTGGGCCAGACAATTAGTAAGAAGTTGGAGAGTCCAGAGTTTGATTTGGAAAAGTTAATTAACTTCCCTTGTAAAAATTTACTGTTGTGTGTTAATTTGTTTAGTCAGCTAAACAGTTTTAAAACTGTAGTTATAATATGTAAATGCTTAATCCTCACTTCTCCTAAGGTTTATAAGTACTTAAGATCAGGAATATATTTGAACATTTGAATTTTTTTTACACCACAGCATAAAAGACAAATGTAGGACAGAAATTGAAAATAATGAAAATCTTCATTGCTTAAATTATTCTTTTATTGTGTTATTGATCAGAAAGGCTGTAACATCAGAAGCATTGCCCATTACTAGTTGAAATGGAAGCAGCTATACTGTAATATATCTGTATCTCCTTTACATCAAGTTATATGTGAATTTTATCCCTACAGGGCAGTACAAATGTCCAAGTTATTCTACATTGCTAGGGAGAAACAGAATTTTTTGTCTAAACACTCATCTACATGTAGGTACATTGTGCACTTGTCAACTGAAAATGTCCTAGGAACTGGTTAGAACTGGGGGCTTGATTTTCTAACTCCTGAATTTTTGAAGTTTGCTTTCACTGCTTTTTGTAGTAGTCACTTTTGGTTCTGGAATGGCTGTTTTTTGGTAATGGCAATGTTGAGTAGTTCTGGTTGGAAGGAATCCTTGGAGGTCTCTCTCCCAAACTTCTGCTGAAAAACTCACTGCTTGCTAAATTCAGAAATTGGCTGTAGTGAACATGAGAAACAAGTTTTTAAAATTTCATTTAAAAAATGCTCTTCTAACTCACAACAGGGCTTCTGAGTTTTGTAAGCAGCTTGAATTTTGACAGTGGGCATTCCAATTTTTATATTCTGCACGATTCTTAATGAAATACAAAAACTTAATTGTTTTAACTCTTTTTTTAAAAGAGTAAATGTAAAAATACACCCACAGATTGGGTTTTGTTGCCCATCTTATGGATTCCTTTTTTTTTTTCTCTTTTCTGAGCATTCAAGGAGGATCAGTGTTTGCTTACAGTATGGGAAAATCAGTTACCACTTCAGTAGTGCTGAATCAGGATTCTTTTGTCCCATGATTTCTGCCTCTTGCAAGTCTGGTGGCAAAGAAGGATTCAGTAGGATATCACACAATTTCTTCTCTGCAGACATTATAATATTATAGTAATATTATAGTGCAGGAAAAACCATCAGTATTTCTTACCATTCTGAAGTAATATTTAACATTGAGAATGAAGACTACCTGTTTATATTGGTGGAAAGGCTTAATACTAATGGTGTAAATTTATAGCAGTATTTGGGTAGACCAGAATGATATAGATGGGGAAAAAATTGCTGAAGAATCATTCAAAGATCTAAAACCATGGGAATGTTGGGCTGGCAAACAGTGCTCCTGTCCTGGATGAAACCTGAGGAGAGGTGCAAAGAATCCATGTTTTGCAAAGGGGATTAAATTTTTCATGAAGACACCTCATATCCCCCCCCCTGAAAATCCTGCAAGCAACTATCATCTCCAAATAAGTTGGATTAGTTTTTTTAATTCTTTGAAATAATTAGGCCTTGCTTGTTTTCTGGTGCTGTGGTTTTTGTGTGGTGGTTTGTTTTTTTTTCTTTTTTCCCCCTGAGATTTACACGTCTTTGCACTTATCAACACTTTGTGTGATTTTACTGCTGCAAAACTTTATAATTTGTGAAACTTTGTTCCTGCAGCTATGAGCTGTACACAGGACAGACCCAGGCTTATAAAAAATTGTACTTGTGCCAGTGAAACAACCACTCACCTATTTTTATGCTTATGAGATTAGCTTTTGTCCTTGTTTCTTTGTTTTTTCATCCTGACTTGCACTCCATAACTTTTCCTCAGGCAGTGTTTTCTGGCTGCTGATCTAATTTATTTGCTTGTGTTGATCTTGGTATTCTTTTTATAACAAATTATAGTTTGGTTCAGAGTTCTGAACTTGTTGGAATATTTTTTAGTTTATTTAAACAGACTGAGCGTGGGCTTAAAAGCATTGAAAGGATTGAAAATGTTAGTCTCTGGGAAACAAAGTAAACTAACTTTATTATTTTTTCTCAGTGCTGTTACATTTTTCGAGTGAGATGTTTATTGCTCAGCTGGTTTTGGCACATCACCCACTTCAGCAGTTGCCACATAAAGAGGAAGGACTGAATTTACAGAGAAATGCTGATACCTCCAAATGGAGAAGTGATGAGTGAGGAAAAGAATAAGGAAAGTTCGAGTTGCAGAATGGGCTGCATTGCTGTGTTTTGTGGAAAATCTGTAATTTGAGGTGTGCCTTGGGTGCAGTGTCACAGGAAGGGGGAAATGCCAGCAGTATTGGATGTCCTTGGAGGCTAGGTTGGTTTCTCCAGTCTTTTTGAGCTTCTGATGAAGTTTGATAATCTCAATCCCCTGTTTTTAAAGGTTTTGGTGGTGTCTGTGTGGGGCAGAAACTGTAGTGACATTTTACGTGAGTGCTGTGCCATATGTGCCTGATGTAATTCAGCTGTGCATGCCAGAGGTGTGTTTATTGGTGACTGGGGTTCTAATTACAGAGCATCAATATTTGTTTAGGCACAGCTTGGATGAGTCCATGTCAAGGCATGTAACTTATGCTACAAGCTTGCAACGTTGGAAAGGAAGAATCCAAGACGGTTTAGTTCCTGTCCCTCTGCCCCTCCCTCCCCACCCCCCAGGCATTTAATGTCAAAATCTTCCAGGGGAGGAACAGCAAATTAATTCTTTGATTTTGAATAAAGTCTTGAGCTCCTTTCCTATTAAAAATTATTATTATTATTATTATTTTAATCTGTAACTGTTTGAATCAGTATCCCAAAATTTTTAAAGCAACTTCATCACTTTAAAAGTGTTAACTAGTTACCTGATGTTGACAGTTTTCAGGTAGAAGAATATTCTTCAGAAGCAAGGTGAAAAATAAGTAACTTTAAAAAAAAAAAAAAAAAAAAAAAGGTTTCACATCGTGTCACACATTTCAACCAACACCAGCCCTCAACCAAAAAACACCCAAAACAAAACACCTTGAAGCTGAAGTGCTGATGGTGTGGAAGTTATACCAGCACTATCTCTGCTCTGAGCTTTGCTTGCTCCCTGCTGCTGCCGTGCAGGGCGCCCCAAGGGTTCAGCTGAAAGTGCCAGTGCAGCCTCTGGCCAGACTTGGCACAGGACAGTGCTGCAGACTTGCTGTGCTTCCTGCTTCTCTTGGTATTTTTAACACCAAATGATCTTGCTGCTGACCATCTGACCACCTAAATCATGCAGACAGTGACTTTCACCTGCTGGGTGTGATGACCTGGAGGATGTGGCTCCAGAGCCTGCAGACCTTTGAATGAGGTTTCCTGTGAGCCCTGCTGAGCGAATGAGAATTTACCCAAGGCACTTCCCAGTGCTTGTACTTTGTCCTTCTTTTGTGAACAGCTGCAGGAAGAGAGCTACAATAGCTACAGAGGGAGAAATAAGTAGCCTTGTTTCAGGAAATTCAGTTCTTGCTCTGTATGCCTGTGGATGGGTCTGTGTAGAACACACTTTTATAGGAAAAAGACCAACTTAGATTTACAACACAAACCTGAAATTTTGTGATCATTAAGGAAGCATGTTATTAAAGTCTGTTCCTTTCTGGAGATCTCAAAGTCAGTCTGGGGTTCAGCAGAAGAATCTGGAGAATTCCTACTTATTTATGCTGCAACTTCACGTCACTGTTCTGTTTTTATGGCACTCCAGTGCTGTTTCCTATGTTCTCCCCCTGTGGATGTAATAACTCAGCCTAGAAGGGAAAAATCAGCTCTACTGAGTCATAAGTACTTTCTGCTTTGCCCCATGACACTTTTATTTCTGTCTGTTCTTCTTACATGTGATTGCAGTTCTGTTCTCATTCTTCTCATTCTTTTGAACACTTGGAACAATGGGATTAGATAGAAGGAGCTTCTCATGAAACACCTGCCTATTAGATGGGAGCACATGCATCACAAGCCCTTTCCAGGAATCTAATAACCTAATTAATGCTTTTTAGGGGAAACTGTCTCCAAGATGCTTCATGTCTTGGTTGAATTTGCTCTTCCTGGGCTCCCCTGGCCTGTCTTGTTTGTACCATGTGCTGCTCTCTGAGACTTGAGCAATTTAAGATTATTTGTAGCTTTCTCACCTTTAGTCTGCATTTCAGTAAACAGGTTTTTTTTCCTAGAAAGCCTTGGGTTCAAGCTAGATTTTATTGTGGGGAGTATAAATACCATTTCTAGACGTGTTTCTGAATTTAGTTTTACCTTTGTATCTCCTTATCTGAAAGTATGTATTAAAGTGTGATAAGTGCATATCACAGTAATTAAGTTTTTGTGGATTACAGGAGTGTCAGAATCTTGCTGCTGGAGGTTTTTTCTGTGTTGCATTGGGTTCTTAACCTCTGTTTTCTCTGTAATTTTTCTTTATTTATTTCTAGAATTTTCTATTTTAATTGCATTCTGTAGATTCTTCCATCATCTTCCACGTGGTGTTTACTGATAATCAGTTTACTGATTATCTTACCCACATCACCAGAGTCTGTTCTCTACTTTTGATGGTCCAACTGATGCTTTTGCTGTAGAACTCCTGTTTTGCTCTGCTTCATTTCAGATTATGTTTTGGGCAAGGCCTTCTAAGCTAATTTTTTAAATGATGGAGTAAAGGCATTCTGAATAAAAGAATAAAGTGACTAGTATGTTCTTTTACAATAAAAGTTTTCTTATGATGGAATATAGAAATTGTCTACTTTGAATAATGTTATGAGAAAAGTAAGTGAACCCTTCTGCTTTTTTAAGAAGCAAGAGCTAAAATGCTCCTGGGTGTAAATAATTATTTGTAGCAGCATGTTACAAATAGATGCTAATAAGTAGAGTTCCTAAATTAACAGGTGAGGGAGTCCAATTTCCTTGTTGCAGATTTCTTTTTATTAGTGCTAATGAGACTTGTTTTAAGGGGATAATAGACCTGTGACAGAAGGTGTACTGTGCCCAGCAGTTTCTGTTCAACAGCATAACAACTTAAATTCTTACTCTTTCTTTGCATCAGCACTATTAACATCTGGGAGGTTTCTTTTCGTTTTTTTTTTTTTTTTAATTTTTATTTTTAGTGTCACTATTTCTGATGACCTTAGAGCTGTGTCTTTTTCATAGCACATTTTTTCCCCCTTTAAACTACATTTTGGAAGGTTTTCTCTAAGTATGGTTGACAAGATGCTTTTTAACTTGAACGCCTCAACACAAATCTCTTCTGCAATGTGCTCTTCGTACTTTTTAAATTAATTAATTCTGGGTTTGTGTTAAAAGGTATAAGAATCAGTGCTTGTTTGTTGATTTAAGTGATCTTTAAGTGCTTGTGTCCAGTTCTTGGCTCCCCAGTAGAAGAGGACACATGCTCACTGGAGAAAGTCCTGCAAAGGTTCATGAAGATTACAGAGGGACCTGGAGAATCTTTCATATGAAGAGAGGCTGGGTCTGTTTGGCCTGGAAGAAAGGAGACTTGCAGGGCTCTTAGGTGTACAAATACCTGGTGAGGGGGAATTAAAGAGGCATCCAGACTCCTCCCAGTGCCCAGTGACAGAGCAATGGGCACGGAATAAAACGAGTGAAGTTTCACCTCAGCAAAAGAGAACACTTTACCATGAGGGTGGTCAAACACTGAACTTGCTCCCAGACAGGTTGCAAAGTCTCCAGAATCCCTGGAGATTTCCCTGGGCACAGTCCTGGGCAGCTGGCTCTAGGTTGGCCCTGCTTGAGCAGGGAGGTTTAACTTACACAATCACAGGAGGTCCCTTCCTCATCTGAACAGTTCTGTGACCATCCACTTACGGCTGGGAAGGTTGTGAATGGATACATTTATAGTATAAGGGTGTAATTTTTGATTTACAAGCATTTTGAAGTGCATTTAAATACTGCCTGTTTAAATATGTGAAACACTGCTCAAGCCTGGTATCTGTGGTGCTAAATGGAACAGTTTTCTTAGTTAACATTGTAACAGTTACTATGAAGGCTGTTTAAGAGTCTTCATTATTCATCTTGAGTTATTAAAATACTAGCTAATAATAAGGTGTGCCCATAAATTGTAAAGTCTTAATTTTGAGTCAGTCCAAGAGGCTTCGTAAGCAGCTTTATTTGAATTTATGGTTACCCTGTCTAGATGAAAGTTATATAATTTGCTGTACCTATTTTAACATTGAATGTTCATAATTGCTCAAGAAAATAGAGTACCTGTGGATCTTCATCATTCCTCATGTGAGCCTGAGCTATTTCTTCTAACTTGTGATGACAATCAAAACTTCCCCACTTCTTTTGTGCATTTATTGATGATTCTGTTGACCTCATCAAATTAGGGATGTTGGGGAAAGCAAGGCATATGAGCTAAAGCACATCTGCTGTAAATGTTTCCTCTTTTCCTAGACAGGGAGACTTGGCCCAACTTCAGAATTTTTTTTTTTCTTTAGTAATTAAAAAAAATTTGCTCCTAATTCTCAATTTCTCTAAATCCCCGAGATTTGGAAATAATCTGTCACTTGCATTTGAGTGATACTGCTTTTCAAAATAAAATCTTGAAGGGGGATAGAAGTCAAATTTCTGAATTGTGTTTTACTGTTTTATAAAACAAACAAAAAAACCCCTAAACACCAGCCCATAACAAAACCCCACCCAAACTGTCCAAGGTTCTAAAGAATTCTGATGCCTGTAGATACATTGCCTGTTGTTGGCGTGTGTTTTTAGCAGAAGTACTTTTTCATTAAGTATTATGGCTCAGAATAAGGTCTGATCACTGCATTTGTCAGTATTTTTATTCTGACTGACTTTGGGCTTGAGGAAGAAGTCATATCAGAGGTTTCATGACTGGACATGAGTAAATAAGGAATTCAAACTGTTGTCATTGAATGCTCAGTATTCTGATCCTGATAAATAGGTTTTTTTTTTCTTTTTCAGCTGACTTTCTGACCCCATTGCTATTAAGAATTTAAAAATGTTTGTTATCCAACTTGAAGCTACTTTTTGCTGCTTGCTTGTTTTATTGTGAGGATGCTGTGTGGGAGGGCTTATTCTTTTTGAATTAAGAATTAGGGTTTTGAGGGCACAGAGTGGAAGAAGAGACATGACTGTAAATACTAAAAAAATTAGAAATTTATATTCAAGTATTTTCTTCATGATGTCCTTCTGCCTTAAAGATTTCTTAACGCTCAATCTAGTAAACATTTGTGTTTTGGGAGATAAAGGATAACTCAGCATTCCCTCCCTGCTCATTGAGGGTGCTGATGCCTTTTTCTGGTCTTAGGAAATAAAGGCTCAGACAGGGTCAGAGGGTTGGGGTCGTTTCCCTCGGTATTTTAATAGGATCCCATTCCATGGCTTCTGCCGTCCAGGTAGAACGCGGCGCCAAAGCCCCGTCCCCCCAGTCGAGTGTACAATTAAAGACTCTACACATTAGCAGATCTACCAGGAGGGCCCAAGTAAGGGGCCTGGGTGGGCTCACTTCTAGTTTACAAAATCTGTCCTACTAGGAGACCTTGAGGGCTCACGAAAACAGAGTGTTTGGTCTCTAACTCTCCGTGGTTTCAGGGGTGTTTGGTCTCCTGGCCCTATAAACACCATGAAACCAGGCTGAACTATCACCTAAAGCATCACAAGTGTGCATGCTGATACTTGTGAATGTAGGGAACAGTGTAAGAAATATTCAGAGAAAAAGCAGAAAAAATCCTTCAGGCATCAGTGCAGAGTCGAGTTGCTCACGCGTCATTTTTGCTTTCCAGCTGTTCACCGATGGAATCACCAACAAATTGATCGGCTGCTACGTGGGTGACACAACAGATGACGTCGTTCTGGTTCGGATCTACGGGAACAAGACGGAGCTGCTGGTGGATCGGGACGAGGAGGTGAAGAGCTTCCGTGTGCTGCAGGCCCATGGCTGTGCACCCCAGCTCTACTGCACCTTCAACAATGGCCTGTGCTACGAGTTCATGCAGGGAGAGGCCCTGGACCCAGAGCATGTGTGCAATCCAGACATTTTCAGGTAAGCTTTTTCAATTATTATTATTAATTTAAATTATTATAATTTTTTTTTTAAGTCTCATCGTTCCGTTGGGCGTTTATGGAGTTCTGCCTGGCCTAAAGGGCTCGGAGCAGAAAATAAGGATTTCTGTAAGCTGATGTTCAAAGTATTTCTATAATCTGATGTTCACCTGTCTCAGTGATGATATCTCAGTGCTGAACAAATGATCTTTGCTGCCTCCACAGAAGATTGTACTTGTTAAAGCTCTGTTTATTATGTTTTATTCTTCCACATCACCATTACAGAGGTTGTTGAATATGGTGGGGCCTGGAATTGAATAAGTCCAGGGCCCTGGACTTGGTTAAAGTGCTTTCAGCTCATTCCAAGACACTCCTTTTGTTGAATAGATGCCAGAAAGTTCTGCTGAGAACTGATTTTTTTCAAACTGTTAGCAGTGAGCAGAAAGTGCTGATGTCTTAAGATTTTAGTTTTTCGTGCGTGTGCTGAAATGTGCTTGCCCAAAAATAGCAGCTAATTTAAATCAGTACTTGGAAAGATAAGCAAGACTGTAAATGCAGGTGAAGTTTGTGTAACTGAGCTCCAGTCCTTCCCCTTCGCCTTCCCACAGGTAATGATCCTAATGACCTTTTGAGCCTTGAAATGTGCTACCCTATGGCTGTGCTGCTCTTGTTTGAACCCTCTTTGAATTCTCAAGCTGCATTTTTTAGATTTTTTTCAGTTAAATATAACATTAATTTAATTTTAATTTTTTTTAGACTCATTGCTAGACAGCTTGCTAAAATCCATACTATTCATGCACACAATGGATGGATCCCTAAATCCAATTTGTGGCTGAAAATGGGGAAATACTTCTCACTCATACCTACAGAATTTGCAGATGAGGAAGTAAATAAAAGGTGGGTATTTCATCATGTTCCTTCCAGACTTCACATTCCTTCTGCTGGAATTTGTTTGTACAATATCATCAGATTTTGTATCACTCAGGAAGCAGACTCCAGATTAAAAATATTCTTCATGTGGCTTTGAAATTGTGGATACTCTTCTTGCTACGTTGTAATTAAAGAATGCTCTAGCAAAGTGGTTTTTCTTTTGCAACAACAAATTCTTAAGAAAGCTGAGAAAACATGAATAGGTAACTGAAAATGTAGAGGACAAAATGGCTATTTAAGTGTATACTTTGACTAGACTAAAATTAAATGTTAATTTCCTCAGTATAGATACATTTAGTACCTAATACTGTTGTGTATTCTTGGAGGAAGTGATGTCATGTGAAGAAAAAGTAAATGAAATTCATGCAATAGTTTTTTTTAATCTTTGCACCTTTTAAAGTGTGTGGGAGTGTATTCATGTTCTGCTCCTGATTTTTGGACTACAGTTGTGTTTACAGCATAGATAATCTTCAGAAAAATTGTTTTCTGGGGACGACAGAGAAAAATGATTGTCATAATTTGACTGCTGTTGCACCTTGGGAAAGAATGCCCTGATTTGGGAGAGGGTCTGTTGAACTATTTGCAGGAAAAATGTAGAGAAAAAATTCCTCATTACAAATGCTTGATATGGAACACAGAGTACTGATTGGATTGTTAACTCTGTTTCCTTGTACCTGAAAAGGTTCTTAAGTGACATCCCGAGCCCTCAGGTTCTTCAGGAAGAGATGGCCTGGATGAAGGAAAGACTGTCCAATTTAGGATCACCAGTGGTGCTCTGTCACAACGACCTGTTGTGTAAGAATATTATTTACAACAAGAAAAGAGGTAGGTGTTGAGCTCAGCAGTGAGCAGTGAGTGGCTTTACCTGTGCTGTAATTGCATGTGCTGCATCACTGGGATTGTTTTACTCACTTGTTGGGGTGAACTCAGCTGTTAAGACCCAGTGTAACGGTAGTGATACCTGTGCAAATACTTAGGTGCTTAATTAGCTAATTCTCATCTCTGTGCTACTGTATAGAGGAAGAAAAATCAGTGTTCCTTGCTTTTCTTTAATTAACTCATGAATTTGTTAATCCCCAGCTTGCCTGTATGCCTGAGCTTCAAAGTATGTAACTGGATGTTAATTCTAATCTGGTTGTATAAAGCTTTTAGGAAGAGAAGAAAATAATGCAAGTATAGAAAATAACATGAATATTGTCTCCTGTAATGTGTTTTGTTCTGGTTTGTGATTGTGGAGAATACCCTTTCATAATGAAGGATCTTAATGATATTAACTACTGCACTCAGTAGCTCAGTTTGTTTTCTACATGAGGTACACAGGCATCTTAAAAGATTTCTTTTGTAAATACATGCTTTGTTTAAACAGTTGTAGGCAGCACACATCTTGGCAAAAATGAATTCATTTTTTGTTTCTATTACAATACATTTAACTAGTAGCTCATGTTATTAAGATCTGTTAAAGCTTCCATGAAAACCCACAGCTTATTGATTTTAGTGGTTTGGGATTTGGTAACTGAATGAACCCATCAGATATTAAAACAAACAAAGCAAACTTTTGACACTAAAATATGCATTGTGCAGTAAAAATACACAATTTGCCTCCCATTTCAAATACCTGAGCTCTGCTAAATGTGACTAAGCAGATTACAAGGTTTTCTTTTGAAATAAGGGTGACACATTCCTTCTAGAAGCTGCGTATTTTTGTGCCAGTTGGTTGAGATTGTCGGTATGTAAGCCCAAAATGAGTGAACTGAATAACTGAACAGAGCTGAAGCCATCATTTATTGCTCTTTGACCTATTGAAGTTATGTGCCTTAACTACTAAAGAAAAAAAATAACAAAACCAAGCTGGAGCTGGTTCTAGTATGAAAACTGGCTCTGTGTGCTACCACAATTCTGCATCACATGTGAATTCTGCATCACCATGGGAATTGAGGAAATAAACTCTTTTGGTGATTTGTATACAAGTTTCCCTCTGTGTAATCCAACCTTTGAAGGGAATTGCTGGTACTTTTAGTTATATATGCCCATATGCACCCTAACAATGCTATTAACATCAATTTTAAATTCTATGAATTCAGTACCAAGTTTGAGTGGTTTTACTGAGTTTCAATGATGGGCTTAAAAAGAGAAAGGGGGGAAAAGCATGAAAAGTATACATAGGACCAGACTTGTGGTCTTACACACTTGGAGTTGTGATACTGTAGTACCAAAAATAAATCTCTTTTTACCATGTGGGTTTTTTCAGTGCTGAAATTGCCTTGAGCTGTAGCATTTCAGAGCAGACCCACTGAGGTAAAAATAGCTTTTGTAGTCAGTTTTCATAGTAGAACCATGCAACAAAAAGAAAGAAGTCTGAGGAATTCCTTTAAAAGCTTCACTGTTATGGTTGATAGGCTTGAAGCTCCTGATTGAAAAACAAATGCTGTGTGCTTTTCTTTTTGTAAACAGAGTGGAGGAAAAAACAATGCCAGCATCACTTTGAGCAATTCTACAATAACGAGTGTGTGAGTGTTTAGAGTTTGGAGACAAGCTGGGGAGGAGGGAGGTGTGTAAAATACTCAGGCTTCAAGCAAGCTGTAAACAGCTGGGGGAAACACTTGGAAATATGAAGTGAAAATATTATTAAACTTACATTTGAATATTGTACAGGTACTGTGAGGTAAAATTTGTGCAATCTGGGTACGGCAGGGACCATTTTCATGGTATCCAAACCTCAATGCCATCTGTAGAAAGGGTGATTGTCATTTAAAAGCTCTTTTTTATAGCACACTTTTTACAGAGCATGAACAGGAAGCTCAGCTTTTACTCTAAAGAAACATGTATAACTGGAATTGTGTTTAGCAGAGCAAAAGATTTCCTTGGTAGAAAAATAATTGTGCAAGAGCACAAAATAGAATCTTTTAAAAGATGAGCTTCACTAGGAATGGCATCAAATTGTCTGAAGGTGGTTAACAGCTTTGGTGGATGCAATACTCTAAATTCACTCTTCCATCTAGAAAAGCTTCTGTGTATCCAAAAAACCTTGGAGACCTTAAACTGAAAACAAGGGAGAATTGATTTTCTAGATTAACCACCTTGTTTTTCTTTACTGCTCAGTAAAATCTGTGCAAAACTGATTTTACTGAGTAGGACCAGTTTGCAAAACTGGTCCTACTGTCTGGCTTTTCAGAAGCTGGCACAAAGAAAACCTAATTTATTTGTTTAAGCAATACTGTATTTATCATTTTGTTTTTCAATGCACATTTATTAGTTGGGGGGGATGTGTGGGTGTGTGTTTAAGCTACAGACTATCAGGATATATTAGGGCTTGTGTCCAATGCAGTAAGAATAATTATGGCTTGTTCATGAGCTTTGCCTCAGACTTGTCCTCTGCATTAAAGTCACATGAAGTTTTCAGACTTGAAAGAAAAAAATCATAGTCATGCCACATACTGCTTTTAAGAAAAATCAGTCTCCTGTCCTTAACTTTTATTTATGAGCCTGGAAGAGCATGTTGAGTGTTAACTTCATTTAATGGAGTTTGACTCATCTGATTTGAATTAGTTCCTGCTGTGGCTGAGAGAACTCTGCCTCTTGCTGTTTTGTTAATGTCCATTCTCAGTCACTCAGGATATGAAAATCTGCAAGTGTTACTTTACATAACTTATAATTACCACTGTCATCTGCCCTTTGAAGGATGTAGTTTGGCACTTCACATTGCTTTTGTTGCAGTTTTGACATCAAGAATACTCAAAATATGCTTGAAGCTTGGTACTGCTTATTTATAGACCTTGTGTTCTGATGATTCTAAATTTGTTTGGTTTTTCTTTTGTTTTTTGGGTTTTTTTTTAGCGTGACCTGGGAATTTCCAAAAATACCTGCTATTTTAAGAGTATTCAAATACTTGCTATTCAACAAGATCAAGTATCAGAATTCTTTTTTTCTGTTTCTGTGTGTGCTCTTTTTTGAATATATGCAAATCAGTTGGCAGGGAGTTGTGTGTAGGTAGCTGGATAGTTTTTGTTCTGTTTATTCCCTCTGCCTACCCAATGTTTTCTATGATCTTTGGTAGGAGTCTGTGGGTGCTCAGTGCTTCTGAAGACTGAGGTATGTTTAAGGCTTCTGGTTTTTGATCTAAAAACCTGTTTTGTTTTGCAGAGCTCTTTTGGGTATTTGTAGCTAAAATGATCCTTTGGGTGGGTGACTTGTTTGGGAATTTTCCAGGATGTTCCTAGCACAGATCCTTGTCTTTGAAGCTGTTTTCTAGGGGCTCAGTGGCTCACCTGATGAGCAGGATGGGATAGAGCTCAGGATACATCATTCAGCTGTGGTAACTACAAACAGGACTTGGACAGGGGAAGTGCTTTCCCTATTAAACCATTAAAAAAGGAAAAGCAGCCAGAAAGAGAGGTGTCCTCACCCTCCTACCTGCCAGAACCCCGAGGAGATCTAGCAGATGCTTTGCTGATTGCTACTTGATCTATTTAAAAGCGGATTTTTGGGATATGAATTCCAACATGAATTCCATTCTGTACTTTTCTGTGGTTTTAGTGGGGTATGTTGCATGTTTCCTGCCCTAGGAAATGCCTGGAAAAAAGAAATGTGTTTCAACTTGGAATATTCCGCGCTCTTGATGTGCCTGTTCCTGTCAATAGCAGTAGCTTCTCCAGAGAGAGGGCAGAGCTTGTTTTTAAATTGGTTCTCATTTCAATAAAGCACAAATGCACTTAGAGCAGTGCCTCTTGCTCGTCTGCCTGCTCTCAGGGATATTGATGGGTACAATTTGTGGATTCCTTTTAGAAACCTCGAAACAACAGCTACCTACTCAACCAAGTAATGTAAGCCATGGCTTTTAGGAGAGACTTTCTCATATGAATTGCAGTAAATCTTAAAAGTAACTTCTTATACAATGATTATTTAAACAATTACTGCAAACTTCCTTCTGCTTTTTCTGAAGCAGGGCAGATGTATGTATGTGTACATATAACTACATGTATGATGCACATTTTTGAAGCAGCAAACTTCAAAGTTTTTGCTTTCTTTCAGTCCCACATAAAGAACTATGCATCTTTTATTTTGAGTCTTCACGCAAAAATTACATTAAAAGGTTGAGTTTCTCAGTAGTATGAGTCTGAAATGGATCAGTATAAATGCAAGGCTTTTTGGCTTTGAACTTTTGTCTTGTCAAATGGGAGTTTGCCAAGTTGTCTCCATCTGCTACCCAAGGGCTGGGTCTGCCCTTGTTCCTGCTTTGTGAGGACAGCACCTGGTAACAGCCCCACCCATATCTTGTTAGCTTCAATTTCTGCTTGTATGTGATAGTGTTTATATCTGGAAGTAACTTTCTTAAAATGTTAGCTGTAATTAAAAAAGGATGATGGCACATAATGATGTTCTAGGTGAAATCTGCACACGAAAAATTTAAAGTATTTATGTCTGTATTTTACTAGCAGGCTTTTACCTGCTGTGTTTGGATTTTATGTGAGGAAGGAAGAAAAAGACTTAATACAAACAATATTAAATGTTTGGGGGGCAGTGGTGCAGCAGAATGTTGGCCAGGGTTGGGATTTTAACTGGCTTGTGACTTTAGAGGTGTCTGTTTTGAAAAGCAGCACTGCAGAGCCAGTGAGAAGAGCAAGCCTGTGAATCTGCCAGTCAGGAGGTGGCAGAAGTTCATCTGTGACACACAATAAGATCTTGCCTGCAGCTGCTGTAAGGTTTGCTGCTTGAAAGCTGTAGAGAACTTCAATTTGAATTTCCTGGAAGGAGCTTGCTGCTTTGCAGGGCTGTTGGTTTGTTAGGACCTGAAAGATTTAACATCATAACCTTGGTAAGCAAGCCTCCCTTTCAGTGGCAGTAAGGGTGAACTCAGACTTGGGGCATTTGTGACTATGTGATTACATTTGGGTTGGAGAGTATAATTTCCATTTTAAGGGCTTAGACAAAAAGATTTGTCCATCTGGAAGACATAATTGTGTTAGTAGCTCAAGAATGGCAAAGATGAACAGCACAGGAAAGAACACTTCCAACGAACTTCTTCTGTTCTACTTTGGTCAGGACATTGGTGGAACTATTTTATTTGAGATGTACAATATTCCTAAATCTTAAGCAGGCAGTGTAATAGGCACTTTAGATCCCTAATCTAGGAAATACATACATAATGCACTTAATTTTAGCATTTTCTTTTTAGCCTAGAGTTTTAAGTCATGTTAAAAGATTTTTTTCATTATAATAGAATGAATGGTTTTGTTAATTAAATAATGCACCTAGTAATAATTTTAAAAAGTATAGAGAGGGAGAAGGGTGCAATGGTGAAATTTAGTCATTTCAGTATGGCAGTGAGAAATTGGTGAGGTTTTATTTTTTAATGTTCTAGTGCAAACAGATCTTACGTGAACCCATTGCTTCCTTTTCTGATGTTTTTAGTAACTTTGCTGGTTTCCCTAAAAATACAAGAGCTCTAGTTTCACCTAATCCATCCCATTTACATTTTGGCTGTTCTATGTGCTGTAGACGTTCTTGAGCAGCTTCACTGCATTTTCCCCAGCTTCACTGCAGGTAAACATAATTTGGAAACCCTTGGGGCTGTGTTTTGCTGCTTTATCAGCCCTTGCTTACACAGTGCTGCAGACTTGGATAGCTTTGGGGACATTCTGATTGTCTGATGGTTTCTTGAGACTAGTTGAATCCAGCTTAAAAAAGCAACAATTAAGAACAATCTTGCTTTGTAAGAGTGGTTGAGGAGACAGGAATTATCAGCATATTGCAATGTGTTAGTCCACTGTGGCTGCACATTTGTGTGTGAATAAACAGGACTGTTATTTTTTAAGTCAGGGAGAAATTGATCTGCTATTTCTAAATAAAGAATATGGTACTTTCCTTCTCATTTTGAGAGTAAGGGAGGCCCTCATGTGGTAGAAATTAAAATTGAAATTCTCCTGCTCAGACTTGAAGCTGAGATAATTGTGAGCTCTAAATTTAAGAGCTTTCCTGAGTGAATATTTACCCTTAAATATCTCATGTTGTAGAAATCACAGCCTTACCCTGGAATGTCTGAGTGCACACAGCTGGGTACAAGATGGGTTTGTGGTTCAAGTTTTCCCCAAAAATCTTCAAAGGACACCAAAGGATTAGGATTGTTCATTGATTTGATCTGGGCTCTGATGTTGCTGCTGTTGTCTCTCACGTAGGTGATGTGCAGTTCATAGACTATGAGTACTCTGGCTACAACTATCTGGCTTATGACATTGGGAATCACTTCAATGAATTTGCAGGTAAGAATTGGGTTTCTGAGGTAAAAGTTGAGTGGTTTTAATAAAAACCCCAACAAATTTATTCTTGTGCATTCTCCTTTTTTTTTTTTTTTTTTTTGTCTGTTGATGTAGTTCTGTGCTTACAGCTGCCAGCTCATGGTGTCAGAATGTGTTGATGTCTCATTTTGCAGGCCAGTTGTGCCCTTCCTTTGCAGATCTTCTAACCCAAAAATGGAAACATCATGTCCTATGTTCTGATAGAATGAGACAAGTACAGAGCACCCAGCTCTCACCCTGTCCTTCTGTGAGGTGACACAGCAGAGACAGCCCAGGGTAGTGAAATACTGTGGATATCACATGAGAGGTTTATATATTGACAGGATTCTGTGTGAATCCACAGTGCCACAAGGCAGGATTTGATGTTTTTTGGTGGGTTTGAATGTGTGCATTAAGTACTTGGTCTGTCCTAAAATGAGAAGTAAAGGCTAAGACTGTCATAGGAAAAAGGTGGAATTTTCAGAATAAGGTGTTTTTAGATTAACTTATTAACTAGTTCAAATTTTTTTACAGTGAATGCCCATTCCACTTACTCCATAAGGGAGAAATGACCTCAAGTATAAGCTGTATTATTGCAGAGCATGGGCCAGCAGGGAAAGCCTGCATAATAATTAGTGCAGATGGAAAGCACACTGGTGATGAAATGAAGAGCCTTAATCTACCAGTTGCTTCACAATGTTATGTTCAGATAACTTAAAAAAAACAAAACCCAGAGTGTGTACTTGATTTGAGTTGCATAATTGGTAATTTAAACATTTGGAAAGCAAGTAAAATTCTTTTACAAAATTGTATTTGAAAACTTTTGATTTTTCATCTTATACTTCTGAAATCTAACTACATCAGTAAGAAGAATAAATGCACAAATACATTTTTTCACCCATGAAGAACAGTTGTGCTTCACTTTTATTCTCTGTCTATCCAGTAAAAATCTGAATTCTTTTCCTAAGCAAAATTTAAGTGGATCTAACACACAAAAGAGTTTAGGTGCTAAGGGGTTGCAATGTTCATAATGTAAGAATTAATGACAATTCCCAAATTCACTGGGAATGATAATGGAAATGAGCTGTGGTCCGGGTTTGGGACTCCTGGCAGACTCCCTATAGCCTGTGAATAAGCACCTCCAGCACAGGAAGAAAAATAGGATAAAATTGGGTTGTGTGCTCCTGATTCTACCAATGCCCTGTGGAGGAGAGAGGCAGACTCATAATAAGTTTTCCTCAAATGTGAGCTTAGTGATAACTGGATATGCATCTGGATTTGGCTTGGGATATTGTGGCATACAAGTCTCCCTACAGAATATGTAATATTTGATCTGTTTGTGAAGGTTTTTGTTTCACAATGCAAATACTTTTTCTTAAGCTTTTTCTCAAAGCCCAAAGTGTTGAATCCCAACATACAAACAGACTCCTTCTGGCTGAAAACATGAATTTGTAATGTGAAACACTCTGATTTGTATGTGGGAAATTCTTGGCAACATGTAATTTAGAAGGTATTTGTCCACATCAGTGTGTGCCTGTGTTTTGGGGTGGGGAGGGGTACAGCAATGTTGGGGCTAAAGGGTTTTTAATGCTCTTTTTGTGCAACAGAAGGTTCTAATAGTATTTTTTTCTTTTTCCTAGGAGTAAATGAGGTTGACTACAGCCTTTATCCTAACAGAAAATTACAGGAGCAGTGGCTGAGATCTTACCTTGAGGCCTACAAAGAATATAAAGGATTTGGCACAGAAGTCAGTGAAAAAGAAGTTGAAGTTCTGTATGTCCAAGTCAATCAGTTTGCACTGGTAAGTAACAAACACTTGATCAGAATATGTTAAATGATGCAGAGAAACCTGATACTCTCTGAACAAATGTAGCTGCTGTTTTCTTGAATTTGAGTGTTGTGGCATGTAAAGAAAACTTCCATAAGGAATAAAACTGTGCTGTTCTATGGAGACTTGCTTCTCTGTTGCATATTAAATGTTCTGTGTAGAATATTCCTAGTGAAGGAGGCACTGTGCATTCAGAAAACGAGGAGATGAGCTTTGAGTGAGGGTTTCTGTTGGCTCTTTACTGGTCTGGCAAGTTTAAGTTGGCCACAGCTTATGGTAGGTCTTTGTTGTGCTTTTGCTTGTAATGGTAGGAAGGCAGAAGAGCAAGGTGGTGCTTCATGAAGAATTAAAAGCTTTAAAAACCCTTTTTTTAAAAATAAGGTGGTAACATTCTGTTAAACTAGAATATTTTGGTTTTATTTAGTTTTTCTTTTGCAGATAAATAGGTCACTCTAGAGTCTCTTGCTGTTGATGATGTGATGGGCAATGTTACAGCAAGAGTGCTTGTAGCTATTTTTTCTTCAGGAGAAAAAAAATATTTTTAGGAGAAATAAGGCTAAAGTAGTCACTTTGGCCTTATTTTAGTCCTCTTTCCTATCAATTCAAGCACACCTCTGTTGCTGTAATACCCTCAGTTTTCTGGCAAAAGCTACTGGTTGTGGTGAGGAAGCATAGGTAACAGGAAGGTGATTATCAAACAAGCTTTAAAAACAGCAGCTTGTGTGCTGCTATTCTCTTAAAATGTGAGTTGTTACTGCTAAATTCAGCTGTCCCATTCATTTAGGAAGGTTAGAGCTGCAGTTAAGCAGGCTGGTGGTCTGTTTGAAAATCTCTAGCACTGTTTTGTCAGCTTTAAACAATGGTCACAGCAATGTTTAAGAGGATGGAGTTGTGTTTAGAGAGCAGGTCAGGACTTGCCCATAGACCACCCATGATGCACAGACACTGTGACTGTGTCAGCTCATGTGGGAAGCTTTGTTAGGGGAAAACTTGACATAAAGTTAATGGATATTGATGTAAAATGATCAACTACAATCCTTTGGCAAAGCTATCTGAACTGGAGCTACAAGATTCACATGGACACAGAGTAGTTGCACTTTTGAGGTGTTCCCAGGTGTGTCCATGGATGTCTGCTAAATTCCTGGTCAAGTGTTACATGCCAGCTTCAGGAACACATTTGGGTAATTAACATGAACATTTATTGAAGTTCAAATCTGTCACTTGTAACCTGTCCAGAAACATCTCCCACAAGGACACTGTCAGGCTTATGGCCATTGCATGTTCATTTGGGAGTATATGAACAGTCATATCATTAATATAATCCATACTTCCCATCTGAGAGTGAACAGAGGCCTCCAGACTATTTCTCTGGACTCCTAATGGAAGTAAGTCTGGACCATGAGAAATTTCTGTAAATGCTGATGCATTAGAAGTTTTCTTAAAGCTTTATGTATCTCTGTCCAAGTCAGCAGTGAAAGTGAGTGTAATTATAGAGGTCTAAGGGTGTAATCAAATATTCAAAAGGAATTTCCTGTTTGCACTGGAGTTCAGTACATGTGGAATAATACAAATTTAATTAGCAGCAGTGGTAGTTACATTTCTGTGCATTTTTTTATGAAGATGTGTATATTTATAGTCAAACAACAATCTGATTAATAGGTGACATAGTTTATAAATGCAACATTGTTTCTCTTGTAAATGACACATGGGGAGTTAAGAGTCCAATGGATTTCCTCCTCTACTTGTGAGTAATTTATTCTATAATACTGCTTATAAATCTCTTTGGTAGAGAGAGATCAAATAACTTTACAAGAAGATTGAGTTTTGAGTGTTCTCTTACAGATAAAGTTTTTGTCTCTGTGAGAATGTGTTTACGTGTTAGATTTCAGATAAAGCTAATTTTTTGTGGCTAAATTCTTTTCTTTCAGGCTTCCCACTTCTTTTGGGGATTGTGGGCCCTAATTCAAGCCAAATATTCCACCATTGACTTTGATTTTCTAGGGTAAGTGTGCTTGCTGTGTGCAATCATGGGATGCTGGAGGGTGGAAGGGACTTGTGGGGCCATTCAGTCCAACACCCCAGCTACCAGAAACTGAGATCTGAGCAGCACACCTGAGCTCTGTGATCATACAAGAAAACCCTTCATTTTTAAGGGAAAACAACACAGTAAAAGCTGTCAGTGTTTTCTGTTGCTGAAAGTTCTCTAAATTTTGTGCTCCTAGGCTAAAACACATTGTTTAAAAGGCAAGGAGCATAATGTTTTTGGGCATTAAGTGTTTTTTTGCTGGGGAGACAAAGGCATAAAAGCCAAGTTGGTCGGTGGGGTGTGCTGTCTGTCAGATGCAAGACCTGTATTTCCAACAGTGAGAATCAGTGATTGAGTACAAAAGAACTTGATTACTTATTGCATGGAGTGTTGATCCTGGAAGTTGCTATTCTTGTTTTAAAGAGTCTTTGTACCCCCAATGGATGTTCTGTTTCAGGTAGATACCTGTGTCTTTGGCCTCTTTAAAATGCAATTTCATAGCAACAAGCAGAGGAATTAATTTCTCCATTGGGGACTGAGCAAGTTGATAAAATTCATCATTTTACCTGGCAAAAGGTTCCAGTTTAGAATGTTTTGCACTGGCTAAGCCAGTTTACTGGGCTTAATTAATTTTTGTAATGATTATCTCGGGCTGCAGTACCTGGCAGTCACCACTAGATGGAGTGAGAACACCAGAGATAAACCCCAAAAACTCATCAGCTTTGACTCATTTGTTTTAATCAGGATCAAACTTCTGTGGCACTGTAGTTGTTGGACAGCTCATTAAGAACAATTAAACACTAAACCACTCCTTTTGACAATCCTGGAGCAGCATCTCTTTTACAAGCTGGGAGTGGTGAAGAAGTACAGTAATATTATTGCTCTGGTCTTAATTTCTTCCTTTGGCAGCTGCTAAGAGTCAATTTTGGAAACAGGGTGCTGGGGTCAGTGGGATTTTGACTAGTCCTGCTTTAGCATGTGAAAAGTTAGCTGTTCCTAACTTGGAATGTCTCTCTCCCTTTGACCAGGTATGCAATTGTTCGGTTTAACCAGTATTTCAAAATGAAACAGGAGGTGATGACATTAACTCTTCCTGAGTAATGAAGAGGAGGACTCTTACCAAGTGGATAGACAACCCCTGAATCTTTTCTGAGAACAGATACTGGAAAAAAAAGCTAAACATTTGTTGAAGTGCTGTAATGCTCACTTGGTGGTTCTTGCTTTATAAATAATGCCTCTAGACAGTCCTTCAATGTTAAATTTATTATGAAGAACATACGTACTGCTGTTGATATAAAACGGATTAGAAACTTGCTAAATCTATAAAAAGTTGTAGAAATGGCAATTTAATCCTTCTTTGTAATTTAACATATGTTGTATGTGAATTATTTATTATGAGTTTAACATGATTCCATTGCTGCTTTCATCAGTTTTTGTTAAAGTTGGGTGCAGACAGTGAAGTTGTTCCAAAGGATTCATTTAACAACTTATTTTATTGAAGTTGCATTAACTTAAGCTAAAGAAGACATGTCAGAGACAATTCTTCTTTTAGAGGCCTACGAGCAGAGGGAGTGACAATAGACTTGAGAGATCTCTAGTGTGGTACAGCTAGGGAGAGGGGTTAGGATGATCTTTATTTTTCCCCTTTTTGTTTTTAAAGGTGGCTTTCCACATGATGGTACTTCTCTTTTGCACAAGAATCAAGCAGCTTGCTGAAATGATAAATAACATTTTGACTTCTTTTTTTTTCATCTTGATTGAGCTGTAGAAATGTTCAAGTTCTGTGACCACAAGATTCTCTGAGGATTTTGTACCAATCACTGGTGTTAGGTGGACAGCCTGCCACCCCGAGCTCCCATGGGAAAGCTGCTTGTTTATTAAGTGTACTCTTAAAATCAAAAGACCACTATTCCAAATCTCTCTTCCTTTTTGAAACTTGATTCTAGGTTTGAGCACTCTCCTGGTGTCTGTATCTGTTGTGCTCCAGTGGCAGAATGGACTGTTGGACTGGAGATAGGAGAGCAGAGATCCTGTTGCACTGGGGAGCAAGACACAGGTTTACAGTTCCTGTAGTGATGACAAATTTCTGCTTTGTCATCTTCTAACCTTGGACTCTTAAAGTCTTAAATGCCTGGTCCTGTAGTTGTGCAGATTCTGGTATGTCTGATGGTTCTTTTTTTTCTGTCAGCAAATTGTTTTTCAAAGCCTCCAGTTTGAAGGACAGTATGGAAAAGTGTATGACTTGAGCAATGAGGCTTTGATCATCACACACTCTTTATTTCTTAAAGCTATTATACCAAGAATGGTCTGGATTACAAAATGTTAACTGAAATGTTTACTCAATGGAATAGTGCATAAGTTTGTGTGGAAAAGAGGCTTTAACTCTGAAAGGGAGGGTGGGATTGGGGGGCAGGAGATGGGAAGGAACCCACAGCAGAAAACTCAAGCCCAGCAGTGCAGTTTGGGGCTAGGCAGGCATGAACTGGACTCTGATGATACTCTGAAAAACTTTGCACTTTGGTCACACAAGTGCCCACATGTACAAAGTCTGTGCATGTGCATGAACACATGCAAACACAAACTTACATGGGGAGTCTGTTGTACAGACTCCAGCAAAGATATTTATTCAGAATTGCTTTATGGCACATGGCAGTGTGTGTGTGTGTGTGTAGCATGCACACATGTACATACAGATGTGCTTTACAAAAGCTTGGAGTGATTCAGGACAAAGAAAATTCATGTGAATGAAAAATCTTCACCATTAAAGACCATTTCCAATGGCGTTCTGTTGTTTTACAAAAGCATGGTTTAGGATTTGTTTTTCCTCTTGTTTATATTAATCTCTGAATGTTTCCGTTTTATTTTTATTCAGTCAAAACCTTAAAAATCTTTATACAAATGGGAGAACTGGGATTTTTTTTTTTTTTTGTAACTTGAAATGAGGTAACCATTTTCATTAGCTGGAGGCTACTATACTGGACAAACTCTCTTTGATTTGAAACAAATAGCTAAAATAGACATTTATAATTTACTTTGTAGCAGTTATCAAGGATGTTGCTAGAGCTCATGAAAGCACTGAAGACCTTAATCTCCTGTACTTTCTCCCTGTGGACTTTATTGACTTTCAATGAATGATACCCTGCTGTCTTGTATTTCCTTTAAGTTCAGCAAGATGTGCTTGGAACTGAGATTACTAAAGATTTTTGAACTCTTTGTTACTATTTTCTTCCAAGCAGTGGCTTTATTTCCGACAGTGTTGCTTTGTATTTGTGAAACATTTTGAAAGAAGGCTGTGAAGTTCATTTGGTCTTGGGAAATCCAACAACTTGACAGATCCTAAGTTTCCCAATGGCTGGCAAAACACATTCCTTTTTCAGGTACCAGTACTACTTAGGTTTGGAGTTACTGTAATTTTTGTCACTAGTATTTTTGTTTGTATAGCTCAAGTAGCAATAACTGCAGGAGTGGAAGTTTGCTTCCGCAGAACCAAAGCTTTTCCTGAGTGCAGCTCAATCTCATCCTTGTGGAGTGAATCCTGTGAAAGCACTTTGAAGCAGGTAGCAAATAGTCCAAGCTTTTCCTGAGCCACTTGGAAGGAACACGAGGACTGTCACAGGTTACAGTGGTTGGCTTTGCAGGACTGATCAAGGCTTTAAGTTTGCACCTTGGAATTCGCTTCAGACACTTCAACACTGCTCTGCATCAGCTTTCTCTCTCAAGAGAAGTGCAGGTTAAATCCATTTGTGATCAGCTCTGAGGAAATACTGTAAAACATCTCCCAGATTGAAATGCCAGTTACCTTGAGCCTTGTTCCACATCCGTTTGAGCCAGTAGCACTCGGATATCCTCATTCCCTGAGGAATATCTACAGATGCATGAAGTTGGAAGAAGTAGTTTGCATTGCAGGTGATAAGGTAGCTTGAAACTGTGAATACAGGACATTCTGAATGTAAGTTAGGTACTAGAGAACATGTACTTGTTTCACTTTATCTCGGTCTCTGTAATAGCAACATCAAGATATTTGAATTAGGACAAAAAAAAAAGTGACTGAGCTCTAGAAACATCCTGTAGTAATTTTGACTGTGACTTGCCAAGAAGATACTCTGTTGCCTTTGTTAAGCTAAGGGCATGAATGCCAAAATTAATAATTCTTGCTGTAGTTAAAGCTATATTGTAAATATAAAGAGGATTATTAATCTGGGCATTCTTGCAGAAATAGCATCAAGTCAATAGACCGTAGTGGCCTGGTTGCTTTTGTAAAGCAGAATAGTGTGATTTTTTTTCCTTCTCATTTCTGCAGTCAGATCTGGCTAATCCAGGCCTAATTTCTTAGGTCACCCAAGCACTAAAGATTTCTGAACGGTCACTAGTCTCCTGTCATATAATTTTAAATACCTTCATTGACAATTGTTGATTTGCTTTTTAAAAGGACGTACCAAATTTGCATTAACCAGGTCTGACTGTACATGTAAATACAACAGTGTAAATAACCATTTGTAAATTAGTGTGAATTGTACTCTATCTTGCATTTATGGACTTGTGTATTGCATTGTATTCTCTCCTATTTTGTAGAAATTTTGATGTAAAGAAGAAATCTAACTCTGTGTGCAGACTTCTTTTGTTAAATTGACTTATAACGAAGCATAATACTTTTCCTGTTAATTTGTAGCCTTGGACACCCAGTGTCTTTTTTTTCCCCATTAGCTTTTTTGAAATCTTGCTCTTGGGAATGATTCTGGGAATAAAGAGATTTATACAGTACTTAGATTAAGAGAAAATCTGTTCCAATAATAGGGCAAACCATGTGTCAGAGGTATATGCAGTACTGGTGGGATAGGGAAAGCTGTTAAAATTGTTTATTTAAACTTCCAGAAATTTCCTGTACATCCTTGAATGCTGTTGGCTTCTAAACTAAGGGTGTTGGATTGAAGCACTCCTGAAGTGTGTGCTCCCATGGGGACACTGACTGAGGTAGCTGTGATAGGAGTCCCTCAACTGAAATACTTTTGGTGGATATAGCCTTCTAATAGGATTAGTTGCTAACTTGTAAATGCTTATACTGAGTGCCCAAATCACTCATATAGTTCTGTCAATTAATTTACCTCAACACTAAAACTATTGGTACCCCTTTGGAGTATTTAAAACTTAGAGCTGGGATATTTTCCCTGTGTGTGATTCCCTCCCCCTCTTCCTTGTGCCCACAACTCTACTTCTTTAGCATAAACATGAATATAAAATCTTCCTTTGCATACTTGGCTATCACTATTTCCTTTTGAACTAAAATTACATTGATTTGTCAGTACATGACTTCTTACCAGAATTTTTTGGGTGTAAAATAGTCCCTTTCTGAAGAGGCCTTTAACATTGGAAACACAGACATAATGGAAGGATAGTTTTTTCCCTGGCTGTATTTCATCACTGTTGCCTTTCGTTGTCTGTTATGAACTCCATAGTGTCCTTCAAGCTGTTAGTTTGTTCTTCTCACTGGTGTTTAATACCTCAGCTGCAAAATTCTGGTTTGCAAATCTTGTTCTCCATCTGACAACTTGATCTTGATGCAGTTTGTACAACCTCTCAGCCTTACCTGTGGTGACACTCTAAGTTACAAGGGTTCTGGGAAGTGAGTTTGTCCAAAAAGTACTGGTCAAGAGGAGGGATGGGCTTGGTAAATGTCAGTAAAAGGAAATCATTCACTTGGAAGCTCAAGTTTTTGCTGTAGCAAGGTATTGAATATGCTTGTTTACTCTCGTGGTTTAAGGACAGGAGCAAATTATAAAGGGTAAAGTTTGTTCCAGAATAAAGTTCAGATTTCTTTGAAGCCTTTGATAGGTAACAAAATCTTACAAATACTCTCTTGTTACTCATACCAAAAGAAATCTTAAAATTGGGTAACTTTTTGATTCAATAAAAGTTCTAAACCGCAGTGGCACGATAATCTCTTGTTTAGGGCAGTCCTTGTCGTTGGCAGAGGAGCTTGGCCATGTCTTGTGTCTGTGTTTTAGGTGGCTGTGTGTTCCTTGTTTCCATGTTTTTTGTTATTTGTTGTGTTCTGAGATTGCTAAACTGCTGCACTTGGCAGCTCTATTCAGTCATCTTCCACACCAAGCAGGTTGTAATTGTGGTAGAGGAGCAGAAAGCATTTTTTCAGGGCTTGAGGGAAGTGCAAGGCTGATGTGGAGCAGTCTCTCAGATGGTTTTTTCCTCCCTCTTTGAGACTGTGAGTGGCAAACTGATTGATGTCAATAGTTGTGAAAGACAGGAAAAGCCAAGACCTTTGAGCTTGTGCAAGGTAGATGTTCTGTTAGCCAAACACAGGATCTTTAGGAAAGGGGCTCTCAACAGTGAGAAATCACACTATTCCAGATGGAATGTGTTGGATTAAACCAGACTTTGTGGCTTAGAGGCCTTCAGTGGGAAGGAAAATGTGTGAAATGTTTGCACAGGCTGGTTGGAAGGAGGTGCTCCATCCAAGTGAAGTGCTGAGACACTGCAAAAGGTATTGTTTGATTTTTAAAAAATTTTTTTTCTTTTTAGGTGACTTTTGCAGTTGGTCTGATCCATAGAGATTGTGTAATTAGGAAACCAGACAACCTGGGGAGAGAGGGAAGAGACTGTTCAAAAAATAATTTATAAAAAAGGAAGCATCTTTGTAGCTGATCAGTTTGCAATACACTGTGTTTTGGGCTTTTTCTGTGTATTTAATGGTGTGGATGGTGCTCTGCACCAAATTCTTTAATTAAGGGTTTTATTACTATTGGGAAATGTCAGAAAACTGACTGGGATGGCCCTGAAGACCAAAGGGATCTTAGATGGCCAGACTTCACCAGATGACCACATTTTTGATTCAAGGTTTCACACTCTGTTTCTGCAACCTTTTGAAGTTGTCAAGCTGCTATCACAGTTTCCCTGTGGTGTGGAATTTAGTTCATGGACTTCCCAAACATCTTTGATTTGATGTTTATAGAGAGATGACACAGAGGGAAAACTTCATGGGAATGAAAAGGAAAGGAAAACAAGTTACTTGAAAGCAAACTTTGACACAAATGCTGAAATAACTGCAGCTCCTGCACCAGCCTATTTTTGTGGCATTGCAACTGTGTTTGTCCTCTGTTAAACGGTTTTGAGTTTTTCCCACTTAGAGACCCATGCAAAATGCAAGATGAAAGAGACCTTGGAAGAGAAGCGTGAAAAATATCGTATAAAATGGATAAAATACAGTGTGAACTGGAGAAAAAGTATATGTTTCTAAATTTTTGGTAGTAGTAATTCTTAAGTGTAATCAGAAAATAAATGTCCAGTCTTTGGTGTGTGAAAGATTTCTTTTTTTTTTTTTTTGTAGCAAGTTTCCATTTACCATTTTGTATCACAGTGTGGTAGTTGATGCTGCTGCTTTGTACACAAGTGCTTTGAATGGTCTCAGCACAGAGAATGTATCCAATCTTCCTGAGGTGTGACTACAAGTTAGAGCCGCTGGTTCTGAGCCTCTTCATCTAAAACCCTTTGAACACTTGCAGCCACAGGGCCGCAGCATGTTAGGAATATGTTCCATTTTGTGTCATTTTCTTTGTTACTGCGGGTTTCTTTCAGTGTTTCTTTTAAACACGAGTCCACTTGAGTCCTGTGAGTAAACTAAGCTCAATTTATAAAAGAGCCTTTGTCATCTTTTAGCACTGTCATCCCCCCAAAAGAGTCCCCATGCCCCTTGTATGTTGTGGTGTTTAGGTGCATCATTTCTTCATTGGAGTGAATTGTATTTCTTTTGAGCTAAATGTGATTGAAACTATTCTAAGGCCTTCTACCACTGATTAAATGAAGTAATGTACCTTTCAAAGAGATTTATATTCTGTAAATAATTTCAAACTGCAACAATAAAGTTGGTTTCTAATGGCTCTGTTAGCATATATTGTGATGATTTTGCTTTCCCCAGGTTTGAAAACGCTTGATAAAGGACAGCCAAGAGTTCTTAAAGGGTTTTTTATTTGTGTCCAAATGCATACCTCTCCATGGGATTGACAATGCAGCTAAAAATAAATATTTTGAGCCAGAATTTGGCTTGCACAAAGTTAACTGTTAACAGTTTTGCATATTGAATGGGTTTGGTCATTGTCTGCTGAAATTTAATGTGGGAGACAGGAATTCGATGGAATGTGGCTGTGAGGAGGGATCACTGCCACTGAGGAAAAGGAGGAAAGCATGCAAAGTTAGGGCTGCACTGGAGTTTAATTTATGCCTCATTAGGGCTGTTTGAACTCTAGGGGACCATTTTATAGGCTGATCCTTGATGCTGGAAATAAGCTCTGCATCCAGTGCCAGTGGCACAGGGTTGGATACTTGCTTGTGGATCAGCTGGAGTGTGTTCAAGGCCAGATTGGATTGGGCTCTGAGCAACCTGGGGTAGTGGAAGGTGTTGGAACTGGATGATCAGGCCTAGGCACATCCCCAGGGTAAGTTAGAGGCATGGTTTTTACTTTTCATCCTTCTTTTCTGTGGATGCTTTTTTCCCCCCCTGTGCTCTGGGAAATAAAGCAGGATGTCAGACTCCAGCACTTACCCACAGGTGGCAATGGAGCTGCAGGCTGTGTCTCGTCGTTGGAGAAGCTTTCCCAAGACAGTTCCTTTCTGTAGTGCAGCGTGTCATACACTGAGTTAAACAGGAAAAAGGGGGTTCTTTTATCTCTCAATGAGTTGCAGCCAAGATCTGTAATTGCCTTGCTCTTAATATTGCATAACTGTTAGCAAGACTCAAGCCAAGCATTAATGAATTTCATCAGAACTTCATTTTTTAATGAGCATCATTAATCATTAGTCATGCATGCTACAACCTACACTTTCTAAAGTGGGGCTTTGCCAGTCCTGCTGCACTGTAAAAACAGCAGCATGTCCTCCCCAGATTTTATCAGTGAAATAACAAGAAAAGGCTGTGGAGAGAGGGAGACACAAAAAAACTTTTATTTGACCTTTTAAAGATGCTCTCTGAAAGCTGGGCTGAAGCTTCAGCTTGTGAGCAGCTGCTGCTCCACTTCTCTCTGGGCTGTGGTGACAATGTGAGCACCCTGAAGCTGCTCTAAGCTGCAGTGTTGATCCAGCCTCTGCACATGGATTTACTGGGCTCCTTTGGCTCTTGTTACAAAATTCAGCGAAGCTTTGAAGGTAAAACTTCAAAGTAAGTTTGGAAAAATGCTTTCTAGAGGTGTACTGGCTGGTCTTTACTCCTTTGGATTGTGCAACGGGTTGGGTTTAAACGCTGCAGAAGGAGCAGTGGGTTCCTGGCTGTCCCAGCACACTTGTCCAGATTTAGCAATTCTGGTAACAAGCAAGTGGCAATGTTTTATCTGCACCAAACTGCCTCACAGCTCCTTCATGCTGCTTCTGCATAAAGCAGAGCTGACTTAATTCACCCACCTCTGTGAGTTAAATTGTCTTGCAGGTGCCGGACTGGTAGAGCTGTACAGGAAACAAAAGATTTTCCTTGGTGTGTCCTATGGATGCTTCATGACCTGCAACTCCTTCCAGGCAGCCAGGGACAGGACAAGAGCAAATGGCCTCAAGCTGCACCAGGGCAGGGTCAGGCTGGACATCAGGAGGAATTTCTTCACCAAAAGGGTTGTCAAGCACTGGCATGGGCTGCCCAGGGAAGTGGTGGAGTCATCATCCCTGGAAGTGCTCGAGAAATGACTCCATGTGGCACTTATGGTTTAGCTGAGAAGGTGGTGCTCAGTCCAAAGTTGGACTCCTTGGTCTTGGAGGTCTTTTCCCACCTTTATGGTTCTGTGATTCCAAGTCTGACCCAACAGGTGCAGTCTCTCACTGCTGTTGCTGACTAGAAACAAGATTTCAGAAACAGATTAAGCCAAAGAAAACTAATCAAATGGTGTCTAATAATTCTGCACAAGGAAGACCTTCAATAAAGTTTTGATTTAGAGGCATGCTGAAATGATGAGTTCACCATGTTGATAATTACCGTGTTTCTATGGTCAGTCAGACTCACCAGTAAAAGAAGTTGCTTCATTTTTCCTCTGAACTTGTCTGCTTCAAACTCCTTTTTTAAACTCTATCCTTAAAAAAACCCAGTAACCTTTTATCCTCATTTTCCCTCATCACTTTTCAGTCTTTGATGGGCAAAATACCAAAGGGCACTAACTTGACTTATCCTTTCCTCAGTGTATTTTTCCACTCCCACAGTTTTATGTTGTTGATATCAGAGCAGGACATCACTTTCCTCTGATCCCCGCTGAGTATCTTGCTTGTTTTTCTCCTGCTTTCATTTACTGCTCAGTTATTTGTTCATTAAAATCCCTGTCCTGACACAGCAGAGTTTTTGGTGGGGGAGGGACAATGTCTGGATTTTCCTGGCTTGAAAAAGCTGGTATTTGAGTCACCGCTCTTCCCAAAGTGATCCCCACCACACTGTGATGGCCCTGGTCACTCTGCTAAACTCCTTAGTGCCTGGAAATTATTCAGAAGTGTTTTTATATATAAATATATATTTTATTATATATAAATATATATAAATATATTCTGATCAGGATCACAGATCAGAATATCAAATAGCACTGGCCTGTGAACTAATCCCTTTCATCATATAGTTGACTCACAATAATAATTCACCCCTGACAACTATTTTTTGAGATCTGTGAGTTAGCCAGTTTTTAATTAGAGCTCAGCAAAACAATTCTTCTGTAAAAAAGAATTCTGTTTGTCAAAATCCAAATGTTTTGCAAGAATGTGTCAATTTCGACAAATATTTTTAACAAGGAAAAGTCAAAACATTTCATTTTTACTTTCTTGATTTATTTTAATAATATCAAAACATTTTGTTTTGATAGAAGATAAAATTGTTTTGACTTTATCATGTTTTCATTTCATTTTCTTTCTATATTAAAGTATCTTTAACATGTTTCATATGAAATACTCCAGCTAACGCATCATCTTTAACATAAGAGAAGCTCAAATGAGATGGATAAACATTATCCAAATGAATTATTGGAAATATGTTCATTGTTCTAAATTAAACTGAAAGCAAATTTTAATCCATTACTGATTTTTGAAGTCACAAAATTTTGCTCTGATTTGGAAACCTTTTCAGCTCCTCTCCACAGCCCTGAATTTTCTGCAAGGTAAGTTTGCAATCTTGATCTATTTAACACCCACTCTGTAAATGATAAGCAGTAACAGAGGGTTAGTTACAATAATAACATTGCTCCACCTACTAAAGTGAGCTCATTTTGTCACTTTATAATTGGAATAATATATATTTTAAAGTTTTGGTTGGTTTTTTTCTTTAAGTTTTAGCAATTCACGTTGTGTCCTTACAATTCTTCATCTTGAAGGGTCATGGTTTAAGAGGTTGAAGCTGTAGTCTCACACATCACAGACACTACACACCAGGTGCTGCAAAATTAGAGCCATTCCAATGAAACCCAGCAGTAAAACTGGGGAATTCTCTCCCAAATTTCCTGGCAAACACACGAACAACGTGCAGCAAAGGCTCCAGCTGTGCCACTCACCACTTCCCATCAAGAGGAGCCCACCAACCAAAGGTTGTTTGGAGACTCCCAGTCTTGGTGCAGTCCTGGGCAGGAGCGGCCTGACCCCCAAAAGTGAAATTTTGAGAGCACTCATTTTCAGCCAGGGCATTTCTTGGTCCAGCTTATGGAGTGGCCATGGGACCCAACAGACTGGAAGGCCATGGTGGGAGGCTGGGATCCAAAATGAGACCAAAGCTGGGCTTTTGGGCAGCAGTCTCTGGCTGGGCTGGGCTGTAAGTGGTGATGGTGGCAGCTTTGCTGTTCCTGGCCACCAAAATATGAAACACTGCAGTGTGGCAGGGTCAGGTATCCTCTGATGGCCAGCTGGGCAATAAGAGAATGGCTTGTCCAAGAATGATTTTTCCATGTTGTCCATGACTGGAGTGGAAGAGGAAAAGAAAAAAGGACATAATAAATTGCATGGCTGAGGAATGGAGTTCAAAACAGGCTTATAAATGGAAGGAATAATAGTGAAGAAATGAAGGATGGAGGAACCAAGAAAAATAGAAAAAAAGTCTTACATAAAACCAAAGATAAAGTTCCAGTATTTTCCTTTGCAGGTAAATAATTAATTTGAGAATTATCCTCAAAGGAGAAATCTGCAGTGTACTTTATCATCAGGTCTGTTTATGCGAGCTCAGATACAGCCTTGGGCTTCTGGGAGGGCTCTTGTGTGACAAGGACCATAATAAAGTTGTGTGTCATGCTCCCTTCTGTCCTTCTGTCAGATCTTCCATGGTGTTTCTTCACTTCAGGCATAAGAAAATGGACCTGATCTGAATAAAACTGGTAGAAATGTTGCAAGGAGTTTGAACATCTTTCATTTTTACAGGCTTCAACAATAGATGGTGAATTCTGAGTAAGACATGGGTAGTGACATTGTGAGCCAAAGGCATGCCTGGCAGAAATTCCTGCTGAGATTCGCCTCAGTTGCTCAGGTCAGGAGGAGTGATCTCATTTTCAATGGAAGTCTCACGGGCAGGAGTGGAGATACTCATTTATTGAAGATGAATATTCCTGTGAACTATGGAGGCTTATTTTGTAAAAATGGAAATATTCCAAGCACAGCCTCTGTTGGCACAGGAAAGAGCCACAGCCACAGGCAGAACCAGGCTGATTCTGTCTCTGAGCTCATTCCCAGGTGTGGCTGTGCCTGCTCCACTGCACACCCATCATGTGCAGGACACAGAAATGCTGAAGTGTCATTGACACCTCAGCTCTCTTAATCCCTGAGTGTGTGACAAAGGAACAAGTGAAAGACTTTCAGATCAAGAGGGATGCTAAAAGCTGCAGGCTTCCCTTGACCTGGAAGTTAAATACTGTTTATCATTTTGCAGTTCAGATGTAGGTAATGAGAGGCACAACAACATGGTGATCTGCCAAAGCCCATTCCAGGAAGGACTACAAATTAAAAGACATTCTGGGACAATGGGGAGCCTGTGTCAAAGCTCCAGATGATGTTAGGCAGCCTGGCTCTCTCAGCCCTCCCTCTCCTTTGGATGTCTTCCCTCCCCTTATTGCTAACACAGCACAACAATCTTTATAATGAAGGGCCAGGTCTTCAGCTTGTGTTCAACCACCAAAAATCCCTGGAGGCTGACAGGTTCAGACCAGCTGAAGCCCCAATACCTGACCCTTCAGGCCCAGTGCAGCAGCTGGAGACCAGTGCTGCTGCTTGGGAGTGTGAGCAGAGGAGACGAGCAGAAGCAAAACCAGGGATTTGCAGTGTTCTCCCCTCCCACGACTGGCTCTGCTTATAAACCAGCACAGTATCCTTACCCAAACAACACATTGGATTCTTGTCAGCCAATTTAAAAATAGATTGCCAGGCACAATCCTGTCTTTTACTGCAGTTTCTGGCTATCATATAGGTTCTTCGTTTCAGCTTCTGTGCTCCCCTGTCTTTTCTCCTTCACTCCCCTCCTCCTGTCCCTGCTGCAGCCTGGCTGAGTTTCTGCCCATGACAAAGGAATAATTGCTGAGTCCTCGTAGGACTGAGACTTCTCAATCTGAACCAGGTGTAGTTGGTGCCCAAGGGTCCCCAGTCACCTCTTCTACTGCTACACAACACTGCAAGGGATGGCTGGAAAAAATCAGATTAAGGCCCTCATGGGGCTTTCCTTCCACATAAGACCCTGTTGCTGTGGAAAAGCACAGTGAGGGGAGGAGAGGCAATCTAGAACCTGCCTCTCTGGAGTAAGTGGCATTTTAAATGACCAAATGGAGTTAAGAGTTGACTGAAGATTTTACTCTTGCAGAGGAGCTGGAGGCATCTGCTCGCTAATAAATGTGTGAAGGAAACAATTGCATGTATCAAGCTGCTGGGGGAAGAGAGCCTGCTTTAAAACCAGTAAGTCATAAATAAGCTTCGAGTGAAGCCTTTCCATTATTAATCCAGGCTGGGGATGAGCAGATGGAGCAGCCCTGGGAGAAGGACCTGGAGGTGCTGGTGATGAGAGCTGGACATGCCCTGGCCATGAGCGCTGGGACCCAGAGCCCCCTGTGCTGGGCTGAGCCCCAGGGTGGGCAGCAGGGGAGGGGGGTTCTGCCCCTCTGCCCTGCTCAGATGAGACCCCCCTGCCCTGCAGAGCTGCATCCAGCCCAGGAGCCCCAGCACAGGAAGGACAGGGAGCTGCTGGAGCCAGCCCAGAGCAGGGACACCAAGGGGACCAGAGGGATGGAGCAGCTCTGCTGGGAGGAAAGGCTGAGGGAATTGGGATTGTTCAGCCTGGAGAAGGGAAGGCTTTGGGGTGACCTCATTGTGGCCTTCCAGTGCCTGAAAGGAGCTGACAAGAAAGATGAAGAGAAATTATTTACAAGGGCCTGGGGTGACAGGGTAGAAGGGAATGGCTTCACACTGACAGAGAGTAGGTTTAGATGGGATATTAGGAAGAAAACGTTCCCTGTAAGAGTGGTGAGGCCCTGGCACAGGATGACCAGAGAAGCTCTGGCTGCCCCATCCCTGGAAAAGTCCAAGGCCAGGTTGGATGGGGCTCTGAGCAACGTGGGAGAGTGGAAGGTGTCCCTGCCCATTGCAGAGGATTGGAACAAGACAATCTTTAAGGTCCTTTCCAACACAAACCATTCTGTGATTCCCAGCAGCAGGCAGGTGCCTAAACCTGATGGGGTGGGAGCAGCCAGCAGCTCTGTAGCCCAACTCAAAGGTGGGAATAATATGAAAAGTAAAAAATTATAATAGAGGTAATAGAAAAATGATCATGAAACTCCTCCCCCACCTTGTGTGTAGAAAAACAACAGCTTGGTCAAAGTGGAAAATTTGATGTAATGGACATTCCAAGGGAAAATATCTGTTTTCAGTTCTGTATCATGCACCAAGACTTAAATTTGTTACTGTTTTGGTTTTCTCAATAAAAATATTTTCTTAAGCAAGAAAATTTTGTTTGGTTTCTTTTTTCTTTAAAAAGAAAAAAAATTATTTCCAAAGTACAGTTAAACTTCAAAACTTTTTAATAGTAGCCACTGGTGAAATATTTGGCTAAAAAATTGCACATGCTATTTTCAGCTTCAGTGTTTCAGCTTGTACACGTCCAAACCTTTATGGTTTGAAATTTTGGACAAAAGAATATCATATTAATATTTAAGAAGAAAAAATTTGGAGCAAGATTGCCTACCCTGTCAACATCTTTCATTGAAAGGTAACAAACTTTTACCTCAGCTATGGAACTGCTCTCCCTGTAGAGCAGTAACATAATACCCAAAAATACACTTTCTTTATTGTATAGTGGTGCTGTTACTGGCAGTGACTAATCTCTCTAGAACTCAAAGTCCTCTCTCCATCTGCAAAGCTGAGGTGTCACCTCTTCAGGAGAAATAATCTTAACCCAGGCTGCTTTTGAAATACAAGTGCTTACAGTGTTCCTAAATTTTTTGCAGGCTTAGATACTTAGATCTAAAGTACCATTTTAATTCAGTAAGTGACTCCTTAATTAAATTAACAACACCCCCCTTTCCTAATCAGTAGATTGTCTGTCTCTTATTCTGAGTCATATTCCAAGTGACAAAAAATTATTACATTTTCTCTCATTAACACTGCAGAGCAACAGTAGCAATGACTGACCCAGATGCTCTTTTGCTACAGGAAGAGAGTTTTACTAAACTTTATTTATATCCCCCATGAAAATTCAATAAATCACATTTTTAATGGAGAACCTAACTTTTTCTTGAAGGACCTTTAATGCCAGTGGTGCATAAGGAAGATGTTTTGCTTACAGCACTCAGACAGTAAAGAACACTGATAGAAGAGGAAAAATGATTAGATTTTGATTCAGGTGCCTACAGATTTTGAGATAGGGGCCTAAATTTTTGTGTCTAAGATAAAAAGTCAGCCAGATGCTCCCTAAGGTCTGTGGGCAGTGATAGAGCAGAACTGATATTTTCAGATGGACACGGAAGAGAGGAGTTACAAATCCCAGAATCCCAGAATCACAGAATCCCAGAATCACAGAATGGTTTGGGTTGGAAGAGACCTTTGAGGTCATCTCATTCCAACCCCCTGCCCTTCCACTATCCCAGGTTGCTCAGAGCCCCATCCACACTGTCCTTGAACACTTCCAGGGATGAGGCATCCGCAGCTTCTCTGGGTAAGCTCTTTCAGTACTTCCCTACTCTCTGAGTAAAGAATTTCTTCCCAACATCTAATCTAAATCTCTTGTCCTTTTGTTTAAAACTATTCCCCACGTCCTATCACTACCTGCCTTTATGAAAAGTTACTCAGAGGAGATTTTCAGTTCATCTGAAATGTTGATTGCATCTGTGCATAAGACCCTGCAATTGTGAAATGTGAATATGTGTGGAGAGCTGGGTGAGTCTGTGTCAGGGTGCACTTGCAAACCCTGGGTGCTGTGCACAAGAGCAGGGGTTTTTCAGCTTGGGTGCTCTGTGCTGTCTTCTCAGTAAATGGATTTCACACCTTTCAATGAGAAGATTGATTGAATCTGCCTGAAGTAGTTGAAAACCTGGTTTCATCTAAAGCTTCCTTGTTTCATGTCTCTAACCTTCTCAAACGTTCACCATTTGGACTGGAATTTTCCATGCCAGTTTTGCATCCAAAGGTGATTTTATAAAGGTCACTGTGATCAAAGGAAAGAGGAGGGTTCTGTGTTTTTACTTGTTTGTTTTTGAGAAAGAGTAGATTACTTGTACTTTTTTTCATGGGTAGCTCTGCTCTCTGGAGAAGAACATTGCATTTTGCCTCCTCTCCATGCAGACTTCTCTGGATTTAGCTTATTCACAGTTGCTCACTGCTAAAGCTTGTTCAATGAGATGATGAGTTCAATGTGCTCTAGGAGAAAATAGGACTAAAACCTGAGGCAGACTGGCTGCCACCCCCAACCGTCTGCAGCATTTGGACAGGAATCTTCCTTTCTATTTAATTTAGGATGTGACTCTGATCAAGCTTTTCAAACTAATATTTTATTCCACTCTGCAATATAATCTATATAATCTAATAGCAGTTTATGTCCTGCAGGGGCTTGAGCAGCAGGAAGGAGGGCTGTGCTGGGCTAATACCCCACTCTATTCACTTGCTTCTGTGAGTTATTTCCATTTCTTACCCATCATCCACATATCTGGAAATCTCCAGGGCAGCCTGAGTTTATGCACAGTGAGCTCCATAGCAAGGTCCCTTCTCAATTATTCCTTGGCATTGCAGCTGCTGTGGTTGAAAGTCAGGCAAACACAACCAGAAATACAACTCTGCTGTGTCTCTGCAGAAGTTTGTGTGAGGTGTTGACCAAAGGCTGTTGTCACACGGGCTTTTTTTGGTAAGTCCATTCCCAGTGTGAGTTTCAGTGTCACAGCACTGATGGTAGATCTGCTCATAACACAGACATCAAACATGTAGCCCCTCTTTAAAGTCCTTTAGATATATATGGCAAAAATCTATTTATTCCAACTGTCAAATTCAAAATTAAATACCTAAATCTGATTAGTAAAATTCATTGCAAATTTTTGTGAAAAAAACCAACATTTGCTGATTCAAAATACTACCTTAGAAAATTTAAAAGATATTACTATTGCAAAATAGATTGAAAAAATCAAAGTATGGTTTTAGGTGATTTGATCCACGTGGAAATAATGCATAACATTACAAACAACATCTACTTTTTTTACTCTGCAATAAAATATTAAAATACTTACTCTTTTAGAACATTGCTTCACTGAGACATTTCTCTCCCTAAGAACACAATGGATACTTTCCTGTGTCCAAATGCAACTCAGTCTTATTCAACCAATCTCTCCAATTCCTTTGCTCTGCCAGTCACATTCCTGGTAGCCTTTACTGCTGAATTACTTCCATAGGCTTGATAGACTTCATTTTTCCTGTGTTTTCCTCGTGTTGCCTCAGAACATGAGTCAGGCTTTTTTTAACAGGGATTTTAATTTTGTTTTATTTGCAAGGCACCTCTTTTTCTCACTGAAATTTCTTGTTTGCTCTTCCCTGTGACAGTGTGAGCAACCTTCCTCATGGAACAGAAAAATCTTTGTATAACTGAGGTTTAAAAGGCACAGGGCAGGCTCTGAACCTGGGGAGAGTAGCTGCAGATAGAAAGTTTTCTCACCAGATCCTGCAGGGTACAGGCAGCCCTACAGCTGGGTCTGAGGACACTCCAGTGCCAGCAGGCTGGGCAGCTAATTTGGGAACTCTGGGGTGACAGCAGTGTGTCAGACCCAAACATTTTCTGCCTCCTATGAAAAATAAAAAAGGAGTGCAGGAAGGGGTCTAATGTGTCATGGAACTTTCTCCTCCCCATTGCTCAGGGACTTTCTGAGCTGGAGACTTGTGGCTTTGTGTTCCACAGCCTGCAATAGATTTTCCACCATGAATTTGACGAATTACATCTTCAACCATATTATACTTTTGGCTTCCAGAATTATCTGTATTTGAGCTTAATTATGTGCCACATGGAAAAGTGCTTCCTCTGCTCGTTCCAGTTCTGTTGTAAGATAATTCATTTCATGGTCTTAGATACTGAGAAGGAGCCACAAATCTCCCCCTCCTGCCCTTTGCTGCAGCCACCAGCACATGGAAGATCAAGCTCCCTCTTCTCCAGGCTGGAGAGTCCCAGGGTGCCTCTGTTCCCCTGAACTGTGATCCAGCTGTTGCTCTATTATTTCTAGAAATGCTGTGTCGTTTTTTAGGGTAACAACAAGGCCTTGAAGCAGACACAAGCACAGTGATTCTCCTTCCCATTCTCTCTGCCCTTCCTTTCCCCATGGTTTTCTGTGTCCTATTTGCCTTTTCAACCTTCCTGCAGCGTGGGCTCCACGTTCCAATGGCACAGACACCAAACTCTTTCCTGAGTGATAACCAGTGACTCCACACCCCAGTGCACTTCTTTGCTTTTCTTGGTGTTTATGTGCTTTTCCTGGCTACCTTATCGCCTCCTCACCCAATAACTTTCTCCCCCAGATGGACCTTTGGATTTCTGAGATGCTGCCTATGCCAAATAGTTGTGCTGCTGGCTCCTGTCACAGTCCCAGCGTGGGAGCTGCTCTTGAGATGTTTGGGAGCTCGACTTGGCTACTGCTGCCCTGGGAGAGGTTTCTGCTCTGTTTTCACTCTCAATTTTGAAATGTGTCTCAAATGTTTCATAAAGCCCCTCAGTACCAAGTGAGTTCTCCCTGATGCTGCCTCCCTCCCAGCTCTCCCCTGCTCTGCTGGGATGGCTTTCACAGTTTTGTGTATTGTCCCCTTTGAAAAGCTGGGCTGTTTGTTTTGTACGTGGTTAGGCTGGAGCTGTTTCCTTCTCAAAGGCACAAATCAGCAAGCCTGACTTACATTCCTTGATTGGCTGGTTAAGCTGAGCCAAGATTCAAAACTCAGTCTTGAACAGAACTGAATGTGACATTTTCTTTTCCAGCTGCTTCCCTGAGTTTAAAATGCCACACGCTTGTGAAGGAGAGTCCTAAAATAGAGCTGCTTCTTCTAACCCTGGACAAGGCACTTTACCAACACAGGAAAAAAATGCATTTTTATAAAATTCCCCTTTCCATCCTTCAGGGTAAACAGGGTGTGTGCCCTCAGGGCTGGTGGGGCAGAGGGAGCAAAAGTCCTTGTGCCATGTGTGAAATATTGTGTCTGAACTCTCCATTTCTGTTAGTCTGCCCAAAGAAAAAAATCACTGGCACTGTAAATTCACAGTAGCACACACTCCAGTTATCTCAGCCCATGGCACGATGGCTCAAAGGAAGGCACTGGGGAACTGCTGGGGCAGGGATCAGTGCTGAAGATGTCTTTTCCAGGATGTTTTTTGTTACTACTGCCATCACATCTCATTGGGACATATGGATAGGACAATGACTACTTTATGCTGTGGTCTCCTTTCAAAACAAGAAAAAACCAGCACCCACAGAGTTGTTTTTATTTTGGCCAGCAGACATAATGGTATTTTTGCTGAAGGCACAGTGTGCAAGTTACTGAGCATCTTACAATTTTTTAACCCATGTGCAAAACCATACTTCCTGAAAAAGCAAAATACTGGTAATATTTAATTCACTGCAGCTGGCAACATTAAAAATCCTACTCTATGTATTAAGTTTATGGTGTGCTGCTGCTATTGCTGGTTTCCCACATTCCAAAACAATGCAACAATCTGTCTTCATGTTAAGCACAATAACGGTGTGAGGTTGTCGTGACTAGGAGTGATTGTTAAACAGATCTCCTTATTATATATAATTACCTCACTGTCTAAGCAAGCAGCCACACAGAGCAGCTTCATTTTTGTTGTGTTTAATTCAAATCTGACAGTATTACAAACTCTCAGAACACTGCAACAAAAGGACTTAGTATTCATAAAGTAATTTGTTGCTAATTTTGTCCAGTGCCTTAAAAGGTTGCTGGAAGTAGGGGACCACAAAAGAATCTACTGCTCTAAGCTGGGATTTTTATCACTTTCTAAATGACACAGTGAATGTCAGGGAAAAGCTGTGTGATAGTGGCTGAATGGGTATTGATGGTTGCTGTAGCACTAAATGAGGCATTGGCACCAAAACAGAGCCAAAGAACAAATCATCAATGACTTTTTCTATTTTACTCTTTCAGGGAGAAAAACTCACATCAAGACTCGCAGAACCTGAATTAGATTCGTTAAAAACAATTAGCTGAAGGAAACCTGCAGCAGACAAGCCCAGTTGTGCGCCCGTGTTCTCTCACCCATCTCTGCAGCAGCAAAATAAACAGGGGGCTCTAAAAAAGCACAAGGACAATTTTGTTCAGATCCTGGATGCTCTTTTTACAAACCTGACAAGCTCTGACACAATGCTGAAGAACTGCTGGAGGGAGCAAAAAACCCCCCAAAAAATCCAAAAAAACCAACTCACAAAAACCAGCCCAAAAATCTACATGGGAAGAGGGTGTTGCTCCTTGTGCCCACTTTTGTACACCCAACCCACTTTTCCATATCCAGCTCTGCTGCCTATATTAAAAAGCTGCTCTTCCTCATCTATGCATGGGGACAAGCTCTTCCAGCTGCTTCTGAAGGCAGGAAAAACAGCTCCCTGTGATCTCTGCTGTCCTAACCAGACTGAGTGCAACGCATGATGCATATTAAATATTGTATCTGATGCTTTGGCTGGTAATAGGAAAGATAACTGGGAGCCTCGCTGAATACTGCAGAAGGATTTCTCCATTTCATGTTAATACACTTGGGGTCTGAGAAATGTGACTGATTTTTTAATTTGCCCTGTGGTTTAGGCACCCACAGACACCTAAACCGTAACAACCAGTTTTTACTGGTGCGTGCATCAGTGTTTGTGGGACAGCATCCCAGGCTGGCCGAGTTCAGCTCTGTGACACATCAACAGCTCAGAAAGTGCAGAGAGTAGGTGGATCTAGATTTCTCTTTAAGCAGAGAGGGTCCAGGGACTTATAAACAACATCAGCTGGGGGGGTGGACTGGACTGAGGAGCAGCCTGGAAATTCCTGACGCCGCTTGGCTGGCAGGGCTGAGCTCAGTTCCTGCTAAAACCACAGCAGTTGTGCTCCAAAAACATGGAGAGTGTAGGATTAGAATGGAGATGAGCTCACTGGTGGGATGTGGACTCCACCCTGCTCTCTCCATGGTGGGTGATAGCTGCCATGTGCATGACTGCAAGTTCTCTGCCTCCTGACATGAGCTGAGCACCAGCAGTGACCTCATGGGCTTATTAATTCTCCTTACTTCATTTGACTTTTTTCACTTGAGTTTTTCATTTAGCCATCCAAAATTTTAATTCTCTCAGTATTTCTCAAGCTACCCTTGGGTCTTATTATCAGCAAAAAAAAAAGGGGAGCTAAGAATAATTTTGCTTACGCTGCTAGGGTAGAGATCAGCCTTTGGCAGCAAAGATGTTTGTAGTTCTACTAATAAAAAATCACTTATAAAAAAAAAGAAACAACCAATCAGATCTCATATAAAATGAGAGTTCATCCTCATCATCCCCTATCTATCCAGGTTTGTTTCCTGGCAGACCTTCAAGAAGAGACCACACCTCGCTGTGACAACATTTACACAGCATATAGGGAAGGGAAGAGCCAAAAAATATCCAACAGTCCCTATATACCAGACTGTTTCTCAGGGAAAGAAGCAGCCCAGGGTGATGCATCTGAAGGAGTCCAAGTGAAAAAACACTGATGCAATGCCTGCACTGTGGTAGCAGCAGGCTGGGAGATGGAAATGAATTATGCTCAAGCAGCAGTAGAGCTGCTTCCCGTGCTCTGTGCAATAAAGAGATTTTATTCTCTTTATTCCAGGGTCTCTCTTTTGGAGAACCCTGGAATATATCCAGCAGGAATGCATGGAAATAATATATGGAAGAGAAGGGAAACACCTTTGTGGCACAGCTGTGACCAAGAGCTTCTATGGGGTCACCTGTTTGAATTTGAGGCAGTTAACCAATGTCCCAAAACAGGAATTAAGGGGACGTGTCAGTAAAAGTGAATGAGCACCTACAGCTTGGGCAGGTCGATAAAACTCCCATGAGTAAATCACTGGAGCTGCTTCAGTAGCACATAGCAGCTCAGAAGTGTCATGCTTCACTTTTAGGGGCTGCACAGTTAATTGATAACCCAGGAACACATGAACCAACTGCACTGATAAAGAAATACTTGGCCTTGCTTAGAAGTGAGCACAGGTGAGAGCACAGTAGCCAAAGTCTATTCTTTCACGCCTCTCCCTGGGCTGAGAGGAAACCAGAGCATCCACACCTCAAATCCTGTCTTTAGTTTTGGGTCCCTCACTGCAAGGAAGACATTGAGGTGCTGGAGTGTGTTCAGAGAAGGGCAACAGAGATGGGGACAGATCTGGAGCACAAGTTTAATGAGGAGAATTTGAGGGAGTTGGGGGTGTTTACTCTGGACAAAAGGAGCCCCAGTGGGGCCCTTATGGCTCTCTACAACTCCCTGAAAGGAGGCTATAAAAACAGGGCTGTAGGAAATCAGTTTCTTCTGCCAAGTAGCAGAAGATGGGATGAGAGGTGATGGCCTCAAATTGCACCAAGGGAGTTTTAGATTGGACATCAGGAAAAATTTCTGCACTGAAATTTTGGTAAATCATTGAAACCCACTACCCAGAGAAGTTTTCAAAGACATTTGCATGTGGCACTTAGGACTGTGGTGTTGTGGTGAATAAGGGTGGTGCTGGACTAAATATTGGTTGATGACCTAAGAGGTCTTTCCAGCTTAAGTGATTCTGTGATTTGTGAGGCCAGCATGCCCTCCTGAGAAACAAGGTGTGCAGCCATCGGAAATGTCTTTTACTGGTTTTGCATTTTCAAATAACTTTTTGCACTGTATACTCTCTTTTTCAAACATTGAAAAGAGGCAGAGTTTTAAGGCAGAGAGTGACCATGCAACATCCTGCCTGCAGCCATGAAGGGGCACTGCAGGGATGGGAAAGGGAGCTCTCAGGAATGAAGGATGTTTCTCCTTTCCTGGTTTCACAGTGAGTTCATCATTGCAGGAATCTGTAACCAGCAAGTTGATTCAGTCAGTGAAGCAAAAATGAGTCAAAGCTGTTGAATGGCAGTGCCACTATCTTGGCTCCAACTCCAGGAAGCCTTGACTCTAAAAAAACCCACAACACTTTCCAGAAGAGAGAAGAAAAAAAAAAAAAAAGAAGTAACACAGATGAGAAGTTAAATGCCCCCACACCAGACACCTGGTCCTGGTGCTCAGTGTCCCTTTTGAGGCTCAGGGACACATAATCAGCAGGACCAGGGCACTGCATCTCCATAGGGGGCTTTAGGCACCCATGTCAGAGGGGCTGGAGGTGTAATTTGGGGGCAGGTAGAGTCCTCAGCAGAGAGCAGCGAGGAAGGAGAGATTTTAATTAGGTTATAACCTGATCTCCCAGACACCATCCCCCAAATTAGCTCTCAGGCTTTCTACCTGGACTTCTACTCTAGAAATCCCCTGTGCATGGCTGCTTGGGGTGGTTGTTGGTGCATGAGGAGGCCAGGCTGCTGTCCTGCTTCCAGGAGTGACACTGGCCCAGCCTGCTCCAGTGAAGGGAAGGAGCAGCAGCAGGAGTGCCTCCATCAGTGGCTGGCATTGCAGTATCATCAGGCAGAAGAGGTTAAAAATAGGACTTTGCAATCTAGTGAGCAGAAACATCAACCAGATGGAGGAGGAAGGAGAGAGGCGCTCTTCCTACTGTCTAGGTAAGGATTTTTGTTAAATTGTTGAGGATCACAAAGCTGGAGAGGAAGAAGGAGCCATGCAGCCCTGTGCCAGCAGGGTGTGGGGGATGCACACCAGCCTGGGCTCTCTCAGGGAGCTGCTGTCTGCCTGCCCATTGTGCTGTGGCTCGTGGGGGGCTGCCCTGCTCCTACCAAGGGTTGTGATGAAGGTGTGAGAGGCTGCAAGCAGCTTCTACCTGCTGGGGTAGGCGCTGTGTGTGCCGCGGGCAGTGGCTGAGTGAAGGCAGGAGAATGGCATACTTTGTGCCCTGTGTGCTGTGCTCAGGTGTGAAGCTTTGCCTGTCACCTGAGGCACATTTTGGCAAAGTGCAGGCAGGTCTGAGGTTGCTCAGGTCGTGCTGTGTGCTGGAATGCCACTGAGAAAGGCTTGGCTGGGGAGCCTTGGCACCAGCTCTCATCCCATGGAATGTGTGTGGCAGAAAACTCAGGCAGGTCTTTGTGCTGCCACATTTATAGTGACTTATCTTGGGAGGAAAGCTGCTCCTGCTGCCATGGAACAACTCAGGTCTCCTGTGCCACCATCCCCTCTTCTTCCCTCTGCCCCTTTGTTTGGTTCTGGGGCCCCCCTGCTCACCTGGAAACAGCAAATACATCCCAAAAGTTAGTGCAAGGTGAGGGTCACTTTCTTACCCAGCCTCGTTTATGCTTCAAATCAAAATTCTTAGGTGAATAATTGGACTTAGTGTTTACCTGAAAAAAATCCTGGTTACCAGGGAGTGCTTTATCTGCTCATAAGAGGTAAAAGAGGAAATTACTATGTCTTAGTTCCATTATTACACGTTGTATCTCCACATCATTCAGATGTCACTTTCTCAACCTCCCTCCCAGGGTGAAATTATGTAGTCATGATGGGAACTGCTGAGATGGTGGGACATGAGGCTGTTCTGGGGCTCTGTAGTTGTGCAAAGGGGTCACAGGCAGACACAGTGCAGTAAATTACCTGATATTTTGAATTTACTTCTTACAGCTTTCTTTCTCTCAACTTAAAATGGCTTCACTCCGTAAAAGTGAAGCTGTGTAGTTGTGGGTGGAAAGGTGCTCTGATGAAATGAGTGCTGCCTAATGGAATCAATACAAAAATATCTGGGACTAATTTTCGAGCTACTGTGACAGAAAACTGCGGAAGGAGGAGGGATCCTCTTGCAGATGGGCAAACCCTGTGACTCCCTCAGTTATCCCCCACTTAAAAGCTATCAATTTAGAGCTGTCCTGTGTGCTGCCCCGTGAATTGAACAAGCCTTTTCAGTCTTTAATTAAGGGTGACAAACTCTTTGAACATCACAGCATTCATCTGTTCATGTGTGGAAAGCCTGGTATAACAAAAGAATTTAATCAAACTACAAGCCTAATAAAGACTACATTGCCTGAACTAAATGATGTTATTGCTGCTGCAGCTCATAGTTTTACATTTAAAAAAGCGGGTCAGAGTGTTCATTCATCTTGATTAGCAATGCCAACCTAATTACTTCTGGAGGAAACAGTAATTAGCTGGAGTCTCACCTCATTAATCATGACATTCTTCTAGCAGACTATTTTTATCTCATAAATGGCTTGGATTGGAACAAGGTGTATATTTGAATTCTAGTTAATTGTACACAGCTTGCTGCATTACATTTCACATTTTTATCATTTAACTGCTTCCTTCCTGTAAACCTCTCAGCTATTTTTGTAGGCTGCTCTTGTTAAAGAAGAGGTGAATGGCCCACATAAGATAAGTCAGCTTTAATTATGGATGGAAGGAGATGAAGGTGTGTTCCAGCAGCAGGGAAATGGAGTCCCTGCCTGCACAGGAGACTGAAGAGATCTCTTCTCAGGCAGAAATCAGAGCACAACTTCTATTGCACTGACACTTAAGAGAAGTCTGGGCCAAGAATTTCAGTGGGGAAAAATGATTAAACACATCCTCGTTATTAAAGCCAGGTTCCTGGGGATGTCTCCATGTAGGCACCTTGAAGTCAGTGCATCTGAGTTGCCAGTCACTTTTGACAGTATTGGTTATTACAAGGTTTAAAAATGTACATTGTTAGTTTTGCATTTAATAAAACCAATGAGGAAGCAAGTTGCTTTTTTTTCTTTGTGTGTGGGGAGGTTGTTTTTTGAAAAGTTGTTTTAAACAACTTCTTAGTTTTACAAATGATGATTGCCTTATTTATCTGAGCTTTAAGAACTGGAAAGAAAGAGAGCCTGGAAGCCACAGTTCCAAATTCAGTTTACTAATAAAACTATTAGAGCCTGATTTTCTGGGGAGGATGATTATGGGTGCATCGGTCTGGGAACACCAGATTTTTAGAGGTAGTAAAAAAACTGGATCTTTGTATATATGCTTATAAAACATGCCAAGTGTGTCCCTGTTACTGGTCTACTGTGGAGAAAGTTCTCCTGCATGAGGCCATGCTTTATATATTTTTTTTTTCACGTCAAAATAAAGGGTATTTTTTCCTTTCCTACCACCTATCTTTTTAAACAAGCAGTATGTTAACCTGAAACAATGAGAGAAGATTCACAAAGAAACATAGGAAAAACAAAAGTTACTCTTTCATTTTTAACTGACAAATATTGTCAAGCTTGTACTTGGCATTAGCTGTATGCAATTTTACATTTCCAAAGCACACAAATGTTAGCATCAGCTTTTTATTTGCTTTTAGTAAGAGAAATCCGCTGTATTTTAGAAGTTGATCTATGTTCTATGAGCAGCTTTCCTCTTCCATAATCAGGTAAATTTACATTACAACAAATGGAAATCAGTAGCTATTTTTGAGTGCTTCCTGCAAGAATATTTAGTTATAACTGCCCCACAGATTAAACTGTAACCCAGCAGCCATTGGGGCACTTTTGGAACTTGCAAATAGGACAGAAAGTATTCTTGTCAGTTTTTGAGAAATTATTAAATTATTCTCATTTTAATAATTAGAGAAAGTACTCTGCATTTTTATGCAGTTGTGTTTTTAAAAAGTTTTCTTGAAGTCCTGTTTCCTTTCTTTTAATTATGAAAAGAAAATGGAAAACGCACGAGGAGAAAATCAAGTGTCCCTAAAATTGAACAAACACCTCTCCCTCCATCCCTTGACCTTGAAAAAAGCATTTTTTTCACAGGAAGATAAAAGATATCAAATTACAATCGGATCCACACAGTGATACAGCAAAAAGCTTCTTAACTTCTCCTGCAGAAGCAGCCCTGCTTTTTTATAGATGTGAAGTAGCTGCAGAAAAAGGGCACATTTGACACATGCATAAGCTGCATGTAAGTGACTTTTTGATATTCAAATGATTAATTTAAGTCTGTTTCTATAACTGGCATTGTTTCTAATCGTTCACTTTATTATTAGGATCCAATATGTTGAAGGCAGATATCTTTGATCACAGGTCCCAGTTACAGTGTTCTGCTAGAGGCAGTGCTTGTCACATGTAGGAATGTAGGAGTTTTTCTAATGAGTATGTACTTATAAATTAATAAAAACCTTAATAAATATCTAATGAAAATGGTAGGCTTGTTTGCCTGCATATTACTTGTGTAGATATCACTGATGTCTCATAATTTCAGTCATGGATCACTTCTAGAGGGTTCCTCAAATCTAGAGAAAATGACTTTTCTACTTCTAACAGGCTAGAAGAAGCTCATACTAAGCTTTTGATATTTAAGTAGTGCCTCTAACATCTCAAATGAATTTATAAAAAATGAATTAAGCCACTCTTGCTCTTCTGATAAAGGCTGGCATTACCTGCCCAGCTTTGAGGAGGAACTGAAAATTAAGTTGGTTAAGGACAACTCTCAAAAAAGGGATATTAAGGTGTGTAGGGCTCAGAATAACCAACCTTGTCTTGTGCTACAGGTGAAAATGTCAGTATATCTTAAACCTGAGCTTTGTGGCTTTGTGAGCCAAGTGCAGGGCCAAGAGCAGAAGTTCTGGTTATCAGGGCTATTCTCCAGCCATGAGATACAGACTCAAACTGCACTCTTGCCCTCTCTACAGCAGAAATTTAATCAAAGACCCTTTAGTCAAAGGGTCAGGCTGATGTGATACCCCAGTGGAACACAATTTCTCACCCTGAAATCCACAATAAAGGGCCCTGAGCCTCCTTTGTACCATTCCACTGATGAATGCTGTAGAGAAGTGGGGAATGATGGGCAGATGTTTGGCTTCCCAGCCCTTGGGACTCAGGTGCTCTGTGGCACAGGGAAAATGCCCTTTTATTGTCTGGAGCCTGCAAAGTTGAACTTCTGTGCATTTGTGGGGACTGTGGGAAGGGGCCAAACAGCCCCTGGAGGAGTGGGATAGAGCAGGCTGCTGCTCTGGTGGGTTTGACACCTCCTATTTCCCCCTGCCTGCTGTTGCAGAGTTGTGAGAAGCACCTGACCAGGTCTCCAAATTCTTATTTCAGTTTCTTGTAATTTATGTCCTGATCCTGTTCTGCAAGGCCTGCAGTGCAGAACACTCCCACCACCCCAGTAACATGCCAGTCACAGGGTGCAGGTGCTGGTTTTTGGGTGTGTTGTATCAGACATTTATAAGCTTTGTGTCTATCCAGTCCTGTTACCACATCTTACACCTGGGATCCTGGTCTCAGGTATTGCCAGGGTTTCATCCTGTGCTTGCCTTGAAAGGCTTTTAAGAATGTCCAGGGGAAAAATTTTAAGCATTAAAATTCAATTGCAAACTCCATAAAATTATTCAAAGTTGCTACTGCTTGGTAGCAATCAAAAGCCAAAAAACAAGCACAGTTTGTGGATGTTGAGAGAGTCAGAATGAGTCTGCACTTTTAAATATGAGTCAGGGACTTGAGTAGCATAACTTCTACCACTGTCTATACCCTTTGATAGCTCTGTCCTCCAGATAATCCTAAAATTGATTACATTGCCATTGAGATATTCCTGCAGGTCTTTGCTCTCACCCATTGCTACAGCTGAACAGAAAGCCAACAGAAACCAGAGCAAGCTTTTGAGCAGTCCTATATATTTTCTTAATAACTACAATTATTTTGGTTTTTCTAGTGCACACAAATGGTGCTGTGGGCAACTGGTTTGTGAGAAAAATGAAAGAATAAACCACAATGGAGAGGCATGGTGACTGTGCTTTACAAACATGGATAACCAGGATTATACTCCAGGATAATCAGACTTTCAGTATAATGCATCCTTCTGGAAAAGGCAAGTTATGTGGTATTTCTGCTTGCTGAAGACTGACTTGTGCCTCCTAATTTTATATTGGTTCGAAGTTATCTAACACACATCAGAAAAATGTAGTAAAACAGATATTTTAAAGTTTCCAACACATTTAAAAATAAAATCTAAGGCACAACCTTGTAATTGAAAGATTAAATCCTGCCCTAGCCAGTAAAAATAGATTAAAAGCATGGGAAACTATTTTAAGCACAGTGTTGGCTGTACTAGACAATTTTAGTTAGGTCTGTGTCTCAGTCTTGTCAGGGATTAGGATAGTCCAGAAGGCTGCAGTCACTGTGCCAAAAAATGGTTTTGGCAGGGGGGATAAAATATTAAAAAATTTATAGAAAGTCAATGTTTATAAATAAAATGGGACAGTAAACCTGTACCTGAAATCTAGAAGTATGATAAAGATAAGCCTTGGAAGCTGGTCACTGATGAAAAAATAGAAGAGTCTGTCAATGACAGCATCCAGTCCTGTTGGATGCAGTGGGAATTCTGCCACTTTCATCTTCTGGCCAGGATTTTTCCATATGGAATGGGCCCCCAGCTGGCACAGGCTGTTGCAGTTCCATAGTTTTCCGTGGAATTATGACGTGTTTTTAACAACTTAGAATGGACTCAGTTTGAGGCTTTGCACCTTGTGCAGTCCTTCATATCATTGTGAGGAAGTTGGATTATTCAAACTTTACAGAACAAAGAGAAAAAATTCGATCTTCTTGTTGCTATAATCACTTTTACTCGCAATGGAAAAAATATCAGGCTAAGCTTCAAATGTTTGTTAGTCTTATTTTTCCCTTTTAATTTTGTTTGGTTGCTTACATATGAGATTAAAATCTCCTAATTTGTGAAGAATTTGCAGGTGGTCTCTGATCCCTGTTGTTGTAACAGCCTCATCTGTGAGCAGACCCTCACAGTGCACATATTTAGGAAATAGATGGTCTTTACCCCATCCCAGAGAAGAGATGTAGATAGGTCCAAAGAGTTTGTAATGGCAGGAAAACTCATGGATGCTGGGTTTAGATTTATCCTGCTGAGACAACAGCCAGAAGTGACTGATTTTAATGTAATGGCTTCCAGAATATATAGCAGCTTGAAGAGAGAAATTTTTCAGTTCAAATTTTTGAAGTCCCAAAAAACTGTTACCATCCCTTTCTGATGGTGCAGCACTGTTCTGAAGACTGATGGAAATTTTTCACATCAGGCAGATATGTGGAGGGCACGTTGTTATACCACAAACTGCCAGGGAAATTCCTGATGACCTTTTCTCTTTCCAATAATATGCCTTGGCTCAGGCTTTTTCTCTGTGGAGTCATGAATATTTTCAGTTTTTCCAGGAAAGGCAAAGAGGTAGGGCTTCTGCTGCTCTTGTTCTGCCTCATATGCAAAATGTTTCTATATGTCTTCTCTTGTTCTGACTTAGGAGCACCTCAGAGCCTCTGCCATACATTTGAATTTTGCCTTGACTTGGTTATTCTTTTCATCTGTAGACAGTGTACTGTAATTATTCTCTGCCCCAGGGGTTTGTTTGTACTGAGTCACTGAAGCTGAATCTCCCTTCCTTATGTGAATTTTCTTTGCAGACATAATTTGCTCACTTAGATTATTATTATTGTGTTTATGCTACTTATGTTTGATCCTGATTATAAGAAAGTGCTCAGTGTGGCCCTGAGCTGTAGATAATGCCTGGCATTGATTAACTCACTTTAAGTTAATTGATTAGCTTAATTTAAAGAGTGATTTTAGACTGATCTGTTATAGATGTGTAAGAGGTGGTGTAGGTTGAAGTGCCCTAAATGAACACCTTTTTCCTGGGATTGGGTGTGCCAAGGGATGTGCAGAAGTTGGGCAGTCTCAGGCTGCTCGGTTTGGCTGTTGCCAACCTGGTTGCTGTTGACTGTGCCCAAGTTTGCACCATGAAAGCTCTTGGTGAGGAAGACCTGAAGGAAAACATACCTTGATCAAGACCCTGGGCAGCCCTAAAGGGCCTCCTTGCTCAGATTGTTTTGCAGATTTTGGTGTGATGCTGTGGTTTCGTGTGCAACAGCTTTGCTTTCTTCTGCCTGGGCTCTGTGTGGTCCTGCCCTCTCCCCCTGCTGCCTCTGAGGCTCATGAGAGTTTGATACATTGCAAATAAACCCTTTTTCTTTTGGCTGAGTTAGTTTTGTGTCTGATTCGTGATCCACACTCCTTGAAGGGGTCGGACAACCTACTGGGGGGAGATGGACAGCATCTGGGAATGGGTGAGAGAGGCCAATAACACTTTTGGGTGGAATCTTCTCCTCCCACATTGGTGGTGGGAGCTCCTGGATCAGCTCCACTTCACTTCATGCCAGGTTAGGGCTGGGCCAGGCCAGCAGGGGCTCCCCTGGTCAGGGCTGGTGGTGCTTCACTGCTTCAGATTCTGGCACTGCCAAAGGAGGATCAGGGAAAGGAGGACCAGGCTCAGATCACTGTAGTCCAGCACGAGAGTTTAAATTAACCTCAGACAACTCTGCCGAGTTCCAGAAACAAATGTGAACGTGTCTGTCCTGTGCAGTGATGCTGCCTCACACAGCCTGGCCTCTTGGCTGGAAACAAGGGGAGCAAAAATGAGGATGAGTCTCAGCAGGTATGGATTTGTGCATCCTGGTACACATCTGATATTGCAAAATGTTTGTGTGCAAGGCACACGTGGTTTTGAAGTTTCAATTTGAGTTTGGATAGCATTCAATAATCTCATTTTATTCCCATTTAAAATCCAGCTTAATTAAAATGTACAGAGTATTCCCACAATGAGTATTGTTTCTAAACTGTGTGTCTCTTTCAAATTCCCAGTATAAACAATCCTGTAAATAGGTAATTAAAGCCATCTGCTTCTTGGTAGCCTAGTTACCTTTGCAGCATCATTTACATTTTTCTCCCCTTTAACTAATTAAATTGCCATAAATTCTTACTGTAGTGGATAAACTACTACAAAATAACGCTTGTGGCACACGATTTTTCAAGAAAAGACCTATTCTATTGAATTTCTCTTCCAAATGAACAGTTCTTCACAGCCACAAAAAATTGTGCTGTCAGATGATGGCCTTACCCATAAACTGTAATCCAGCACAAGATACTTAAAATAATGTGGTTACTGTCTGTGATCTTGCATTCCTCCTTTTCTATGAAAATGGTGCTTTTTATCAAGTCATCAAAGGTAGGTACTGATGTCTGTGACCCTACTTTGAGCTAAAGATCTGGCTCTTGTTTTAGGCCAGTTTCACAGAAGAGTAAACTGAAAGTCAAGTTCTAGAATCATCCTTGGAAGTGAATAAAAGCAGAGTTCTGCCTTGTGGTCACCTCTTTAAGGTGAGAGAAAAAGGACCTCTCTTGTAGCAGTCTCTCTGATAAAGTTATGACTGTAGAGTCGAGATTTAAATGCACTGAGGTGGCTGCAAAGGCCAAGATTGCAGTGCCCAAGGTTCTTGCTGGGACTCACAGCTTCTGATGGAGTTTCTGATGGAGAAGGCATTTTTCCTCCTCTATTTTTCCCCAAAAGCAGAGGAGGAAAAATATCTTCTGAGTCTTCTCTATGTTATTCCAAGCTCTTAGGAACTTCTGCACGTTACATCTGTGAGAGGAGAAACACTCTTCACCTCTACTTTCTCCCTCTTAAAAACAGCGAGTTCACTGCTGATTACTCACATTTGTAAGTTCTGAATTGATACTGTAAAATCTGGGGCAAAATATTGCAATATTCCACCTGACTGGCATGTTTTAAAAGCAGAATCTGCTTAAAAGGGAGTAGGTGGCCTCCTGCCACCCCAAATAACACAAAAACCTGATTCATAATTCTCGTTGTATTGGTGGCACTTCCAGAAAAAACCCTTCACAGCTTTGAAGCACGAAGTATTTGAGCTCTTTAGCCTCTTAAATTCATCTGGGAATCAAAGCAAGCAACACAGTTGCAGAATTTCCTTTTCAGAGGGTTGTCTCTGGATGTGGGAAAGAAAAAAACCAAACCAAAAAACCTGCAAGAAAGTAACCAGGTTCTGTCTGTGACCTTGGGTTTTCTTTAAATTCAAGTTGAAGCTTGCTGGTGAAGGGACCTGGTTGTGCACAGATATAGCAAATAACTTATTGCCACTTTGAGTTTATTCTGTAACTACTTAAGGCACCTAAAATAGTGTGTGAACACCTTTAGGAAAAGGACTTAGTAGTGCTGGTTATAGTTGTTTCCTGAGGATGGTGACATGACCAGGCAGGCTAGATATGTACAGCCTTAATCCCAAGTTATTAAAACATCCTCTTAAATGAGCAGAAATTGGAAAAGTAAGCTTAATTATAGGATTGCTTATTTAATAGAAATAACCTTTTTATGGGTTTATATAGTTGCATCATTGGGAGTTGAGACACATGTAGAATATTACTGCATAACTGAGCCATTAATCCAGCATTGTACAGTAATAACCTACATTTGTCTTTTTCGGTTATGACCAATTGAAGTTGAATTATATTTTTTTTGCTCTGCAGGTAATACAAAAAATGGCTTTTGGATTTGCATTTTAAGAGCTTGTTCATAATTTCTGAGTCTGGTGGTGTTTCTGTTCCACACACAGTTTGCTGTAAGAATATTGTGTCTTGCAGGTACACTGCATTTGGTTTAAGGAGAACTGAGCTTCAGTTCCAGTGGTTGTGGTTTAGAAATAGGTGCAAAGGGAAAAGCCCACCAAGCTGTAAAAATGAAAATGCTTTTGACCTTGAACCATAAGAGAGAGAGTGACTTGTAGAGGGTGGATTGTCTCCCAGGCATGTTCTAGGAGAGAGAGAGAGAGGAAAACTGTGGCATAGCAGAGCTGGCTCTGAGGAGGAGCCTCCTCTGTGAAGGAATGCTGCTACGGACCATTAGCAGTCATTGAAGTACAGGCAGGGCAAAATAATCCTGATTTTTTTGTTTCTCTCCCTGCAATTTTTGGATTCATATCCTAGAAAAAAAATCTGCATTAAGAGATAAAAGTTCTTACTGTCAGTACAGATAAAGTATTTGCACAGAGGGAGTCAAGGGTGCTCTCCCAATGAAAGCCACTCCTTCCTCCCAGTGTCTGAAGGGGGCCAACAAGGAAGCCACAGAGGGATTCTTCATCAGAAATTGGAGTGACAGGACAAGGAGGAATGGCTTCAAGCTGAAAGGGGAAAAATTTAGGTTTTATATATAGAAGCAATCCTTTACTGTAAGAGTGGTGAGGCCCTGGCACAGTTTCGCAGAGCAGCTGTGGCTGCCCCATCCCTGGAGTTGCTCAAGGCCAGGCTGAATGGGGCTCTGAGCAGCCTGGGATAGTGGAAGGTGCCCTGCCCATGGCAGGGGGTTGGAACTGGGTGATCTTTAAGGTCCCTTCCAACCCAAGACATTCTGCAATTCTGTGATTTTTGCCAGAGAAGATGGAACTCTAAGGAAGAGCAGGGAGTTTCAGTGGAGGACAGATGATGGATGTATCTTCCAGGAGATACTGTTCCTGATGAATAGGAAGGAATGAATGTGCATTTATGCATACATTTATTTATTTTAATTTTTTTTTCAGCGCTGGTAGCAGCTTCTTGTCATATTTGAAGCTGAGATATCACTAGAAATGATACCAGGATTACCTTAGGTTACCTCAGGGCTATTGGGAGAAGTGATGCCATTTTGGTTTTTGTCTTTTTTTCTTTAACATGTTCTCTGTATTCTTCTCACATGTATTTGTAGCTCTGTAGCCTATTGAATTAGTGGCTAATATTCCCAGTAATTTTCCATGCCCTTTCCCTAAGCAGAAAGACAAAACAAATTCCAGAACTCCAAGCCCCAGTAGGTACGAGGCCCCTCTGCTGTCTTGGTTCTTCCTGGGAACCAAGGTTTAGACCAACTCTTCAAGATGCATTCTCAAACACAAAGTACAACTAATACCAAGGGGGAGACTCCAGAGAGGGGGCTTGACCTGGGTGGGGGATTCCATCACCACTTGTCTTCCTAATTGATGCTTTTTTGTCAATCATACTCATTTGTTAAACTTACAAAACTGTATTCACCCAGTGTGGGTCACCTTTTGTGGACATCTTTCCATAACTGGCCCTGAAAGCCTTCAATGAAGATCCACTTTTATATAACCTCCCATACTAAAATTATCTTGAGTTTCATTTCTAGGCAGGAAGAGGCAACAGAAGAAATTAGTTATTAAAACACCATGAAGACGAAAGTTCCTTTATAAATCCTGTCTCTGTTTCCTCCCCAAGAACATTGCTGAGATGGCTGCTCAGACCTTCAACTGCTATAAATTAGCACAGCTACATCTTTCCAGTGAAGCTTCTTTTAATCTGCATCTGCAGAAGATCTGGCTGCCTCGATTCAATGATGCTACAAACTTCCTATTTAAAGATTCTCTTGTTTTTATAGCCCAGCCAAAGAATTTGGTTTCTTAATGATATCCACAAAAGCACAGGAGCCAAATTCTTTGTTACCTCACTGCAAATCACAGTCCTTGCATTGCTGTCAGTGAATTTTATCTGTTGTCCAGCTGTGGAGCTGAAAAGAATTTGATCCTGTTTGTCTGTAGGGTTTCCAGGGTGCTCTTCTGCAAATATTTTTGCTTTCTATCCAGTGAGCATTTCCACATCAGTTTAGTAACCTTGACTACAGTGGAGCCGTGCCTGTTTACACTCATTTGCACTAAATTTGTGCAAAGATTCTTGATACTGTTTTAGAAACAGAAATTATTAGGTTTTTTTAAAACTAGGATAAATTAAGATATTTTAAGTGGGAGCTCTGGCTTCTTTGAGGGAATTGTGTGATTAAACTGGTATAAATTGTATTGTCTTCTGTATGTAAGAGAAAGAGACACTTTTTCCAACAGTTCATATTCAACATAATTTTCCACCAAGGAGACTGCAGCAGTTTGCCAGAATTGTCACATGCCTTGATGTCTTTGAATTTCTTCCTTGGAAGCTGCTGAAATCCTTCATGCAACTGCTCCACTTGGGCATAATCCAGGAAGAGCTTTCTCCAGCTGCTTTGGTTTATTATGTATTGGCTCCCAGAATTTGAGATCACAAGTCGAGCAAAAAGGCTAAATGTAGCTTCACACAGAAGAGCTCTCAGTGAGCCTGTGCTCCAGGAAGCCCCTCTGACCTGTTCTCTGTGCTAATGTTCCTCGAGTTACTCCCAAGACCCCTGGGGTTTGGGCTGTTGATGATAACAGGCCAACAAATGTCGTGCTGCATTTATGGGACAAAGGAAAAGCAAGCAGTAAAAAAACCCTTCTTTTCTTCTGTATTTGTTGTACAGGGAGAGGAGCCCGTTCCACAAATCCTCCCTCACAAGCTAGAAATGAAGTGCTAAAGCTAAAATCTTGGCACTTAGGAAAACAGGAAGGAGGCAGGCTGAGGTCCAACACAGTGAGATATAAATCTTTGATGCTACAAGACTACCCTTGCTATTGCTTTTGGTCATGTTTGTATGCTTTGAATATTTTTCTCTCGTGCAAATTCAGGGCATTCAAGCTCATCAATGGGAGATAAGCCCCTTCCTTTAATTTGATAAGAAAAACGGTGTCTTATTCCTAAGGCAGAGCTGTCAAGTAAAGAAATATGATTGAGGTAAATGAGGTTTCTGCAGGTTAGAGTGGGCTCCCTGTTGCTGGAGCTGTGGTAGGGTGGCAAAATATCTCCAGCACCCTACAGGCAAAGTAGCAGGAGTTTACTGCCTGTGACAGCATCCTCCACCCTTTGTGCTTCAGGTACTGCCATTCAGCTCTGTCTCAGCTTTGCAGCTGGGTATTGAGGTTAGTCTGGATATTCCTCCCTCCCTCCCTTCCTCCCTCCCTCCCTTCCTCCCTCCCTCCCTCCTTCCCTCCCTCCCTCCCTCCCTCCCTCCCTCCTCCTCCCTCCCTCCCTCCCTCCCTCCCTCCCTCCTCCCTCCCTCCCCTCTCTGTCCCTCACCCTTCCCCTTCTTTGCAGTGCTGTGCAATCAGCTGGGTAAAAAACAAACAGTGATGAGGATGGCATTTGTTCTTCATTGCACCAGAAACCCAAGTCTGAGGTAGTGCAGAGAAATGGAAAGGCTCATGTTGGGATGGCAATGTTTCCAGAAGGGAAGCACACCAGGAAAGGCTCCACAAGCCCCTGTGTTGGTGGCTGACAGAGCAGCAGCCCATCAAGGTCCCACCACATCTTCCTCAGCCTCACAGGATACTGGGCTGGGCAGGGGATGAGCTGGGAACAAATCCTGATGGCCTCAGAAGTGGAGCAGGGTGGGGATGCCAATCTCTGCCAGCTCCAGAGAGCTGCACAAAGGCACAAACCCTGCTGGCAGTTTGTTGCCCAAAGAAGAAACCTAGGGGCACAAGGAGGTCTGGGTGTCCCTTGTCCTCCCTGGCATCACAATGGAATGGATTTAATAGCTGGACACAAGCATTGGTGGATGGATCTCTTGGCACTGCCCACACTGGTGTTTTTGTGTGTGAGAATGCAAAACCTGTTTTATTTCAACTTTTCTAATAAAAAAAAGTTCTGTCTGTGCTGTGTTCTGATACAGTGCTGCAACAGCATTTCCTCCAAGATGTGGACATTCAGGAATGGAAGATGTCATGGTTACAGAGTTCCAGGATTCTAGCCTGTTCCAGCTCAATTTTTAGACATTCTTTTTGCAGAAATGAATAATCTCTATTAATTAAGAGGATTCTTAAGTGCTTTCCTGAAATGTCTTGCAGGATCAAATACACTTTCTTCCCAGAGCACCATTTTTTTTTTCTTTTCATTTTATTCTATCATTTATGATTTAAGAACAGTGTTTGAAAAACAGCTGCTGTGAAGACTTAAAGATCTCTATAATTCACATGTTCTAAACTCAGCAATCGTAGGATACTTATGTTCTTTTACAAAGTAGGGGGAGGAAAGGACATGCAAAATCTTTAAGATTCTATTTAAAAAAAAGACTTCAAAGAAAGAGGGAAAGTTTTATCCTTCCATATCTCAAGAAAAGTATGCCAGAGTTATGCAGATAATCAAGCATCTTCCCCACACTTTAAAAGTGCAGAATGTGATCTGCCTCTTTCAGTTACATCTGAACACTTTATAACTTGAAAAGCTCCAGTTGTGTTTTCAGATACATCTCGGGGAAGCTTAGGAGAGCTGACTTTAATTAGTGTGTACACATTTTATGTGAGCTGTTGTGCTCTTTAATTATGATAATTTTTTTTCCTGACTATATGTGTGAGTATTTTATATGGGATCTCTCTCTGGCTTAGTCTGACTTTCTCACTGTTGCAGTTCTGCTGCAAGGAAGAACCCACATAGAAATCCATGACTGTCATGTGTCCTGGTTTCCTGGATGTCACCTGCAGCAGTTCTGACTCAGAAAAAAGGGTGTGATTGGAGGAGGAAGAGAGTGGTTGGGTGACTGTGGCCAGGGAAGAACAGCAGGGTTGAACTAATCTGCTTTTTTAATCTTCCTAAAACAGAGAGCTGCAAAATGCACTATAATCCTAATCTTGACTGGTGAAGTCAATGGGAATTCTGCCCCTTTTTTTTTTTTTTTAAGGATTAGTTTTTTCTCATTTCTGTCTGCTTGTCAGACAATATTTTCCTTGAGACAAATATATCCACAGTTCCAAGTCTGTGTAGCTCATACAATGCTAAATACTTTAAGTTTTCTCAATTTGTAGTCATTGAAGTGTTGTCTAGATACTGGAAATTTGAACTTCTTTGCTGAAGACATTCTTCCTCATTTATTATGCCTTCAGTGGGCTGCATTTTTCTTTGCTTGACTGTTGTGACCAAGAGCAATAGTGGACATTTGAATGTAGCAGTGAAAAAACTCCAGAGCCCTTTAGCAGCTAAGGCATCTCCCACCCACACTGTGAACCTGTCCCAGTGAGAGGCAACACAGGTCAGACATCCAGGGACAATGAAAAAAAGACATCTTTTTGTACCTGAAACTGTTCCATCTCTTTGGATTTTAGTATTTGCATTCTTTATCTAAATAGAAGATTTTACCTTTGGGTAAAATCTCACTGTGAACTTCTGATTCTAATTTGCAGTATCAATATTCTTTTTTGTTCCTGACTGAAGCAGTTCAGCTCCTCTTGTCACAGTTATTTTTCTCTGTTTACAGGGTTGAATTCTTGTCTTGTAACTAATACCTCCCAAGCCCATATGGTAATGAATATGTGCTAGCTCTTCCTTTTTTCCCTATTTTGCTTTACAAGATAAGGCCATCCCTGTCATCCTTTTGCAAACTATGCTCAAGGCACATTCTGTGCTCAAGTGTGATTATTAAAAAAAAATTAAAAAATTACATTTATGAGAAACAACACAATGTACAGAGGACAAGCACAGGTTCTGAACATGTGAAGTGGCACCTTTTTTCCTGTTTCCATGCTGATGGACTATTCTACTTTAGACAGTTTTAGGGTTTTTATAATGACTTCACATTTGGTAGAAAGGCTTCAGACTTATGAACTGCCCAGGGTCCTATGAATACTGATATATTTATTTACTTATTCATACAAACATTTCAGGGTGTGGAGACAGCCTGCACCACTCATGAAGTTTTACCCTCTTATGTACTTTCCTTAAATTTAAAACCAATGCAAATTGTTACTGAACTTCATTGTTAGAGGATTAAAGCATTTTTTTTTCTGTGCTCTTTTAAATAATTTTAAACCTAGATTATTTGAACTGGAGACCTGTTTTTATTTACATAATCAGTACTCAGACCTTTTCCTGTACAATTAAGCCCAGCCCATTGGGTGGTTAATTTTAGCTGTTAGCTTTTTATTCCTACTCACTTTTTGTTTTGCATGTTGCACCTTCAGACTTCAGCCAAAGGGTTCCAATACAGAACAAAAACCATTTTTAAGATTGGATTGCTAATATTTCTCTTCACAGAGAGTCTTGGGAGCAGGCATTTGGAACCCATTTTTCTATATCTTCAAATAACTCCACATGCATCTCAGAACACTTCTGTGCCAGTTGTGCAGAGAGGACTCCAACCCACAAGGCAAAAAGCCTGACTGGATACATCTCATTGGCTCTTTCCAGCTTTATTTGCTGAAGTTGGTCCATTTTTGCCTTCACATCAAGCACTGCTTTTCTTCCATGTGTTTGGCAGAATAGCTCTAAAACAGTTACAAGGTTGTTGTGAGCTAAGAGTTGTTTCCAGAGAGGTATTTGCAGTGTTTATTCCCTTGTCACTGTGCTTGCTGACGAGACAGTTTTGGGGCTGGAATTTCTCCCTATCCTTAGTGTGACTGGTTGCCAGAAAATGAGTACCATATGCAGTATTTAGTTTGGTAAAGTTCTCAGTGTGTTATCTATGTCATTATACCTTCTGTAACATATTTGTAATGCAAAGTTATATCAGGAAATGGGGAGAGCTGGAGAGTCCAGAAAGATGGCAGAGCTGCTGCTCAGAAGCAAGGAGCAAAGAAAGCCCCACGGGGGATGTTTGCAAGCCCTGGATTTTTGCCCTTTCAGCTTTCCTTGGGTGACAACAGAAAACAAATCTTGTGCATTCTGACTACCTGGGGACCCAGGAAAAAAAAAATCCATTATCAAGGGATAGGAGTAGGGCAGATGAAAAAAATTATTTTAGCTGAACCTGGGTGTAGTCAGCAGTGAGCTTTTTTTCCTTGACCCAAATCTAAAGATAGAGTCTGGTACATAACACTTGCTTGTCTTATAGGTAAAACCCCCTTGTTTCATGTTTGTCTTAATAATGGATAATGTTCAGCTCCCTGGCTTGCAAAAATGTTATGCAAAACATTTCCTGTTTTCTAACTAGCTCTAGTTCTGAGCTTGGAGAAAGCTTTTGGCACTCCTCATCAGAGGAATTCAAACAGCTTCCCAGCATGCTTTTATGACCTGCTTAATACACAGGGACTTGGAAGCAAACGTGGATGTAAACCAGGTTTTAGGGAACAGGCTTTACATATTTTTTTTCTGCTTAGTTTGCCTGAATTTCAACAATTGACTTGCTTTCCAGAGTTTGTCACTGCCTAAGTCTTGCATTAACTGCTGTTGGTGGTAGCAAACTCTCCATTTCACTTCAAGCAGTTCTTTTCAGGTATCTTAAGTCTGCTTTCAGAAAATTAGAGACATCCACTTCCAAGACTTTTCAAAAATAAGGCATTGAAGGAATTGAAGCTCTGCAATGTGTATGCATGTGATGCCCCATGAGCTCATTAGTTTGTTCTCTATCACAATAAAGCTATTTTTGTGATAGAGTAATTCCAGTCCTGCTTGAACAAGAAGTAGAGAAAGTCTCATAAGGAACCAAGATTTGCAGTATTTCTGGGTTGATTTTTTGAAGAGAGCAGATGTTGGAGACATGCTTTGTTAAGCATTTAGATGCTTATTTAGGAATGAAGAAACCTTCATGCTTGGTCCTGTGCAGCAGTCCATTCATCACTGAATCATACCATGTCAGGGTAGGAATTTAGGAATTTAGGTGGAATTTCTGGAAACTCCCAAATAGACAATTGCTGGACAGTCCTGCCCATTAGAGACTACATTTCTTCTTGCTTGCTTGTGAGTGATGGATGGCAGAAACCACAAGACTTTGCTTGCTCATTCTGGTTTTAACATCCGTGTCTCTGTAACACGACAATGCACTCTGCAGAGTAACAAGGTATTTTCTTTTCCTTGCTTTGCTGTCTGGGTGCTTTGCCACACCAACCCAAGCCTGTGCTCCACCCCATGTAAGACTTGTTGATGTGACTCACTGAGATGCCTCCAGCTGTGGTGAACCAGAGACGAGTTGTGAGGCTACACACATCATTCACAAGGCCGGAGAAAAGAAGCTATTAAAAGCTTTCTAGGATGAGTATGACTCCCAGGCTGAAATTAAGATTTGGAAACAGCCAGGTCATTCCAGGCTGAAAAGGAAGACAAAGGTAGCATGAACCACAGCAATGAGTACAGCACAGATTCTGCAGCTGTGCTCCAGCTGGTCACAGGTTACTCCCTTTGTGCCATTTCCTAAATTTATTATGCAGCTGACCTATCAAGCCCTGGTGATCAGTTAGAATTGATACATGGATCCTGAACATGGTTTAAAAAAACAGAAGCCTCCACAGTAGTTTTGCTGTGATGGGCCAGAAGAGAGGAGTGTGTGTGGGTGAATGAAGGGAGACTGACAGTGAAGGTGCTGCTGTAGTGGAGTCTCTTTTAGCTCCCTCCTGTATCAATTCTGCCACTGCAGAGGCCCTGGTCTTAATTTCCATATCAGTCAGAGGTTATAGACAGCTCAAAAGGGGCCTGGCATATTCCACTTAACCCATTGCTGCTGACTTTGGCCCCTTGAATCCTGTTGAAGGTTTGATTTGCAGGGCTGAGCGCTGCAGAGGGCCTCTCTCCTGCAGCAGCGATGCTGCCCTGCAGGGCACAGGCTCTGTGATGGAGCTCTGTGCCTCGTGCTGCCTCAAACAGGGCCATGTAGGGGATGTTTCTCACCACATCTGCTAAACCAATTGCTAAAACATGCCATGACAGCCCTTCCCAGGTGTATGTGTGCACTGAGGACACAGTGCTGTGACCTCTCTGTGGCAGGATATTGCTGTTCCATCCCATTTTAATCGATATTATCTCTGTTTATTATTTTAGTTGTATATTATTAGGGCTGGAATTCTCACAAAACTGCAAGCACCCACATCAGAAAGCCCAGCAAAGGTGGGCAACAAGTTTTCTGAACACAAATGATTTCCCCTCATCCCTGCCATGGCAGAGGTTCCCATGGACATCCAGGGAGGGACCTGGTGACTGGAGCATCAGGCTGAATACTGCTTTTGGATGCTGGTGCTTGAGTGACAAACATGACGAATTATGGAGAATCAATGAAGTGAGCAGAGAGAGCAAAAGTTCTTATGACTGGTATGGGCTAAAGTTTTGAGCCTGTTGCAAAAATAATTCATGTAAACGTGGTGAGGAGGGGTTGTCATCCTTGGGAAAAACTTTCAGCACTGTGTGAGCAGCTGTAAACAAATCCTGGAGGTTAGAGGAGATAGATGCTCTTTGAGAGCAGAATAAGCACAAGTGATGCATTAGAAATCTTAATCCATGTCAGAAATTACAATCCATACCTTCATGAGGTAAGGAATCTCTGGGACCTCTATGGCTATTTTTTGAATGCTGTGTGAGAAAAATCATAAATAATTTGTGTTGGTGTAAAACACTGCAATACAAGTGATGAGATCCTTTAAAATACAGAGCATGGAGTTTTCCTTTCTTGCCCTCTGAACCTGAAATATTGATATTCATAGTGGATTTAGTGTCTTCCCATTGTAAAATTCTCAGAGTGGAGTGGGAGGTGGGATTGGGTTTTTTGCAGGTTTTTTTCTTCCAGTAGCCCAGCTATTCCCACCCAAAAAACTTTGCATTATTAAATGCTAAAAGAGCCAGAGTTTACAATGAACATCCCTGTGTAAGATTTGCTATAAAATTGCAGGAACAGGCAATATTTCAAAGTCCTCTGAGATTTAAATATTAAAAGCTCTTATTTGAGTAGATTCCTGCTAAGAAAACTGGGATGTGCCTCTATACTGGAACATGTATTATGTTTTAGTCTTTGATGGTGTATTTTTGGCTATTAAAATGCTGATATTTTTAGAGGTCAGTGTAAGTCTGCTGTAAAAATGTAGTGCTGGAATTTAAATGTGAACTTGGGGACTGTCAGGCAGCTGCCTGAGTTCAGGCCCCTTGGAAACCCCACTCTTTTTACCTTTTATTTTTCATACAACTCCCTATATATGGGTAAGATTTACTTAATTTCAGCTTTCTAGCATCCAGCTGAAGGAATCATCTGGATTCTCTCTGTAGTTAATGGAAAGAGATAAACACCTCCAGACAGTGCCTTATCTCAGAAAGGTGAGATAAATCTGCTTTAGGAGATGTGTATCCATTCCTATTGACAACAGAGGAATCCTGGAGAGGTAGTTCACTCTAGATGCCTATCTTTAGGTGGCTGAAGTTGGGTAGGATGTTTACTCCTTATCCTAGGTGGTTTTGAATCAGACTTTCTAGTTGTGGACTGATAGCAAGGGAAGCAGTTCCTCTGGTCATGCCAGTGAAGCTTCAGGTGTTTCTGAGAGTGGGCAAGGAGGCTGGCTGAGAGCAGCAGCTCACAAGAGGAGTGGGAAGATGTTCCCATGACTGTGGCACTGGCTTGTGGAAATGTCTGTTCTGTTCCACCATGCAATTCCAGACTGATCTGGGGCTCATCCCCCTGTCGCCCACATCAGTGCCTGACAATCACAATTTTGCCTCTCTGGAAGGAATTTTTGAGGAGTTAAGGCTGAGTTGTTGAATACCCACAAAACTGGGAGCAGCACAAGCAACTGGAGAGGCAGAAGTGGGAGTGCTGTGAGTGGGCAGGAGCTGCCTGTCTCTAACCCAGGCTTTCAGATGCTTTTTAATTGCAGGGATCACATCCCTATAGGAATGAGAACTTCCCCAACCCATTTATAGCAGCTAGGGGCTGCTTCCAGGGAAAGGAAGGAAAGATGGCTTTGAAGACACTCGTGATGGGAGGCAGCTGCTGCTGACAGCAGGCTGCACGTGGCACTTTGCATCAGCTCTCCTTGGGCACCTGGGCACGTCCAGCCTTGGCTCTCCCTCCTCGAGGCCTCCCTGATCCAGTGCCCAGCAATGCCGTGCATGCCATGGATGAGCCTGTCAGCCTGAGAATTGCTGCACAAACCATTGCTTTCCTCAGTGGAGAAATAAACACAGAGTCTTTTTCTCAAGAATATAATAAGATAAGGATACATAGGAGAATAAGTGTGTGGGTATGTAAAGATTACTCCTGTAAATACACCTGTAACTGTTCACTCTTGTGGCAGGGGAATTGTCATCTCTGTATTCCAGGATATTATACAACAGAAAGAACACTTGTACACATTATTTTCTCATGTGTTCTTTTTATCATCAGGATCTCTGTAAACTACAAAAGCTCCTGGAAACAGATACAGTTTCTTTAAAATGTCCATATATCATTTTGTAGTCACAGGAAATGGAGAGAAAAGTCATTGAAAACCAGGAATTTATTAAAGACTGCTCCTTCGTTTTTATTAACATGAAAGCAAGAGTAACTGCCTTGCAGAACATGGAAACAACAGAAATCTTACATCCTGCAGTATCCAACAATGTTTTTTTAGTCCTCTGTACATAATTTTAGTGGCTTCTGAAAGGAAAAATTTAAGAGGTGCATTTTTCGTGGGGGCATCTGAAAAAGGTAAAAGAATAATTTAAAATGGAAGAGTTTAGGAAGGCAAGATCTCAGACCTTTAAAATGTGAATTTCCCGAACCAATGAAAGTCCATCTTCACACTAAATAAATGCCAATTATAAAGATACCAAAAGCCTGCATTAAGAAATCAGTAAATTTTCTAGTAACTGCAACATCAGATCAATAAATATCTAACACAACTGGCAAAACAAATAAAAAAAATGTTTTCTTCTATTCTAAATCTCAAGACTGCATTAAAAGTGTCATACTTGCCAAGATCACATTTTTTTTGTAAGCCAAAAAACCTTTTTGATGTTGATATCTGCACAATATGATAAATTTCTTTCCTTTACACACTTTCTGTGCTATAAGGAAATAACACAACATTTCCAGGAAAGCTGAACCCAGCAGCAATGGGTAAAAATACCACAAGATGTCACTGCTAACCTGGCAAAAACGGCTGCTGCTGCCAAGCTGCTAGACAACATGCTATTAATTCATAATAAAAGGTACCTGACAGCTTTATTCTGATGAATTATGGGAATCCAAAGCACAATTCCAAGTCTTTGGTTTATAAATTGTCATTGATTTTAATGTTCTTTGTAAAGTTGTGGCACGCAACAAATTTTCCTGCCAAAAGCTGTTAAATAAATAGTCATCCTTTGCTCCGAACAGTACATTGAACTTGTTAGAGTGATGAGCAGAATGAATTGATGGTTGTCCATAAACCATTTATGACAGAACTCACAGCAGCAATTCAAACAATTACTGAATGCATTTATTAGAGTTGTTTTTGTTTATTTTTTATTATTTTTTTTTAAATACTCCAGTGAACAGAGAGGAACGGGCACAGGTAATGCAGGAGCAATTCGACACCGTTCTTTGCCTGGTGCTTCCTCTTGAATAACACATGGCTGGGGCTGCCACAGGATTTCTGATTTGCCCCCACCCTTGAAATTATCTGATTTCCCAGCATAGGAGACCTGGCACTATGAAAATATATTTCACACCCTCTGGAAATAGATGATTATTGTAAAGACAAGCTAATTTTCCTTTCTAAAAATCAGCTACTAACTCCTGTGTTTCCTTGGAAAACTTACAAAATGGTTATAATAGTTGCAATTAATTTTAAACTCAAATTTATATATTTTGATAGCATGTTCTGTAGAGCCAAAGTTGTGGAAAATTTACTTTTTCTCATGTAGTGTCCTTTGTTAAACCAGACAACCACACGTAATTACCTTTGAGAGGGAAAATAACCCAAACCAACAAATTGCCAACAAACACATTTCCAAACCTTTGCCCTTTTTCTAGATCTGAAGTGAGATCAAATCCCCTTAGCAATTTAAACAGGTAGCAAAGTGTGCAAGGAGTTTGGACATGGAAGAACTGAAATGCTGGTTTAAAAACAAAAATCAGGTTGCTTCTACGATACTGGTAACCAAAAATAGAAAGTGGAGGTGCTAGAAATCTTACCAGTGATCTTGGTAAAGTTTGCAGCACCATTTTGTAGGGGCAGGCACAGATCTGCAGATTATATAAATCGATTTAGCTCAAAGTTTGGGGGGAAGAAAGTGGTTTTCCAGCAGCTGAACACAGGGAGCTAAGTAAGTTTTGTCAGTTCACTGAAGCTGCATGTATGCACTATTGCTATGCTTGATTAAAGAAATTATACCCTTAAACTTTGGTATTTACATATCCCCGTTTTCTAAAATCTTGGCAAGATTTCAGTTCATATGTGTAAAATCAGAAAAAGCAAAGTTCTTGCCTGATATTTTTTGTTTATTTGCAAAAGCATAACTGCACAAGGAATTTTCTGCGTTCTACTTCTTCGTGGAACTGTCATTTCCAGATATGGTACATCAGCCTGAAATTTGAATGTATTCTGTCCAAGGGGCTGCCACAATGTGAGTAATGTGTACTCTTATATTTTTTTTTTTTAAAAGAAAATATAATGAAAAGTTGGGAACAGAAATACAGAAACAATCAGAAAATTTTTGTAAAGCTGGCTCCTACCGACAGCTTGTCTGGAAACATTATGGTCTGACATATAAACACTGTGTTTACTAACATTTCAAAATGCAGCCTATAATCTGTGTACACTTGTTATTTTATTAATGCTTTTTATTGCAAGTTACAGGCAAACACAAACGTTTGAATTCAGCGTGACTCGTAGGTATGGACAGATGTCGACGCACTTTAAAAGCTTTCAGTTGCAAGGATTCAAAATATATTTAGATTTGAGTTCTGCAAAGCTGCAGCAGCGAGGCGAAAAGATTTGTCAGTATACATTTATGTACATTTTGAGTGTATGGGAGGTTTTGGGAAGTGTGTATTAAAACTGAAAGTTGATGAGTGTTTTGTTAAAATGCTGCTTGCCTTTCCCTGGTGAGAATCCCTCTTCTAGCCCGCGGCAGATACCTCTGGGCACTGGAAGGTGCTGCAATGCCAGGGAAAAGGAGAAACTTTGCTGTTTTGGGGAAAGGGGGGAAGTTTGCACTAACACCCAGTGCTTTGCCAGTAATTCCTCTCCTCTCGGGTTTGCAGCTGAGGGTAGGATTGTGAGCAAACCCTCTCTAAAATCCCTGTAAGAAAATACAGCTGATTCTCCCCATTTAACATCTGAAAACCAAACAAACAGAACCTTCAAATCCTCAGACATCTCACCGACATTAGCAAAATAAACAAAGCCCACAAAGCAGACAGGTTGAGTGAGACATGATTTCTAGAATCTGTGTCTCTGAGGAGTACTTGGGAGTATTAGATCTCATTTCAGCGTGCAGCTTTTGAAAGGAACAGCCAGGGCATCATCGGCTGCTGCTGTAAATTGTTCTTGTTCCTTGCAAACTACTGGAGCTGGGATAATTCACTCCAGCACAGCTCTGGCTCCCCTGAATGTAGGCAGATTTGTCTGTAAGTCATTCAAGCACGGGGAAAAAAAAAAAAAAGAGATAGAAATCCTTCTGGACACATTTTCCCCTTGCATTCGGAAAAAAAAAGAAAAGGGGAAGAAAAAAATATAAAAGGATCCCCTAGCCTCCCCAAAAACTCTGTAAAAAATGTTTCATGCAATTTTTATGGGACCTCTGAGGACCTTGGATTTTTAAGTAATCTTTTTTGATGATTTTAGACAGACCATTAAGCTGAGGATAAAAGTCCCTCTGTTCAATATCTGGATACATTAAGCATTAGGCTTAAAATTTACAGCTTTCATTTTGACAAGAAAAATGGCATGTTTGGTCTCAAGTGCTACCTTGAACTGTTTTTCAACATTAAGACAGGTTGTCAGTCCGAGGGGAGGAGGTCTGGGCACCAGTGGCAGCTGCTGCTGCTCTTGCTGTGTGCACATGCAGGGACAGAGAGATGCAGCATTGCTGCCTGTCAAGAGCTGCAACTTGAGAATGCTTTGGCTTTTTTAAAGCAAAAGGAAAATTATGCTGATCCAGGGGAAGGCAGAAAGCAAATGGGGTGTCATTTCTGACTGTAAAATGAGTGGTTTATCCAAATATTTGAAAGAATCAGAAACAGGGGAAGACGGAAAATCGAGAATCGTATTTCCAAGAAAGCTTTAGGGATTAGAGTAATGAGGAGTTTGACTTCCAGCTTCCCTGGTGCTGCTATTCCAGAATAACTTGCTCTTCTCAACATCTGAGTGTATTTTACCAAGCAGCAACCACTTTCAATTTTGTCCTGTGTCTGAAAGAGAGACAGAAAGGCAGACCTATTTATTGGCAGTGGGAAGATACAGCAAGATGTCATTAGGAGCCTGGTAGTGAGACTTTCACTGTGTTAATTCAAGGCTCAACCAGTGTACAGCTGGTCTTAATAGCATTTTGTATGGGTAGAGAAACAGCCCAGGCCATTCAGCAGTGGAGGATCACATTTGCTGTCTGTAGGCATTTCTTCTTTTGAGATTTGCCAAGGTTAGCAGCTACTTTTGGTTTGGTGGCTTATTAGGCTTAAATAATCTTATTAATTAAATTGAAGGGGCAGGGGGGCAGTGACCACCCCGTGAGGGATCATGTACTTGTCTCTGGAAAGGTGTGGAACTGTCTCACTTAAGGAGAGTGCCCATCCCACTTGCAGGTGGCAAACCAGGCTTGCTGGACAGCATCTCAGTACAATGGTTTTGTGTTTTAGTGAGGCAAGTTTTTAAGAAAGTTTGCAAAAAATTTGTTTAGTGGTAGCGGGTGAAGAGACAACTCCAGGAAGAGATTAGCCTTTTGTTGCTTGGCTGAAGTCAGTGAGTTTATGAGGACAAAAATTAATCCATTAATTGACCATCTTCCAAATTAAAGTAGAGCTGGAAAGTTAAAAAACTGTTGAAAAATGCCTCTGGGCTTTTCCCATGTGAGCAGAGTTAGTAAGGGCTGCCAGCATCTATGTCTTGGTAATGGTCACAAATCTCAGGGCTAAAAAGCTTTGATCACCAGTCAGAGTCTCAGAAAGATCTGAAGGACCTACGAAACTGCATCCTCTCCAGCTGCAGGAGGCAACACATGATCAGGCCATGCAAAAGCAAGAGGCATATGACTGGTATGCTGGCATTAGTCTGTATTTATTGTCCCTGTTCTTATTAACTTCCAGCATCTTGTGATTTATCTGATACTTGAAAAGGAGGAAAGCAAACAAAAGGAGTTGTTGTTTGTTTATTTGTTTCTAAGTTTTTTTCCTTGGAAGCAGTAAAGAATTAACTCAGTTCAAGTACACTAGGCTGTTGTCTTCACACAGTCAAGAGAGAGATGACCTACCACCACAAACACCACTCACATGTTTTTCAGAGACATTAAATAGGAAAATATCATATCTCAAGTCACAAGAGAGCTGAGAAAGTGAGCTGTAACAGGGTCAATTAAACAGGCTTAATTACGATGGATCTTGTGAGCACTTGACACCCTTTGGGTTAAGGCTTACAGCCTGAGCCAGGATCACACAGTGGGTCAGACTCAGAAATATTTCCATGCAAAAAATGCAATTTGATGATCAATAATTCAAAGTGAAGAACACACTCTTACTGTCTCTCTCATTTCTAAAACATGACTGAAAATACCGAAGTGTTTTAAAGTCAGTGGTCTTGATGAACTGCTGCTTGGGATGGATGAAGCACTCTCAGAGCTGCCACTGGCTTGTTTTTGAGACACAAAAGTCTCAGGAAAAGGAACTGGGGTATTTTGGCCCTGTTGTCTTTCCTTTAAGTCCCAGAAAAATTCTGGGAGAAGTAACCAATAAAATTCTTTGAAAGTACAGAGAAGTTAACAGAAGATGAATAGCCACCACATGGATTTGTCAAGGGAAAAATCATGTCAAACCAATCTAATTTCCTTTTGTGAGAGGCTATCAGATCCTGTGGATAAAGGAAAAGCAGCAGATGACATATTTTCACTTTCTTTAGGCTTTTGACAGTGTCTTGTGACATTTTGATAAGTAACCTAATATTGGTGAAATTACTGTAGATGGTGCCCAAAATCAGTTAAGAAACTGAATGTAGAGAATTATCAGGGGTTTGCTGTCAAAATAAAAGGGTGGATTTAAAGTTTTCTGAAGGAGTCTGTCCTGGGTTCAGAGCTGCTCAGTATTTCTGTTGCAATTTGGGTGACAAAAGAGAGCACACTTATTGAATTCCCTTGTGACATGGTGCTAGGAGAGACTGAGAGCACGCTGAAACCTAGGTTAGAGTAAAAAGTACCCCTCATTAAAACAGATTCAGAGTTTTGAAGAAATTAAATGCAATTTGATAGGAAGAGTTACAAGTGTCCCACTCAGGCTCTGGGATGACCAGAAGTTCAAGCTGGGGAGGGAAAAGCCTTTGATAGAAGCTCTGTGGAGCAGGACCTGAGAGAGACAGAAGAGCATAAGCCAAATGTAAGCCAACACTGTCATGCTGTTGTGAAAAAGGCAAGTATCATTTGGGAAGGGATCACCAGCAGTATAACCTGCATGACCCATGAAAGTTTTCTGCTTCTTTTAGCATCTGCAAGAACTCAGCTTTAAGGTTAAATCTGCTTTTGTGTAGTGCAGCTCAAGAAAGATGTGAACTGGCTGAAGAAAATACAGAGGAGAACAGTGATAGTGATCAGAGGTCCAGGAAATGTCACCTATGAAGGGAAAGTAAATTAATTTCCTTCTAAGATAAAAAAGCAAGGACTGGGGGGGTATGTGACACTGATATGCAGCTACACAAAAGCTGAGGGACAATGCAGGAGAGGTTGTGGGAGCTCCATCATTGGTTCTCTCACAGAAAACATAAACATCAGAAATGGTACAGGGAGAGTATGAGAAACCAGCATGCTCCCTAGCAAAGGCTGAAGACAGCCACATTAGGTGGAAGCTTCACAGAGACTGGATCTCAGTCATACCTGATTTTTTTGAATGCTAATTTTTAGAAAATATTTGGGCTGACTCATTTGAGGCTGCATGTCCTTGTTCACACAGGTAAAGCAACAGTTTATCATTGTGTGACATTGATAAATCAATGAAGCGTTGATTTAAGATATGCATGTGAAGGGACTAACAATAATATTCGATTTCTATAAAGAAACCTTTGGGTCTGACAGATCTGTAGCTAAAAGTTCAGTTTGGAAGTTTGACTTCTATATTTCTAAATATTGTAGAGTGGAAAATTATGTTGAGGAGTGTTGATATTTGCTCTGCAATACTGAACACAGGTCTGACTTAGGCTTTGACTATGAGCAAGGTCAGAAAAAAGAGAATCCTAAATCTAAAGAGGGTAATATTTTAAAAAGTCCTTCTGAATTCTGTTTTCAAAAGTGGTCCAGGCATTTAAGAATCTACACTCCACTGAATTTCAAACTCACTTTTGAAAGCCTAATGGAGATGGGTTATCAACTTTGGATGGATTGCAGACTGTGGGAACAGCTCCTGCAGTTGTTTTCATTGCAGTATTGTCTGAATGTTTATATTTGCCATCCAATTCCAAACTCACATTTGCAGGAGAATAAAACCAGAGAGAGTGTTGGACAGCAGATGAGCCTGACTGGGGGCTCTAAATCACCAAAATCAATGATGTAAAACAGAAAGTATGAGTAATAAATGCTGTCCATCTACCTGTGTTTTGCTATTTGACAGCTTCACTCCAGTCATTGTAAGACAAGTGGTCTTAACAGAGAAATGAAATGGGAGAGACTGGAAGAGACTTTCAGCTCCTCAAAGGGCAGGTGAGCCTGGAGAGAAAATGAAGGAAGAAGTAGCAAAAGTGGTAAACTCTAAAAAAAACATGAGGTAGGCAGGACATGAAAGTGCTGAGAGCTGAAGGATCAGGATTTTTAAACTGTAGGTCTCCATCACAGTATCTTCACACTGCAAAGAGCAGGAGAAGAGGAAGTAGCTCTAAGTGAGAATCAACATAGAAGGCAGCATCAGAAATACAGTGACAGACAGGAAGAAAGTGGGAAGATGAGATTTTACCTAGAGTAGATTGTATTGAGATGGAACAAAAATTCCAGCAAATTAAAAAGCAGGAGGAGCAGGGAACTTGGAAAAAGAAGGGGAAGTCAGGGGGAGAGGAACTCGGGGCTGAAAAATGACTATTAGAAACATGTAAGTCAAAATGATTGACACACAATTCAGTGAAACAGTCAATTCTTATCTACCTTTACTGGCATTTAAATATGTCTTTGCATGAGTCTGTAAGTGCCCTTCCTGAACACTATCACTGTTGTCTCTTCATTTGATGAACTGAACTGCTGTGAGTTTTCTAAAATTCGACCAACACCAGATTACTGAAGCCAGAAGATAAAGATCTGTCTCACTTTACAAACATGCCAGCTTGTCAGACTCTTATTACAGCAACCAGCATGAAACCCTGCTGCTTTTTAGGAGATGTGTTTGCAGCAACTCTGGACATGACAGCAGAAGCGACAGCACATCCTCCTGTAACTTGTCTTTGATTGGAGCCTAAGCAGAGCATTTTCTTTTCTTCATGGTTTTACTTTTTTTCCTGCTTTTATTGAGTACAACCTATTTGTGCTTTGGACAAAAAGCTGGGATTAGCTAGAGGAGTTTTAGTTGGCTGGCCATCAGTTCTAAACAGCAAAGAAAAACTACCTCCAAAGCAAAGTGCATTTCAATTAAAAAAATGGAGAAAGGGACACGAGACTTTACTAAGGTCATGAGCTAAGAGAGAGAGAGATAAAAGTAGCTGTGTCAACAATACTTTATTTTTAGTTTCTACCTAAATCCAAAGTGTAGGAAAGTGAAGGTTTTGTAAGCTATGCCCTTAATTATTCAGAAATCATTATTACACTGGCTGAGCAGTTTAGAGCAGCATTACATGATGCAGGTCTCCACCTGAGGGATTGCCTTAAATCCAGCTGATTGTATGGAAAACACACAACCATACCTATTGTAACTAAATAAGCTTTACAATGTAATTCTCAGGGAATAGGAAATAATGTTATTTATTTTATATATGTATGAACTGAGGAAACAGTGGATTGCCTACGGTTGCACTGGAATTTGGGCAAGAGTCCTGAATGGAAATGAATAATGGTGATTGCTCTGTGATCCTCCCTCAGTCCCCAGGTAACTCTGCCCCTCACAAATGCTATGTAGTGTCTTCAAACAAGTCCCAGTTTTGAATATTTTAATGGAACTTTCAAAGAAATTTGCACGAGTTAAACATTCATTAACCAAAGAAATTAAAAGACTCAGGCAACTTTGAAATTCCAGCTCTCACTCCTAAAGATAGCAGTTGTGTCATTCTTTTAAAATGCTGAAGGGGAGTTTGTGAATCTGGGCATCACACCAGGCTCTCAGAATCACATCTCTATTTCTGCCCACTAAAGGAGGACCAGGGCTATTAGGCATCTTTTGAGAAGACCTTTCATTAACCCAATATGTTTTATATTGCTTTAATACTTTCACTGCAGCTCTGCTTTCCTATTTTCTTGGTATGGGATCTTTAGCATCACCCATCTCATTGCTTGAGTAACATGGGAATATCTCTGCTGTTGCAAATAACGACAGGAAAGACAATAACTTGTACTGCAAGGGACATGCATAATCATTCAGAGTCTCTTCCAGGTCAGGTTTTAGTGGGTGCAATGCAGACTGGCAGAGATGAGTTAATACCATGTACAGTGGCTCATATTCCTGTGCTCAGGAGCTGGAGGTACCAGCTGTCTTGTAGATAAAAGTCAGGTTAGCACACTTATGTATTTATATATATATATAAATATATATTCATGTTTGTTTGGCTCAGTGACGACATCAGAGTGCTCCTTTTTGTTTTGGGTTTTGAACAGCAGTAATAAAGAAAGCTCAAATAAAACAGAGCCTTTGCTTGCTGGGCCAGTAGCACTGCTCCTGGAAGGATGAGTTGCCTGAAGAAAGGCAGAGGAGAGAAGTTGCTCTTGTAGCAGCAATAGAAGAGAGGGGAGTGAAGGGATGAAGTTTCTGCACTCCAGAAAAGGCTCCTAGGTAGCCTTCATTTTAAGGAATTAATCACTGGCAAGCTGGCACACATGCTGGGTGAGGCAAAAGAGTTGCTGAGGGAACCTGCTGTCATAACTGTGCTCCTGGAAGAAAGCTCCATTGGGAAAATTGTGTGGACCAGGAGGAAGCAATAACTATGGACAGTCCAAAAGAAGCACACAAAGGCTGCACTGTGGGGAGGAGCAGCAAGCCTACCTGCACAAGTTCCACATTTGTGTGCTTCTCATTTTCTGTGCATGTAGCAGCTTTTTATGACACATTTATGACTCACCCTTCTTGGGCACTGGCATTTACAGTGATGCTCTAAAATCTTCTTTATGAGAAATGGCCTTCTAGGCTCTGTGTTCCAAATTTATACCCTACCTGCAGTAAATGATGCTAAACCAGGCCTCCTGCTAAGGAGCAGAAACTACAGACAAGTTTTGCAGGTGGCTCACAGGTCAGCCTTGGCATCCTATTGCCTGTGTTTCATCTCTCCAATTGGCATAACTTTCTTTTCTGTTTTTCTCTTGCCTGTAAAATATTTAAGGGAGTTTTTCTCTTCAAGCAGGTTGAACATTATAATGTCTTTTCTGTTCATGGACCAGTGAGCACTCCAGCTTGTCAGTATTCAAATTACTATCAAACTGTTTAGTACCTGTCTAATTAAAACAGAACTTACTTGCTGATCTCTTCATGCTAAAGCAAATGAAATCCTAATAGGAAAAGCGATATATCACTTAGATCAAAAGAAAATGAATAACTATGACATAACCACCTCTCTTCTATTTTTTTCCCCTTTTTCTTGAAGTGGGGGAGGAGAATGGCAGGCGATTCCTGTTTTCAGATAAAAACATATGTTCTGTCGCAACCTTCTTATTGATTCCCTGTACCAGCAAAATCCCTGCACTTTACTGTAGTGAGATGGAAATTTCTGTAGCTGAGGAGAAGCATAATTCCAGGGATGGAGCATGGGGAGGGGAACAGGAGATGGCAAGTAGAGGGAAGAGAGCACACTGGGGAAAGGGAATGTACCCCTAGGAAGTTTTGAGCTGAGTGTAGAGCTTTTGCAATTGCTTTGCTGACTAAAGGAGGATGCTCTGTGGAAGCCCCCAGTCCTTTTGTATAGTTCCATTAAATTGCCCAAGTATCCTTGGGGAAGGGGCTGCCTCAGCCTCTCTGATACTCTTGGGTTATTGATAAAAATAGAATAGAGAATACCTCCTTGTTTCCAGTCTATTTGCATAGTTCTTCCCAGAGCAGAATGGTCTGTTCTTCTTCCACCAACAAAGGCACCATTTGTCTTGGGGTATTGACTTGTTCTATGAGGCCTTCGAATCTTTTCCCTTCTTTTTACTTTTTTTTTTTTTTTCCCCTTTCCCTGACCCTTCCTCTCACTGAGCTGTAACACACTTGCCTCTGGCTAGGAATATTAATGAGCATTTCTTTTCAAGAGCTTATGCAGATTCCACTTTGTGAATCAGCTGGCAAGAGGTGCTGTCCAAGTAACTTACCCAGAATGGTGCCCAGGGGCAGATCCTATGAGTGCATGGCATGTCTCATTCCCCAGCCTGAGAATAAAAGGTCAAGGAGTTGACTTTCAGTGTGGGGTGCCTTGTATGGCATGGATGGCTCAGAGAGAGCCCTTCATACAACAAAGGGTATTTAAATAACTCCAATGTCTCCAAAAAATGTAAATTTGCAACAAGATGGGGAATGGAGCAGCTCAGGTGGTTCATTATTAATGGCATGAGTCTTTTTCTTCTGCTTGTTCAGATCTGCTCCGAGTCAGAAAAGACATAGAACATTAAAAGTGTCTGAGTAGGGTTCAGTAGCAGCCATTAAATTAATTTAGTTGGCTAAATGAAAGGGCATTTTTTGGTGGAAGACTCCACCACATTGCACACTTTAATTGGAGATAGACAGACTTGGGCAATGAAAATTCAAAAATCCTGAGCAGAGTGGCCCACAAAAGTGCACCCCTCCTATCTCCTGGAGAAGATGGGCCATTTGGGTGACAATGTAGAGGAATGCACGCTGCTTTGCATTTGAATCCAAATTGCTCCTTAATGACATAAATCCATGTTTGTCTTCCTCTGCATCCTCTGTATTCTTGGCCTTGGTGGTGGTGGCTCAGAGCACTGGTCTTTATGTTAGACATCTTTTTTTTCAGGTGGGTTTTGCCCACCACTCCCAGCCAGGGCACTGTGCTTACATCATTCAGCTTCTGGTTGACACAAAAAGTCTGCAAGAAGAGATACCCAATAACCTGCTGGGACATCTTTTATAAAATTGGGCTAAATCTGATGCTAAGTGAAGGAACAGTTTAAATTGCCTCAGGTAATCCTTATCACTGGGGTTCTTAACCCTGGGAGGAGAGGTTGGCATAATTTAACTGCAAAAAATGGGTAATATTTTGCCTGTTGGTGTCCAAACCAAGCATGGGCTAAGTCTAACCATCATGACTTTAACTAAAAAAATAGAGAAAAGGAAATTGTTAAAAACAGTCTTCTTAAAGGATTTTTATGGTTCCTTCCATCTTGTGTCCTGGACAGGACGATGACAAAAAGGGTCACCTTTTTTGCAAAATGTTGGTATTTTTAACCATTTGTCCCACTGAAAACAGAAAAATAGATAATTTAACACAAAAACGGCTGAAGAAAAGTAAAACTGAACTGTAACTGCTGGAGTTTTTCTGTCATTTGCATCCTTCCATCTGCCAACACGGGTCAGTTCCTGTACAAACTCTTGATTCGTTCCTGGGCCTGAGATATAGGGCTTATCAAATTCTATCAAATTTCAGACAGCCACTAGATAAACTCCTCCTTTGCACTGCTTGAGGAAAAGAAATGGAGTATTTGGCAGGCTGTGGAAAGCCAAGCTTTAGTTCTGTGTTCTGCTGCAGAGTTCCACTCAGTTTTGGGCAACTTCCTTAACCTCTATATGATGAAACATCTCCTGCAAAATTCAGGCTAATAGCATAAACAGGCATGTTCTGAGAACATATTTAAACCTTTTGCCAGGAATGGACTGACATTAGCAAAATTCAAAGTTGAATTTCAGGAAATCTCTACTAATATGTTACCTCACACCCTACTCTGAGGCCAACAAAAATCAAACTTCTGGTGCTCAATGTGTTAAACGTTCCCAAATCACAAACAGGAATCATTGCTTAAGAAATGGGATTATTGGAAGGGAGGAAAGAGAACTCTTTGTAGCCCAGTGCTGGAAGCTACTGCCATCCTTTTAGGTGACCGCTCCCCAGGCACATTCACACAAAATTACTTGACCTTAGGCTCTTTGGACTTGTACAGTTAGCAGGTTTTCTTCCCTTCATGGCACAAGTCCCCTGTTGTCGTGGTTCGACACTGGCCAAATGCCAGGCATCCATGAAAAGCTATTCACTCTTTTTTTTTCTGCTATAGCTGAGCACAGGAGGGGAAAAAAACCCAAAAATGAAGGGTTTATGAGTTGAGATAAGGATTAGGAGAAAACACTCTAAGGGCAAAACAGGCTTAAACTTGAAGGTATAAAGTAAATTTATTATTAACAGAGTCAGAGGAGGACAATGAGGACTAAAACAAGCCTTTAAAACACCTTCTCCCCCCCTCCCCTTTCCATCAACAGCACAGGCAGACAGGGTGTGGGGATCTTGGTCAGTTCTTCACTTGAAAAATCTTTCTTCAGTTCACTTAGGGAAGGGGAGTCTCTTTCTTCTGCTATGCCATGGGGTCCTTCTCACAGGTGACAGTTCTCTCTGAAGTTCTCCAGCGTGGTTCTAACAAGTAGAAGTCCCACCCGACCTGCTGTAACGTGAGTCCCTCCCATGGGCTAAACAGTCTTCCCAAAACTGCGTGGCTTGGGTCATTAGTCCATGGGGTGTAGTCTTTTTAGGATAAGCTGCTCTAGTTTGGAAGCAGGGACCCTCTTTATCTCTGGAAGCAAAGGCCCTGTCTCTCTCTTTGGGTCTCCCACTGATCACAGCTTTTTTGTTGCATCCACCTGCTCTAGGGTGAGCACTGTTCCCATGGGCTGTGAGTGGATCTCTGCATCCCCCCATGGACTTCATGAGTTACAGGGGACAGTTTGTGTCACCATGGTCCTCACCATGTCCTGCAGACGAATCTCAGCCCCAAAGCTTGGAGCACCACGTCCTCCCCCTCCCTGTCACTGACCTTGGTGTCACCATGCTGTCTTTCTCCACACGTCCCCACCTTCTCATCTTTCTCCGACTTAGAGGGAAAAAACCTTCTGCTCGTAAGTACCATTGCCTACAATTCCACCAGCTCAAAGATTTCTGCAAGGTCTCTCAGCATCAAAAGGTTTATTTTGCCCAGGTTCTGCACTGGGAAATTGCGTGCTGTTTAGATTTCCTTCTTAAATCTGTCCTCACAGAGGCATCTCCAGCCTCTCTAACTGTCCCAGCAGCGTGTCCATCTCCAGAGCCAGCAGGGATTGCCTCTGTCAGACACAGTGGAAGTTTCTGGCAGCTTCTCACAGAAGCCACCCCTGCAAAAAATCAGGCAGTGCTAAACCAACCCACCTGCTAACAGAAACGCTTCTCTGCTCCTCTCCTGCTCCTCCATCACTGCACGAGCTGGCAGCACAGGGCGCTCCTGATTTTGGGAGGCTTTGCTCTGGAGCTCCTCCCTGAGCTTTGTGGTTGCACTGTGGCTTGGCTGCTTTTCCCACGTACTCACAGTAATGGCTTTAGGGACATGTGGACACCAAACTTTGCTAGGATGAGGATCTGAATGGATGGTGTTTTTTGTTCCTTTTCCTTGTAGAGTGATCCTTGGCGTGTTACTTGCAGTCTCTTCTGTTTCTGCAATTCTAAAATGAGGAAAGGTTTTCACTGAACTGGATGTCACAGTACTTTATTAGAATTTTCAAGATGTTTTGCCATACCCAATTCTAGAAATCATAAAACTACTATTACCATCATTATTTCAATAAACTTTACCAACTAGCCTGAACAGACACTGCTTTTGAACTATTAAATATTTCAAAACATCCATTAACTATCTCATGTGGAGGATAAGGATTTTGAATGCATTTAGTGTTGGTTTAATGTTTTATTTTTCTGACTTTTGTGAGAGCAGAGATAAACTAACATAAAGAGCTGATTACACTTAGGGAAAAGAGTCCTTGGATTACAGCTGTAGTAGAAGATACAGCAAAAAATGTGAGAAAAATGACTAAAACCATGATAGAGTTCAGTGCAGCATGAAACTTTAGATATCTGCTGGAGAGGGGGAGATTAAAATACCAGTAGTGAGAATATGGAAGAAATATCCTCAATGTAACTGTCCCTTTCCAGAGCTGATTTTTTTTTTCCTGTTTCACTTGAAAACCTTAATCTTTCTTTCCTGTCTTTTCCTTCAAGATGTAGTTCTCTCAGGAAAATTGTTTTTCACTCCTACCTCAGATTCTCGGTTTGATTCAGTTACTCATTGAGGAGCACACATAGCATCTCAACTGAGAGGCACTTTTGGAGGTGCTACAGATTTTATCTGTCAGCATAACATATCAGAATGGCATTACTTTAAAAATATTTCTTAGCATGACATAAATTTGCTGCAAGTGATTGTGACACTCGGGTCTCCAAAGTTATTGTTACTTTTTTCCATTTCACTGAAAAGCTGTGCCAGGAAAACTGATCACTGTGATGTCTGGTAACATTTAGAGCTTGTATTTTATTTTATATACACCCTAATGCCAATTAATGTCAGTTGAATCACACAAGTTAGAGATGGAAAACACCTATTAGAAAATGGCAGGCCATGACTGTTCCCCCAATGAATTCTCAAGTGTTTTGTCTCATCTGGTTTTAAATTACTTGCAATTGAGGTGTCTCTGGGGAGGCTAATCCACAGCCTAATGTACCTTGCCATTAAGAAATATTTGCTCCTATTCACACTAAACTTTTCTGTTGCTTATTCTTATCAAATTACTTCTACTTCACTGCTTGCTGTTGTTAAACTACTGTCATTCCTCTCACATATTTACTCTTTCCAGACTTCAGTCCATAAATCACTATTCCTATCCTTGTTTATTATATGCCCATATCCCCACTACATTTCTTTCCCTTTGTGTCATCTCATAATCCAGGCTCTCCTCTTCCAGGACCTCTTTCTGATGTCAGGCCTTCCAAACTGAAATGGTTATTGTAGGAACAGTGTCCTGCATTAATACAGACTCTCATGGTTTGTGGTCAGATGCCATTTGGACTGACACTGGCATTTCTTGTTCTCTTATCACTGCTCTGTCCCACTCACTGGAGCTCAAATGCTTAAGGACCTTGGTGAATCATAGGTAGAATTATGTGAGAAAGAAGAGACATTATAGAGTTCCAGGAATTAGGGTAGGGGGACTCAAATTGTAAAGCTGGATGAGAAACTGGATCCTCCAGGCACCTCCACACCTCCTTCCACTGAAAAAAACTCAAGCCATTTTAAAGCATCCATTGTGGAAGATTTCAGATGATCTGGTGGAAGACTGAAGTGTTTGCTAGTCATTTGTAATTGAAAAATAATTGTGCAGAGATCTCTGCCAGTGTTTCCAAAGAAGTTGTTGCTTTCTTCAGAGCTCTGTGTTCAGGAACCAGCCCTGTCACTGTCCAAGGCTTTGCTGAGCTCTCCTGTTCCCTCTTACCCCCAGCTGTTAATGTGCACCTTGAATTCTTTCCTATGAATTGTTTAAAATGCAACCAACCTCCAGACTGAGGACTGGAATCCTGAACCAGTCATCTCTGTAATTAAGAGAGACTGTAGTCAGCCCCCGAGGTGAGAGTTAAAGCTGAACACCAGGTTAGGACTAATTCTTATGAATCTTCTCTTTTATGTTTTTGTTAATGAAGGATAAATGTTTGTGAGTCATATTTCTTAATCCCTCAGATCCCAGGGAAGATTAGTACTTAGCCAACTTAAAAAAAAAAATCTAGGATAAAAAGGGAAATAGTTTTTTCCAGCTTTTCTCCTGGTGAGGAGGAGTGCTGTTTTGTTGTATTTTCTTTCTCTGCATTTAGCCAAAGCTGCTATTGGTGCAAGTCATGGAACAAATAAATTTGCTCTCCTTTCATGAAGTAAACACTAAGCATTCAACCCTGGTTGTCACCTCTTGCTACAAATGCACTTTTCCAGACCATTTCCAAGGTTTAGTTAGAGAACAAAAAGGCAAAAATGTGATTATGGGAGACTGCAAATGTACTCTGACAGTGAAAGGGAAGTCAATGATTGTTCACTAATTTAAATCTCTATCTGAATGCAGGTACCTTCTCAAGATCTAGGAGTATATATATAGATCAAATACAGTGCTTTGTTCATGCCTATGGTTTATTTTGGAAGTTTGTTCCACAACTCTCAACAACAGCAACTTTAGGGAAATGCAAAATTTGTGAAGAACTGCAGGAAGCTCAAATAAAGTGAATGATTTTTGGATAAATAGCTCCAGTTCTAGTCTGTGTCCTAAGCTGAAAGCCATCTCTGGCCCCTCTAGATTTGCTGTGTTTCAAAATTAAAGGGTCTTAAATTATGTTCATTGCCCTGGTTTTAGATTCAGGCAGGTGTGACTGTGTGCAGGGCTGTTACCTTCAATAATGTAGTGAAAATGGAGAAAGAATCTACTTCACTGCCTGCTCCTGGTTTGCCCTTCATGTACTCCATGTGCAGTGTGGAGGCTGGATCTAAATTCTGCATCAAGACCCTCGTGATTGTGCAGCACCCTGGGGAACCCTGGGATGAAATGGGAATTCTGTGGCAGCTACAAATAAGTTCAGGTTGAGTTCCTTTGTACTGAATTAAATATGTACATGAATAATACAATTGGTACAGTAAACCCTGTAGTTTACATTATCAAATAAAATTCTTAAAATGTGTTCCCTACATTTTCAACATGCCACAAAACTTTGTTTCAATAATGTATGTGTGCACTGTAAAAGCTTTCAACAGAAAAAAAACTAACAAGATGGACTTTAGTTTAATTATATCCAGTATGTGAAATAATTTGGCTTCTGGACACCTGGCACATGTTATAAAATCAATCATAGAATGGCTTGGGTTGGTAGGAACCTCCAAGATCATCTTGTTCCAACTCCTTGTCGTGGGCAGGGAAACCTTCCACTGTCCCAGGTCGCTCAGAGACCCACCCAGCCTGGCCTTGGGCACTTCGAGGGAGGGAGCAGCCACAACTTCTCTGCCAGCTCTCACCATCCTCACAGGGAACAATTTCTTCCCAATATCCAATGCAAACTCTCTGTCAGTGTGAAGCCATTCCCCCTTCTGTCACTCCAGGCCCTTGCAAATAGCCTCTCTCCATCTTTCTTGTAGGTTCCCAACAGGTACTGGAAGGTTCCAATTAGGTTACCCTGAAGCCTTGTCTTCTCTTGGTTGAACAATTCCAATTCTCTCCAAATACTGGCACTTAAAGAGCAATATTTCACTTTTAGACTGAGCTTTGCCTGTGTGTTGCAGTTGTTTCTGAGGCTGTCAGTGCCCTCTAACACTCCAGAATAGGTGATGCCATGCAGACCCCAAATCAGGGTAGACTTTGATCCCAGAATTGACCCGTGCATAAACTCCTTTCCAAGAGAAAGGTTCTGTGGAAAAGAGAAGCAATGAGAAACCCAGTGATTTGTTCACAGCTGCAGCAGCAGAGCTGGCTGTGCAGAGCTGCAGGTTTCAGACCCTTCCAGTGTGCAGCAGAGTGACACAAACTCTCTTGGATGGTTGTTCCCCCGCTTTGTTTTTAAGACTAGGTGTTGTATTTCACAATCACCTCCTTAAGGATGGTTCTAGAATATGTTTTGCAATGTAAATTGCAAAATATGCAGGAATATGTTTAAAAGTTATCAAAGTATCCCTGTCTATTTCCTAGTGGTACAGGTACTCAGTATCCACTGCACCCAGCGGGTGGCCGTGTAATTAATGAAATCTTTCCAGGACTTCATAATGGGCTCTATCATTTTCTTTCTGGTTAATAAGAAAATGACTGGGCTTACAGAAAAATTCAGCTGGAATTTTTCAGCTCTGGAGCTAAAAGCACAATTTTAAGTCCCCCTTTAATGTGAGCACGAGTTTCAAGGAAACACAAAAGCAGAATATGTCAGTCCTGCAATATGGTGTTTTGCCTTGATCTTTTATAATATGAGACCAACGTTGTTCTGCTTCTAATTCTTGTACCAGGGCAAATTACCCATTTGGGTTTTATTGTTCTATGTTTTCCAGTATCATAGAAAGTTAGAGATTTGGTCAGCTCAGATCTCGTTTTTCATCCTTCTTAGTGTGAAGAAGAGTATTTATGATGGACATGGTATTCATGTAAAGGAATTAGCCTCTTTTTCTAGAATGCCATTTCAAATTTATCTTTTATAATTAGATTTAAATTTAGGCAATGAATACAGACAGAGAGTTAAGCTTGGTACACTCGAACAGAAACCAGGAAGGGAATATTATTTGGGTTTTATATCAGAGTCCATGCATAACAGTCAGGATGCCTGGGCTCCTATCCTGTTTGCCACAAGCTGCTGGCTTTGTACTAATAGTTTAGGCAGCAGAAATCTTTATTACTGGGGCAAATCTACCCTTTGTCTCTGTGGGTGGAAATCCCTATGATTTCAGCCCATTGCCTCCATGTGGATGCATTCACTCCATGGGAAGGAAGTTCTGGCCGAGAGTTTCAAAAGTGGGTGTTTAATAGAGCCTTGTATAACATTTTTACACTCATTCCCAAACACAAGAGATGATACCAGGCAGTGGTGCTGGCAGGACTTGCTCACACAGATGTTATTGGTAGTTTAGATAAACAGTAACACCTAGCATGCCAGATGTTGTGATTCATCCCTGGTGCTTGCCAAACTGTAATTCATATTCCATTAGGGGCTACTGGTTATTTATTTTTCAGCCCACTAGAAGTTTAATTGACTATTTCTCCACCTACTTTCATTTTCCCTTCTGCTTTTTCTTCCTCTCATTTACTTTTCTTCTACCTACATTAATATTCATTTTGGCCTGAAGCACAGAGAAATCCCATCGGTCACCCAGGGATCAGGTACCCTAGGCCAGAGTATCCTACTTTTACTTAACACTTAGTGATAGTATCCAAATAATTCCCCATTTTCCAGCTGAGAGGTGGGTGAGGGGAGAAGATGAAAACCTTTGCCAAGAAACTCTCTGTGGTGGATACTAAAATAAGTCAGGTAGCAGATGTCCAACCCAAACTTCGGTGTGTAATTAGCTGATTCAATATCCAAAAGAAGCAGGTAACTGTTGTGATTTGTGAATCCTCTGCCAGGGCAGATAGTTTACAGCTTGCAGATATTTCTCTAATGAGGGAGGATATCGTGGGCTCTGAGCAGTAAAACACTGTTTTCTTAGTATTCAAAGAGAATGGCTGTTTTTTTTTCTTTAGGGATGTTCTTGGCATAGACTGTTCCTGTTCTTTTCTTTGTTATTTCTTGGAAGTATTCTGAAAACTATTGATACAGTATGCAAATTCAATGCTGGAAATGTAACATTATATAAGTGTAATTATCCTTTTATTCAAAGATGGTTTTATTTGTCCCTGCATATTTTAGTCCTTAAAAAAAAGAGAGAGAAACACGATTGTATATGTAGTCAAAAAGAAAAAAGTCAGGAAGGTGCTGTAAAGATCAGACTGTAAAAAGAAATTGAGGAATTAGAGAAACATTAATAAGAGGAAAAATATGGATATCACTGGAAAGGCACAGAATGGGACCATTTCAGGAAGGAAAAAAGTATGCCTGGCTGTTGCCATTCTAGGAGAACTGGACATGGAAAGAAGAGAATGGAAAATAAGATCAAAGCTGTAAAGTCATCTCTCCTCCCTTCTTTTCAGTGTCATTTCATAAGGAGTACAGAGAGGGGGAGGTGAGGGGAAGGGGGCCAGGAATCCTAGCAACCAAAATACTATGGATGCAAACACCTTTCAAATGTGCAACTGCCAGCAAAAGTTCTCAGAGGGTCAGCTCACTCCTTCTGTTCCTGGGCAGAGCAGGATGTGCTCACGACAGCACTGTGACTTTGTTTTCTTCACTTCCTAAGGTGGAAAGTTATTGTTTTTGTGTCTGCAATATTTTTATGTATAAATGTGCCTAGAGAATGTTAGGGAATTTAAAAAAATTGCTTGGATGTGGTTAGTTTGAAGAAACAGCTGGAGAAGAGCAGGAAAAAAAGGGAAACAGGATTTTGTACAAGTTGTTAGGGTTCTTTTTTTATACTCTATCAGGATTTCCCTTTCTTTTCTAAAATATGTGCATTTTCCTCCTCTTCTCCCCCCGTCCATGAATCTCTCCTTATTGTTTTCTTTCAAAACAGAAATCTGGACAAAAGTCACAGTAACTCCACTGAAGTCAGTGGATTTCTGTGGTGAAGGAGATGAAACATCCTTCTCTCTTCGTTATCTTTGTTCAATTTGCCCCATTTTTTGCTGCCTCTCTCACACATGACATTCCCTACTGAACTACTTCTTCCTTGTCTATTTTTTGCTCCATTTTTTTCTTTTTTCTCCCCCCTCTCAGCCCTTTCCAGTAAATATCTCTGTTCTTCACTGCCAGCACAACTGGCAGGCAGGTTCCTCCCATTCACTGACAGGAGGAATATTTTATGGCAGAACCCAAAACCGGCCAAACAACAAGCCCAACATTGAAATCATCACCATCACAAGTACCAGTGACAGTGAAGGTGCCAGTTATCTCAAGTCCTGGACTTGGAAGGAAAAGATTGAGCCATAACTCACCACTTCATTGCAGCTTGATGCTTTTGGCACCTACAATTTCTTTTCCAGGGTCAGTATTTTAGGAATGGAACAGTAACACCTTGCTGTCTGAAGCTGTCCAGAAGGAGCTGACAGTGGAAATGGACACTGTAATTGTTGCTTACTTTGAACAGGGCTCCAATTGCCTCCCATAAAAGAAGCAATGATAGCAGATTTACATGCAAATGATTGCTGTTCAGTAAGAATCTTGATTCACTGAGGATGATAACAGTTCAGCAGATCCTAACAAAGAATAATGGAAGACATTTCTACTGGAATGACAAAATTGAAATCTGCTCTAAGTCTTTTAAGGTCATGTAAATAGTATTGTTAAACATCTCACATAATCTTTCAATCTGAATCTTTAAATTCCTTCTAGAATCCAATCCCTATTTCACCTATAACAATGCTTATCTATTTTCTAATTGCATGAAACAACTTCAGGCATTACACAAATCAATCCACATACTTAACTCATATTTTTAACTGGCATAACAGAAGTTATGAAGAGTATGGTGCAGGAGTATTTGAATATCTTTGAAAGATGAATGTCCCAATGAACTAGAATAGTCTTTGTCTGGAGGGCAGGAGACCATTTCAGTTTCCACAAAAAAAATGTATCAAAAGCTGAATCTAGGAAAGTTGCATTCCAGAACAAAGTGATGGTATGATTAGAACCTGTCTGTTCTCCTTTTGTGCTTCCTCCCAGTGGGGAAAGGTCCTCAACACATCACACAGAAAAGCTTTAAAAATTACTGCCATTTTCCTTAACCAACAGTAGGGTGATAATACTATAGAAAAGAAACCTTGTGGACAACATCAAAGTTTAACAGGGCTAAGGAGAAGGAGACAAACTGAAAACAGATGAAACCCAGGTGTGGGTTTAGACTCAGCCATAGTTTTGTCCTGTAACATGCTCATTGATAAAAGCCTCCAATTTTCACCTTTTTCTATTCTGGATGGCTGGGAAAGAGATGCTGTAAATGAACTGCAGCACAATGGACATCTTGAAGGCACAATTAATATCTTGAAGGTACAATTGATGTCTTGAAGGCACAATGCCTCCCAAATTGGTTTGGTTGCTGGCAGCCATGAAATGCAGCTTTGAATTCAGCCCTGGATTCTTCAGAACGATTTTGAGAAAACAAATATAAAATTTTGGGTTCCTTTTTGATTTTCAGAATGCAGAAACAAAGATGGTCTGGGTAACTATAGGGTATGAAAAATAGGGGTTTGAACAGAAAGTGAGAAAAAGAATCATTCAGGGGGTCCTGTCTATTTTCCCTCAAAAATGAATCTTTGCATCCCTAACTTTCTACGTGGAGAACAGATTTCAAACTCTGATCCACTCTGACACACTGGGGGTAGCAGCAGGACAGAGCTGCTCAAGAGCAAGCAGTACAGAACATGCTGGTTTTGTATCTGGGGAAGTTGAGAAGAAAAAGGGGATGGGAGTCAATAAATCCTCTATTGACAAACTTTGCCAGCACAATCCAAAGCTGGAGCACCCACACTGGGAAAGAGCTCCCTGTTCCTCTGGCTCACCTGTGGAGGAAGAAGCGCATTTTCCAAACAGCTTTCTTGGCTCCCTTGTCATCACTCGCCTCCAAATATGCGTCAAAAAGCAAAGCAAAACTGTTCAAATGTAATTTACTTGGTTACAAAAGTGGATTTTTGTCCATTAAATTGCTTGTGTATCCATAATCAAGTCTTAGTGCGCTTTTAAATCACTGACAATCTTCTTCATGTAGATCCAATCTTCCAAGATGTAGTGCAGCTGATAGATATTTCCATGTACACAGTTGTTATGAGCATGATTAATGCTTGGACACACTGTTTGCATTTTCCAGTGCCATGTGTAGGATTTACAAAGCTCAGACTATCTCATGTATAGCCAAAGTCCAAATAAACTTTGGTTTCTCTGTTCCTGAAGAAGAAACTTTGACAATAGAAGAAACAATTGCTTAGAAACAGTATACACTTTCTAAAAGATGTGCTGGCCTACAAAAGAATATATTTTAAAAGTTTACACTGTTTTTACAATGCTTTTGGTGTTTTATGCAAGCTGTCATATAATGGAAATAATGACCTCAGGGACATGTGTTTATCTTGGGTTTAGCCCACTTAAAATACATTTAGCCTTTAACTTTTCCTTAGGCCAAAACCACATCAAATGGGCCAAAGATGGAATAAACACACACACACTCCTGAGGTCACTATCACTTCATTGTAGTTTTGCAGAAGAAGAGGAAAACAAACGTTTTTTCTTTGTGTTGCTTTTGGGACTCAGCGTGCCCAAGTGATGGTGTATACACTATTTTATAAATATTTTCTTTTCATGGATGTGCTTTGCTTCTTTTTTTTTTTTTTTTTTTTTTTTTTGCCTCTGCCACTTATTAATTGTAAATTCTTCTCTGTTAATACTTTAATCTTTAAAACATTGAAAAGCTGGAGTTGTAGAAATTAGAGCTGTATTACAGCCAGTGCAGTATTAGTAGCTGGCATTCTCCACAAAGAGAGGCACAGATGGAAACATTTTAAGAAGAAGAAGAGTTAGCATGGAGAATCTACTCCTTTTATGAGTTGAATCCTGGAATACTGGATGGAGTTTTGTTTGTGAACAAGTAAATGAACTTTACACCCCTGTCTACCAGGCAGTTATTAACCAGTACAATATATACAGATCAATGCTATTCCTACCATTCCAATAAATGGTAGTGGCAAACAAACTCTGCCACATTACTGTTAGGAAAGGCTTACTTTTTCTGTTGACCCCTATTTTTAACATGAATATCACAGCTTACTCCTGTCGTGTTCTGACATAGCCACTGTGGACTACAAGCGATGAAATTTTAATCGTCTTTTCAGAAGCTTTAGTTTGCTTCCTAACCTTTAGTTAGGAAGGGGGAGGAAAAAAGATTTCTCTGAAACGTTCAACTTAAAAGCAAAATGCCAGATATTTGTTCTGTTGAAGTCATCAGCAATTTTAAAAATGTATTTAATACAGTGAGGATTTCACTCTACACCCAAACAGCACTTGGACTCAATGCTGTAAAATAGGAGCTTGTGGAAAGCTGGAGATTTTGTCTCTGCAAAGCCACCTAGAACAAGATGAACTTCAATGGACTTCAATGCAAAACAATTTCAAAAATCCTAGGCTTTTTACATTTTAGGTAAATGACATTTTTAAGTGACTTTTTTTTTTGTTTTGAGTGTTTGAAGATGGAAACAACATGGTTTGACTTGTGGGTAGATTCGATGAGCCTGGCAAATGTGCTTTGCAAGGGAAAGGAAGCATTGTGTGTGTGTGCATGTGAGAGGGAGCTCTTGGCACTCAAGGTTAAGGCAAACTGAGGATATTCAAAACTCTGAAAAGGTCAGTAAGGTGCTGGTGTCCATGCAGGTCTGCCCAAGGCTCCCCAGCTGCAGGGAGCTGGGAAGATCTCTCCAGGGAGAGCCCAGGAGCAGCACAGTCACTGCAAGGCTGCCCCTGCTGTAATCCCAGGGGCTTTGAGGAGACACACACCAGTGCAAATGTGCCTGTTGGTTTCTCTTACTTAACAAGACAAGGCATTCAGAGGGGCAAGGATTTACCAAGAGATGACCCAAACAGCTGTCTGTCCTTCTCCAGAAAAACACCTCCTTAAGAACTAATGCCCACCCCTGGTTACCAGCCCTGCTTCCATGTGGAATCTTCATTTTCATCATAAAGATGCTGGCAACATGTGAGTACAGTGCTCCTCTTGGGGGGAAAAGACCTCCAAGAAGACTTTTCTTTTTGAAAAATCAGCCAGCATCTACTTTTGTAGTGGCAGCATCTACTTTTGTACTGGGTTTATATGGCAGAGGTTTAGGTTGTGTTGCCAACACATTGTGCTGGTATCATGATTTTAGACTTAGATGAGCTTCAAAACCATGCAATAGCTGAGAAATTCCACCATTTGTGTTTGAAAAGCATCACAGCTTGGCCTGTAGCAGAGCAAACAACATCTAACACCAAGTTTCCACCTGCACCCAGAAGGGTGTCAACTATGGAAGAGGAAGAAACAAAGGTGTCTATGGTTGGAAACAAATAAAAAGGATGTGGTGGAAATCTCTTACCCTTTCATCCCCTAAAAGTCACAGAACTGTGGGAGTGCCTGTTTTACTTGGGGCCCTTTAGGGGCAGCTCCTTCCCCTGTGGGCACCCCCTGCTCCCCAGCTGCACATCCAAGGCTGCTCCCCAACAACTTTCTGCCCCTCGTGTGCCCATGGAACTCAAGTTTTATTGATATCCACCTCCTTCCCTCCCTGGGCAGGTTTGGGATGGACAGGAGGAGGGCAGTGTCCAGACAGGTTCTCCTGCAGGGCAGGAGGAGGGAGCTGGGGAGAGGAACTGGGGACTCGTCCTGCAGAGCGGATTGGAGCTGTGGGAGGGTTTGAAAATGCCTTTACATGTTGGACTCATTTTCATTTCCAAAATTCAGTGTTTCTGGCAGCACTTATTTTTAGTTTGAGGTTCTATTTAACAGTTTTTGAGATTGGGCAGTGTAGTAATTTAGCAGCCCTTATGTGAAGCAAAGAAGGCTGCAGCTTCTGCACCACTTTTAATATTTGTTTACCATTTCAATTTTGTGGCACGCCGACTTTTAAATGTTCTGTTTGCTGTTATTTTGACACCTTCCCTTTATTTGCGTATTTTTAATCTGTGAAAACATAAAACTTGGTGCCTGCTATTTAGAATCTGGGGATTAGAGCTGACTTTTCTTTGAGACCAGGCCTGGGTGTACCTCAGACATGGGTGAAAAAACTGGGCTGGAAGTAACTGGAGAGTGTAACTTCCAGAGAGCTGATCAATCAGTGTTTTCTTATTTTTAGCTAAAATATATATCAAGAACTTTTCCCCAACCACTGAAAGTTTCTATGGTTCAAAAGAGAAAGGAAAGTAAAAATTATTGTTATGCTGTAGTAATTAAAGGTTTTCCAAAAACACACATAAGTCGATAAACAGTTTTGTTCTGAAATAATTGTCTTGGATTTGAGAACTCATCTGCCTTGTCTCAACTCTGATACATTATCTATACATTTTCACATATCTATATATTTTCACATATCTATATATTTTCACAACATGAAACCATTTATCAATGCAGACATGGATCTCAACCCAAATGGTTAAAAACATTTGCAGGCTACAGAGCTGTCATGGTTTTGGTTATACAATTCCAAGTGAGACCAGGGAACCTTCAGAAGTGGAAAATGAGTTTTCATCATGATTTTTCAAAAACAAAAATTCAAAGTAAAATTCCAAAGTATGACATTCACTAAAGAAGGCACGCTGAAGAAAATATTTACACAGTTACCTGGAACGATCTGAAAGCAGAATTATGCAGAACTGTGTTTGTGAAAAACTAATGATAGGATCCTAAGAGGCTACGAGACATATTCCCCTACAAGTGGTTGAAAACCCAAAAGATTATCCCTTTCATTATTTTTTCTTTTTTTTCTTTTCTCTTGACAGATCTTTTTCTGTGAAAATCATTCCAATGTTACTGCCTTTCCTTGATTTCTGTGCCTTACAGCCGCTCTGGGCCATCTCTGCCTTCTCTCAAAGAGCAAATCTCCAAAATGTTCAAGAATTCTTACAACCTGCATCTTCTATGTATGAACAAATGAGTAAGAAAGAGCTGTAGCATGGCCTGGCAGGATTGTGGTACCTCACTGCAGGCTTAGATAAGTGCACATGAATAGTCTTGCATCCAGGATTTAATCACAACTGCAACATTATTAGGTACAAAAACTGGTTCCAAATCTCCCATGGAAAGTCGGTCAGTGACAAAGACAGTTTCTGGTCTGTGGCCTGGAACCAAAACTACAATTTCCTCTTCTTCCCAGAGGAAGCCCCTCCTGGTGCACAGAAAGGAATGTTCCTCTGTGGAAGGAAAATGGAAGTTACTTTAATTTTTATCATTTTATGAAAATGAGTTTGATTGCTATACGGTTTTCCACAAGGCAGTCTACATCTTAACACCAGAATCAGCTGGCACCTTTAATCTTCCTTGGGGATACATTGTCAAAGATTCACTTGGAATTCAGCTGAGTGGCCAGTGTAGAGTCAATAGGATCTGTGTGGTTGTATCAGCTTGCTGCTTTGAAAATTTACCATTGTATTTTTAAATATACTGTCTCATTACACAGAAATAGAGAGGATTTTTCTGATCCCTTATTGAGATAGCAGATGTGGGGCTTTGTGTATTTTTGTTTTCACTGCATCTTCTTTTGATTAGCTGCCTATTTCTTGTTAAGCAATAATAGGAAAATATTTCTTCAGGATTTTTTCTGCCCCAGTCTTCTCTATGAAAGTAAAAGGGAGAATTTTAAAGATCTGTCCTTGTGAAACTGTTATTTCTTTGATTAACATTCAAAATTCTGATGCTTGTTTTATCAAATTAATGTAACTTTGAAGAAAGGAAAAAGGAAATACTGATTTTTCGTAATAGATTTTAATTAGAATGAATGTTTGAGTCTCGGGAGTCTGTCCCATGCATGTTTTCAGATCTCTCATCATCCCAGAATCAGAACTCTAATTACCACCCATACAGATCAACGTGTATTCTGAAGATATCAGAAAATGCACCATGAAAGATTCTTCTTTTTAATTGCATCCTTATAGCCCTTGCTATAGAGTTTCTGTTGCCATCAGTGTGCCTGCACTGCTCTTTCTCTGTTTTCATTCCCTTTGTCACTGGTGAGCCTGTTGGGTTGCATCTGGAAGCAGATCTGTGCTCAAGCATCTCTCTGTTCTCCTTCAGCTTCTAGCAGAATTTATGTGTTTGGACAATTCCTGGCACCCATGGAGCATTAGATAATGCAGTCCCAGCAGGAACAGGGGCTGTCCTGGGTCTGGGGCTCCCTGCAGGTGACCTGAACTCCTCAACCATGGCTGCTGCCACTTCCCACAGCAGCAGGAGCAGGGTGGGAAAGTGGGGACAGTGATACCCAGTGAAGGAGCCTGGATGAAATCATCATGGACCCAAGCAGTTCTGCCTCAAGTCACATGGCTTGGGGTCTGTCAGGAGTTTTTTTCCCCTCTGTTGTCCAGGAGCAGCTTTTAGTGGCACAAAATATGGGTCTCAGCTGCTTGAGACATCTGTAGATACTTTGCACCCTGAATAAATGCTCCAGGCAGTGGTGTGCTGGTGTCCCTCCCTCTTCTCCCTCTCCTGTTCAGTGACAGGCTCAGAACTTTGGTGCACCCTGAGACCTTTCCCCACTGGGTACAGAAATTTATTATCGACAGCTTTTGGTTGAGCTCTGAGTGAAGAAGAGTCTGGGTAAACAAGGAGCTGGAAATAAACTAAGTCCTTCACATGCCAGACCAGAAACATCCTGAAAATCCTGCTCAGCCCTGAATATGTGGTATCAGCCCCACTTTGCTGCCTCAGCCTTGCTGTGCCTGTCAGAGTAAGGCTCTCTCTGAGCAGGCAGGGTTGGAGCACACAGCTCTCCACTTCTTGTGTGGTGCTGCCTACCCCCAGTCCATCCCTAGGGTGAGCTGGCTTTAGAGCTCAGCAGGGAAGGTCTTGAGGAATTTTTAGCTCTGCCTATAGTCTTGTAGAGTCCATTCACTGCCACTACAGTGCCTGTATTTGTTTTGTCACATTCCTCCTGCATCCTGGATCCATTGATAATGAGGCTCATTAGATGGAGAGGTTTGCTATTTAGCAGCCTTCACCTGAGGTCCAGCAGCTGAGCTAAGGGATGGTTCTGTTAGATGTTCACACTGCCAGCTGTCATTAATTCCACAGTCAGGTGAGATGAATTAGGATTAAGTTCCATACTTCTCTTAGCAAGACTTCCAGCACTCTCAGAGGGTGAGCCCATGCTAAGCCACATTTATTTTCAGCAGAACAGGACGGAAAATTAACGATGCCAGATGAACTCCTATTTTCTTTTCAAAGGCAAATGAGGATGTCTGAAAGAAGGGATATTATTGGCTTAATTGGATCCTTTCTGGACTGTGATCAGCAAAACCTGATGGCAACAAGGAGTACACTGCTTACACCATGGTGCAGGATCTCAATTTCTTGGAGGGCTGTACAACAGGGCAGTGGACACTTCACCAACCCCCATTTGCCAAGGGCATAAATTACTACAGATTTGATATTCCCAAATTTATTTCCTGCTTTGAAGCCCTTAAAATATAGTTAACATCCATTTTGTGGAAGTCTGTTGTCTTTCAGAAGTCTTAAATTGGGCCTGATACAGGCTAAAAAATATTGTAAAGATATTAGCAACTTGGAAAACTCAAGTGCAGTGCATTTTTAATTGCTTTAGTTGTAACAGCCACACAGAGCAAGGATATTCACACTTAAAAATATCTTGAACCATATTATTGATCCATTCGATAGGGAGCAAGAAAATGTGTGTTTAAGAGAAATAAAACGAGTTTTTAAAATGTTGATTTTCATGATGAATATTTAGTTCTTAAATGTATTTATTAATGCCTTAAGAAATGCAGTTACAGTAGTTCAGCTTGCAACTTGTTTTGTTGGGGTTATTTTGCCTTTTAAAATCGATGTTGGTGAAAATAGCCTTGCTGTGATTTCAAGATGTAAAAATCAAGGCTGATTAAGGTATTTCTTTTCCAGCATATATATATACACACACATATATATATTTAAAACCTGACTAACACAAGTTCACAGTTTACAAAGCCCCTTAGCAGTCTCTACAGGTTTTTGACTGAATATGTATTTCTCAGGTCCAGGGATCTAATGCTTCCTGAAATCAGCAGGGCTTTGCTAAGCATTTGTCTGACCAAGAGTAAACTCCTTAGAAAAAAATCTTCATCTGTCTTCCTTCAGCATGTATTTTACTTTGCTCAGCTATAGCCACCTCCTACTCACAAAGCTTCCCCTGTTCTTCACTGGGAAGTTGCATTTGATTTTACAGAGGTGAAGTTTGGCTCTTAATTACTGCACTATTTACCTGCCCTAATAGACCAGCAACCAGAACTGGACCAATTCTGTAGATTTAACTCCTCATGTTGAAAATCATGTTGGGGGAGATAATTTTCCAATGCAGAGGAAGTAAACCATTATGGTTTTCCTAGATTATTTCTAAAAGTCCATTGAAAGTGCTTAAGAAGTTACTTACTACATGTTGAAATACTGCAAATCTTCAGTTTGCTTTGGTTTCCTGACAATCTACATTTTCTGTGCCTTTTATGATATCATAGAACTACCATGATAGTTGGATGCCTTTTGATTCATACTGAGGTTCCCTTTCTGTCTGGATCAATACATCTATTGATCATCTTTTTTACCAGAGAATTTCAGAGCCAACATTTTGTGGATTTTTTTTTCCCTGCAATCCTGGTTACCAGGACATCAGGACTGCAGGGTTTTGGTGTTGTGCTGATGACAGAGATCCCAGCTGTCCTATAGAGCCCCTAGCAAGAGAACCACATATTAACTTTTAAAGTGCTTACAACCCTTAAGGGTTCAATGTTTCCAGTGTTTTCTTGTAGTCTGCTAAAAAGATAGAGGAGCAGGGAAGGAAATTATCCATACAGGTAAATTAGCAACTGACTCCAACTGAAAGGTCAGAATGAGTCAGGTAAAGTGCTGTTTTTCACAGAAAGAATCTGACATGTACCACCAAATACCATTTCCTTGATTTAAAAGTCTCTAATTGGAAAGAAAACTTTCTATTGCATGGCGAGCTTTTGTGTTGTGCTGGGAATTTTGGAGGAAGCTTGCAAAGTAGGTGTTGTACAAAATCAGATGATGAGCTCCTGGTAGTAAGTGACGTGAAACACCTTGGTTTGGCTCTGGTTTTCATACAGTGTAAGATATCACACAGATGGCACTGGCCACTGGACAAACTGGTTATTATTGGAACTCTGGCATCCACAGGATGCCATTCCTTCAGTCTCTTTTTCACATTCCGTGGCTTTCCCCCCAGCTTTTGGCAGAGCATGCCCAATATAATTATTAATATTTCTTATGTCATGCCTAAACTTTTACTTTGATGAGGTGTTTCATATTTTAGAGGGTGCTATGTCTATCCAGTGGCTTTACTTGGCAAATGTTACTGCCAAGAGGATGACTATGTCACTTCTTACCCACAGGACCCCACAGGCCACTCACTTTTTCAGAATATATCTGAAGGGCTTTGCTGAAACTCAGTTATGTAGGGAACTGTGATATTCCAGGAGAGTGCCATGAGACTCCTGCAAAACTGGAGTTCAGTTTTACAAACAGTAGTTTTTGACTTCCAGTCTTATAAAGAACTTTTTTCTAGACATTTTTGGTAATTTCCGACTACATTTATAATCCTGCCTCCTAGACTAATTAGTGAAGATAATTTAGAGCTTTGGAAGTTAGTTTCAGTTTGGCAAAAAGTTACCAACAAGTGACATGGAGTCAGTGTATTTTCTTAGCATAATTGCCATGTATTTCAAATGCAGGGAAGATTGAGATCCTCTGAACAGAAGCAGCACACTCAGCTCACAGATGGTTTTCTTTTTGCCAATGCCTCAGGCTAGGCATCTTTCCCTTATCCTACCAGACCTACACTGCCTATCTTGCCTTACTTGCTCTCCAGAATCCATGCAGGCTGTGTGAAACAAAGCTGTGTACTTGGTGATTGTTCACATGACAGTGTTTGCAGCTTGGGAAACCCAATTAGATCAGCAGTCCCTCCAACCCACGTGCTCATCCCCACTAGCAGGAACTCACCTGCTTATTGATTTACCTTCCTATTCAGGCTGCAAGGGTTGCCTCAAAGTGCAAAAATTGTTTTATATCAATATTCAGCCCCTTGAGAAAGAAAGGGGACAGCTGGCATATTCAAGAGCACTTGACATATTGCCAGTATTTTTGCCCGTGTGACTTTTTGACCTGTGAACCAACACAGCATTAGTTGTTTTGAAATAAAAACATCTCCATTCCAGAAAGCTCTTGGCATTGTATCTTGATTTTATTTATGTTTTTATACTAACTTGTATTTTTATGCTAACTTTTACTCTTGTAACTGGGGAATTAATTTTCGTTTCGTTGTAGAATGTCTGAGATGCTAGATAAGTGACAGATAAATATTATTGTTATAGATCTTTGTGTATTTCTGAGTGCAAACTTGAACTTGCATTTGACAAAGAACATTTCGTTCTACCCTTTCCCACTGTTTGTTGGCATTTGCCATTTATAGAATTTTGTAAGACCAGTTAACTCCTGGTTATGATGCCAATACAGGGACAGCTCCCGAGTGTTTCCTGCAGATCAGACACAGTCATGGGTGAGAGGCAAAATTGGTAGAAATCTCCTGAAGTCTTTAGATTGATTTTTGTCAAGCTGAACATTAATTGCATCAGAAGGGACCCCCCACCAAGCTGCTGGAGCTTGGATGTCCCCAGTCAGCAGCACTTGCTCCCCCGTGGTGTCACAATGTCCCACAGTTTAAGTGCCAGCTTTGTCATGGGTGAGTTTTCAAATGCAGTGTCACCAGAAGGCAGCGATTCCTTTACCTTTTAAGAGATGAATGAACCCCAAAGCCAGCCTGGTTTTCACTTCCATTGATTCGAAAAAGTTTTCAAGGTTGAATTTGCTAAAAATAGTGACAACTTACATTACCTGGAATTAATTCATGCTGTTCATTTTATTGGTAACCAGGGGAGAGATACAGGCAAGTTAATGTGCCTCTGTTGCACAATGATTCAGTGCAACTAGAAAACCTGTTATTTAGGAGATAATTTTAGTTTGCCGTTGAGGTTACAAGGCAGTAAATGGCTCCTTGCTGTATCCTCAGAGTTTACCCAGCTCATTTATGAGGCTATTTATTGCCCAGTGTACTTAGAACCAAGCTAAATTATCACTACAGTATCAAATCTACATTAACTCCCTTCCCCTTTTCATTCATCCCTTCCTTTATTTCTTTTATATCTCTTTCCCCACCAGACATAGAAAAGTGCTTACTTCCTCTGGATTGCTATTTCAAATAGAATCAGAGCAAATCATATTAAAAGACCAAAACATTTTGCATGTTAATTGCTGATGGTCTTTATTAGTTCCTTGATTTTAATTGGTTAAAATTTGGTGAGGTTTTTTTTCCTTGGGGGAAAAAATGTGCCCTTGGTACAATCAATTTTGTTAGAAGGATAATTAATTGCTCCTACGCAAAGTGAAGTGGTTCACTTATTCTGTTTTGGATCACAACCAACTTATAAAATCCTATTTATATGAAAATTGTCCAAACTTAAGATCCCCTTATGATAGTGGAAAATATTCTTATAACAGTCCACATACCTTTGCTTTCTCTAAAGCTGGATAAACACTGGCCAAGTGTTTGCAGGGTTGGGATACTTTCTAAATTTTACTGATACAAAAAGTTTCTTCTGCAGTTTGTAAGATTTTTTCCTAAACATTTTATACCATGACATCACTCAGTAGAAATGGTTTGTGTGTACTTTTTCTTGTGTGCCACTTGCAGACCACAGTTGTGTAAGTAAAACCCCCTTGGTGTCTCTTTCTTGGTACCCCACAGATTTGGTCCATATTTAAAAGCCTTTTATGGCAGCTGCCTGCCATTTACCCAACATGGACAAGTGATATCCAAAATAAAACCAGCTTGACAGGAGGTGTGGACAGCACTTATGGAATGAAGTAGCAGCTCTGGGAAAAATTCATGTGGGATCAGCCACCACTAGGCCCTAGCCCTTTACTTAGGAATATTCCAAACCTGAACAGGTTCTTCTGAAGGCAAAAATGTTGTGCTGGCTTTTACAATTATTTTTCATGAATACCTTCATTTTCACTTGGAAAAAAGAAATTCTCCTCCTCCATCAGTTCATTTCTGTAAGTGATTGCAGAGCTGCAGCTGAAGCCCAGTCACCTTAAAAACATTTAACCTGTTTTAAAACAGTTCTTAGCTGACTTCAGTGAGGCTGGTCTTGACTTTTGCAATTTATTCCCGACACCCAGTAAATACTGGAAACTCATTTGTAAAATTTGGTCCTTATAAAAAGTAATTTAAAGTTATTTAAAGTAATGTACTATTTATAATTGCACATCAGGTGGAAACAGGAATCAGGCACAGGCTTTCAGGTCATTTCACCCAGAAAACAGAAGCCCTTTCCAAGGGGATTTGATGATGAGGTGCACCAGTAACACCTTCCCAATTTCCAGACTTTCTGTATTGTCACTCGTGGTTGCAGTTGTTTTCTGTTGGGCTCATTTCTTTAGGTAAGCCCAAAGTGACTTGAATTTAGTAAATTTGTCTTTCTATTTTGCAGATTATGATAAGTGCAACGTTAAGCAGATGTGATTTAATTTTGAGCATTGCTGATATGCCACTGGGAGATGCTCCTAATGTGAATATGTAATGTCAAATATTCTGTTAAAGTGCCCACAGACAAAGCCAATGTGAACTCTCAGTGTGGGAGAGCATTTGTGTGTATGTATAAAAGAGAATAAACTGGAAACACCACAAGGATGCCAATGGGGCAGGTTATAATCCCTTTATTTCAGCAGCACTGACCTGCTGATATCAGGCATACACACCATAGTGTGGAACATACACAGCTTTAATCATTTGGAGGCATATGTTAGCAATTATATTATCTCATTAGACTGAAATGTAACTTCAACAATAATTCCAATTGGTGTAGAGTTCTTTTTTTTTTAAAGGGAAGTGAAGAAATTCTGACTTGTAGATGATTCATGGAAGGAAACACTGGGGTCTACTTTTTTGGCTTTAATCTGAAAGAGGGGAGGTTTACATTAGATACCAGGAAAACATCCTTTGCTGTGAGGGTGGTGAGCCACTGGGAACAGGTTTCCAAGAGAAGCTGTGGCTGCCCCATCCCTGGCAGTGTCCAAGGCCAGGCTGGATGGGGCTCTGAGCAACCTGGGATAGTGGAAGGTGTCCCTGCCCATGGCAGGGGCTTGGAACTTGATGTTTAATGTCCCTTCAAAGCTGAACCATTCAATGATTCTCTGCAAGGTGAGGGTTATTTCCACCACTGTTGACAAAGGTTGTGTGAGGATCACCCAAAGACTGAGCACCCACTGGAGGGGCAGGCAGAGGAGCTGCTCCAGCTGCTGTGTACTCCAGTTCCTGTTTTGTGTCTCAAAACAAGGGTGTGATTAAGAGAAAGCATAATTGCAAGAAGACTTTCAATAGCCAGCTGTGGCTGGGGAGGCTGCATTCCAGAACACAGGCATGGTTTTTTTTTGTCATGCCCCTATACTCTGTAATTAAATTTTCATTGAATGGCTGACTCTGACTATTATAATGTAATCACTTACAGCTCTTGCGTGTAATTCATTAGAACAATAATGAGTTTCAATGAACAGGCTCCCCACCAGTGATGAACTCTGAATGATTTCTACAATAAAAACTCATTTGGGAGGGTGGCAGATGTAAGACAGATCATGGCATGTTCAAGATCTGTGCATACCTAAATATAAATAATAAATACCCCTCAGGCAAATGTAAAATGTTGCAGCTTTTTGTGAAGTCATTGTCAGAGGAGCTTCTCTGCATTCTGGTATTTTGAAGCAAGAGCTGCCTCATCACTCAATTGTTGCATTTTTTGCATTTATTATTCAATTCTCCATACCACAATTTTTGATAGCAAGCTCCCCACCAGCCCTGCATCCCATTCAATGGTTTCTCTCCAGATTTTCAGGCAGCAAATTTGTTGATGAATCCTACAGGTTACCAGGGGGGCTGCTGTTACACCCCAGCCACTCAAACCTCAGACTAAACCCAAGTTCTTTTGCTTGGGTAGATGCAAAGGAGAAAATTTCAACCAAATACTCTCAAGAGGTAAAAACACACACAAATTTACTGGCAGACTATAGAAAAATTAAGGAACATTGGCAAAAGAATAAATACAGCATCACTTATCACAGTAAAGATTTAGCCCATTGAACACAGAAATCCATTTAATGTTATGTTCTGTGAGAAGAAGGTTAGAAAAGGAAGAGAGGGCCTGACTCATCCCCTACCACACATTTTTAGCTCCCAAGATATCTCGAAACAGGTGACTTTTCCCAGTCTCTGCCAGCTGCCTGCCTTGCAGCACCCCCAGTCCCCCATCAGCTGCTTCCTGACATCCAGGTGAGGGAGCTGCTGTTATCCTTCCTCTGGAATGCTGCTTTTCCCAGGAGCACTGTTCCCCAGGATCTACACTTCCCCAAATGCAGAGAGCTGAGCAGCCTGCCAGCTGGGCAAGCAGGAGCCAAAAAATCTGAGCGGGGTATTTATGTTCAGATTGTTCTACCTTGGGAACATTTTGGAATTTTCAAGCTAGAGCTGTCTTTGTGGGGGAAAAGAAAAGAGGGGGGGGGGGGAAAAGGAAAAAACCACCAAACTTCTGGTTTTTCAGCGTTTTTCATGTGTTGGGAGTTTCATTTTCATGCAATCTCTCTGTGGTTGAATTATTAACCCCTTGGCAACACAAGCTGAAGAAAATACCAAGAATTAGAACTAAATGAAGAGGCAAATTTCTTCATCTCCTTGTCTTTGGTTTTGCATACAAAAATAAAAACAAAGTGTTTTTCAAAATAGGTTTTGCTGCAGAAGATTCTATTTGTTGTGCATTTTTAAAGTCTCTCTGAAAAAACCCAAAAAGCTGAAAGATGCAGATTCCTCCACATTTAGATTTTTCTGTGGAAAAAGGGAGTTTTGTGCTCTGCCTTGATGTGATTCCATTAAAGTATTAACCACACCACTGCAGTCTTGCAATGCAGAAAGCTGCCTTTCTAAGGGATGAGGAAGGCTTGGGAAGCAGACAGGGGTCAAAAAACATTCAGTTTTCAGATAGTTTGTGTTTCATGACAGCAAGAAAACTTTCCATGGTGCTTCCCATATTTGGAGGCAAAATAAATGATGAATAAATCTGGAATACTGAACCCTGTATATAGAGGGGCTGGATTGGATCCCTGTTCTAGGATCTGTGCCCAGAAAATGTAGCTCATGTCCTGACTGCAGTTTCAATTTAGGTAATATAACATTATCCTATTTATGATCCTTATCTCTGGGCACAAGACAGTGAACAAGACAGTGAGGGTCTTGCTGGTGATGCAGAAAAAAGGAATTATGGTATAGACCATGAGATGAAGGGAAATAAGTGTTTGAGGCAACTTTAAAAACACCTCTCAGTCCTGCAAAGAACTTCTGTCCTGATTTGTTGCTGCTTCCAAAAAGTTAGTTAAAAAATCTAGTAGCTGCCACTGCAGCCAAGCTGGGACATTCCTAATTCTGTAATCTGATAGATAAAGATGAATTGACCACTGAACTTGATGGTAGCCTCTGTGAAAGCAATCATTACCTGATTTTATTTGTTTTATGCAAACAGCATTATATTTTTTTATTTGTTTTATGCAAACAGCATTATATTCTTTCATTTGTTTTGTGCAAACTACATTATATTCTTATATAAACTGCTCTAAAAAGCCAGTTTCCATAGCAGAAAACAATCAGGGGCAAAATTGAGTGGGAGGAAAATTTAAATGCAAGAATATGCATGATAATTAGGAATTGTTTAGGAATGCTTTATTAAATGCAAAGAAAAAAAAAAAAGCCCAAACCCAGCTCTGCAATCAAGAAAGGTTTCTATGGCTAAAAAAATCCAGTGAAAATAGAAGGAGAAGGCAATTAGAACCCCTTTATGAAAATAAAAAAAAACCCTGTAGCAAATGGAAAAAGGAGAAGCCCATCATAGGGAGCACAAACCAGCATTTAGGAAATAAAATCAACTGCTAGAAAAAACCTAAATGCATCAATGAAGACCCCTCTGCACTCAGGAGGATACAAAACTCAGGAAAGAATTTCTAAAGCGCATGAAGAACAAATCAAATCTTAGTAGATATTTCAGTGTTGGATAAAGATGACAAAATTTTCTGGTAATGTACATCAAGATATAATAAATAGATATTTTATAATTGGAAAGAAGCAGGATTATATTTCAGCATGATACTGAAATACCTTCAGCTAATATTTAGGAGATTAAACAGCTATAGTTAAAGCCAATTATTAAAAGAATTGGCCAAGGAGTGTCTTGAAGTAAAATTGTGGACACTGAGTTAATCTTTAAAGATGGGCAAAATGCCAAAGTACTGGAAAAAAGGCAATGTGGTTCCAATAATTAAAAAAAGAAACTAAATAAATTGAAATAGGCTGAGTAGGTTAGTTAAGATAGGGATCCTGGAAAAAAAAGTGGAAAAGCTGAAGTGGACATTACCAAATAAAGGGTGCAGTGATGGGTGCCTTATTGAAGCCTGTCAGAATGATTGCTTGTGAAAAAATAAAAGGGTTTCTCAAGCATACCTGATGCTCTCTTAATTTTGTTGTGTATTAAAACAACATATTTGTCTTGATTCAAAAGTTATTATAAATATTTGACATAATCCTGCAGGAAAAAAATATAGCATAACCTTAAAATAAGTCATATTAATTTGAATAAATTTCATCCATATTAAATTAATTAGGATCTTATAAAATTGTCTCAAAAGGAAATAAAAATGGGCATTGCCACCCAGAGAAAGGTTGGATTTGGTTGGTTGGTAACTTTTGTCTGGAGAGCACAAAAGAAATCCTGTCTGACCTGAAGGGAAAGTCTGTGAGGGAGGTCACCTGAGAGCTGGATAACTTGACATAACCAGCATGTTTAAACAAACATGCCTTTTCACACCGTTAAATACATCTTCTTTTGTCCAAAACCACTGTAAATCATGTTTACAGTTTCAAGGTCTTCATGCAGCACACAACGGCAATAAGAATTCTTTACAATAATTAAAAATTGGCTTATGTGAAACTTGAGCAAAAAGCCCAAAATTGTCTTTGGCTCTATATGCCCAGACTGTTCTGTATGAATGGGAATCTGAAATTGCCATTTTATTCAAAATTAGTGAGATTATTTAAAGGAAACTGTGTGAGCTGGAAGACTAAAATTAGGAAAAAAGATTAAAAAGTAGTCTGGAAAGGATGCTTGTTAGAAACTACAGAAGCACAAATTATCAGGTTAATTAAGACAAGGCTGAGGGAGATTGTTGGCCCTGAGCATCTGCATACAGAAGACTTTTAGGAGACAGGTGTTAATAAAATAAAATAAAATAAAATAAAATAAAATAAAATAAAATAAACCAAAATAACTGAACAAATGGCACTGCAAGATCCAGCAGCTAGAAAATTCAAACCAAGTATTGATGAAATTTGCTCCGTAGAAGGTCAGCCATTGCAGCAATTTATATAAGGATGCCATAGTTCATCACCTGGAGCTTTTCAGTCAAAGATATTTTTAGACTTATAGGTTATATTTAAAGTTTACTGAACAAGTTTCAATGTTTGCATGGTTCCAGAAGTCATTATATTGTCTTCTCTCCCTTAAAATGTAAAGAGATTGCATCTTGAAAAGTTTGACTTTGTTGCAAAACTGTTTAGATGTTTAATCCTAACATGAATTTTGCACTTTCAGGGATTATACAAACCTCAGGAAAACAACGGATATTCTCATATGGAATCAAATGGAGTTTTCTCTCTGGTTTCTTTAGCACACACCTCTTTCATTTTGCCAACTCCTGTGACAATCACAAGTTACAGCTTAGAACTTCAGTCCAAAAGAGAAAAAAAAAGAGGATGCTGTTAGACAAAGTTCCCTTTTGAAGCTTTTCTGTGGCTGAAAGGGAGGGAAAAAAAAGCAGGACAATTATTTGCCTTCTCTCCATCTAACCAGGAGCTGCTCCAGTGTTGTGACTGTGTAAAAAGCAGTAAATTCCCAGCACTCCCAGTATGTAAATACAAGAAGTCAGATATGGGTTGCTCTTTTATGTAGCTCTGGAGCAAGTTTTGTGGCCAAATGCTGAGGCAGTTAAGGTGATGCTGTGATAAATGACTCCAGAGGTACCAGGAGGATGAACTCTGCTGGGAGATATTAATGATTAGTTACCATGGACAGGAATGGGGCAGATTCTTTTGGGCAGAGCTTTGATCTCTTTGCTGTCTGAGAGAGTTCACTGATAACTTGTTCTGGTGTCCCTGGACAGTGCAGATCTAAGGTGGGGCTTAAGCATCTTGCAGTGCTGAAGATGTTTTTAGTAATACCCTATTGTATGAAACAGATTTTTCAGGTCTGAGAGTGAAACAACTGACAAGAAAAAGATATCTAATGGTTTAGTGTTAAGAGTAGAATTCAGTTTAATATTTTCTCACTCTACATATCTTTCTTTTTCAGCAGTACACTTTAATAGTTTCCTTACACAAGGTATGATTCTCTCATGAATTTCCCTGGAAGTGGGATGGTATGTGACTGCCAGCAGGGATTCTCCTGTGTCTCCATCTCCACCCCTCTCAGAAAGGCAGTAAAATTATGTACTTAATAAATAAATAAATTTGCAGTAATAGGGGCTTCATATGACAACAAATCCCTTCTCTGATTGTAGCAAAGCCCTGTTATCTTACAGATGGATCAACTGAAATCAAGTGAACATGTAAATATACTGACTTCTCTCTGTCCTTCCCCACTTCAGTCTTCTCTCTTTGGTTATTGTTTTCCTCCTTGGTCTTCCAAGCAGGCAAGAAATTAAAACTGAATTTATGGGGGTACTCCCATGACAGTTTATTTCATACACACTTATTAACACGACTAAGACTTTAAACCACAGAGCTTTTAAATGCCTGGCTGGGTTTTATCAGGTGTTAAGATGACCAAAGCCACCAGGTCTTTAGGTTTATATGCAAGGGCTGAACTTCATCACACTGGTGGTCCTTTCCAGCTGCTCTGAAGTCTTGGGAACAAAGATGCTTGTACAGAATTGATGGTGAAAGGTTTTGTTGAACTTAAATTATAGTGAGGAGGTGAATTTAGGAAGAAATTCTTTGCTGTGAGGGTGGTGAGGCCCTGGCACAGGGTGCCCAGAGAAGCTGTGGCTGCCCCATCCCTGGAAGTGCCCAAGGCCAGGTTGGATGGGGCTCTGAGCAGCCTGGGATAGTGGAAGGTGTCCCTGCCCAGGGCAGGGGGTTGGAATGACAGAATCTTCAATGTCCTTTCCAACCCAAACCATTCTATGATTCCATGAATTTTTTGTATTTTAAAAAGATATCATTTTTCATGCATCTTTATGAGTCTGCAGTGCATCTCCAAGATACAGCTCTATTTAGAGCATACTGTCTGTCTCTGCAGGGTCCTGATATGTTTATTTGAGGCTGGACAGATGTGATCTTTTTCATTTCTGAAAAATATTGAAGCAGATCCATAGCCTAGGAGTTCCTGATCTATTTAGTGAAGAGAACACCATAACTTTTCTTAAAGGGTCAAGAAATAAGGCAAGTAACCAAAAATCTCCTTGCACTTAATTCCCACAGATACTGTAAAACCAAAGAGTTGAGAACTAAAGCTCCATTTTAGGAATTCCTCCTTTAATGTGTCTGTCAAGTAGATCTTTTGATAATGTTCAGAGAGCTTTTAAACTATTTTATTTTCCTTTCAGGTCAATGTGAGGTTTGCCTAGTGGTCAAAGCTATTGCACTTCCCATTTAAACAGGAACATAAAGATCATTACATTGCAATTGGCACACATCAGGGTTCCCTCCTATTTTACCACCAGTTGAGATTTTAGAGATTTTTGAGCTGTTCAGGGGTTGAAAAGAAGCCCAAAGAAATCATTTTATCTAGCTAAAGATAACGGATTTTTTCACAGGAAAGGTAAATGAAACCAATGTATTTTGCATAATGAAACAGATGACAAACTGGGCAAACTGATCTATTAATGAGCTTCCTGTAAAGCAAGAATGCAGGAAAATGAGCAAGGAGCAGAAGAAATCACTCTGATCTTCAAATTTAACAACCACTTCTAATCAAACAGTATTCCAGGATATGTGAATTCCTCACCTCCCTCAAATGGTCAGCACTATTTAATTAAAAAAGGTGCAGTAAGATTAAAATGTAAATCTCATTACAAGCAACTTATTTAGGTGTGCAGTATTATTATTTGGAGGAAAACTTATCTACTTATCTGTCAGGTGTTAAAGTACTGTCAGTCAGAGATGGCAATTTGCAATGCTAAGAAAGAAGCGCAGGCAAGAAGGGGTAAGTCTGATTTGGCCACACAAAATACTTTGGTTCCCTCTTCCTTTGAGTGTTCATTGTCTTTGTGACAGTTCTTTATCATCCACTTTGCCATAAGCTACCTTTAAAAACAGAGCTAAAAGTTCTGAAATGAGGGGGGACCTTGCCCATTGCTCAACTTGCCTTTGATCAAGTCTGTGTCAATGCAGTTTGTGATCCTGTTCTTTGCTGGGTGTTTTTATGGAAGCTCCTTAAAGCTGGGGCTGTGGTCTTTGTGCTGGTCACACTGAGTGCAGACCTTTCCTCCTGCAAGGAGAGTGCCAGGCTGTGCATTCAGCAGGGTGTGCACATGTCCAGCCTTGCACAGTGAGCCTGGAGAAGTGTCTGTGCAAGCCCCCTCTGCCTGGAGAGCAGCTGCTCCCAGAGCTGCTGTTTGCACTGAACCCACATCCCAGCTCTGATCCCTCTTGGTTCCATGGTGAGCTGCCACTTCCAGAGGAGGCTGCTGATAGACACACACTGGTGGTGTTTCCTCATCTAGGGCCTGGGCTCCCAGGTGCTCTGGCAGCCCACTGTGCTCTCTGCTGCACAAATACCTGGTGAGTGACAGGTTGTGACACCGAGGATGTAAAAGCATTTAAGTGGTCATAATATTCCTGTCCCTGTGGTGCCCAAGCATCATCGAGAAAAGAAGGTTATCAAGCTAATAAATCTAATACTCAGCTTCCCTTAGAGGAGCTGTGAGACTTGATATCTGGGTTTTGTTGATACAGAAGTTAAATCCAAGAGCTGTTACTGAAGATACAGGCAGTGGAGAGGCTGATTTTTTTGAATTTACACAAGCCAACTAAGTATCAAATCATGAAGCCTATAAGAAAGATCAATGACTTCAAAACACTTCCCACTGCTGCCTAAGCCAGCTATCAGCCTGCCTGAAGAGGCACTAAATATAAAGCAAAATTAAGAAAAGGAGGAAGTCAGGCAATGCTGTTTTTTCCTTCCAGCCACACTCTGTGTTGGCTGCTGTTTTCACTCCAGATGTGGCCACAGGTATCCTTCAGAAATGAGGTCTGGATTTATTTGGGCTGATATCTGGTCTGTTTGTGTTGCTTTTGTCTACATTCCTTCTTTTAACTTAGCCATCATCCTTCTTCTCAGGCACATATAACTTTGAATTAAAAGCGAAGCCACTGCTAGACAAAGAGAACGTGGCATAATTTATTTCTAGTATAGGCTGACATCTCCCTCCACAATATTTTGAAGGCCAGATCCTAGAAAAACATGAAGAAAGAAAAATATTAGTCCTAGTTAGTATTCCAACAATTTAATAATAAATGTTTTATTGGTTTTCACAATGTGATAGATTGTGATTTTGATCGAGGAGGGGCTCAGTATCCCATCGAAAGGAAAAAGCAGCTGTTTAGAGGGACATGATATTTCAGCTCATTTTTATTTACTGGTTACATTTAGAAGACACAATAAGTTTTGCTTCTTGGTCCATTTTCCATTCAGAAAAGAAGAGGATGTGTATTAATAGTTTCCAGTGTTTAGGTTAGAGGTGTGGTTTGGGTTTTTTTTCAGAAATTGCATTTTTCCTTACTGAAAGATAAACAACGGCAGCAGCAACAATAATAACAACTATTGTTGATTCAGTTAACAACTCCCCCTTTGTAATGCAATGCTGACTTGGACAATAGGTGCCCCTTACACTGCAGAAAAATCCTAACACCTTTACAAAACTGTGAGGGATGGACTGTTATTGGATGCAGCCCAGGATTCATCCTGGCTCTAGTACAGGTTTGGAGAAGTGATGAAAATAGGCATGGTGACATGGATTGGAATTAGCTGAAGTTAGGTTGTGTTTAGCCAACACCATGTTGGACATGATTTTTCCATACCCACAATAGCAAAGTCTTGCTCATGCCATGTGTTCTGTCCTTCTACAAAAAGGATTTACATTTCCTGCTCAGGTGTTTTTTACTGTTTACTTCAGGAAGCACACAGTGAACTAAGGAAATTTCAAAAAAGGTCAGTTTTTGATTTTCTTTATGTTTTGGTCGTATGGATGTTTTGATGTTGTTGTTATGGTTTTTGGTTTTTGATTTTTTTGTTTCCTTTAAACTCCCCACAGAAAATTAGTTGGGGTTCTTTTCCTAGAGTGAATTTCATGTCTGCACAGTTACATATACTCAAATATTCTCATTAGAGAATTATTATTTTTAGAATTATAATGCAAATTGAATCTCAGATTGGTCTGAGCCTCCAGCATCGCTGCATATTGAATGAAATGCCTCTGCTCACAGGACTGCATTTGAATATATCTTATGCTTTGTATGTGTTTAACTCTACACAGGGAAGACCTCGTTGCTTGAGGGTAAAAGGAAATCAATTTTTACAGTGATTCCTGCATTGAAGACAGATGTATCAGAGGTCATTCTTGATCCATGTGCTGTCATTGTTTATTCATGGGGGATAAGGTAGTTCTTAAGTTAGAAGAGAAATTTTCCATTAGGATTTAATGCAACAGCTCAAGATATAAAAGCCTAATGTCTTAGTGCACTCCAGGAAAGTGGGGAATTTAAGTTATTACAGAATCACAGCAAGGTCTTGGGGGCCTCTGTCACAATGATTTGGTGTCATCTGAGGTAAAATGGAAAGCAATTGTCCAGAGGAAGAACAAAAGGAATGAAACTCGAGTTACCAATCTGTACTATTTACACAAAGACCCAACATAAATGGAAATTGAAGATGAAGAACTCTGTATCAGCTCCTCCTTTGAACCTCAGCAGGAGTAATTATTTTTTTAAAGTCTGGATTTTTCTTTTTTTCTCTCCTATTCTTTCTTTAGATCTTCTTGTTTTGTTTTTATACTTGAAGAAAAAAAAAAGAAAAAGAAAAAAGCTATAACAATTCATTCCTGTCCATGGAGAATAGCACACAGGTCATAGACCAAGGAACTGTATTACTACATTAGTGCTGAAACCCACCAAATGAATTAAATAAATACTTGAAATGAAATAAATAAAGTACAACTTGCTACAAGGTTTCTAAAGAAGAAACCTTGCACCCAGCAGTGACTTTGAAGTTTTACTTCTTTTTTTTTTTCCCCCTGTATTATTATTATTATTCTGTGCTGATGTGTTGGTGCTCAGAGTCCGTGACCTCTGTGCAGTCCCTTGAGGATGTCAGAGATCTGAGAGCCATTGTTGTGAATGTGTTCATTAGGCATAAAGAAAAAGGTTCTGATCTAAATGCAACAGAGTGTCAAAGCTCCCCAGATTGTGTTGTGGTTGCTGTTAAGGACAGAGCAAAATAACAATCCAGAGCTGGTAAACTTCCGTCCTCTGTTTTTGCAGAGTAAAGTTAAATATCTCTGCTAAAGTGCTTTGCTGAAAAATTCAGTAGCCAGCTGTATTTTGGGGGGCTGATGGCAATAATATTTTAAAAAGATATAAATGAAGAGAGCCCTACTAAAATATAATAGTTTTAATCCTGCTCTTACAAAAGTCTATTTCAAAACTAAAACCATTTTAGGAAAATACAGACTGGACCTAATTGTTCATGATGCTTGTAATGACATTCTCCAAACAGCTTTGCAAATATTCAGTGCTGTGCAGTAACTTATCTGCAAAAAGTTCTTAGAAATGCACATGCAGGACTCTTATTGCCAATTCTGCTAATTTTCTTGTAGTGCAATTGGCCTCACAACTCCCTTTTTGTTAGGCATAATATTCACAAAAAATTATAGCCATCACGAGCCTCAAAGGACTTAGAATGTAAGTGGATATGACAAACAGAGGGAGTATGATTATCCCTAGATTGTAGTTATAAATATGAGATACAGAGAGAAAGAGAGAGAGAGATTCCCCCCTGCAGAGCAATGTGTGAGATCACCACCCACAGCCCTCGGGGGTACTTAGGTCTTCAGTTCACATTGAAATAGATTTAGGAAATTGCAGATTTAGGGACAGAAAGAGGTCACTGTGCCCTGTACCCTGTCTTTGCCATGTGGGTTACTCACAGCTCTGTTGGAGTGCCCTGGTTCCCAAACACACCACAGTTCTTTGGTTCGGAGAGCTTTCTGCTAATTAAGGGAAATTTCCTTAAATTTTTGAACTGTGAGATGCATCATAAGCACTGATATTTGTATATCTGTCTAGCTCACTGTCTCCTAATTCCTTTTGATGCACTTGTTTCTCATGTTGCTCATTAAGAAAATAATCCCAATTACTCAATGTAAAGAAATGCAGAGGAAGTGTGGGGCTTCAGTACAATTTACTTGAACAGAAGGTAGGAAACATTAGTATCGATGCATTCCAGGACTTGCTAGCAAAGCACAACTAAATTTAGCAGCCAGAGAAATTGATTTGATTAAAAATGGTTTAAGACTTGTAAATGTCACTGGAACTTAGCAAAATGAACATTATTAAATCCTTCTGGTGATGGGGAAAACTAACAAAGGGATTTACAGTGGTTTCTGTAATTAATTGCTCTGTCATGATTTATATTAACTTACAGTACAACTCCATTAGCTCAGACCTGTCATCTCTGCTCAAGGAACCACCAAGTAATCACTACCACATTAAAGAATAAATTAGTTTTTGGCTTGGAGCCTAGTTGTAGAATGTTCCATTTGTGTCTGCTGTAGACATATGTACCTAATAAAGTTGGGAAGAACGAGTTAAACTATGTATATATCAATGTCTGCTGACTGTATTTTAGAGATGATATGATCAGCATTGTTCATTAGGCCTAATGAATCATTTAATTTCTGCTGCTTGCCTCCTGTTTTGGTGAACACCTTTGGATGAACTATGAAGCAGGAGATGGCTGAAAAGAGGTAGGTCTCCTGAGATTCTCCTTCCTTCACATTCTGCGACCTGTGGTTGTAGTAATAACTTCATATGGTTTTTGTTAACACTTCATTACCCCAGACTTGGATAAATTATCCTCCTGCTTCTTCCCCAGTTGCAGACACATGGGTGAAGCCAAAGTCTTAGCTACTACTTACAGTAGATTATGGGATTTGTGAGGTTCTATCAAATTATCTCTGGCTTTGATAGTTTGAAGATGTTTTAAGTAGTTTTTCTGTTAGTGTGTTATGGCTTGCACAAGAAGTTGTTTTACATTTCCACATATGCTGTAATGTTCTTAGGAGCCTGCAAGTGAAGTTTTCAACCGATTTATCTTTTTTTCCCCCTGGGTCCTGGATAAATCCTGGATAAATCCCCTTGAGGCATATCAGCACATGGCCAGGAAGGCAGCAGTGGCACTTTGAGCACGAGGCTGGCTGTTCCACTGAAGTGTCATGCGGTTAAACAAGAGCTGTGGGCAGACTTCATGACTTGTGAATGTGCATCACGTGTGCACCCTCAAAGGGTTTGTTGTGCACTTGAAGCTTTTAGTCCTTTGACAAGTTACTGAAATTAAAAATATGTCGTTTATTAGCTCTGTTGTTCAAACCAGCACATTATCCCTTCCCTATAACCAACAATGGAAACCACCCTGACAGCCTTGCTGGTTTTATTGTTTCTTACTATTGATGGGGTGCTGTACAGGTCTTGGTTCTCCTTCATGACCTCAGTGAGAACGTTGACCTTGGAGCTAAAATAAGGACATGCGTGTCAAAAACCTAATGAAAAATCCAGACAGGTCTTAGCTGATGTGGTAGCTAGGAAAAATTTGAACCTTGGTTGCTCAAGAAGACCTAACAGGCCTGCAAGCAAACAAGACCCAAAACAAAGGGGAAAGGCTTTAAACCAAAGTAGAGAGAGATTAGATTGGATATTGGGAAGAAGTTCCTCCTTGAGATGAGGCCTTGGCACATGTTTCCCAGGGAAGTCATGGATGCCTCAGCCCTGGAAGTGTTCCAGGCCAGGCTGGATGGGGTCTCTGAACAACCTGGCCTAATGAAATGTGTTCCTGCCCATGGCAGGGGGTTGGAACAGGATGGTCTTTACAGTGCCTTCCAACACAAACCATTCTGTGACTCCATGAATATGCACAAGCTCAGGAGTGGGAGATGAGTCAGTGTGGCAACCCGAGCAGAGGGAATAAATTTGCCATGCGTAGGGAGGTGGGCTATTAAACGGATATTTTGTTGGAGTGCCCTGGACACAAGTGATGGCTCGGAGTGGTGTCACATTCCTCCTGTCAGCTCCAGCTTGGGATGGTTACAGCTGCACACAGACACCCAGAGTGCTTCCAAAATACATGGTGTTTTTGCAGGTTCCACTGGACACTGGTTGTAAGATATTTTAAACAATAACATATTTTATATTAATGGTAATTTCCTAGTGTCCCAGAGAAAAAGTCAAAGCCATGCCTGGCATATTCACAGAAGTGGCCAAGGCACAGATTTTTGTGAGCCCTCCATCTGTTGATGCCAACACAGGGACAGGAAGGAGTGTGAGTTTCAAACCTCCTTTCTATGAAGGGCTCTGTGCCACTCCCCACTGTTTTCAGTACAGAGCCACAGTAAAACTCAAACTTTTTTTTTTTTTTTTAATCTGTGAGTTTACCAGATCTCTTGGCACGATGACTGCTGTGCCTTTCTTTGAATGCCACAGCACAAGCATTAGGTTCAGTGGCAAGAGACACTGTCATTTCTAGTGTCCCAGACTGCTAATCTTTAAATATTGTTGTATCAGCCAGCTCTTTTCTACACATGCCATCATGACTGGCACTGCCAATCTACTATTTATGTGGATTATGTTCAAACCATCTGTTTTAAAATAATAGTAACGATCTCTTGAATAGAAATATGTGTGCTGACGTAAAGTACAGGGCAATGCTGGGGAAGAATTACAAAATGGATGGACATTAATTTGCAAATGCTCAGTGATGGAAGAGATAGATATCTATTAAGTAGTCCCAGGAGGAAGAGAAAAACAGGCCAATAACGCCCCCCTGTTATTTTGCTGGACGTAACTTGGACCAGAGTTTGTTCCAGTGTTTAGAGACAAGCCTAATTTTATTTTTCAGTTCAGACCTAGTGGGAGTTATTCAAAATGGTGCAGTTGTGATTCTAATACTCCCCCCCCAAATTTGCAGAAAGTACAGATCACTATCCAAACTTTGTGGTTTGGTCTCACATTTCTTATGCAAGTTTTCAAAATTAGCCATGAAATGAGGTAGTGCTTTTGTACAAACTTGATGGAAAATGGGAGGTAGAAAATCTCAAGAGAATATCAGTTTTCAGGAGATTTCAGCATGTCCTGAATTCAGTGGGAATAGAAAATCTGTGACAATAGCTTTTCTTTTAAAGATCAATCTAAACCTCTAGCTTTAAATCTAGTCTTCTAGACTTCTGGCTCAGACCCATCACAAAATATTTTAGCGCTTCCCTTTCTTGTGCCAGGCAAAATCAGGCGCTGTTGTCTAATTTGCATTTCCAAAGAACCTATAACTGCAGTCTCTCCAGTGAGTGTTGAAGTGCAGAGACATACAAAACCATTTTTTTTTTTTTTTTTTTATATTTTATTTTACAAACCTCAGAGAATATAAGGATCTGGTTTAGGTCAGTTCTTACTTTATGTGAACATGCTCATTTCTTAAGTCAACACTGTTCTTGGCTGTACTTTGTTTTCTGCTGAAGCTTTGCTGTTTAAGTTTGAGAATATATTTGCCAAGCCAGTGTCTAATGTGATCATAACAAGCCAAGGGGGTATGTTCTTCTGTCAGATACCTTCCATTAACATCAGAGCACTTCCCTCTTTCAGGTCAAGGGAATCTTGACTTGAAGAGGGACTAAATAATTACCACAGGCTTTGCCTGGGGTAGTTTATAATCTTTTTAGGCTATCTTACTAGCAAGAATGAAAAATATCCTAGCGAATTATCAATACACACCCCTGTTTTACCTATTGCTCTTCAAAGCAAGAGTTTTAATTTATTCTCTGGGATTCTGTTGCATTGTTTTACTGGTTCAAAGTTCTTTGTTGGATTCTCTCCCTCTGCAGTCTTGCTCCAATTCCAGATTTGTTACTGGTAGTGACCCAACACACTGTTGAATTTAGTGTATCTAGTGGTAGAATGTCAAAAAGTGTGATATTTGTATTATCAGAAGTGTAGTTAGATGTGACTATAAAAGCTTTAGCCCCTTTCAGAAATGGCAGTGCATGAGCCTTTGCATGTCAGAAGCAAAAGAACAGACAATCTTATCACTTTCACATTCATATTTTAGTGTATGCACGAATTGTTCTTTCTTACAGGCAGAATAATTGATATTAATGTTGTTACTGTAAATTATTGTTCTGCAATCATTGCCTTCTAAGAACAGGCTTATGATTTATGCTTTCTGTATAAGCATGGATTTCTTTAAATAGAAAACAGTCAAAGTCCATCAGATTTCGAACATACAAATTTAATCACTCATCACACAGTAATTGATAACCTTATACATAAACATATAATATTATCTATTCAAGGAAGAAAACCACATATACCAAAAGGAATAGAGTCCACACCTAGGGTCTAAAGGATTAATCATCATTTTAAAAATATTCCTCAATGATCCTGCAGGCCAATAGAATCCTTGGCCATAACCTGATATCAGGTCATTTTCACTCTAGATATTGCCCAATAACAGTTTAATAGTTTTGTTACGTGATACTAAAATATATTACAGGTTTTGCAGATGATCCTCCTCTACTAAGACCAATACTCTAACAGCTCAGAGATTAAGGTGTTGCCACTTGCCCAGAGCTCTGTCTTCTCTTTCAGTCCCTTCATGAAGTGACATAGTGTCTCCACCTTGCTCATTTTGTTTCATAAAACAAGCTTTATTCCTGAGAATAAAATAAAATTAAATCCCTGTGTAATTTCAATGCATTCCCTTTGCCATCCCCAGTTCCCTCAACAGTTTCTCCTGTTCTAGTTAACAACCAGAGACAATTTACCTCCTTTAATTAACTCGATGGATCTATTAATTGTCCAACCTTGATCTGAGGAGCTCAGCAGCTACAAAGCTTGGGGTCATGGTGCAAAGTTTCAGAATAGCCCTTGGCTCAGTGCAGAGCATTTTGGACAGCAACACTATCAGCAGCAGTGTTATTTATCATTGCACCACTCCAGTGCATCAACAGCACTTCTGGTGCTCAGTTTGGCTCAGGGTCCTGTAAAACTTCCTGTTGCACAGTCTGGGTGACCTTGCTGCTTTCTCACCTCCAGCCACTGGTCCATCTTTATGTCAGCACAGGTTCCCTCTTTAGGAGCTTGGATTACTTATTGCCCACACTCAGACACTGCTGCAGTGTTCTACCCCTTCAGTATTTCTTTGTGCTGAATAACCTGATTTCTGGAAGTGTCACTATCTGTCAATACCTCAACTAGACTGGTTCTTTGCACTGGGAAGGCAGCAACTCTTTGCCAAAAAGGGATGTGAAGCAAATTAGAAAAAACAACTTGGGATCAAATGCTTAGATCCCAGCGTTTCCAAACATTGAACTAAACAGGGAAAAAAAGCTGTAAATCATGCAGCTGCTCCTGAGCTTTGTGAAGGTATTTCTGCAGTGTTCTACCATAGCCTGTCAGAGCAGATATTTTTGGACTTGATCTTGGAAAAATGAACTTAAAAAAATATTATAGTAACCTAGGATAGAAGCCTAAAACTAAAATAACTGGGAACACTATGGCAAGGAGGCCTTTTAATGGTGTGTTTTAAATTGCTTTACATGGATAATCCTTGGCTAGTAGAGGAGAAGGGGAAAAAAGTTGATACTGAGAGGCTTGTACAGAACCAAAGCACAGAACCTCTGCAAAGCAGCTCAGGGAAAAAAAAGAAAAAAAAAAGAAAAAAAAAAGCAGCTGCAAGTGGTTTGGCAAGAGATCTGGCAGTAAAACTGTGGCAAAATTACATGAGATGATGTCTGGAAGAATGGAGGGAGATCAACAAGTGGGGAGAAGCTGTGCCCTTCCAAAGCAGCAGCAAACACAGAGACAATGGTAATGGGAAAAGTCACAACAAGTTTGAGAGTCTGTGACTGCTTCTGCTGCATGGAAAACAGGAGCTGTCTGGGAAAGGGATCTGTGAATCAGGAGTAAAGGGTGATGCAGCCAGCAAAGATAAACTGACACCTATGGTGGTGTGGGAGCTACTGAACCAAACAGGCTGTGGCAGACTGGGAAATGGCTCTGTGATGATCAGGCTGCGTCCAGGATTCAGAAGGAAATGGATAATTGTTCTTGGAAATACACAACAAAACTCTGTGTGTTACCTACTGAGTACTTGCTCTTGGTTTGCTTCTGTGTAAGAGGGGTGGAGTGTACCGTGGTTCCAGGAGCTCATTTTTCCTCACTAAAGGCTGATCTGATGGAACCCCCCAGACCCAGCTTGGATCCATAAAGGAACAGGCAAGATTCCCCTGCTTCAGGGGTGCAATGTGTGCACCTGGGGCAGGTGACAGAGGGAGATGGGACTGTCTGAGCAAAATGAACACGCAGTGCTGTAAAGTTACTCCCTGCATCAGGATGTGCAGTTCTTCCTTACTGCTTTTATTAAAAATGAACGTATTCTTGGCTGGCAGAAGAATGAGTGTAGTATATGCTGCAGCTTTTTCTGAGCTGTTTTTGGTATGTGGTGTCACTGGTAACCCACCTAAAAATTTCAAGGCCAATTTAAAAGTTGTGAGTGTTCACCGAATTGGTTAGCTTGGGACTTCTGTGGGTCTGTCTTTTTTTGTGCATACCTTTCAGATTAAACACGTAAGCCTTTTGGTATTTTTAGAAACCCAACTCCAGGTCTCAGGGCTTGAAGTTTTGCAACATCCAGAGCATTGTCAGCAAAGTTTATGCCCTTCCTGGGTATGTTTCTGCCTGCCTCTGCCATAATTCCCTGCAGTTTGGGGTTTGCAGAGCCTTGTGGTGGCCAGCTGAGCTTTGCTGGGTTGTCACAGCCATGGCAGAGGTGGCAGGCTCTGGTGGCAGCTCCACACCAACCCCCTGGGTCCTGCATCTGCAGCAGGCACCATCTCTCACTGACTGATGTGCAGATCACCCCTTTGCCCAGCTTCCTTGGGAAAATCATAATGCAACTTATGAAACCAGCTTTTGGCCTTGTTTATCCTTTTCCCTCTGTGTTACAGTAGGAATGAGTGGGCTCAAGTGACTCATCCTGCCTGTCCCCTCTGTTTGCAGCCTCACAGTTCTGGCAGGACATTGTTTGTTCTCAGCCCCCCCAAGGCAATGCACCGAGCACCAGCAATGGCTTGTCTCTGTCTCCTGGCCAGCAAAGACACAGCTTCTGCTGTCTCCTGTCTCCTGCCAGATCAGTTTTTAACTACAGGGCTCCCTTGGCTTGGGCTGGAGAGGATTTCTGGGCACAGACTCCCTGTCCCAGTGTGTGTCCCCAGGGAGCTGCGGGGGCGCGTCACTGTTTGAGCTGACCCTGTCGGGGAAGGCTGGGGGGGCAGAGGTGTGCCTCTGAGTCACCACGTCCCCTGGGCTGCTCTGGGCCTGGCATGGCTTAGTCACTGCTGCTCTGGAGCTGTTCTCTGGCTCTTCCACAGCTGCCAGCAACACTCTTGTCTGTTTTTCCCAGGAAGCATCGTGCCCTCGCGCGTCGTTCTCTGATTTGGTCCACACTGGTGCAAACCTACCATGGCCAGGGAAGAACAAGCTGGCCAGGTCCCACCTTGCTGCCCAGAGCCTCCTTTGGTCCAGAGCAGTGAGAACCGGGCCCCAGCTGCCTTCATGGATCTCCTGAATGTCGTGCTACAAGCGTATCTTGTCAGGAAACTTGTAGCGAGCCGTGGGAGAATTTGGCAGTGGATGCTGGAGTGGAAAATATTAACAGCCTGTAAGGAAGTCTGGCTTGTGCTGCTGCAGGGAAATTGGCGACTGGTGGGGGTACAATTAGTGTAGGAAACTCCTGAGCTCCTTGGTGAGAGGGCTGAGATTGCAGAGTGCCTTGGGATGGGAGTTTTTGCAGCACAACATGAACTTTGTGAGCACCCAGAGACCCTGGCCACAGCCAAGTTGCAAAAGAGCGCTACAGAAACTGTTCCTCTGGTCCAAAAAAATGTCACATTAAAAAAAAAATAAAATCAAAGTAAAACAGAGGGGAAAAAAAAAGAATAAAAATGAAAGCAAGCCCTGTTCTTTAAAGGTGGCATCTTTAGAAAACTGAGTTACCAAACTGGCACTGAAATGGTCACACTAAGTGTAAAACATTGCTCCTCTCCCACCCCTGACCTGCTCAGCATGTCCAAAGCTGAGGGCAAAAAGGAACTACTAAAGCCAACACACAAAGTTAGCAGCCAGGCAGCTGATATAAACTGACTTCAGTGCTTGAAAGAAACATGAGGAGGACAAATAAGCAGAAGGAGGTTTGTAAGTGCTGATAATCAGAGTAACCTGGAATTGTTGAACACTGCAGGCTGGTGGGATTGGCTGGAGGAGTGCAGTGTAGGGCAGCCTCCAGCAGCTTTTCAAAGGATGCCCTGAGTCCCAACACCTTTTGAAGACAAGGTTTTGTATCTTTCCTGTCTGACATTCTTTGCTCTGAGGAAGCTCTTTTTTTTCTCCTTTGACCGAAGTCATTTGGTCATTTCATGAAAGAAATATGTGAAAACGTAAAATTCACCACTTTGTTAGGCACCCCCCTCTTGCCCTCCATACCCTCCATACTATGCCTAGGTGTGATTCAGTGGATAAGGCCTGGATGGTGAAATTCCTGCATTTTTTGTTTGTTTTTCATTTAAGATGTAAGTATTTTAAGTAGCTGGCTTTGATTTATTTACATTTTTTAATTAAAAGAAAATTACAGATAAAAGATGCTATAGCAATCATCTACCTACAAAAGCAAAATATTGCGATGTAATTAAAAGGACTCCTCAAATCATAATTAGATTTGAAATTTAATTATGACTAGAATACTTTATCCCAGTGCACAACTGACACCTTATTGATACATAACCTTTATTGTAATTTTATTACATTTCAGCTGAGATCTTAATCTATGGACTAAATAAGATCATCAGATTTTTCTGAAGGCTTAGGTTTAGGTGAAGAGAGCAGCATGTTGTTTTCTTCTGCATATCATAGCAGAGTTTTGTATTTGTGCATTTCTTCACTTGGGCTCAGCTCCTCCAGACAAAGAGAATTGGCTCTTGGTGGGCCAATAATTGCAATACTTTGCTTTCAGGTATAAACTTAAAAAAAAGAAAGGAACAAATGCTGGGAGTTGGAATGAGATGAACTTTAAGGTTCATTCCAACCCAGACCATTCTGTGATTCAGTCTGGATAAGCACACAAATGAGAACTGTCCACATCGTTGTGCAAAAAAATGGTGATGCTATCTCTACTTCAGTATTACCTAAGTAATGTTTAATATGAACAAATTTCAGCATGAAAAAGTTTTAATTTAAAGTAAAAGTTGTCCACTAATTTTCTGCTGCTACGTTGGCATTTCTTATGGCTGCCACAGACAACTCAATCAGCACAGGACTTTTATTTATGAAATAAAACAGAATATTGTTAATATGATTAACAAGTTAATACTATAATAATGCAGAAATAATTTCATTATTGAACTTTTAATGCCTGTGGTTTTAGCATTTTCTTCTTCAAATATATTATTTATGGTAGGTTCTAATAATTTGTATTTATTTTCATGCATCTCTCATATTCAGAGATATTGGAAGGTAACTTCTCCATCATATCTGGATAAAATCTTAATGAGTTTCTCTTATAGCACCCTAATTCCATGTTTCCTACTTAGGCAATAAACACCAATTTTATTTTCTTTTTGTCCAATGGCATTTAGGCAAGAATGAAATGCAGTTGCTGTAAGCAGTAGACCTTACAGCATTTTATGTAGATGGGTTATATTTTTGTTAACCATTTACAAACTGGGAAAAGTTCACCAAATATTGCCACCAAGGCCATGGTAGGAAGGAATTCTGTTGAATTCTAGACCCAGTCTGAGTGCTTAGGACCAGGGTTCTCTTGGGATATTACTGCAATCTTCTGCTTAGGAACTATGGCAACAACCACACTGGGGGTGATAATAGTTCTATTTTAGTGTAACTGTGGGGATTACCACTTGGAAAAAAGGGTAACGCTCCAGCTTCATCTGCAGTTCATCCAAAAATCTTGTAAGGAAAGCTATTAAGCCTGAGCAGTGAGAAATCACAGGGCTGGAGAGACATCATGTCTTGCACTGAACTCTCTTTGGGCCATTCAGAATGATTCCCAGAAATACACCTTCCATTGCCTACAACCAAGCAATGACTTTGTGCCCTTTGAAAAACTCTTCAGATGTGCCTTACTGTCACAAAAAGTCACTGACGTGGAAGAAAATTTGCCCTTCTTGTTCGTCTTTCTTGCCTCATGATGTGTGGGCATCAGGATGTGAGTCTGGGTGAGACCTGGGGCTCCCGTGCCTTCAGCTCTGCCTCTTTGTTTGCTCCATCTTCCACTCCACCCTCCCTCCCTGTGAATAACCTACCTTAAATATGAGGGGTGGCAGAGGGAGCACTTGGGGTGTGATTTTAGGAGTCTCATTTAAAGACTGGCCACTTGCCCCTCTGAGGCAAGAGGACCTGAGATTTTCATGTTGCAATTTAGAAGGATGATGACATTGAAAATCATAAAACCAGGCATAGTTCATGTTATCTGCTGGAAGGGTGTCAAAATGTAGTGTTGTTGCAAACTGACAGGAATTATTTTCTCTATTATATCAGAGTGAAGTAGGTTATTGGGTTATTAATTTTCTTTAAAATAGATTCCAGTTGTTTGAAATTGTCAGCATGTCATCCAAGTTTAGGTACTGATGTGAAAGGCCTTGTTGTATTTAGGCCTGTTATACTTTTATACTAAGAACTTTCAGGTTACAAGACGGTTACAGAATGTAATTCATGGCTATGTTACTAATCTTTTCACACTTGGGTTAGTTTGTCTGGCCATCTCAAATTCTCATTAATCTCTTTCTCTCAACTAATCCAGAAAGCCGAAGCAATGCAAATTCATTTGAGGTGACCAATCACTATAAATATGAAATAACATACAGTAAAAAGTAAGACACTCACCCAAATATTGGCTGAAATTTTTTTTTCACTCTTTTTCCACCCAGGCACTCTCACCCAGGCAATCTTGCATTCCTGCCTTTCATATGTAAAGCTTTTTTTTTTTTTTTAAATGCCTTAAAAAAAGGTGTTTTGCCTTCTGTCTGATAACACCTGGATACTTAGCCTTACCTTGCCTTACAAATTGCTCATGAAAATGTGCTTTCAGTCATCTGGAATGCAGTGGAGAAACTGAGTCCATAAAAGAAGGGGCTTCTTGCTCCCAGCCCACCTTCTAGTGAGTGTGATAACCATCAGGAACCTTACCTCTAAATGCTTTCTGTAAGCTCCTCTCAAACCTGTTGCTGGATCTTTATTACAATATCTTCTTTCTCATTTGAGATAATCGACCATTTGAAATGATGCTTCAGCAACCCTTTTGTACCACCCTAATTATAACCTATTTGTGTTTTCTGTTTTCTCAGAATTGCTCAAAAATTAATGAGTGCTCCTTTCAAAGAGAATGCATTGACCCTATTTCAGTCATGTTTTTGGCCTGCCACATTGCTCTTTTCAAGGTAACCTTGATATTGTTACATACATCATAATTTTTTATGTGGGAACTATCTATATTGATTTGACTGTGGCCTTTTGTTCCAATGAATCACAACATATTGCTATCTAAGTTCCCCTCAATTTGGCTGAGTTTAACTACAGTAGAATGGTTCTCTGGCTACATTAGAGAGCAAACACCAGTCATTTTGTTTAATGGTGTTGAATCTGGGGTGAAAATGTTATAAGCAAAGTTACCTCAGGAGCTAATTAGAGGGCTTTTACTTTCGCAGTTTTTATTAATGACCTGTCAACACTGTATAGTTCATGAAATATTCTGTACATCTACATGCTGATGATGTGACCTTGTACACAGTAAGAGCACAGATAAGGTATCAGACCTTGACTGCTCTAACTCAGAATTTATGGAGTGATTTTCACAATTTAAAGATACACTTTTCTGCGGAAATAAATTGGCTGGGAACCTTAGAAAAATATAAAACACGTAATTAGAGGGGACTCTATTGTGCTACAAACAGATCTAGGTGAACTGCAGTGGAAAATAAGATTTCCCTCACCTCAGAAAATTCCTCAAACAGTGAAAAAACCCGAAGTTACCTCTTCTCCCTCCTCAAAGGAAATACTGATAAAGCTGGAAGGATCTAGATCTAAATATTTCCAATTGTAGCAACAGTTTTGATCATGATCTAGAGAACAGCCAAGCCAATGAGTGCCAAGTTGTTTTCAAACCAGACACATTTTAGGATTTGAAATATTTTGGTTTTATTTGGGTTCTTGCTTGTTTGTTTGTTTGTTTTGTTTTCTTTTTAATATAGAACTCCAGAGTGACAGTATTATCAGTTTTTGGCTAATCCATTTGCAGGAAGGCAGATGATTTGACTTGTCTTCTTGTAATATTTGCTTTGGTATTTTTTTAGACAGCGATGTTGGAAAAAGATCCTCAATAACAAAACCAACAGACTTTGATCCTTAGCCTAAACTGTGGGATCTATGTAAAGAACCATTAAACAATGACAGGTGCAGAAGGATCACACACTTCCTGTGGTTAAGAATCATGCTTGGAACTGCTAAACTCCTTCCTTGGAACTCAGAGGAATCTGGGTCATTCCTTAAGTCTGATGATGGATCTTGTTCATGAGCAAATCATTTAACCATGCCAGGCTGATTCCTCTTCTCTGTCTTTCTCCCTGTCTTCCTTCCCCCTGATAGTGTAGTTTTTCACAGGGTTATGTGCTTGCTTCACTAGATTGCAGAGAAGATTAATTATTTTTTCTCTGAAAGCATCTGAAATTGAACATGTGCATATGCTTTCCTTTACACATTCAGAACCTCTGGCTGCATTTTCTGGCTAAACAATTTAGGAGACAAGTTTTAATAACCCTTTTCAGTTAGACTTTATTCCAGAGACACCATAGCAATTCTGAGAATTGTATTTAATAGCTGATTGTACAAGCCTGTACTGCTGATGGAGGGAATTATTTATTTAAAAACCAATATGCCAGTTCCTATCTACTCCTGCTCATCAAGGGATTGATCATTAACTTTCTCATCTCTCCCTGGCCACATGGATTATGTATAAAGACGTAGTGCAGCCAGGATTTCCTTGTCAGGCAGCTTAGAGGCTCAAATTGGCAGAGGAGAGAGAGTGACACACCAGGTAGAAGATTTCCCTTGTGGAAGGGAGAGTGCAAGCCTAGCAATTATCTCCTTTTCAAAAAACCCCATCCTCTGATATTGTTCAGTAGCTCTTGTTGAGACATGTCCTCAAGTTCTGCCTGTGTCTTCTTCATTATCACAAATGAAAGAAAGTACTTTTATGTATTGGCATGATCTTGGCTACAAACTCTTGTGTGTTTTTGAGACTTCATCTAAGTCCCAAACTATGGGAACTGTGACACAAAAACGATGCCCCCTTCTTGTCATGCCCTAAGGACAATCTGTTCCCCTCGATGTGTTGTGCCAGCCACATGTCAGGGGAGTGGTTTGAGAGGTTTTAACATTCAAGCTGTGTGGTCTTCCCTGTCTCCAGGACCAGGAACGTGCAGAAAACAGGGCAGTTTGAGCAGGATCAGGTTTAGGCAGCAGTGCTAACAACCTTGTCTACCTAAAACTGGAATTAAAAACTTTGGAGTGGCCAGGGCAGGAATTAATTTCAGCACAAACACATAAGTGCCAAGCAACATTCAACACTACTGAAATTCTATGGTAATATGAAATGTAAAGAACACAAGTAAATGAAGAAAAGATTTTGTTTTCTAGAATTTGATTGCTAAAAAATGGAGGCCTAGAACTGCTTATCATGTTTGTATGGATTACTCTCCATGAGTCAGACAAGCGGGATTTCAGCCCATGGGGGTGAAAAAAAAACTGTAATAACCATAAAAAAGTGTAGGACTACTTATTTATAGACATGCATATTAGAAATGCAATAAAAAGTCCCAGTACAAACTCAATAGACAGGCTTCAAACACAAAAAATAGCCAGCTCTAAGTTGTTTCTGAATTATGGTGAGCCCTAAAGATGGCCTAAAACCAATTAACTTTTTTTTTTTATACCTTTTTTATGTTTTAAAAATGACCAAAGAGATCTCTTTGAAAATATATTTTTAAAAAAATGCTTCTAGAATTAAACCTTTTGTAAGAAGCTTCAGCCTGGAGCAAAATTTAATGGCTGAGCTATAAAGCACTGAAAACTTTCATAAAGGGGTTCATAAAGAAACACCAACTGACCCTAAACCCAAGGAGGTCCAGCAAGCTGCACTGTAATAAACACAGGGCTGAGTTAATTTGCACTTAAGGGGTGGATGACATTTGAGTCAGAGGTAGTTACTTTATGCTCACTTTCAGCACATATGTCCAGTGGATATAAATGGCAGAGGAGGGATGCTGCAGTTGAGAGCTTTGCTGTAAGTTAAAGCTAATATTAAATGAGGCTATCAGCTGTTAGCCAGACTTTGTTTTCTCCATGTGGTTGTAAGGTGCCTGGCATGAATGGATGGTAAGACCCTTTAAATCTATGTTTCCTACTCCTAAGCCTCCTCTAGGCTAGAAATAGACAGTGTGGGCTGTGTGTACAGCTCATTTCCAGAACAGTTGCATTAAAACATAAGAACTGCTGTTACAGCTGTTGTCACTTTACTATTCATCCCACTGCTAAAATCTAGACCCTGATCCTCACCTGATTAATAGATTTAAGTCAAATGTAACATCTAAAGAAAATTAATCCATAACTAGGTTAAATAGAAATAACAGTATGCTCACTCACTGTCTCTGGTGTGTTACCTGTATGGAGTGTGCCATTCATGTGTTTCTCTGTGTTTAATACAGGCACAAACACATGCAGTGTGTGAGGCAGGAATATAAGTCAGAGATATCCCTCATTATTTGTAATTGCTCAGGCATCCTCCATGCTTTTACAACTCATTTTTTTTTTTGTCTCAAGTTGTTTCTGCTATGGGTGGCTTGAGGACTAAGTTTTTCATCCAGAAGAGAGGCAAATTTATTCTAGGTCATTGCCTCATCTTGGCCAGTGAGAGATGCTCTTGCACTAACTAGACATCTGTGCAGGGTCTTCATTCTCATCCTCTGCCTTCATCACCACCCTCTCCCCTTGCAACCTCAGCCATGCTGGGCCTTCAGGCTGGATCTCCCTGTCCAAGCAAGGCACAGCTACAAAACAGAGCTGATTTTCAAGCATCCTATGATTAATTTTAAATTCCTCATCCGAGCAGTGGTCAGATTTGTTTCAGAAACAGACAGGAAAATGAAGGAAAGGCAGATGTTTGTCAAGGCTATATTTAGGAAGCTGATGCTTAAATGTGAAAATCAGTTATGCTTTAACTGTGAGTGAGCAGCACAAAAAGCATATTCTTGCCTCTACATGTGTTTGCAGAACACTTCTCTTTTCTTCACCTGCAATATATTCCTTTATGCTCTGCCTCTACTTGGTTATCAGTAATGTATTGTGGGCCTAACAATGCTGCCTGTTTCCACAATACTCTGTGGAATAATGCCATCCATCCCCATGGATCCATTGGTTCATGAAGGTATTGGTGAAAGGTGGGACAGATTTACTCAACTTTTCAGCATAAGGTTGCTATTGTTCACTGCCAGGACATGAATAAGGAATGGCCTTTAGTGTAAACAGCTCAGCCACTGAGCTTGGTGATTGCTGTGAGGGGTCTTTTTGAGGTGGGTATTTCTAGTCCTTTGATAGATGACTTATTAAAGCCACTCTATGTGAGTATTGTTTACAGTGCTTGCTGTGCATGTGGCTTGCATTTGAGTACTTGTCTTTGATTTGAAAGGTATTTTTCCTACACTTGGAAGTCTTTAAGAGCCTGAACCACTCTTGTATTTTTTGTCAGAACTATTGGCAGAGGAGTTTGAGGGAGTTGGGAGTTTCTTATAACAACAGAAATGGCCTTTGTCTCTACAGACTCCCCTTTGAGCTCACTAACCTCCTGCCAGCAGAAAGCAAACAGAATAACAGCATCTTCTCCAGTCTTTTGTCCTCCCCAGGGTGCAAAGGCTGGCCTTGCTCCTAAGTGCTCACCTTGCTAACAGGATCCAGAACTCAGGATGAGAGCCACACAGGATCATCATGGCCTAAGTTTATCACATATCCTAAGTCCACAATAACTTTTGTGCTTTGACACCTGCCTTGAATGATCTAAATTACAGATTGCCATTTTTCAACTGGGTTGTGATTAAACGAGCCCATTGCTTTTGCTCAGAACCAAAACTGCTCGGATCATGGTGGGGCTGTAACAGCAGAAGAATCCATTTAATGGGTGCCTTGTTGAAATACACTCCCACATCTCAATCAGGGATATTTCTTTGTGACTTCATGTCCAATTGCCCAGGAACACCCAAAAGCACCTACACTGTTGACTGCTTGAGTGTAAGCAAGCAACAGAGAAGATGATAGTCCTTTTAATAAACTGCTGAGCTCTTGAGCTCTGCTCTCCAAGAGAGCAAATGCAGTTTTCTGTGTTGAGGGTCACTGGGTCTGAATAGCAGTGGGCTCTTGTCCTTGTGCACTTTGTCCTGAGTTCAGAATAAGTCCCAGAATATAAGTTTTCTGCTGGCCTATGGTGGCAAGTGATTGGTGCTTGATAACCCTTGGTAACACTTGTCAACCTCAGGGACCTCTTACATTTCCTGCATTCCTAAAGGATTTGTGTCTGCAATTCCCTTGTACCATCAGAAAAGAGAAATCATCTTGTTGTCCTGTAAACCATATATCAGAACCTGTCTCTATGCTGGCTATGCCATCCTTTTACTTTACTTTCACAAGGTTTTCCCTTTTATTTTTGTTTTGCTACACAGAATAATACACAGTCCCACAGCTCTGGCAAAAAGAACCTGATGAAAGTGAACATATAAGAAAAATATTAGCAGCTGCACTCTTCTTAGCAGAGGTAATGGCCATTGACATTAATGGGAATTATGCATGTGTGGAAGAGGAGTATGGCCCCTTTACTTACCAGAGCCCTTATTATGCTTTAGTGAGCCATGGTGGTGTTCTAAATATCATGAAACCCAAAGGAGATAGAGAAAACAACCTCTGGCACTGATGAGCTGGATTCATTGCTCTAACATAGATTTCAGGAATATTTCTGTTTCTTCTCCTGTGCAAGTAGTTGTGTATGCACTATTCATTGACATGAAAGAGGAAAAGGTAAGGAGAGTGGACAGAAAACTGGGAAAGGAAATAAAGAGTGATCCAAGTTTTCAGATGTCAGACTGTCACATAAAAACATAGAAGTCCATAATTAAGCATTGTACTCACACACACATATATATAATTTTACACATACAATGTTTTTGTCTGCCTTTTATTCAAATTCTAGTCTAGCCCTGCTTTGCACTATGTTCTGTTTTATGAAAGTAAAATGTGAAAATCTACTGATAAGCCAAAATAATAACAACTTTATGGCATGTCAGGGCTATTTTTCTATTATTATTTTTTAACCTTGATCGTGTTCTAATAGTGAACATATGTATCCTTGGCCTTAATCACCTTGTCGAGTTAAAGTGTATATTCAACTTCATTTACATGACATATGATCTAATGCTGGAGAACAACAATACCATTGTAGTGCTAATTGAAAACTGTGAGCTGAGAGCCAGAAGAAACCACTGGTCTGATTGCTGAGGGTCCCAGGGAAAGGGATTTATTCCCACACCTGCAGTTGGTCCATAACACTAACATTGTTACCAACATCTGGGTCTAATCAGCGCAGAGGCCTTGATATGCTGCTCCTGTGGCACATAAATTTAGCATTATATTCATTTTAAAGGCCCCCTCTTTCAGTTTTTTAAGGACAAGATAGATTCATGGCTCCTCAGAGTCTAACAAAGTAGAAGCCACAAACAGAGTAAGTTACAGCCAGGTTTCTCAGACCATACCTACCTCGTACATGCCACTTAAATAATGGAATTTTATGCTCAGTTCTGGCTTTCAAAATTGCATCTCCACAGAATGCGAAGTTCAGCTGAAAAACCGTGCTCAGGGTAGAAAGCACTCTGCCAATTCACACGAGTCAGTGCTCATGGTGATGTCTGAGCCCCACCAGCCACAGGGGTGGCCACAGGACCAGTGACAGCCCCAGTGGCTCCCAGGGCTGGTGTCCGACCCCACGCCCAGGGAGAGGCTTGTCCCACAGCCTGCTGTGAAGTTAAAATGCCATTCATAAAGGTGCTGAGAGTATTCAGAGTAATTGGAAATTGTACAAAGAGAGAGAAAAAAAACCCCACAGGACTGAAAGCCAGGCTGCCTAGGCCAAGGAGCAAAATTTAAATCTTCGTTGGTTGAGGATAGGCAGTGATTATTTTTGCTAATGCATCCCCTGGCTGTGTCTGTAATTATCTCACTGGCTGTTTGCCTTTGTATCTTCATGTGGTTTTCTGGAAACAATGAGACAAATACCCTTACAGAAGGATGGGGTTTTTTTCTGACACTTTTCAATGTCTACATATCTTTAACATCTGAAAATGGTGAATGTAATTACCTAGAGAAATTTTGTTAGGAGATCCAGAACTTGACTCCTGATCCTACTTCTGGCACTGATCTTTTGTGGCAGTAGGCAGTTCATTCAGCTATTGTCTCTCTTACCTACTGTGCCTTTTGGGGACAAATAATGATGGAGAGAACTCTTTACCTAAGGTTTCAAGGTGGAAAAATGACACAGGGGCATTATGGAGGCTTAACATTTCACTACTGATGCAGGGTAATTACATCATTTGGTTGAAACCATCGAATGGTTTGGGCTGGAATGGTCCTTAAAGATCCAGTTCCAAGCCCTGCATTGGAATGTGGGGTTCTGTCTTAGTCACTACTGTCAGGAAGAATTTCCATCTCATGAGAAAACCTGCTCATTGCAACGGCACAAAATGTGGAGTTTTGTAACCTCTGCAGCCTTCTCAATACCGGCAGGGTGCTGGAAGAGGGAGGAATTTCCTTTTCATTACTAATAACTCCAGGTGGAATTTTTAAACTAAGGAGTCATAACTTAAACCCAGAAGACATCAGTGGAGATCTTAACACGCTGAAACAGATTCTCTGCCACTATAAATTGAGTTAGAGCTATTAATCTCAGCAGAGCCACATTTCACCTCACTTAAGGAGAAGGTGCATTATTTATGGTATGACTGCAAAATCTGTCACTTGATGCACCATAGAAATGTGTTCTGGCACCAGCAGTTGGTTTTGGTAGCACGCCAGTTTGCTGGCTTTGAAGGATTTCCAGTAGCCAAAGGGGAATTTCAGCACCCAGTGTCGCCCTGCCCCCTCTCTCCATTTCCATGGGTCCTCACAGGATTTGTCCTGTGTCCCTTCCAGCTGGATCAGCCCCTTGGCAGCTCCACTGAGGCTCAGCACAGCTCTGTGACCTCACACACCAGGGGGGTCGGGGACAGCAGTCAGGGAAGCACAGGGTGGGACTGTCAGAGATGCTCTGTCTGTGCTGGCCTCATTCTTGCTTCATTTGCCTCCACAAGAGTGAACACCTGCTGTCCTGCTTTTCTGCACTCCTGACCAGCTTTGTGACCAGAATGAGGAATCTAAATTTCAATAGCTGGGGTTTAACCACAGCTTCCACTTGCAGGAAAACCTCCTGTGCTGCCCATGGGAGAGGCAAGCACTGGAGAAATGAGACTGGGGTTCCTTGATGTCTGTGCGGAGGGCTCTTTCTCTAGTTTAGCTTTTTGACTTCTCTGCATTGCTCTGGTATTGAAAGTGCTGCTCAGATGAATTAAATGCTAATTTTTGTAGTAATTGACTAGCTGATTTCAAGAGGTGCTCTCTCATTAGTTGATCTTATAAATGGGAGAAGTTAACAAAACCAGAGAGATCAGAGTAATGCAATTTGTTGTTGTGGCTTTTTTTAATGCCACACAGAAATCTCACATTTGTATTGAATGTGGTAAAAATAGCATAAGCAAAAAAAAAAAGATTATATAACTGTATTGCCACTGTGAGGAGATCACAGAGCCCAGGCTTGTATTTCAAGTCCTTTACAAGGACATTACTAAAACAGTCATGTCTGACTTCATGACAAAGTCTTCGTGATGATGCAAGTAAAATACAACAGTTGTATTGGAGAAATTTAAAAGAATAATCAGACTGTGGAGAAGGAATCTCACATCTCTTCATGTTTTTCAATCAAAGTGCAAATGTCAGCAGTAGAAAAAAAAGGAGTTCAACTTATGCCATTGGAACGTCCAGATAATTTGATCGTATTTATTTTAATATATGAAATGCAAAAAATACGATCAAATACAGATATGTTATTATTTTAATCATAATATCTTTCTTCATTTATATGTCGTTCCTTCTAATGTGGTACCAGAGGATCTAATGAGCTATTTAGGTTTTTTTGCATTTCAAAGCATGACCTCCTAAAAATTAGGGTATTTCTTTCATCCAGGATAATTTTTGCTGAAAAACACCCAACTTTTCAAGCATTAGCATGTATTTGATGTGGAAAGGATGACTGGACATATCACAACAAATGAAATGATTGTAAAATGTGTCTATAAAATACAGAAAAATTCACAAATGTTATTGCAATACTTTCTCAAAACACATGTAACGACAATCTACAGACAAGCCCCAGTCCTGCAAGTCATAATGTGAGAGTCTGCTAGGCACAGTAATGTACCCATGTGCTGTTGATTGCAGACCTGAAGACATTTTCCTGAGGTGTTTTCTAAAAATCATCTTTTTTTCATTATAATTAAGCTATCCAGCCGGTTTTTTCCTCTTTATGAATCATTCACAAGGTGAGGCTGTTTCCTCTGACTCTGTTCCGTGCAACTGGTGTAGAAAAGTTAATGTGAAGAATATCTGGCTATGTCATGTTCACAACCTGTACATTTCAGTCATCCAGCATTGATAGGTCTTCAAAAGGACCTGGAATCATTGCAGAAATGTTGTGGTTTGTATTTATCAGCCTTTGAATTAGGAACCTGCTACTGTCACTTATTTGCCCTTGAAGATCAGAGCCTGTCTTGTGCATCACTCCAATGATTCATGTAAAGCACAGGATTCAGGTTCTTCCCTCTCTGTGGATGAGTGGAACATTTTAAGCATCAAAGTTAGGAACAGGAAAAGAAAAAAAAATGAAGTTTCAATATCCATCTAAGGTACTCAGCTCTTGCTGAATACTGTGGTGCTAAGGCATCATTCTCTAGATTTTTGAGAATTCTCCTGATGTGAATAATTTTTTAGATTCCAATGAAAAGAAATTTATATTCTTTAGTGCAAAGAAAAGCAAGTGACTGAAGTTTTTAAGTAAATGTTGAGAGGTGTAAGCATAAGCCTCATCCAAATATTCAAATACATGTTCAGACAGAGTTTTTCCAGGTATTTGCCCTCTTCTAAAAGTTTCATGAAAGGGGTATTTCTGTCTGTGTTCCATACAGATCAATGTCCATTCAATTTTAAAAGAAGATAAAATTCTTCCATTGTTTATCTCTATTTTATTAACCACAGTGACACTTTTTTGGTGTCTTCCAACAGGTTTTTTAATAGAGAAGATGACAAATTGTCTCAATTTGTGGCATCAGTTGTCTTCAAAATTCCTTGATTTCAAACCAAGCAGATGATAAAAAGCTGAAAGATCATAATGAATCAGATCTGCACTGTGCTGTCTTTGCATTCCTCCCTTAGAATGGTGTCTAAGTACAAAGGATGGCTGATCTAATGTATCAGTAAGAATAGAAGAAAGCAAATGTTTCCATGTGATAATAATTCTTAAATGGTTTTTGCATCCCCTCAAAAAGGCCATAGCAAATATTGCATGTTTTTACTGCCAGTCTGTTACGTAGCAGTTTTACTTGCATCATACATTTCATTGGCACATTAAATCATGGTTTCTAAACATCAGTTCACAGTAGGATCTTCCTCTGAAATCTTATCATCTTTTTTTCTTTGACAACCTAACCAATAGCAAAAATATCTTTTCCCTTTGTAATCTAAATTGCATTTTGTGTCCGTAATACTATTCCTGCCTACTGCAGCAACTCACTGCTAACAGCAGCACAGAAGGAAAAGTCCTTTTTTCCCTTGAATGTGCATATTCCTGGTGGAGCTTAAAAACTTCCATAAATCAATAAAGTAATTGCTGCATAATGACCTATTGTTGGTGAGCGTGCCCAGAATGATGTCATTGGGGGGTAATGGAGCTACTGAATCAAAAAAATGGCAGCTGTTCCCAATTTATTTGAGAGTCAGTTGGACAGAAAATTAAATAAACACATAGACAAGCAGGACAAGGGCAAGTCCTTGCACTATTCTTACGATAGTTTTAATTCAATCGCAGGAGTCAGCAGGCAGCTGATATTGTGGCCCAGAGTTTCAGTAATTGCCTGTCTCCTCTCTCAGTCAGGCTGCACATGCTCATTTCATCATTTTAAGCTTTTGTGACTCAGATTTAACAAAAAAAAAAAAAAAAAAAAAAAAAAAAAAAAAAAAAAAAAAAAAAAAAAAAAAAAAAAAAAAAAGAAAAATACCAATGAAACAAAGATGAAACTTAGTTCTTTTTTTTCTCCCACCCTCCCCCTCCCTTGCCAGCATAGCAGGCTATCCAGGAGATGTATTAATAGAGAGAAATTTTCATTTCTTCCTCCATCTGCCTCTACAGGGTCCCTACCCTTCTTTCCCTAGGATACGAAGGAGAGTTTTCCTTTTTTTTAAACCACTCACATGTCCTTTGGGAAGCCCCCTAAAGTTTCATATTCGCTGGGGAGAGAAAAAATGCCACCCGGCTTCACACTCTCTTCTCTGCTGTGAATAACAGCTTTGATGTGCTCCTTTGAAGTTCCTGGCTCCAGGCTGCATTAAGGAAGCATCAAATGCAGCCTTAGCACTGTGTGTGGAAGCTGGAAGCACATGGTGTTTGCACACTGGACTTGGGGCACCCACTGTGCTTGTGGGGGCCAGGGGAATGCAGGGGAGCACAACAGGAGCGGGTCTCCAGCACAGCAAGCCCTTCTCTTTTCCTTATTCCCATTTCCTACATCAGCATCTATGGTATTTTCCAGTTCTTGCAGCTTCTGGTGGTACCTCTGCACCCTTTAGAAGCCCTGATATGGGTCAGAGCATTGGGACATCACATCTGACTCCACTAGGATTTGGTTCTCTCTTACTTCAGGGCAATGTGGCTTCAAATGCTGCATTAAGTGTTTTGGCATTAAAATAATCAGAGTGATTTTTATGGACACCAAAAGAAGTTTGGGTCCCTGATCAGTTATCTGACTTGTACTAAGAATTACAATGTCTATTCCTCAGTAGCTGGATTCTTAATATGACAGTTTTTACATTTTTAAACAAGTGTGGGTTTTTAACATCCCTCTTTATTTTTTTCCAAACTTACAGATGGATTCTTTTGTGTGTGTATTTTCTGTGTCTGCATAACCAGACACAGTGAAGTTGATGTTTGTCTCCAAGATGGAGAAGTGCTTTTCCATATTTGTCATCACAGATCTCTTCAGATCAGACATCTCTTTGATCATTTTAACTGTGTTTTATATGCTTCATAATTTCCTTGCTGAGTACCTTATGTTACATGTTACATTATAAATCAATAAATAATAGCAATAATTAAAAGGGTGTTCTGCAGTAGGGGAGCTAGATGAAATATAGGTTATTCCATTAACCTTTTACCTCTGGAGACAGGAATTTCAAATTTGTGCTGGGTCACAAGAGCAAATCAGTTGGTCTCTTGTGAACTTCAGTCCACATCACGAACCACTGCCTCACTTCTCACAGTCGCCCCTGACTGACAGCTTTAGTCTGCAAGAATAACAGATCTTTTGCAGCTTGGAAGGCTGAGATGCAGCAGCAAAGCCAGCACCTACGCCCACTGTGCCTTGTTCTCCAGAGAACCATTTGGGAGAAAGAAAAAGAATCCAAACCCTTCCAATGCCTGTTATCCCCACAGCCTGAATGAATTTTTAAATATCAAAATTGCAACTGCTAAAAGTAGGAAGTAGCTTGTGCAAAGTAGGGAGGTGGGGGTTTTTTCAGCCCTGTCCTATAAGGTAGCTCTCAGAGGGTACAAAAAGTTCATCACCAGAAAATTAAGGGGCAGTTGGTGGTGTGTCACTGTAAACCCAAATGTAGGTAAATATGTGTTAGTGAGGAGTAAGTTGTGATCACACAAACTTACAAACTGGCCTTTAGATTGTTATTACTCTCATCTCCTTTTCCCCACTCCTGCCTTCCTCCATCAGTTACTGATGCAGCTCTGTTGTCTGTACTCTGAGGTCTGAGTGGCCAAGTGAGGGGTAAAAGAAATAAATGTAATAGATATTCACAATCAGTGTCATGGTAATATGACTTTTTTCCTGGATTACTCTGAAAGTAGAAAAGTGAATTATTAAGTGGAATCTCAGGCTTAAGAAGGAAACTCATCTTAAAAATAAAGGCAGCACAAATTTTGGAAGGAAGGCTTTTATGCTAGAAAATCTGCATTTTTACCATTTGCTTGCTTTGTTTACACAATGAGATTAAAAAGGTATTTTTTTCTATTACGTAATTTGAAAATAAAAAGGACTTAAATTATATTTTTAAAAAAAAATTGAAGACTTCTACAAATTCCAAAGGTTCTAAAAATTCTAATTTATCCAAGACATTTCAGTGTGTTACTTTGAGCAGTGCTTTCTGCCAAGTCTCAGTCCTTCCTGTTATTTCTCATCTGTCTGCAGGTCATTTATAGGGACAGAGACAGTGCTTTTTGATGACCCTTGCAAAAGATGCCCTAGAGTGGACTGCAATTTTTCTCTATGCTATTCCTATTGCCAGGACCTCACACACTAATTGCCAGCTAATTTGTGGTGAACACTGGTATGTTCTTTAGTGAAAACTGATTTTTTATCTGGCCATGATTATGCTTTTGTTCACTGAAATTTTACCAGTATAATACCTTCAGGGACTTAGCCTTTTCCTCATATCTGTAGTTCCTATTTTGGAAGTATGGCAGTGACCTGGGGACGACTTCCGAGGGCACCATTTTATATTTTATGTTGTTGGCCATCCTAATGAGAACTTTAGCAGATATTATTCTTAGTAGACTTAGTAGACAAAATCAATAAAAATAGACTCAGTGTGTTTCAATTCTTAGCACTGAAATGTTGTCTGGAATAAGGCTACAAAACTGTTTATGATGGGAGGGGAGTCTGGGAGTGTTGTGGGGAGTCTGATGAGGGATAACCAGGATGTGGAAGGAGAAGGAAGGTCTGAGATTCAAATATGGAAGTTGAATGATGAGAATAATTTTTTAGGAGCAGGAAAATTAGTATGACTATGAAGCTTGCCTGCTGTACCCCCACAAAAGGTTCTTTTCCTAAGAAACGAGTCTCAGTTTGAAAAAGTTCTGTTTTCTCATTCTCTGTGTGAAACAAGCATCTCTTAGAGGTGAAAGAATTTCTCAGAAGAGACTTTTGCTCCATTCCTTAGGATGATCAGGTGCTAGATAACACTGAGGCTTCTCTGGGAAATGTCCTCCTGAGCTTTATCAGAATATCTTTTGTCCAAGGTTTTTGTGCTCTTCTTTGCTTTGTCATCCTCACGACTGCAGGGGGACTGTCACACTCCACATGTATTTTGGGCCTAAAGGGAAAACTGGAAATGGAGCAGTGATGAAAAAGAGTCTGGTGGGTGTAATGCCCTTTTGAAGAGTATTTCTGACAGAAGCCAAAACTGTTTCCCCTAGTGCTGAAGGTAGTTACTCTTTACTGCCTTTTGCCTTTGGCTGTACAGAGGGCAGCTGTAATATTTTTCAGTATTCTTCAATATTTTTCCTAATTTTTATGATGCAGCTTATGCTCAGCCATACATGGTGGGACAGACTATGCATTTTGAACGCAGCTACAATTTTCTTTCCCAATGAGTTCTGTATATATTCAGCCATCCTAATCAATGAGGCACATGGACAGCTTTCACAGTGGATATGTGAGTCTGCCTTGCTGGGTTTGCAGTCCAGGCTGATTAGCTGGTTCTTTGTGTGGAATGGGTCTGTTGCCTTGATTGTACAACAGCAAGAGGTTCATTTTGCCTCTTTTTTGCATCCATGTGGAGCTGTGTTGGTCCCAAATCTAGTGGTGAACTTCAGAATGTTTTTTATCCAGACAAGCTTCTCTGTACGTAGGATTTATTTATTGAAGTCTATCTGTGAGCTCTTCTTTTTACCACAGCTGCTTATTTTCTTTCCAGGTTAAAATTATGTACATTTAAACCAAGGTTTCTCTTTAGTTTAAAATTGTAAATCCTGCATGTGAGATTTCCCATTTGTTTGTCAGCCTTGCCAACATTTTGCTGAGGAACTTGTGAAAAGTGAGTGACTGCTGTTTTGCATAAAGATGGGCCTGCTTGCAGGGGGCTGTCTCCTCAACCAAAGCTTCTCAGGAAACCTTTAAACAGTGGCTTCATTTTCAGTTGAACCTGAAACTGGAGAAAAGGTTCTTCTTTGGGAAGAAATCTGGTGAGGCAGTGATGGGGAGCTCTGCTGGACTCTTTTGCAGTACTGATGGAGAAAATATCAGCAATTTCCATGCTACAACTAAGCACTGGAAGCAAAGGCACAGAGATATTTTGAGAAACCAGTGCTGGTGCTGGGGATCTTGCCCTTCTTCACTCTCAGTCCTCTCTGAAGCTCCACTTATGGCCTCTGTCTGGCAGTCTTTACCCTGTCCCTAGAGCAGAAGTGGCAGTGAGGTATTTAGGACCTTTATCTGCTGTCCCCAACAACCCTGGGTTTAAGATGCCCATGTACCTGCACAAATGTGCCCAGCTTACTCCCTTGTGCCTACAGGTGCCCTGTGGGTGGGTACAAGCAGCTGTTTGCACTGCTCCAGCACGTTCAGGAAGATAGGGATCAGGGCTCTTGGCTGGAGAGGGTGAATGGGAAGTATTTCCCTGAGCTCCTTCTCTCCTCTCCTCTTTCTTCAAGCAGGAAAGCTCTGCAAGTAGCACTGTCCCAACTCCCAGATAGAATTCTCCTGCTCAGGTGGGGTGGAGCTGCTTTGCCAGGACCATGGCCAGTCAGATTCTGAATATACACAAGGATGGAGTCTCCCTAACCTTCCTGGGCAACCTGTGCTCAGTGACCCTCACAGTAAACAAGTCAAAATGGCATCTGGTGTCATCTCTCCCTTTTCTTGCTCCCGGGGAATCAAAAGGTTGCACCAGGGATATTGGGAGAGACTGCTTTGGAAAAGGTGAGCTGAGCTAAAATCTGTTGATGATGACAGGAAGCCAAGTATTTAAAGATCTTATGAGGACCTCAAAATAAACACCAAGCTAGAGGCAAAACCCTGTGACCCTTATCCTGACAAAAAGGCTCTGAAGCGTCTGAGTTTGTGACTCAGCCCTGAGCCAGGGGTTGGGAGCTCACATCTGGTTTACACGTCTGGGAAAACAGCTTCCCAATCATTAATGCATGTGAGATTGGAAAGCCTGGCAAGGAAACCCCCAGCACAGTAATTGCAGGCAGCTAGAAAGGAGTGGGAATGGGAATGGGAGTGGGAATGGGAGTGGGAGTGGGAATGGGAATGGGAGTGGGAGTGGGAATGGGAGTGGGAGTGGGAATGGGAATGGGAATGGGAATGGGAATGGGAATGGGAGTGGGAATGGGAACAGGAATGGGAATGAGACCCATTTGCTGGTTTTAGCAGATATTTCCTGGAGTTCTTCAGTTTGGGACTTTTCATTTCCTTTCTTATTCTGTGTGGTTTTTGACTTCTTAAGATTACAGCATCTCTTCCATTACTGTAAGGACTATAAAATTTACTGTGCAAATTAACACCCTCAATCAACACGTAGCCAAGACAAGGAACGTTTCAAGAACTGATACCAAGTTATCTTTAAGGATAACCATGATGAGCTCAAAACTACCGTTTAAAGTCTTTAGTTAAGTGTTAAAAATAGTCAAATTTCCTTGAAAAAACATTTTAAGAGCAATACTCTGTGTAATCACCCCACATATGATACATCATCTTGAAGTTTCAGGAGCCCTTTGGTTGAAATTTTAACAGCTCTCCTTAAGAAATGCTAAGCAGCAAATAATCTTTCCAGAAATACCATCCACTGTAAACCTGTCAGACTATTACTTAGCTATTAACCTTTCTCGATGAAATTGTAATAGTGCTGTTTAAAAGAATGCTGAATATCAGAAATATTTCACTAATACATAACAGATGGATACCATATCCAGAAATATTTGTACTGTAAACCAAAGCGCTAAGCAGTTTTACACTGAGAGGTCAAAGATGGGCAGGAAACAGTTTTCCCATCCCACAAAAATTTTAGTTTTCATATTTTCCTACTCTCATGAATATACAGAATACGAAAGAACCTGGAGTTTCCCATAATAAACTTTTTCTAAGTTTCTATTTGTTTGCTTTTTAATCCAAGCACTTCTCTTCCACACATACTACATATTTGTTATCTAACACATCTTTCTTGGGTACAAACATCCTGTCCTGGGAAGGCTTCAGATTGAGCAGTCAATAGGTTTTCTTTTTGATCTCCATCTCCTTGACTGAAAACCATTTTCTTAATAGGTTAAAGAGTAAAAGAGTAAGAGCAAAGCTGTGACCTAACTGAAATACAGATTCCATATGTCACATACCTTTTATAACTCTCCATATGTGAGGATAACTGATTTTTCCATCCTGTTTACATTGCTGATTTCACTGTTGGACTTGGTCCTGGGTGTAACCTTTATTTTTAAATAAACGAGGTTTGGGAAAACTCAGAGTTGCTGTTTTTCAACAACTCATAAGTATGGGGAGTGGGACACTTGCACTTGGAAAATTTTGGTGAAGATGTGCTTTTTATTCTTCTTGTATAATAGTTATAGCTGTAGCTTTAGCTGAAGATCATGTTTCTATAAAAGGATGGAATATGTTTCCAAATACTCTCTTAGTTCAAAATAGTTCAGCACTTCTTGTGAAATGTAACTACAGCTGAAAAAAGTGCACTGCCTTCCATTTAAGGATGGGCAGACATCCTGCTAAATGGTCATGTCATTGAGCAGGAAGATTTGGATGTGGGAGAGAACAAAGTATTATCCTGTGTATATCTATAACACGAGAAAGAAGTAAAGCTGATGATTTGTTTTTAATAACTATGAAGCAATATGTTTTCAGAAATTTTTGATGTGGTGAGATGGAAGCAGAAACCTCGTGCTCAAAAAACGGTTCATCCTTCTATTATGGGATTCTGATGTAGCCAAGATGTGTTAGCAGTGATTTTCTACCACTGGCAGTTTGTAGAGAGTATCTCTCCTGACTGACAATTACACGTACAAATAATACATTGCCTTGAAATTTATTCATTTATTCTGAATTACCACACTAATTTCCCCTCCAGATTTATAGCCAGAGTTTAAATTCATTACACCATGATGTCACGAAATTTTTTGTTCTTCTCAAACAAGAACTGTGTCTCTTCTATGCCTGTTCTTCCCAAGATGCAAATTCTACTTCATAGAAGTAGTGACTATACTCCTCCCTGCTATGTTCTCCTCTTCACTGGTATTTAAAAGGAAGAGGGATGGAGAGCTTTGTAGATGCTTTGGTCTGCATGTTTTTGTTATGTGGACTCTCTATCATTTCTGTACTTGCAGCATCAAAATAATTAACCATTGAGTTCAACTCAGTGCCAGGATAAAAGATTAAATGCATCTAACCAGCTACAAATCTTCTGGAAGTTAGAAGACAAAAGAAAGCCCTCAAACATTAAATTATTGAAGTTTTGAGTCGCATCTTCTGGGATGCAGTGGGAATAAAAATGGAACTGCTTGTAAAATGCAGTTAAGTCTATCTCTGTGCAAGAGGTAGTGTGATGTGATTGTTAATGATATTTGGATGGTTGTTTGGCCTTGGTGACTCAAGAGTTGCCTTCCAATCTTATGTTAATGGACACATAAACAAAAGCCATTTCATGGAAGAATGGTCTCAGTTGGTGTAATAGAACAAATGGAACTTTCACATTTATTGACAAACCCTGCTTTTTTTTATCCATGAACTGTTGGACTGTTAGAATGATGCTCTCAATATTATTAACGCTGATTAAAATTTATGTTCAAAACATTTATGACTAAGTGAGCACCTCTGGAATTCTTCTGGAATTCATCTAGCATCCATCACACTGTTGTAGGTGGTTATCTCATCTGAACTTGTAAATGGAGCAACTTTAAGGGAAGGTTGAGGTTAGATAATGCACACAGAGGATTGCCAAGTGAATCTCTGACCTGCCTTCTGAATCAGCAATAAGCAAATATTTTGCTGAATAAATTATATCAATGGATCTGCAACTGCCAAGAAGATACTTTTCCAAGTAAAACACAAAATGAACTTCTGTTTTTTTATGGTTATTAAAAACCATGGGGTGTTTGGATGTCCTACTAACCTGACCAAGCTCTGTTATAAGAATTATTTTTCTGCATATGTTCGTCTCATTTCAACAAGGTTCTTCTTCTTTTCTTCTCCTGACCAGAGGCTCACAAGTTTTTTGGATTGCTGAGCCACTTTTAAGCCTTTGTGTGCCTCAAGCACATACCTGTAATGATCATTTATCATGTTTAAAACACCCCTGGGGCAGCTATGGGTCTGTACATTGCTTATACACTGCCTATTTCAACTTTAAGGAACAGTTTTAGAAAGTTTTTGCAGTGCTGGGACTATTAAGAAACAATTACTTTCTTTTGCAAGACACCTATAATTTGTGATCAGCTGCAGTAGTCAATGGTTTAATATACTAAATTTTTGCTGCATTGTGGTGTAAGAATACATAAAATTTTTGTTATTTATTGTCTTATTTGTATAGAAGTGATCGTTTGTCATTATTAGTATGTTCTATTGTTGCTGCTGTTATTACACCATGCAATTAGGGGGCATCTTTAGGAGGGTTCACAAATATGATCTGCTTCATGCATGCTCTTTCCTACCTTGGTAATCAGGGCCATTTTTTGTGGGTTTGTTCTGTTTCTGTTCTCCAGCAGGCTGAACACAACTGCATAAAGAGGAGTAAGGCCCAGTTTGGATGAGCTAAAAACGAAAGAGGGTGGGAAGTTTTGGGCATTAGTGCAGCAGGTCTGTGAGAGTAGAGAATACTTAGTACCTATTTTTAAATCATCCTTTCCTGCCTGTTTGAATGAGACTTTTCCAAACTCATCACTGTTAGAAGTATTAGGTTATTGTTACACCAGAGGCTGTGGTCGGGTGTGAAATGAATTTCCTCTTACCACATTCAGACAAAGTAATTTCTTTGGATGCATGACTGTATTTCCCCTGCCACAAAGGGTGAGGCCCAGTCCTTGCCTGGAGTATTTAATTGCCTCAATTAGTTCCTGATGCTTCAGAGTGCCACATGCATTTGACAGATGTCCTCATCTTTCCTTATTTCACACAGAACTTGTTGCAAAATGCTGAAGTATGTAGAGGAACCCACTGGGGAAGTTTGTTCTTGGAGATGAGTCTGTGCCTGGTCAGGCTCTGAGTAACATGAACGGATCCCTCAGGATGAGGAATGTTGAATAAATGCCAGTTGTTAGTGCAGTAATAACATTTCTCAAATTAACAGATCAACAGTTTGTCAAGTAACAGTATCAGGTAACAATTGTCAAGTTCTAAGACAGCAGTGATAGTGGTTTTAGAATGAAAGTGAATGCTATTTAATAAGCCTAACTCTTACTTCCTGACCAGCATTGAAAATTGCATTGATTTGAAGGACACATATTTCTCAGCAGGTTTTTCTTTTTTTTTTATTAAAGAGAAAACAATGCTGCCTGAGAACAGTTTGGTTCTAGAAAGACAATCATGGACCACCCAGACATAGCTTTTAAAAGGCCCAATTTACTGAGGAATGCCAGAATATTATCTCCTGGGATTATTGAAGAAGAAATTAGTGTCTCTGCACTAGCGGTTATTTGTTAACTTATAATTAAAAAAAAAAAAAAAAAGAAAAAGAAAGGGAAGGGAAGAAAGGAAGGATGGTAAATTAATATTCTTATATTTAAACTATGATTCTCCATTGCCTTTGCCAAAGTCTTTTATGGAAAGTGCAGTGTTACAAATAAAAATGCAGTCAGTAGAAAAAGCCACACTGCCATGAGTACACCCATATGGCACATTGCAGTATAGGCAAATATATCCTTTTTATAGAAAAAAGAGAAATCCCAGACCACGGGAGCTGGATGATATAAGGGGCAAAGCTTATTCTTCTGTAAGGATATGTACTAAGAACCAGCTATCCAAACAGTGCTGCTGCTGCAGATGCTTCTGAGGTAATGGACAGTCATGGTGCACAAATGCTGATCTGAAGGGTGCTCCAGGGTCAGGATGGACGTGGCCTTTTCAGCTTGCTGGGCACTGGAGCAGGGAAGGAGGAGGTGCAGGAGAAAAGATGGGATTTCTTACTCCTGCCTTGCACTTGCAGCAGTGGCTTCCTCTCTGGTGAAATTTTACCAGCTTCCATGCTGCAATGATGCTGAGAAAGAACCACAGAGGGTATTTTTTAATTTTTGTTTGGAGATGATTTGGAGGGATATTTTTGATTATTTATAAAGAAAAATTCCCTGCGTTTATGAATACCTACCCTGTCCAGGCTGTCCTCAGTGGGCTGAGCTTGTCTGAGTCTGGTTTGCAGTAAGTCAGATCCTCCTAATCCCATCAAGTGTCCAACACTTTTCCCTGAAGCTGCTTTATTCCTAGAATCATAACATAATAGAATAGTTTGGGATAGAAGAGCCCTCAAAGAGCACCCCCTTCCACCCCCTTGCCATGGACAGGGACTCCTTCCACTATCCCAGGTTGCTCCAACCCCATCCAGCCTGACCTTGAACACTTCCAGGGTTGGGGCATCCATAACTTCTCTGGGCAGCCTGTGCCAGGGCCTCAGCACCTTCACAGGGAAGAATTTGGAACCTAAATTTCCCCCCTTTCAGTTTGAACCCATTACTACTTCTCCTATCAATACAATTTTGAAGAAAATTCCTGATTCCTCTGTCTTTTAATTATTCTCCTATATCAACAGCTGGTCAGGGTTATTCAAAATACTGACCTTTGAGGTGTGAACATTTCCTGATAAAATGCCAGAGGTTCCTATTTTACACCTTTAACTGCAGCTATCAACAGCACCCCAGCTATAACAGATCCACTGTCACAAGAGCTGGGAATGCTCACCCAGCAACACCTACAGACACCTGTATCCAGCTTCTCATAAAATACCAAACATGGAGCCTTATCCAGCAAATTTTGCAAGGCACACATCCCTAAAACCTCATTACCAAAGGAAAGTATCCTAATGCCAGCCAAAAAAACCTCACCCCCAAACCAAAGTGCACCCCTTCAGTCACCACCTGGTTTGAAATATTCATTACAGAGAATATGGGCAGAAAATGTTCCTTGCTGCAATAACCCCCACCATGGTTTTATTACTGCCCTGTGCAGAGCTAAAAACAAAAAAAAAAAAAAAAAAAGAAAAAAGAGAAAGAAAAAAAATTCCACAGCAACAAACTTTGAGAATGTAGGGATCAGTCTCATTATGGAAGAAAGGGGAACTTTATGAAATATATTTACAGAAAAAGAAGGCGAGAGAAGGAAGAAAAGAGTACTGTACCAACTCCACTAGGGAAATAAAAGAGACTACCACCCTTATACCAACAGAAAGAGGCATAGAATTACTAGAAAAACAACTATAAAGACATCGTAAATCAAACAGCATAGAGTTTAGAACATCAAAAACGTAGAAATTTTCATCTATTATTAATTATGATAAAAAATTCTATCTCAGAATATTTTACACAGCAGCTGTTGCCAAGAAAATCTACATCTTCTTGAGCTGAGAAACTTTAAAATCAGAAGCAAATCTTTGTGTAGCCAGTGAAGATAGCATAGATATTAACACAGTATTTCAATGTCTTATTTCCATTTTCCAGTCAATTAAAAACACAAATATGAAATACAAAAACTAGTTTAATTTTATTTTGATCTTATTTTAATATTTAACAGAGCCCAAATATCCTGATGTCTATATTGTGTGTATCTGCATGTGTTATGAAAATCCAGTCATCTCTCTAAAACTGAGTTATGGCTGTTAATCCATGTGGATTAGTTGTTCTAAAAAATAATTTAGTTGTTGTTTTAATTCTTTCCCTTGTAGTAATTTTGATGTGGCTGAGAACCACTTTTGAACATGGAGTCAGAGTTAGGATTCACCAGATCTGCTCCCTCTTGAACCCTGTTAGCACTAACTGGCAGCTAAACCACAGTGACCAAATTCCTACCATTATCTTTTCATTAATCTGTGTTTTTTTAAGGAGCTGGTTCATGACTTGGGTCCATAAGTGCAGATGCATTTCCCACAGCAAGCACTTGGCCAGAGGGCAGGGGCAGAATTGCATTTTGTGCACCTTGAGACTTCTGTCTCTGCCATCCACTGCATCTCTTCACGTGTTTTGTCATGTGCTAATTCAGATTGCAAATTCCTCAGGCTGGGAACTACCTGGCTCTTTGTGGGCTACAGCTGTAGACAGTGCTGAAGGAAATGAGTAGAATGGATTATTTCAGTTGGGAGAGACCTACAGGGATCATCTATTCCAGCTGCCTGACCACTTCAGGGCTGATCAAGATAAAGCACATTAATGGCATTGTCCAAACACTGTGTCTCCTAAACACTGACGTGCTTGGGGAATCAAAAACATTCACTGTTTCTTCTCTGAAATTAAGATATGCAGAGTTAGAGCTGAAATGTCCATATTGCCCTGTCCATGTGTTTCAGTGTGTTTTAATGGTGGGAGATGCACTGGTCTCCACACGCACTTGGTGCCTGGCCTCTCATCAGGGAATAATTTATAGCCATTTAAATCACCAATTATGGTTCTTGTAAACTAATTAGTTATTATCTGTCTAGATAAAAGATAAGACATACAAAAAAATATTTTTTAAACCCTGACTTGTTGAAACAGAATGCTCTGTTTGACGGGGGGAGAGAATTTTCAGGGGAAATACCAGCTACAGCAAACAGCTATAGCCAAGTCATCTCTCATGGTTAGTATTTGTCAACAGTGTAACACATTTGCATCAGTCAGGAAAGTCATCGAAGCTGTTCACTTGGAAGAATTGCAGTCTCTTGTTCTTGAAGCAGCAGTGAAATGACAACCTATAAAATGCTTGCAAAGATTTGAAAGGAAACATTTCAGGCACTGCCTGGAAAACGTGTGACTAAGGCTGTGAGAATAATTGTGTTTTTTTCAGCTAGAGTGCCGAAACTAAAAAAGAGGGAGGAAAAAAATAAGTTAGAGTCAAACCAAATGGAACTTCGTTTTTTGTTTTTCTTGCCAAAATGGAAATCTGAAAACATTTATTTAGTGTAAAATGCAAACATACATTCCATTTCATCCAAAACAAAAATGTTCATTTTAAAGCATGAGGAGGAAAAGTAAAGGAAATAAAGGACTGGGATTTGCCAGGTTTCAGAGGTGACAGCTTTTTACTTAGCAGCTGGTATGGGGAATTATATATGTAGATAGATAGATAGATAGATAGATAGATAGATAGATAGATGGATATATATATACATGACTATTACTTGAGAAGTGACCCCTCAACTTCTGTGTGCCCTCAGCACAGGGACAGAAAACCAAGGCTTTGCAGAGGCAAAAGGCTCTTCCCAAGGGCATCTTTGTGCCCTCAACACAGTAGACAGAAGTCAGGTTTCCTTCCACATCTGATGTGAACCTCTGTATCCTGCAAGCACTCCTTCTTCACCTGGGCATCAGCTCTGTGTGTGGCTCTTCCTTTTTCTCCTGGAGGCTGTGTGGAGCAGGCTGTGGGATGCAGCTCCCTCAGCCACCTGGCTAAAATGCCTTTTTCTCCAGAGCGTGCTCCTGTTTTTGGCACAGTGATTATCTAAGCCCCTTGCAATACTTCAGCTCCTAAATAACACAGAGCAGCTCTCAGGAAGGATTTGGAGCTACTTCCCTCAGCATCCTGGAGAGGGATTGTGAGGGCACAGAGGTACATGGCAGAGCAAGGTCTCTCAAGTGTTCCAGTGAGGGTGGTTTCTCACTTGTGCTGTGACCTGCTCACATATTCAGTGTGTGTGCAATGAAATGAGCTGGATGAGACTCAGTTTGCAGGTACACAGCATCTGCACTGTCAGTCCAACATGACATTAATACAGTTATTAAACAGTCCAGGTGCCATTGCAGGCACTCAGTCAGAGTGTGACCCATTTGTCATAACCTTCTGAGCCTTGAACATCCAACCAATTTTTTAGTCAACAAGTTGTCCTTGCTTTCCAGCTGTGGGATTTCAACTTGAATACAAGTGCACTGCAGGAGACAGTGCTTAAAGTCTTGGTAAATGACATCTACTCCTCTGTACTTTTCCACAGTTCCAGTCATTTCATTGTAGGAAGCAGCCAAGTTGGTCAGACATGACTTACCTCACTGAAGGTTCTTTATTCAACCAGGCAAAAGGCAGCAAAAAGCAGAGCAAAATAAGCCAGACAAAGAAAAGGTGTCTTGTCCTAGACCACACAAGAGGTCAGTTGTGCAACCAAGAACAAAACTCCAGTCTTCTTAATCTCAGTCCAGTCCCTGACCTAAATTATGTGTCTCTATTTCTTAATTGAAAGTTAACTTTCAGTGAAGTATTTCATAGCTGAAAGAAAAAAACCTCAAAACATGGACCACATGGCAGATCCCCAGAGAGCACTAACAGCCAATAGAACATATTTTGCAACTGTTATATTGGACTAAATTCAACTAGGAATTGATTAGCTGTTCTCTTTAGAAATAAATGGCCGACACAATTTGGCCTTTACATTTCCTAGACCATAAATGGCTTAGGAGCTTTGAAAATTACACTTGGGTTAGGATGACAATAAAGAATAGAAGGATCTCTTTCTGTAGTAGAGGGAGGAACAAAGTCTATGTCACACCTAAGTGCCTACACATATCTGACACAGAGCTTGGTAAGTGTAAGCAAATGTTAACTTTAATTCTTTAAAGTTCAAGCTTATGACCTTTGCTAGTGAGGCTGGAGGCTGATAGATAGGAGAGACAAAAGAGGGAATATTCTTAATGCACTGGAGTGCCAGACTGCCAAGGGTTGATACCCACAAGTGGACCCACAATTTTCATCAGAGCTCTTTTGCCTCCAGCCCTTGTGAGACTCTTGGCCTTATTTGTGAGAAAACTTTGCATTGTTTTCTTGGCTGTGTTGAAAACCTGACAATTTTTTTTTTGTTGATCTGTGGATGGGTGCTCAAAAATCCATCCTAAGGAGGCAGCTGAAAACTCTGACTCCTGACTAATGTCAGGAGGATACAACATATTTTATACAGAAATACAATTTGCACTGGAGAGCAATGGTGCTTTCCTGAATAAAAGCATAGAAACAGCCCTTCCCTAGTGGCTCTGAGCTCCTGTTTGAATGCAGCCTTTAAGGAGGAATTTCAGAGCTGTTGAGTTTCAAGCATGAGCTGTAAGGGCTGGCTCATTTAACCTCTGGGCCCATTCTGAAACCACAGCCTGGGAGTCAGAGGAATTGCGGTTGGACTTTTAAAATGAGCTGCATCACTGGAGTGATGGATGCACCAGAGTCCAGGAAGAATTTCTATTCCATTTAGAATGTTAAGAAATCATCCCTCCCATCTGTCTTTTAAGCCTCTCTCTCATTTTTTTTTTCCCCTCAGTTCACAGGTAGCTCAGAAAATAACTGAGTATTTTGTCAGAGGAGTGGGGTCACGTTTTTGTCCTATTATTCAGTGATCATGGGAACCTCACTCCACAAAAATTCCCTGAAACTCCTACAGAAACAGCCTCCCTGTACCATGGGCTGGTAGCAACATACTGCCTCAGACCATGATGTACCACATTGTTTCCCAAGCTTTTGAAACTAAGCCCTGCTGCACTGAGAAAAAAAATTCTCCTGCTAAATTACCACATTGTTAAATACACACCCATTGTAAAGTATTCATCTTCTGTGACCCATTGTTAGCTCTTCATGCCCCACAAGGGGATATGTCTCAGACTTTAGGAAACAATGATCTGTTGTGACTCATCTGCTTAAACCTTTTTTCATTATTTTCCATCATACACTTAACTACTTGCTATATATTTTTGCTTGGCATGAAACATAATTGAATAAATAGCAATTTTTGATGGGTTAATTCATGAAAACTTCAGTGGTTTGAGTGGCTTTCAGGAGGCATTTGAAACCTACTTGCTGGTATAGGAAAGACTGGAAAATGGGTTCTGCTGATTTTGTGTATTAAACTAGAACAGTCCTGATTGCAGCAGGAATGGAAATTTGAAAAACTGTTTGCTAATTCCTCCCACCTACACAGTAATGCAAGTTTCTACATCATTCTTTCTTACCTTCTTAGGAGTGAGGCAGAGGGTGAATATATGGAAAAAGAAGGTAAGAAAATCTGGAGAGGGGAAAAATTTGAAATAGAAATGCAAAAATACTTCAAGAAAAGGCTTTGGTATTTCAAATCTGGCCTAACCAACAATCATTAGAAATGTCAGGCATCAGTCTGTTCATGAAAAAATTTCCCACTCAGTCTGAAGAGGAAGAAGCTTTGCAAGACTGAAGAGCACTGGCCCTGTCCCTCCTCTCTGTGAAATTTGATTGCTACTGATGCTGGAGAAGGTAGAGCTCAGCCCAGAACTTGGTCCACTTTCTTGATGGTAAACAGAAGGTTTTTATGACCTTACTGTTGTGCAAAAAGAAAAGTTTGGAGTGGGTTTCACACCACCCATGCAAAGTTTCAGTAAGATATATGAGGGTCTAGTTAAATGATGAGTCTTTTAGCACAACAGCATTTCTACCATGCAAGACAGAATTTTGGACCAAAGTCTGCATCTTCCTGTAAGGGATTCTAATTTTGTTCATCAGCTCTGGCTTTATTCTTAGTATTTAACACTGTTTTCAGTAATGTCTGAAGTAAGGGCAGAGATGGAATCCACACAGCACAGTTTTGTGGTAAATTACTGAACTTCCTGCATGCAGATCCACATAAAGTTTGGAGTGGAAGGGACCTCCAGAGTTCATCTAGTCCAGTGTCCTCCTTCAAACACTTCTGTTCAGATAAGGGTGCTCAGGGGTGTGCCCAAAAGAGTTTTTAATATCTCAGAAGATGGAGGCCCCACAGTTTGCCCGGCCAGTTGCTCCAGTGGCTGTTCACTTTCATCTTGAAAAAGTTCTTCCTCACATATGTCTGAAATTTCCTATGTTCTGCCTTGTGACCAGTGACTCCCTTCCTATCAAAGCTGGGAAATGTCTGGGTAGTCTTTTAAATATCTGCAATGATGAAAATGGCTGTGGCAAAAATAAGACAACTGTCTCTTACCTAATGAATCCTGCATATGAAATAAAGTGAAAATCTTTGCCTTCAGCAGCAAAACTTCTGTTGGACTCAGGGAGGTGGAAATTCTGTACAGTCCCATTTGTGGCAAACCTGTTTGTTTTTGGATTGTATCATTTCTGAAGCATCGTAGTTGTGATGAAAAATGTACTCAATTCTAACTTTATATTTTGATCCTATTTCTTCATCAGTGCATGTATGAAAATGAGTGCAGAAAATGAGAAAGAAGATGTTGTGAAGTTCCATGCCCTGAGCAAATGTGAGCTGCCAGCAAATGATAGGTGCCTAGAAAGAAGGATTTTTGTTATGAAGTCTGTGTCAGAGAGTGAATGTGTCTCTGTTGCCATCACAAAGGTACATTTCCTTCACTGTAACCCCTTCTAGAGTAGCCCTAGTTTCATTATCATAAATGCCCTAACTGTGCAGGAATAGTTTCACACACCAGGTATGAGCCCCTAAATAATAGTTTGTGCTGTGGAAAATTGCTAAGAGATAATCTAATTTGGTCAGGTTGTTATTTTCTCTACCAAAGAAATTAAATATGGAAAAAACGTGTCAGATCATGGAGCCATTCCCATTGCAAGTGGATCCAATCCCCAGCAGAGAATGGCTCTGATTTTCAGACAAAAATGCCTTTGCAGGGATGACACTGTGGGACTCTCTTTCTCTTGCAAAGCCTGGCAGCCTCACAGGCTTGTAGGAGAAGAGGGCTCTGTGGTGGGAAGATGGGAGAGGAGATTGGCAGCCACCAGGAAGCCCTTTGGCAGTTTAGTGGGGAGTGTGCAAATAATTCCACATCTTTCCCTGAGTTCTCCAGCACTCCCCTCAAGCAAGGCAAGGCAATCTTGTCTTTGCACTGGAGCCCATATAATGTTCATTTTCACCTTCTTCCCATGTTCATCCAGATTCCACTGACTATTTTCTCAGTAAGTTTTAATGCCTTTTTTTTAAACTTTCCTCTATGCAGCTATAGTCTCACTTGCTCCTCACAACAAACCTGCCCCCTCTTTGCCTGGTACTAGTCACAAAAACAAAGGAAGACGGGAGAAGCGGGCTTGCCGCTAAACCCACTCTCCTGTTGCAGGGGTCTGATGTCTGAGGTGTTAATCTTCATGTTCTTTTGATCTGAGTAAGGATAATAGGTTGTTTTTCAATATTGTTTCTGGTTCATTAATATGTATGCTGTCTGCTCCCTTTTTTTTTATCCCCCAGAAAACCCTTTGAAGATACCTTTGTAGCCTCTCTCCTGCTGCAGGCCTAACTTTGACTTTTCCGCTGCTCATTGTTTTCCTGCTTGTTTCATGTTCTCACTCCGTTACAGCCACTCAGCTGCTGCAGCCAGAACTGAGGCATCTTCCTCCTGCTTTCTTTCCAAGGACCTGCTTGGTGTGAGTGATGCTGAAGCTCCCCTGGTTTGATGTGGCCCTGGCAAAGAAGGTGCCACCATCCCTTTGGCATTGATGGCTTCTAGGCACCCGTGTTTCTGCCACTGGACAAGCCCCCCACATTAACTGGGATAAAACCTGACTGGCATTGTTTCCAGACACATTTAAATAGTTGTCACCCCATGAAAGGATGAGACAGCCACTATCTAGTCTTAAAGGCTGCTTGTGATGAAAAGAGCATTAGATCATTTGATTGCTGTTTTTCTTTGGAATGTATCCTCCTACTCACCACCCTGTGGGCATCCATGCTCTCTTTTGTTGGACTTGTTTCTGTTCATATGATTTCATGTGCTTTGGGGCATTTCAGTGTGCCTGCTGGTTTTTTTCCTCCCTGCCTTTTCTTCCTCTCTACCTCTCCATATTTTTGTGGTATATTTGGCAAAGCTGTGGGTTACACCCATGTTTCATCTTGTTGTTTTTGTCATTTATTCACCAGCTGAGCTCAGAGGAGGATTTGTTTTTCAGTAAAATCTGGGGACTTTATGTTTCTCTTTTTTTTTTGTCTTTTAATAATTTTATAGTTTTGTTGACTAAAGCATAAGAAAATTGAGCGATTTGTCCATGGCCGCACAGTGAGTCATCGCTTCTGTCAAAATAAGAATCTGCCTAGAGCTGCCATAGCTTGTACCTCCTCATTTCAGCCATTAGAGAAACTCAGCTCCTGTGTGAATTTGTCACAGATCTGAATGAAAGCTATTTTTTTACATCACCTGCTTCTATGGCACCAGATGAATTTCCTGGGCACATCTATCGACCACATTGTGTGGTAGACAATAACAATATTGAGCTCTGAGATAAAGCAGATGTTAGTTCCTGGCCTCTAATGATGGGTTGATAAAGACCTGTAAATCTTGGCCGTCTAGGCCCAGCTGTGTTCCAGTCCTGGATTCACTTGGGAGAGAAGCCCGGGATGATGAAGAAAGCAGCTCTGAGCATCCCAAAGTTTTGCATTTATTTTAAATTGTTGCATCTCATCACAATCCAAGCCCAGAGTTCCCACACATGGTGTGGGCAGAGCTGCTTTCCCCACTCAGACCCATGGATTAAACTTTGGGGAGCTGAGCCCTGGAGGGAGAAGGAGCTCACCAGTGATCACTGTTTCAATGCTCCTCGTAACAGCAGATAAAAGAGCAACATTGCCTGCAGAGACAGAAGAAACTCTGCAGAAAGAATCTGTGAGCTTATTGTTTTATAAAATAAACAGAGATGACAAGGTGGGAAACACTCCCAGCATTTCCCACTACTTCATCTCTTTTCTGGCTGGAAATTCAGATGCAGAAAAATTAGAGTTGTATTCAGGCATTGAAGGCCATTCCACAAGAGGGTATTTTCTTCTGCTGGACAAGTGTCTTTTCACTGACCTAAATGTAAATCTGTCTCTGATCAGAGCCCTCCAGCAATTTCCCAGTGGTGGTGCTGCTTTTGGTACAACCTGACAGTATATTTGTTTTTCTCTTTGCCTCAGGAGTCCACAAACCCCAGCTTGATGGTGCCTATTTCAGAGGGGTTGGGCCCCAGGGAGAGAAGCTACCTCCACTCAGTCTGGCTCCTTGCTTCTGCCCCCTGAGGCTGTGACAGAGCTCAGAGCTGAACCCACCATCCCTGACTACCATTTCCAAGGGTAAACCTTATGATACTTACAGCATTTAACTATGAAAGCCAAGAACAACAATAAAAAAAACCCCCAAAACCAACCAACCAACCAACCAACCAATCAACCAGCCAAACCAAACCAAACCAAATCAAACCAAACCCCAAAAAACCCCCAGAAAACCTCCCAAAAAACCTCCCAAAAAACATCCCAGAAAACCTCCAAAAACCTCCCAAAATACCACCCAAAAAACCAAGTGGAGATGAGAACCAATGTACTTCATCTTTTTTTTAGGCTGAAACACATTCAAACACATTCCAGGTCTCCTCTAGTAGTTCAAATCATGTCTCTTAGGAATGGAGAGGCACAGAAAGGTGAGACAAAGACATTAGAATATGGCAGGATATATAATAGAATTATCATGGGCCAAATGAAAGACTAATTTAAGTCTTATTTATAGACTGTGGGTAACATTCAAATTTCACTTCATCTTCTTTAAGCCTTTTACTCACTAATTCTTTGGAAGGAAGAATAATTAAGAAAAGGATCCACTTGGCAACTCATTAGTTTAAAATCTTTCTTCTTTACAGATTTGGTCGACACTGCTTCCATAGTCTTTTGGAGAATTTTCTTCAGTTTATTGAAGAGACTTCAGTTGCCTCAAACCTTTTAATTTTAGCTCATTTAAATATATCAACCAGTTTCAAGACTTGATAAAGATGAATGCAATTAATCTTAGAGGCCTCATAAATGTTAGGGAAAGAGCTTTTATTCTGAAAAGACAGTAGAGCCAAATTAAAATCCTATCTGGTAACCCTCTGAAAATACGAATGTGGGAATTTCTGACTGTAATTAATTTTGTATGGGGATTATAATGACTTACATTTACATACAACAAGGATTGCTAAAGAGCTGGTGCAACAGAATTTGTGTGTGAGTGTATATTTGTGTGTGTATATGTATTATACATAGAGAATGCGGTAATACAATGTGGTAGCTATGCTTTATCGTTAGGGTTGGTATTGAGTTTCCATTGTCCCTGTCCACCCCTCCAACAACACAAAATAAATTAATAATTCATCACATAATTGATCCCTTGGTGTGGGTCTTGAGGCTGTCCTGACCAGGGCCAGGAGTTAGGCTTTGATGATCCTTGTGAGTCCCTTCCAGCTCAGAATATTCTGTGATCACTACCAACAAAATCAGTGGGCAAGCTAGACCTGGTGTGCACTTTTCCAGCTGAATGTGGGGTTGGTTGGAATGGCAGATCCAAAACTGGGAACTGCCAAACACAGTAGATGGATACCATTTCCTTGTGAGCTTAAATTTCTTTTTTCTTATTTTTCTTTTAAAGAAATAATGTCTAAAGCCATTTGGCTAGTGCAAATCAGAATGACAGTGGTCTTACGTTTTGGTTTCTTTTAGAAAGACAAGATAGTCTTCTCAAGAAAAATACACTTTTCTTTCAACAACATCTGATAATTCACAATATAAAGTAATGATTAGGAAGACTCTGCCCCATTAGGAGCCATAATAAGATCAGGAAATCTCTGCAGTCTTGGGTGGGAACATCCTTTCCCTTGACAAGCCCAAAGAGGACCATGGATGCTTCTGAAATGTTTATTTTTTTGTTCTCTTAGGTGTTTCAAGGGGGAGATGATGCAGTCTTAGATTGTGAAGTAAAATTACTTCTTACCCCATGTTATGTGTGCATTTCTGGGGCCAAGGGTACTGGCCCACCTTTCCAGCCACTCTTCTTGGTCCATGCATGTAGGGTGCTATTAAGTTCATCTTTTCAGAGAAACACAGCAGCAGGACAAAATATTAGGGTTTGTTTCTCTTTGCTCATTTGCTTTAGCCCAGCTTCCCACTCTATCAACTTGGTTTGCAACTAAAATAGGAAAACTTGGGGAGGGAGGTGACTTGACCAGATTGTGGAGCAGAGCTGACCTTGAATAAGACATGCCAGCTCTGCCAAGAGCATACAAATGTGTTACACTGTATAATATGCAGAAAGGTCTTGAGGTCTCTCCCCTCTCTTTAAACATCAAAGATCGGATAATGTGTTTTCATCCTTCGACATTAAACATTCCACTGCAGCCCTGGCAAAGGCGGGGAATTGTCTCTGGGATCCGCTGCCACGGGAGGGCACGGAGTCAAACAGAGTGGCTGGATTTGAAAATGGAGAGGAATAATTTTGTGACCAGTAATAAAATGTGTAGCTACAGATACTAAAATAATGATAGGGCCATAACCTGAATGTGGAGAGAGTCAGGGAGGAATTCCCCTCTACGCCACATGGAAGCACTGCACATGGAAAGTGGTGGATTTGTGGGGTGAAGAGGTGGGGTCACCTTGTCTGGAGGTGGCAGATAAATCAGAATTGATGCACAAGACCAATTAGTTCCTGACAATATTTGTCTCAGAGTACAAAAGAGCAAAGGAAGTTAAGAGATCTGGGTAAAGATTTGCTATGCAGATGTTCCTGGGGACACAAATAATTCTTATAAAAGCAGGGGAATATTTCAGGGGGTGGTTTGAAGGCTGGGCTCCTTTTTTGTGGACCTAAAACAGCTTTGAAATGCTTGCTGTTGTTTCTGGATATTTTTTAGAAATCAGGAGGTGGAAGTGAACTCCGGGCTTTGCAACTTCTATGAAAGAGTTTTTCTGACTTAGATGATAACGAGGGAAGAGAAACACGGATGAGTGGATTGTCAGCAGAGAATGGAAAGGAGATGGAGATATGATAAAATGGAAATGTGAATGGGGTGCTTCAGGAAAGAGGAGAGTTGGCAAAACCAGCTGCTGCTCAGTTTGTAGAGCTGTGTAGCTACTAAAGAAGTGGTGATGGCTCCATCAGGCGCTTTGCTGGATGTGGCCAGGAGGGCGTTCTGCTGCTCCAGGCGGGGTGCTGGCACTGGGAGAGGGAGCGGTCAGTGCTGAGCTCTTGTTCCAAACCACACCTCAAATGAAACTTTTCTATTGTTTTCCTTCCAGACCTGTTGGCAGCAGCTCTGGCTGCTTCATGCCCTGAGATAATAGTGATCACATCTTCTTGTGCTCCACTTAGGTTTTCTCCTGTCCAGTGGGATTTGGCAGTAGGAATTTTATCAATGTGATAGTGTTGCCATCCATTTTCAGACCTAATTTCTTGGAGGGCTGCCTCCAAGAGCTGTAACATTCTGTAATTGTTCAGCACACCTGTTTCCAAATACCTCAGTGTAAAACTATTTGTTTTTTCCTGTGAGAAGACTATAGTACAAGTTCTGTTAAGTCTTTGACACCTAGCCAAAAACTACACCATTCATTGAACCTCAAGCATTAAAGGCTCTATTCACACACATAAAAAAAGGATATTTCACAATTTTCCAGTAGGATTTTAAATGGAAATGAGAGTGCATGGAAATATCACCTAGAGCAGCATTTAGTACGGGTACGTATGGGATGATGTGTTGAAACTGAATGTACTGAAGATGGAAGTAAATTAATAACATATATATGTATATCATATTAATTGTTTATAGCATTAGAAAAATTGACAACAAGCTGCCTATACACAGGAAGAACAAAGGAGAATAAGATACCTTTTGATGACAACTCTGGTGGCAACTAGTGACTTATGACCTGGGGAAGCCCACACAGAATCACCCCCCATCACAGCATTTGTCCTGATGTACAGGTTATGGAGTAGCACCAAGGATTGTCACTGAGGGCTGGGCTGGCTGTGTGTCTGATGGAGCCTTCCTTTCACACACTAGGGCTGCCTCAGAGAAGTTCAGTGATAAGTGAAATTATCCTTATATGCATATTGGGAAGTTTTTAGATCCTCCCATGCAAAGATTTCACTTAAACATAAGGTGGCTATTAGTAGTAGCAATACCCATAAAGTTTTCCAGCCTTTTCAATATTCAATCATGCTGCTTCATTTTGTCACCTCCTAATATAACAGAAGAAAAACTGTATCTGTGAGGATTTACAATTACAGTCTCCCCCATGTTTGGCAAGCTGGTGGCCCAAGGGCACAAAAGGGGTTAAATACCTGCCTATATTTGCTCCTTCAATAAGAAAAAAAAAGTGATTTAATTGGCTACCAGCATAGCTTAATTGCAGGAGTTGTTGGTGCAGCAGAAGCTAAACCAGGTTGCATATGAAATGTGCTTGTTAAACACAAGCATTTCTTCTGGCTGGGAGGATGACTACACGTATTTGTTGCATATTTATATGTGCCCTGAAGCTCGTCCTCTTCCATAGAGGAGGTTCTTGTAAGCCATCCTAAAACCAGTTACTTCACCCTGGGCGAAGTACTTTTTCCTCTGTGTTCAGTAAACATATTGATATTTCAGTCACTTCTTGAAAACATCAAAGGTAAAAGGAAAGAGGGGGCTGCAGATCTTCTGTCTTCTTAAAGCACAGACACTCTCCTGTTAGGTTCATAAAGACCAAAATATATACATATAGCTTTACCTTCACCCGAAGAAACCTTTCTTTCACGCTGAAGACAACAAGCAAAAAAAAAAAGGAAAGAAAAGAAAAAAGAAAGAGAATAAATGTAAAACATCTGTGGAAGAGTATTGATTATGCACCTATTGCAGTCCATACTGAGCATTGGGAATCAAGTGGCTTCCTGACTGCTCAGAAATACAGTGGATAATACACAAACCAAAAGGTGTTACAATCTGACAGCCACATTCTCCTGCTTATGCTGCTCAGGCACCTTGAAATGTCATTGAATAACCCACCCTGATTTATAATTTATACCATTCAAATTTTTAGAATTAGCTTGAAAAATTGTGCCTGGCCGACAAATTTCTTTCTCAGGTGTAAGTAAAGTCAGTACACCCTCAAATATTGTGGCATAACCTCTCAAGAATTTCTCTGCACCACAAAATTTCAGCTTGTATTTTGTGCATCCCCACAAGTGGTGTAGTTGGCTCTGGTTGCAAAGAAAACCACATGGAATTTGAATTGAGTGCAACCGATGTGGAGTTGGGCTTTAAGAGAGATAAGAATGCATTTTGCATTTCTCTCCGTGAGGTTTTAACTCAGATGATCAGTACTTTAAAAATATCTTCATTGATAACGAGGTCATATCTTTTATAAGAAATTAGAGGGATGATCACAGACTTGCATAACATATTGCGCCTGGAGTTATTTTATGATACAAGATGCTGGGGGAAGGGCAGGTTTGAGACATCCTGCAATTATTTTCTTGACTAACCAAGAAGGAGTCGAGCTACACAGAAAATGTACAAGACAACTAAATTCAGGGCTTAGGGCAAAGTTTCCAAGCAAGCCCAGCAGTACTAACTAACTGCACAGCCTATTGTGAATGGGTCCATTGAATGTGGCCATGGGATGTAGCTTATTTTTCATAACTATCTCTTCCTTTTCCTACTTTTCCACACAGGAGAGACTCAGATACTGACGGAAAGTGCAAATTTATTAGGTTGAGTGCACTTATTCACCCTGTTCTGTCATATTTTTTAACCTGTCCTAAAATACTGCGAGGTTAGAAAATATAAACTCATACCAAATAAAATGCACTTCACATACAAATTCTTTCCAAATAACACGCATTTCACAGCACTGTTTTTCAGGACCAGTCCTTCTCAAACAAATCTGTAGTAGAATGGAAGCCATTTAGGAGTATTAAAGCCAGACTGCATTCTGTCAAAAAGGTCCTTTGGATGTCTCTAGAGTCAGTGAGAAAGTAGGAGGAAAGCAGGAATCTTTTAGATGCGTCATGGCTTCAAGTTTCAAATGCTGCTGGAGATATTTTCTGATCCTTTGTACACCATTGTTTTCCAAATAAATGCAAAATTACAACTGGAAAGTTTTCTTAACAAGCAAACAAAACTTTAGGTTGTTCATCCAAGAAGAAAGAAAAAAGGAGAGAGAGCAAGAAAAGGAAAAAGTCAGGTCAGACTCTTGAAAAGTTTTGGTCTGAAGGTGGTGAAAGCTGAAGGAATTTGTTTAGCCCCAGAACAGGTACAGGACTGCTCCAAGAAAGTACCTCCCTCCTGAGCTCCAGGACCACCTGTGGGGATGAAAGGGCTCTTCAGGACCCAGGTCCATCCAGGGCTTGGCTTCCCCACTGAGAGTTTCTACATGGGTGCCAGTGAGTGCCAGTCAAGCTGGCGGCTCTTATGATGTGGACAGGCATCCAGCAGGGCCCTGACTGAGTCTATATTGGTTTAATAAAACTCTTCTGGTATATAAAACCCTGCTAAAAACTCACAGTGCTATGGAATCAGCACTTGAAATGCTGGTGTGTCTGTGGAGAAACTGGTGTTAGCACAATAGGAATAAAGGCTGCAGTCTGCTGAAAATCTGCCCAGCCTGAGATGAAATATTTTGCTCTATACTTTTATCAGATAAATTTTATGTAAATGCGATAGAAATTTACACTAAAGCAGAGAATTTCTTATATGAGAAGGGTAATTGAGTCATCCTGCCAGTAGCAGATGGCAACGGTTTGTGATGCAGTAGAAGACAGGGCAAAAGGATGAAACAACAGAGGAATTGAGAAGAAGAATACATACTTCCCAAACCTTAAAACAATCAACATATTTGATCCATCCCTATGGCATGGATTTACCTTGACTTCCATAAAAAGGTGGAAGTTTGTTACCAGACAATGTCTTCCTCCCCTGTAATAAATAATTCAAAACCAGTTCAGCATTCTTCTCATTCATCATAAATAATGATACTCAGCATTTTTCATCTTCAACTTATTCAATAGAGAATCATTCCTTCATCCCAATGTAATGTGTGCATTGTTATATCCTGTAGGGAAACTGAGGCATTACAGTTATTATTCCAGAGGGGAAAAAACTCATGGAGTAGAGTCAGAATTTAATGCTAATCCTTCTTGCCTAATTCTCGCTGAAAAGCAGCAATTAAAGCAACACAACAAGATTTAAGCATTTTACTGTGATGACACTGAATTGATTTAAATTCCATTGTTCCAACAGGATGCCTGTACGACTTCAGTCAGATCACCAAATTTAGCCCTGCTGTGAGCTTGTGCAACTCCCACATAAGTCACTGGGAGTTATGGCTGGGTTATACCAGGCCTAGACTTGGCACTGAGCAAACATCCCTCATGATAATGAAGCGAACTGATTTCAAGTGAATGCTAAAAATTCCTGGCAAAGCAACGTTTCTCTCCTCCTGCCAAGTGTCATCAACATTATTTTTTGGGTGGATTCGGATCCCTGAGAGCAGAGTTTTCCATTACGTGTTCCTAATTGTTAAAGATTGGGCCTGCTATAGCACTTGAGAAGTGGTGTGTTTAGTTGTATTTGTTACCATAACGCCCGGGTGTAACAGTGCTTTTCTCTCAGCTGGTTAAGCCACAGAATACAGTAGCAGCCTTCCTAGCAATGTCAAGGCATTAGACAGAGGCAAAGCAATCCACAGTCAACAGAATGAATGGAACAATTCACACTGTTGTACATAGATATAGAGGTTAAACCCAAACACATGAAAAAGTGATGCTGGAAGCACTTGGGAACAGCTGGGCCAGATGAATAACTCAATTGGATGCCATGAGGAACAAATTAAACAACTGACTGGAGACCAGGCTGCTCGTGTGACAGACACTTTAATCAGGAAGTCAAAAGCTGATTGACAAGATGAAAAGCTGGATGACATGAAAAATGGAAACAGAAGGAACAACACAAGAAAAGGGCACCCTGGGTCAGCATGCTGACAAAAATAATCAAGTACGACAGGCCATAATCCAATCTTCGAATGTTTGGCATGGTGCTAGTTATGAAAGTCTGCAGCCAAGAGGAAAGAAAACTATTATTAAGTGAAGGAAATTATCTGCCTCTCTAGAACTCACTGCCGTGTGTTCATTGGAGATTCTCTTTCTACCCACAATGCATTATAGATACATATACTAGAAATAGCTTATGTGGAATAATATGAAATAAAATTAAAATAAATCATGTATGTAGAAATAAAGTGCTTCTACAGCAATGTTAGAGTGAGTCATTGCTTTTTCAAAAACCTAAACAGGTGTTGACATTGAGTAGGTGTGAAAAGTGAACTGTATCACAGTACATGGGCTTTTTTTTTTCCCCTACAGCTGAATGTAAATCTATTGCTTTCAAGTTTTCCATAGGAACCTGTTCTACCTAAACTTAGACACTGGCTGTGCCTGGAGCTATCTGCAAAATGTAAGAAAATTTGGAATTCCCCAGGAGTGCACATGTAAGATATTCTGCACATGCAGTTCAGTTAAATACCTCCACAGGACCAAGGGGCTGCAGTGTGATAATTGATGGTCAAATTCAGCATTTCACTGGCTCAGGGTCCAGAAGAAATGCATCCTGAACTCAGTGTCTGAAACTCACAATTTGATACCTAAAAATGTAGCTTTTTTTTTTCCAGAAGTGCTGAAGAGATTGTGGCAAAGACTGATTTCAAGCTGATACTCTTAGAAATCAGGTTGTTTGTGAACCTTGTTTTGCACATACCCCTCCCATTGACAGCAGCAAAAGATTTATGTTAATTACTTCAGGGGATAAATGAAGTCAGGTTCTGCTGCAAGTACAGCAGATTCCAGTGAGTTCACACAGACCTAGGAGGAGTATTTGGTGACAATTTCAGCATGACATTTTCCAAACAAGGGATGGAGAGAGCTTTCATGAAGCAGTGTTGGAACTTGAGCTCTAATCTTGAAAATGGGTAACCTGATGTAGGATTAAGTGGCCTTGTAGAGAGTTTCATGTATATCATTGCACACAAAGGCTTGTGCTGGTGGTAACTAAAGAAGAATTAACCACAGCAGGGCATGCCTCTGTTTCAGCTTCCTGCCTTTTGTCAAAAGGGGTGTGATATGTTGTCCCCTAACTGAGATAATGACAGCTTTTTGTTACTGAAGTGCTCTTCTCTGTTTTAGAGAACAATATTAAAACAATTCTCTGAATGTCAGGCTTAACATGGAGCACTCACTGCTGAAAAGAAAGCTACCAGTAAAAAAGCTCCACCAAAAATTGGTAGAAGAGGAAGACTCTGAATTTGAGATGAATTTATTTCTGAGACTTTTCCTCCTGTCTGTTTCTCCTTTTATTGCCAGTGTCTTTGGGATTATTGTTACAGTTTTGTGGCTTTTTGTGTCTCTGTGTTTTCCTTTATTTCCTTCCCTTCCGCAGTGATCTTCTGTTTCAGTGACAGCACAGAACCAGGACCTGTTTCATCTCTTCCACGTTTGTTTTTCTAAACAATAGCAACAATCGCTGGAACAACAAATCCACTACAAGCTGTGCCCAGGTTGATGTTTACCACAAACAATGGCATTAAACTTCCTGGAAATCCCCAAACTGCTGCTGAACAAGGAAACTGGTGTTTCAGAGGATGAAGTAGGTTGGATGATTCTATTTTCTTCCTTTAGCTTTATCTGCTTTTGCCCTGGCATCTGCCTTTGTGATGTCTTTCTTTAAGGCTTTTAATTCTTGCTTGTCCTGTAATGTGTTGTAGAGGCAGGACATGCTGAGCTCTCCTCTAGGAGCTTTGTATTTGTTCTTTTCTTGTTTTGCTGCTCTCTTACTCAAAGATAAAGGTCATCATGACAGCAAACATAGTGTATATGCTTGCTGCTGGTGGTGGTAAAACTTATAATAAATGAGCTTTGTTCTTGATTTAAATTCTGGTAGACAGATGTTTCTGCATTCAAGGGTCTTGCTGTACTTGAGACAAGTTTTTTTCCTTCCTGCATGAAGAAATTAAAGTCTGTTCATACATGGCCACAGTGCAGGAGGAAGGGTTGCGAGATTTTGCCCTATGTCAGTCCTGATTTTCAGATGAGTGAGATGAAAGAGGACAATAGGAAGGTTTTTGAAAGCAGAGTTTATCAGCCTCATGAAATAAACACAGCAAATCCTTAAACAAAATGTACATAAGATCATTTGGCTGAGAGTCTGGTAAAATATTTCTGTAATGAAAAAATCCATAGATTTTTCAGGGGGCAGAATGTCAAACTCCCATTTCTGAAGGTTTTAGGGTTGTGAGTCCTGCATCAAATTTGTACTTAAAAAATTAAGGGGGGGGGGGGTGGGTGGGAGGTATATATTTGTGCCTGAGAGGTAAGGAGGGAAGACATTTGTAAAATTTCTCTCAGGATTCATCCAGGAGACACTCACTAAGAAAGAAAGGCTCCTTGGCTACAGTGACTTCAGGTTAGGTCTTGTTTCTACCCAATTAAAAAGAGCTATTTTGTACAGGTGCCACATTCTCGAATTTTCAGTTTATGAATAGATTGATTAGATGAAAGTGAGTAAATTCTTAGTGTATGATGTTTAAAAGTAATTTTCAAAGCAGAGAAGAGTTTGGTTCATGATACACTTACTAAAATACATCTTTCCCATATTATTAGAAATTAACTGCATAAAGGGATGCAGATCCAAGGACAATCCATGCTCAGCCCAGAGCTGAAATCCCTGCAGGATCAGGACTGGAGGAGTGACCTGGAGCCAGGAGACCAAACGCTGCTGAAAGGAGGCAGGATCTGTGCCTGGCTCAGATTAGCACTGAGCCTGAGCCCAGCTGTGCTGGCAGCACCCAGCTGGTGTTCACACAATGGGCAGGTGAAAATGTGACAGAGATGAGGTGTCAGAGCAGCAGAGCCCTGCACTTCTTTCCTTTGATTTAAAGGTGTCAGGGGCAGCATCACCAAGCCTAACTCAGCCAATATGTAATGGAAAATGTTCTATAATCAACATTTGCTGGAGTGAAAAAGAGCATTATCCTCTAAGCATGGAGATAGTTTGATATTTTAAGATCTTTTTTACATTTTGGAAGATAAGCAAGATGCAGCAGTCCATGATGAGCAATGAGATCTTTTTGCAGTGGATTTGTTAAGCTGAAATTTTACATAAAAATTTTCACTTACAAAAAATGTCTCTGTATATCTACGTGTCTATGTATAGATTTTTATTGGCATTAGGCAGTTTTGTTAACATTAACCACGAGGGATGTAGGAAGACATATGTTTCCCCCCCAATAAAACACAGACACCTCTTTGTTAGACTGTATTCATAGCAGGGCTGATTCATAGCTCTCACAAAGCCAAGAAAAGAAATAGAAAAATGTGTGTATCAAAGCTGAGGGAAGCACAAGTAGCCCATGCCCTACTTCCAGTTCATTCAAGATCTCATTTTCACAGTTTTTAAAGGAAGTTATATGTTTGAAGACCCACAAAAGTTTTAAGTTTTCAGATAGTGACAAATATTCAGTCCCTGCTTCTGGCTCTGGTTCTCTGGGCTAGATCCTCAAGTAGAAGCATGCTCTACCACTTCTGAGAACAGGCATCAACAATCTGGCTCTCACACCATTTGTATGCCTGCTGTGGTGCCCTACACAGCCACCCCAATTCCTTACACACTACACTACACACCCCAGAACCTCCAAAAGGGACTGACCTGATATGAGAGACTCCCTGAACCAAAACAAAGCAGGAGTCAGGAAGCAAAACCTGCAGATTTTGCAGAGCAGTCATGTGCATCACTTAACTCTGTTTCCAGTAGCTCGAGAAATGCACCCATGCTTGAGCTTCACCACCTCTCTCCTGCAACTCACCAACAGCATGCACTTTAAGCTGAACTTAACACTGCTGGTGTGCCTTCATTTTCTGTGCCAGTGCCTCATTCCCTGATAGAAGGACCTTGCCTTTAGACTTGCATTCTTGACTTGAAGGTCTGGTTTTATTCTGTTGACTTTTATGTCGGCCTTTGCCCTGTGAAGCATTTATTTGAAAGCCACACTCACTACTTGATATCTTTGTTCTGCTTTTAGTAACTACCCACCATCCAAAGGCCTCTCCCTGTTGATATCCAGCTGTTCCTGGCTCACCCATGTATAAATGTCCATGCTAGGGCAAAGACTGGACTGTTTTCATCCTGACAACCTCCTAATATCAATCATGAATCATAAGCTGCATGATTACAAATACCCCTCCCTAAAACACTGCAACCACTATGAAATAATTTTGAAACTCCTAGCAACATTATCACTTCAGTTTTCCTCTGAACTCGCCCATCTGCTTATTAGCTAGACACAGATCTGCTTGTATTGGGAAATCAAAGCAAAAGAAGGAAGTCTGGTCCAGAATTTGGGACTCTGCTTGGCTTAATAGGCTGGCCTTCAGCAGGTAGCTTTGAGTTGGATGCAGAAAAGGGCTCAGACAGCATAACATCCAACACTTATTGAATATAATGGCATCAGTAATTGTGTGTTAGGTTCCCTGGTGGCAAGTGCTGTCCACACACCATGGGAGGAGGGAAAGTGTTTGAGGATGGGAACTGCCAAGGTCAGCTCATGCAGCAGGCACTGCTGAGGAGCCAGAGGGGTGAAAACACCTTGACCTGGAGGCACTCAACCCATGGAACTCTCACCATCAGGTTACAGCAGAGCCTGAAGTCCTCCTATCAAAAATATTTCATGTGGGCTGCAATAATTAAATGCTAATTGTGCAGAGAAAGTGAAAAAATAAGTATGACTTCATAGGCCAGTAATTGTGGCACCCTCTGAGAAGGATGTTGGAGGAAGAAATCTGTGTCTCAGTCCCCACTTAAATGACTGCTTTCCATTTTCTTTGAATGCATGTGTGTATATGTAATATAAAAAGTATTGATATAATATGATATAATCTAATGATAGAACATTAAATAGCCATTAGAGCAGGAACAAAACTTAGGTCTCCTCCCTTTGGGAATGCCCTAATCACGAGGCAATGGAGTCATGCTTATTCTCTCACTTGTATTCTCTCTGGCCCAATGAATGCTTCATTAGTCCAAGTACACTGGAAGAGCTTCAAAAGAAGTTTGTAACAGCCCTCCTTGTGCATATGACATCGTCCCCTGGTCAGAGAATTCACAGGGGAAGGTGTGGGTTCAAACCCTCCCAAACAGGGGGGAGAATTAAATCTGAACTTACTAAAGACTTGGTGGATACCCCTTGCTACTGAGTTATGGGGTGTTTGGGGAAAAGTCAGAGTTCTCTTCTCAGCTTTTCTGAGGATTGTTTGAGAAAGCTGAATCCGAGGGGAATGCTCCAAAATGCCATCCCAAATGTCCAAACCCCCATCTGCAGGGTGAGGAGGACTCCTTCAGAACTTGATCCCATAGAAGGCTTGGCTGTTTGTTGCTGTGAAGTCCCAGGGAAGTCCAAAGCAGACTTGCAAATATGGAGCAGATTTGCTGGGAGAAACACAGTCAACCTGTGTGCCTTTGATGCCTTTTTCTGGTCTTAGGAAATAAAGGCTCAGACAGGGTCAGAGGGTTGGGGTCGTTTCCCTCGGTATTTTAATAGGATCCCATTCCATGGCTTCTGCCGTCCAGGTAGAACGCGGCGCCAAAGCCCCGTCCCCCCAGTCGAGTGTACAATTAAAGACTCTACTCATTAGCAGATCTACCAGGAGGGCCCAAGAAGGGGCCTGGGTGGGCTCACTTCTAGTTTACAGAATCTGTCCTACTAGGAGACCTTGAGGGCCCACGAAAACAGAGTGTTTGGTCTCTAACTCTCCGTGGTTTCAGGGGTGTTTGGTCTCCTGGCCCTATAAACACCATGAAACCGGGCTGAACTATCACCTAAAGCATCACAAGTGTGCATGCTGATACTTGTGAATGTAGGGAACAGTGTAAGAAATATTCAGAGAAAAAGCAGAAAAAATCCTTCAGGCATCACCTTTAAACTGCAAGAACCAGAGGCCAACAGGAGATTTTGTGGGTAGAGACTCCATCATTCACAGAGGCAATGAGGCAAGATACAAGTAGCTAAATCCTATCAAAAGTCTGCCATTATGCCATGGACAGATATTAATTTAGGGAACAACTGTGTGCTGTAACAGATTGCCATCATTAGCCTGTTTGCTCTTTCTCTTTTTTGGTATTACTGCCCTCATTAATTTCTGTGAGCACTTCTTAACTTGAAATAGGCAAATTTCAGCTTCCAGAGCCTTAAGAAGTGTTTTCAGATAGTGTGATTGAACTTAAATGCCATAAGAAGTGTGAGCAACTGGTCAGCCAGTTGTAACTTCTGGGTTTGGTGTGTTTGAGAGCATCCAAGGTATGCTGTTAAAACACATCTGGATCAGGAAAACACTGTTTGTCTAGAGCCTTACTCTAAGTTCTTGTTTTGCAGAACAGGATAATAGCTCTTGCTGATTTCTTTTGCATTTGATAGGTATAGAATAAATACACCAAGATTCTTTCAGCAATAAGAATGATTTGGGGGTTTAAAAATGAACTATACAGTTCAAGCTGCTGTGGGAGGAGATTCTTTTTTATTGGGAATGGCCTTGTGTTTTGTGGAGATTTGCGTTCTCTATGTAGAAAAGGTGCGATGCAGGCATGACTAGGACAAGCTTTCCCCACCCAAAATACCACTGTGGTTCAAAAGTTTAGTCTGAGAATCCCTCCTGAGGTGCTAAAAATAATTGAATGTGTGCCTGCTTCTACTACATTGCCTGATTGCTGCCAGCAGAGCTGCACACAAGCGTCCAGTGAGGCCTGGGACAAAGGAGCTGCTTGTTTCCAACAAGTTTCCAAGAACCACCAAAGAACTGGGGTTTTTAGTGCCCTGGAACAACTACCAGGGAACGTGGACAAGTTGTCTGTCAGAGCTGTTCTGGAAGAGCTTACCCTGCAAATGGGCAGGGTGAAATAGGCCTGACTTTCTTCCAGAATGATGACTGTACCTGATCAGCTAAAAATAGCAGAAGAGATGAGTATGGTCTCAACCCTGTAAAGCTGAGGGCTTAAATGATAAAAAAGAAAAAGAGAGAGAGAGAAATAAAAATCCCCCTCTCTGAATATACTTTGAAAATATACTTCATCTCATTAAAATCGAGAAGCATGTGGCCATTGATTTCAGTGAAGGATCTGGTGGTTTGCCTATATTAAGAATTAATATCAGCAAGAATTCTGGCTGATGCAGAATGGTTACAGGAAATGTTGCTGACTCTAACACAAAGTCCTGCATTATTTTAAACATTTGCTGCCATTATTTTATAGTCTTTCAATCTCAACAGGGACTGGCTGAAACCTATGGCCTGAGGGTGAGATAAGGAATATTCTATAGGTGGCAGGAATGCTGGCTTAGTGCCCTGCCTAGGTAAGTTGCCTTTGTTACTATTGCTGCAAATTCTCTGTACAAAAGGGTGACTCATTTGTATTGTGCTTACAAAGCTTACTTGGGAAACTGGTGTTTGTTTAAGTAAAAAACTGCAGAAATTATTTCTGCTTTCTGAACACCAGCTTGAGGTATTTTGGGCCTGATTTTGAAAGGTGATGGGACACCATCAGTCCCTGCTAATGCATGTGAGCAGTGGGTGCTGACTCTCAAGAGGTAATGGTTGTGTGAGCTCTTAACTCTGCACTTACCTCTCCTGAAAGTTTTCCAGTGATAGGATGGCCAAAAAGTTATTTGTAGAGTTCAAGAACCTTTCAGAACTTCAACAGCTATCCAGGGCCTACCTAGTTTTTTTCTTTTTAGCCCAGATTTTTCACTTGATTAGTTCATCTCTTAGAATGGTCTTGTATAGTCGTTCTTAAATATTTTCTTAGTGTGAACCACCCCACCAGACAAAAATGTGCAAGCCACTTCCTCCCACAGAAGTTGTTCATGTGGAAAAGGAACATTAGGAAAGTATTTAAGGTATTTTTAGCTGCCTTTCAGTACAGTTTAGAGGCTGGGAACAAGGAGCACTGTGGTCTAGCTATATGATGCTGGGAGCTGATGTATAGCCCTGCAGCTGCAAGTAGGCGGGGATGGCCGAGAGCCTTGGCCAAGTCTCATCTCCAGTAAGTCCCTGGCAAAGCCTTTTCCAAGTGGTGAGGCAGCTCAGCAGGGAAGGCTGAGCACACTGCAGCGGGGGCGAGGGGCAGCAGCCCAGGCTGGCCCAGCTCCCCAGGGCAGTGGGGCTCTGCCTCATCCCAGGGTGTCACCATGGCCTGGGTGGGTGCCTTGGGTCTGGCTCAGAGCACACCACAGATCTGGCAGGAGTGGGGAGGAGGTGATGAGTATCCTGGGAGGGAGGGAAGAGGCGGCAGCAGTGGCATCATCCGAGCATCTGAGAAAGGGCAGAGGGCTGAAGCAAGCAAGCCAGGAGTTTTTTTTTGCAGCTGAGGCCCAACTGCAGATCACTCATCCTCATGTAATTTGCATTGCTGGAGGTTAGCTGCAGCAAAATCATGGGGATTTCTCAGTAAATCTGAGTGAACTGTATATACACATGGAGAAGAAAGGTAGACAAGAAATCCTTACATACCTTCCAGAGCTAAGAAACTGATTTATGCATTTATCTGAATGCAATTATCCACCTCCACATCTTCCCCAACACTGTGTCCCCTCTATAGTAAAGCAGAAGATACTAGAAGGGCAAAACAACACAACAGAAACTGAAAATGGGTATTACATTGACAAATGCAATCATCCATCCTGGAACTGACTTGTAAGGCTCATAAAGTGACTCATAAAGGGGTTTTCCCAAGTCTCCCCATAGACATCCCCTTTACAAGGTGCCAAGCCCTGGCTGCATTGTTTCACATCTCAGCACATTGTTGAATTTCATCTGAAATTTTCAAGTTAGTTTTTGATGACTGGGAGAAAAGTGAAAAATGATGGTGGAGTAATCCCAACAGCTCTCTCAACACGTGTTATTACTTTTTATTGTTATTAACTCTTATGAATTTTTAGATCAGAATTGGGGAAGGCCAAATTTGTCTTTTTTCATACAGGACAATGCTTATAGAGGACTTTAGTGCATTTGGTTTTCTGTTCTCCCCGAAGGCAGTGCCTGTAGCAGCCTGATGTTATATCCTCATACATGAGACATTACTGACAGCATTGTCATGATGCTGTTTAAGCTTCCCACCACAGTCCAGGGGAAGGATTTTGATTGAAAGAAAGCTCACCAGAAACGTTTCCATTTGCTAAATTACCAACACCTCTCTCAGTGACACCAGAGGTACCACAGGGTGTCCTGCCCAGGGAAACTTTCCAGCTCAAAAGGGCAATAATGTGCTCAAAAACACCTGCCTTATTGCTTCTGAACAACATCAGAGGTACCACTGTGACATAGCAAAGGTTCAATATCCAAAGAGGCCTTCTGTGAGAAGTGGAAAGTTAAACCATCCAGAATCTGTGGACTCTTTGCAAGGAAGTCTTCTATTGTTTCCAAAGTAAAAGCTGTTTTTAAAGAAAACAAGTTTCTCTTTCAAAATGAGATGAAGGCTGAGGGTGCTTGAAGGACCTGCTACAAGGTACATATAAAGAGATATTTCCTGGGGTTTTCCCTGGCAATCATCCTTCTAGAAGGGAAGCAGAGTCTAGCAGCAGCTTTTATGTTAGAACAACTATTTGGTTACTGTAAACTCTGGGGAGAAGTTATAGGAGTTGATGGATCAACAACTTTTATCAAGCTGCAACAGCTCTTTCCATGGCTGTCTGAAGATGCAATCAACATAAATTGGGCAGGGAGGGTGGGATCACATATTCCAACAAGTTAAATTTGTCAGCCTGTAATGCACATAAATGACATAAAATATAATTGCTTTTGAATTTGGGCCCCTTCAGGTTTCATGTTGATTGCAGAAAAAAGAACCAGATGTTTCTTCAGCAGGAATCACAGAGGCAAGATAAATATTCTCTGGTCCATGACGTTTTATAGAGTTTCCAAAAGAAGCCAATTAATTATTTAATTATTGGGTGTGTTGATCATGTAAAATATAATTGGCCTAGGGCAAATAGCAGTACAGCCCTGGGAGCTGGCTGACTGAGCTTACATAATACACTTTTTGCCAACTCCTTTTTTTGCTATGAAAACATTGTAAGATGAATTAATGCTACTTCATCTTTCTTCCATTCTCTTTCATAAATAAAAGAGTCTCAAAACATAGACTTTCCTCCTTTCTGATCACCACCTTGCACTAGCAAGTAACTTGGAGAGAGAAGAGCCAGTAGCAAGCATAAATATTGTGATGGGAAAAGATAGCTTTGTTTAACTAGCATCAATTTGAAGAAAAGCCAATCTGTTTGAAAGAGCCACATTTAATCCTCGGCTCTGTGAGGAATTCCTCATGGTAAAGACAGCAAAGAACCATTTCTTCCCTTGTCAGCACCAGTGGGGTGGGTCTGGAAAAAGGAATGTGGTGCAGGATTTACTGGGGCACCATGCAAATCTAGGTAATTGAACTGATTACACTGGGCTGAATTAGCAAGCTGACATAGAATTTTCCTTTATGATGTTCTATAAGCAAATATACAAGAAATAATATGTAATTCCTTTCAATCAGCAGATACTTCTTAAATAATATTTGTGGTCTTCCAAGCTTTCTCTCTGTCCATGGATGTTCCTGCATTTACTCTGTGGTAGCTATTTTCCTGGTAAGGGGCAGGAAGTAATTGAAATGAGGACTGAAAGAAATTAGTGACTCATGTCCTCATGACTCTTCCATCCTAGCTTTCTTTTGTGCTTGTTCAGCAACATCTGGCATCTGGGAATGACATGCAGCTTCCCCTGTGTTTGCTACCATCAAATCTTCTTGCAGACTGTGGGTGCAAGTCAATTTGTCCAGTCAAAAAGAAAACAGAGAAAATATAAACTGTGATTCCTGCAAAAAGCAGTTTCGGGTTCTTGAGATCTTCTTTTCCTTGCCATTCCTGCCAGAAACGTCCTGAAATATTTCTTTTCCTGGTTTGAGGTCAAAGAATTCCCTCACCTTTCTTCAGTGTCCTCTGCAGATCCAGTGGTTCTTGCTGGATTAGATTTGTTCCCTAGTAAAGAAATGTGAAAGGCCACAACCACATGAAAATGTAACAGCAGGCCCTGCTAAGGAAAGGATTGGCTTCTGAGCTTTCCCAAAGGGACACAGAATGTGTTATCTGCCTGACTTTGCCCATCTCATGCCCATTCTTAAAATAATCTTATGGCTGAGTTCTGCAGTCCTAAGCTAAACAAACTTCCCAGAAAGTCAGATCTACTTACTCATCTGTACCCACAGCAAATCTGGGAGCTTTTTTTCGGAAGACTTCAGCCAGAAGGAGGTTGAAGACAAGGGATTTTTAACCCAGCTGTGAGCTTACATGACCAGCCACAGGCTGAGAGCCACAACTAACACCCTCAAAACAAGCATTTAATCCTGAAATTTACACCAGTGCTTTTCCCTCAACGCCCAGAGTCATTGCAGAGATGGCAGAACCTTAAGGCCACATTTTTTTACTGGCTGATTTAGATCTGCTGTTTGTTGAGCAGACCTCACTGAAGACACCTTGCTCTCCCCAGCACTGCCATCAAGGTGCTGAATCCCCCCAAGGTCAGGGCACTCACAAGCTGGAGGGACTAATGCCAAGTTTGAATCCTATTTGTGAAGTGATCCCAGGTACCTGCTCTTACTCACATGGGCTGTTCCTACCCTTGTCTTTGTAACACAGAAGCCCCTTGACTGTGAATGCACAGGTAAAATTTTCAGTGTAGGATCTCTTTCAGGATGCATTAAAAAATGAAGCTCTGTCTTCTACAAGACTTGAATGCATCTTAAATATGTTTCATTGGCCATGCACATAAAATGTTTCAATTCAGGAGGCATAAAAAAGGTGGAAGCTGCCTTCTAGATGGCTAAATTTTATTTTCCACCCAAAAGGCCTATCATTGACTACATCATCTATTGAGGAAGGAGCTGCTCTCCATTTCACCCTGTATATCATCTTACAGTGACATTTTCTTAGCTGGGAATTGCTTGGTGATTTGCCAGCAGACAAATCAGTGCAGGAAAGGGATAAATTGATCACATTCATCCAGCTTTGGAGGTAAAACCCAGATCTCAGCCAGAGTCCTGCTCCCATTACAAACCTGCCTGTCCACCTGGTAAAAAGGTGTCTGAGGAGCAATGGATATTAGAGTGGGGTGGAGACAAAATTTAATTCATATTGTTACAGCTAACCTTCCTGTTTAAATTATAGGTCCTGGTGAAGGTGTTATTTATGAGTTTTGAGCAGTAGTTCATGGCACTGGGCCATTTTTTCTTCTTTTCTACGTATCCTTCTTCAGAAACCTCAAAGAAATGGCACTGAATTTACTAACTTAATCTCTCTGTATAACTGGACAGTAGGCATAGAGCCAGATATAAATATAGCTCTCTGGAGTAATTTAACTGAAAATGAAAGTTAGTCAAACAGTCATGGATAAAAGAGAGGTATCAGGTTTAAAAATCATAGGTGGTTTTACCATTCACATGTAATAGTTTCTCAGTCAAGTTTCGGCCACTAAAATTCATTTAAGTTAAGAAAATTGGCAGTAATTTGAATGAGAATTGGTGCCTGGAATTTTAGCTGCACGTGGTCAACTTTCTGGCTCTTTGTGGTGATTGGAATGATCACTTTCAGTAGTTAATACCTCTGAAGGACTTTGAAAATGTGATTTGTTATTACCAGTCCCCTGCACAGTGGGTAAAATGCATGTGTCCAGCTGGCAGGAGATTGCAGTGGGGACCAGCAAAGTTCATTGACCTGCACACAGACATCTGGTGATGCAACAGCACAGAGATTTCTAGAAGGCTTTGGTTTCACCACTGTTGCTAAAATTTGCTCCTGTTAGTAGATCCCCAACCATTTTATACAGTTGCATCATCTCCAGTGGCTGAGTGTGGAAACTGAGGCACCATGCTGGGAAAAGACAGGTCTGGAATTGCTGTGGTCCAGCAACAGAGCCAGGCCAGGAGCTGAATGTGGGCATCCCAAATCTCTGTTCAGCACCTTGTCAGCATTCCTTTTTGGAATTAGATTAATATACTTTTCTGGGAAAGCTCAGCATACAAGATTTGCATGGTCTTAGCAAAACTTTAAATCTTGTGCTTTCACAGTGGTCAGAGACACAGAGATTTTCCAGTAGTTAAAATGTTTATTTCCAAAACAGCCTGCTGGGAATAATAGTTCTGGTTCTTTGGTTCCCTGTAACCCTCCTGGAGCCAGGGAATTTTGCTGGTGTACACTCACAGCCTGGGATCAGGCCCTGGTGTGTTCAGTAAGACAAACCCAAACAGCCACCAAATCGACGTGGCTTCACTTGAACAAATGAAGCAAGGAATCTACTTGAACTGGGAATTAAAAGGAGCTATTAAAACATTCCCTCTGGTATTTTTATTTTGTTTACTCATGAGACCTGGCTCATGCCCCTCTGACTCTCACTGAGTCCATATTTGGAAAACTCTGAACTCGTTTGCATACTTACACTCAGGCAAATTTTAGAGATTTTTTTTTTTGTATACACAGTGTACTTTTCTTACTATTTCTCTTTTTTTCTTATACAATTTAAATCAGGAGGCTGCCTCCATCATTTCACTTTCAAAACATGACCAAAGAGGGATCTAAGTGCTTTCTTCAATTTCTTGAAGCTAGCATTTCTCCCATACTTGTTATTGCTCCCTTGCCACCCCGTCCCACCCTGCATCTCCTTTTGGAAGAAGGAAGAAGCCCACATTGCCCTCAAGCTGCAGCAGGATGAGAAAGCCTCAAAAGTTTAAATATGGGTCAGTTCAGAGGAGCAGCCTCACCTGGGTGCTCCAATGAGATCCAGTTCTGTGGGGCTGAGCAGCAGGTGCTGGGAATCTTTTCACATTTCCAGGACTTTTTGTTAAGGCCTGAAGGAGTTTCTGATGGCTGTCCCCCGAGCCACTGCTCTCACCCAGCAACATGCCCCTGCCTGTGGGAAAAAGAAAAACTAACAGTCCTGAGGGATTTTCTGCTCAGGTGCTTCATGCAAGCCATTTCACCTATTAAAGATGCAACTGTATTGACCCTGACTAAACTGAGAATCTAAATCAATAGGATTCCTTAAGCAGTAGTGGAGGTGTGTTAAGGGCTCTCTTGGCTGCTGTGACACCGACCTGCAGGTCCCCATCCTCTGCCATCTCCACAGACACGTGCCCAGCCTGGCTCCTCTTTGGTGAGGGAAACAAAAAAAGAGAATTTGGGGATGCAGCTGGCAGACAGGAGAGGCCTGCAAGTCTCCAGTTAGGAGGATGAGATGCAGCCCCAGCCCCACTGGTGTAAAATCCTGCCTATGCCCAGTCCCCAGGTCTCTGGAGGAGGGGTCTGTGCTGAGGACCTGGCAGAGGGACTCACATTTTGGGCACCAAAACTCTGCAGTCAGGGGCCACCTGGGGGAGGGAAAAGAGAAGGAGGAAGCACCTCCCCAGCAAGTCTTGCTCCAGCATGGGATACAGGCACATCTCACTGACACAGCTGCTCACAGGAGCTGCCTGGGGACTCAAAGCCCCTCAGTGAGATTTTAACATTTACCAAGCCCTCACTTAGGCACCAAGGAGTCCTGGAGACACCTCCCTTCTCACCACTGAGCTTGGTATCTCCAAATCCAGCCTTTGCTCAGGCACAGGGGCTCCTGAGGGTGTAGTGGGCGGAGCTGCTTTGTACCTGTGTCATTCCCAATTCAGATCAGAGCCTGTGCTGGAGGTGTGAGCAGGCAGATATTGCCAGCAAGTGGCTGGAGAGGAGAGCTGGGTGAAGAGCACAGCCATGAAAGCTGTACATCCATCAAATGCCAGGAAAGGAGATGATTTCCCCCTTCCCTCTGATGCCTTTTTTCATGGTATTCAGTCATGGTGTGAGAAACTTATTTTCATTATTGTTCTTATTCTTAAGGGATTTGAGCCCACCCTCCCACTTCTGAGGAGAGGTCCTGCTTATTTATCAGGGGCACATTTGTGGGCAGTTTAAAGCTAGTGAGGGAATAATAAAAGTATCTGGGAAACAGAATCTCTATACATGCATTTTTATATATCTGTCAAAGAGAATAGAGAGTACAGATGAGAATATAGACTAAATGTCAGTACGTTTGACTGGAAAGGGGGAGCCCTTCCTTCTCCTTCACTGTGCCAGTGTCCCCTGGTCTCTGTCTTTGGAAGGGGAGGGCCAGCTGTGCCTGCTTCACTGCAGGGATGTGAGGTGGAAAGGTGCATTACTGCCCAGGCTGCCACAAAGCAATTCCTGCTCTAGCTGGTCTGGGATACTGGGAGAAGAGAAGGGAAGGGAAGGGAAGGGAAGGGAAGGGAAGGGAAGGGAAGGGAAGGGAAGGGAAGGGAAGGGAAGGGAAGGGAAGGGAAGGGAAGGGAAGGAAGGAAGGGAAGGAAGGGAAGGAAGGGAAGGAAGGGAATGGGAAGGGAAGAGGGAAGGAAGGAAGGTTTCGGAGGAGGGAAGGGAAGTTCGGGAAGGAAGAAGGGAAGGAAGGGAAGGGAAGAAAGGGCAAGGGAAGGGAAGGGAAAGGGAAGGGAGGGAAGGGAAGGGAAAGGGAAGGTTCGGGAAGGAGGGAAGGGAAGGGAAGGGAAGGGAAGGGAAGGGAAGGGAAGGGAAGGGAAGGGAAGGGAAGGTTTTGGGAAGGGAAGGGAAGGTTTTGGGAAGGGAAGGGAAGGGAAGGGAAGAGAAGAGAAGAGAAGAGAAGAGAAGAGAAGAGAAGAGAAGAGAAGAGAAGAGAAGAGAAGAGAAGAGAAGAGAAGAGAAGAGAAGAAGGGTGTAGTAACCAGCTATGTTCTCCTGCTGTCTTTGTGGCCTCTCACCTCCTTTCAGAAAATCCTATCTGGGGTGTCCCAGGTATTGCTCAAAGCAGAATTTGACCTCCATATTTTTCACTATCATCCAGCTTTACTTTTTTTGTCTGTAAGGAAAGAAGAGTGCACAAAATTTTCAGAAGAAAACCATTAAAAAAATTATTTATATATTGAGGAAAATTAAGCTGTGGAGTGCAGAGGAGCTGTTCACTGCATCATATGTTCAATTACATGTGGATATACATACAAGAAGTCACTCCATCCATATTTTAAGTATAAAGCAGCACAGCACTTAATGCAAGGCGAGGCTGTGCATATTGTATTCTCAAATATGCTTTAACAGACTTCAGAGGTAAGAGTGCTACAGCCCAGACCAGTAATTTAATTTGGTACTTATGTGTCTTCATTACAGCAGTTTCCTATTGCCTCACAATTCTGAGTACATTTTTTATCATGGTGTTCTTTCTGTCTTGCAGAAAGCATTTATGATTTCTCATAGGGCTCATAAGGTTTCCCTTAACCCAGCCCACTGCAATCAAGAAGGGAAATGTTCACAATATTCCTATCCTGCAGACTGGGAGCAGAGATGGAGAGAGGCTGTAGTCTATGCAATGTCATAAATGAAGTTTCTGACAGAGCAGGGCATGAATTCAGCTCTTTTGAGTTTGTACTTGTCTGCCAGGGTGAACTGAGTGATTTTCTTTTTCCTCTTACAGCTTTTTAACTGTGATTTATAGAAACTGTGATTATTGTTCTTTAATAGAAAGTTCTAAATAGCTTGGTAGTTATTGTTTCTACAGAATCTCAAATAATGCAAATTACTTGGAAGAAAAGGAATGCCAAAAGAGCATGAAAATACAAATGTAGATCCAAAACATGCCACCCTGGCTGTCTCTGGAGTGCATGAAAAACTGGCAACAGGAAGATGGTTTTTTCTTTTCACAGCCTGGCATCTGAATTCCATCCAAGGAGAGAAGTAAGAAAGTAGAGATGGAGATAAGTTCTCCACATCCATCCTTTTTGTTTCCTTCTTTTTGGAAGCAGGGCTGGATGTAAGACCATGATGAAGGTGGAAAAAGTATTTAAAACCACCAGCAAACTGCCTCCTGCTCTGTTCACTTTGTCTCCCTCCACCTTTATTCTGTTTTTTTTTTCTTAGAGCAGTGCAGACCTTTAGCATAGAATCATTACAGTGGGAGAAAGAAAAGTTTATGATGTCATCATACTGAATCAGTACAGGATTCAACCTGTTTATTGCCTCATGCTTTTGCCAGGGAAATTTGAAATTACTTATGTCATGGAGGCTTCCAGTCCTCCTCTGAAATTATATTTTGGATGAAATAAGTTATTATTCTTAGTTGTTCTTGCCATTACAGCCATATTTCATTTAGGTTTTGGCTGCCATTGTCCTAACCCAATAACTCAGTCAAATCCCTACATGGTTTTAAAACTGAAACCAGAAAGTAGTCCAGGTAAGTCTGGCCCAAGAGAGATGAAAATTATTCCTTGTAGGAAGGGGAATGTGCAAAATTGTGCTGATAAGCAGTGCAGAGAGGTGTTTGGAGCTGGCCATGCTGTCCTTACAGCATCAGGCTGCCAAATGTTCATCACCCTGAGTGTGGGGAGCTACTGCTCTGGCACTGGTGTCACTGGGGAGCTGACTGGGGTGTGGGTGCTCACAACAAACACTCCATGTGCATTGGAGCAGCTGTTCCAAACCCTTTCTCTGCTTCCCTTTCCTTCATCTTTTCACAAAGCTGCTCAAAACCAGGTTTAATATAGTTCTGAGCTGTGTAAAGATGCAATAGATGTCTAAACCAAACGAGTCTGAACACAAGTTCCCATAATTTCCTGTGGAACTTGGGCATCCTCTGGACTGATTCTTCCCACAAACCTGACTAGACTGTAATTTGCACTTTTAGGTATACATGATATGTGAATTTTTATTATTTATATTTGTATGAGAAGGTGATAGGGAAAAAAAATCACATCCCTAATAAGATCATTTACAGTGCTTCAGCAGAGTAGAAAACAGTGATTTCCAAACAAAGCCTCAATTAAGAATAAAAATTATTCTGCAAATAATACTGTATTTGCATGGGAAATATGCAAAATATCATAATGCAATTCTTAATCAACTAGAGAGCTGTCAGACATAGAAAAATAAGTTAATTCTGCTGTTAATATTGCTGCATGTTATAAATATTAATTGAATGCTATTCAACATTAGTTTCATTATTGTTTAGCAACTGTTTTAACTCCCCCCACCTTTTAAGTTGTCAAAGAATTGTCCTGCTTCTGCTCATGTCTGTTCTCATAAAGTGGATTCGTGTAGAAAAGAAGGCAAATCTCATAAAAACCAACTCAAAGCGCCAAAAAAAAGAGATGTTTCCAAAGACTCTGTGAGTTTGTCCTTTTTACCTAAGTTTGATAAACTGTGAAGCAAAGTTTTGGACTGGTGGCCAACCTTGGTCTGGCTCTAGGCATCATTCTGTGCTGGGGAGAAGATCTGGCATTCTGTGCACCTACTATCATGGGTGCTCTGACCAAAATTCATGAAATGCCTGAAGAAAGCCGACAGACTGCCTGTGGGAGAAACTGTCTGGTTTTCTCATTAGCAAGAGCTAAAGGGTCTGTATCAGGGCCTTTCATGTGGTAAAAAGAACTCATTAATTGCTTAATTCTGTGGTTGCTATTTATGTCATTATTTATTAATATTCTAGAATCTGACACTGGGGCAAATTCTAGTCTTAGTTAAATGAGTAAGTTAATAGTAAATTTAAAAAGTGGCTTGATTCACTATTGTTCTTTTGGATTTCTTCTAATTAAAATGAAACCCTAACGCATTGTTGGGTTATTCCCCATCATCACAAGTGCATGCACTACATTACACTGCTGCAGTGCAAATTCCTTCAAAAAGGAATTTTAAAGGCTTTGTATTGATATTAAAGGTTTTGTGTTGAAACAGGGCGTGAGGTGGGTAAATACAAATCCATTTCACAGACATGAAAGTGAACATACCTAGGGATGCCAGAGGGCACCTAAGTGATTCCATGAAAAACCTAGGAAAGAAACCAGAATACCAGCCCTTGCTGTAACCACCAACACATTTTCTTCATCAGCTCCTCAGCAGATAAATTCACATCAGCCAGCCTTGTACAGCCACAAACTTGGCACTTACTTCAAACACAGAAAACGTCGTGTTCCAGGTCATGTGCATTTTTATGTTGTGGAGAAATCCAGGCATCACTATGGAGAATGGGTTACTTCTGCACAATGGTTTGATCTGTAGAGGTCTTAGATCTGTAGAGATTTTAGACCTGTAGAGATCAATTCCAAAGTGCTGGAAAAGTCTGGGAAAGAAGAACCTCATTCCAGCCAACCATGGTGAGACGGTGTAAGAGCTGATCTCCTGCCTTCACCCCAAGTAATAGGCAGATTTAACCAAACACTTGTTATTGAGCACAGGAGTTGTTAGAGGAAAACATGACAAAAAGGGTCTTAGCACTCCTTGCACCCTTCAAAACTGTGACATGACTTTGTCTTTGCTTCATGAATCTGAGAAAGAAGAATGATCCATATTCCCACATTTAAAAAACGCAGTGTTTTTGTCTTGTTTTTTTTCATCTCGGTTCTCTCATCATTATAATAAAGTATATACTTAAGAGAGGGACAAAGGCTGAGGATCCTCAGGCTCAATTAACTGGCTTGTCTGAAAGAGCAGGCAATCAGTTTCCATGAACGCTTCCAAAAATGTGCCCAGAGTCTCACTGCTCTGAAAGTTCATAATCTCTTCTATTTTCAGCCCAAAATTATTCAGGCCAGGCTAAAGCAACTTTTCACTGTATCAGTTTTATCATTTACCTAATGAGCTCTTCTCCCTTCTAGTGTTTATCCCCAGATGCAGGCAGGAGTCATCACCCTCACAGAACCACTTTGGAAAGCAGAAAGAATTAAGATCTTAATCCTTGTTCATATGGTGTGCCCTTCATTTGCCTCATCTTCCTGGCAGTCTTTCTTTCCTGTGCTTCAGGAAAGAAGTTTTCAGTTCATCTTTGCAGACTTTGATGGCCAAAAGATGTGTCCTGTATTCCTGATGGAGCCTCTCCAGTGTTCTCTGTGAAGGCAAAGGTAATTCCCTCTCTCCCCTGGCACATCCAGTGGCTGTGTTCAATGCCAGGGAATAGGGGTGGGCCCCCCTGGAGGCACTTGGAGGTCTCTTCTTGAGGATTCATGGATGTAGGGATGAGGCTGGAGAGGGGATGTCTGAGTTAATTGCAGTAAACTGCACTGAGATGTATCTGAGCAATATGGGAGGGAATTTAGGGAACCTGCCAACAACGTAGAGAACCCACAAAATGTGGATTTCAGCACTATAAAAAGTCCTCTCCTGAGGTTCTTAATTTCCTTTGTGCTTCTGTACTTGCACAATTGAGGCATAGAAATAATTTGCTCCTTCTTACTTTGCAGAAGAATATATCCAGTAGATATTAAAGACATAGAAAACTCCAGACAATCAGGAAAAAAATAAATTAATAATAAAATACAATGAGTTGCCTATTTAAACCTTGTGTGCTAATTATTGTGGAATCAGATTTTGCTTAGATTTGGGGTACTGTGGCTTTGGTTTGCTTGCATTGGCATACGGTGATGTGCAGCAACTAATGAAAAACCTGTTGATGTACTGGGAAACTCTTCTTTCAGCTCCCAGTTAAGGACAATGGAATTTTATTTTGCTTTCTCTGTCTCTGTTTCTTCCCATCACATACTTTTTAGCCATATTTGCAAAAACTTTGAGGCAATATTGCTACAAATACATATTTAAGATTTGATTACTCATTCTCATCCACTATCATGTGCCAGACATGCAGCCTACTCTAACAGATTACTGTTCTTAAAGTTGTTACAGGAAGGTTAAATAAAATGTTGCTTTTATGACACTGAATATCTTTATGATGTTTTAGCTAAATTAGGGGCTGTTTTGGGGATGCCACAGATGTGCCAGGTATTAAAATCAAACTGGCAGGATGTCACCAGTCCCTTGCCCAAGTTATTGTGACCCTGATTCTCAAGCACCTACCATTTGTTGTCCAACACCTCAGGAACCCATCCCTGCCACCCCTTCCTTCTGCACATTTAAGGACACAAAGCAAAATCAAAACATGCCAAAACTGCTCCAATAGTAAAATCAAAGTCTGAACTGAAGCCACCAAAAATCCTGATTTTCCAAATTTCTGTCTGCTGCCGTTGTTAACCATCCTCTTTTAGGAGCCCTCTTCAGTAATTTTTTTTGCTTTCAGAGTCTTGGGGAAAGACATGTACCATTTCAAAGTGTGTGTGTATATATATGTATATATTTACATATATAAAAATATCTGTATCTATGAAGAAATAATCCAAAATAAAGCATGTATCTTCCACAGCAAAAGTAGTACCACAAAATCAATGAATGAATGATGCTGCAGTCTTTATGGGAGTACAGAAAGACTCTGAAACAGAGGTTAAAGAAGAGAAGGAAAGCTGAAAATCTTACTCTTTAAAATAGAGCCAGAGCTGGACAGTGATGCTGAATGGAGCATTTTGACAAGTTCTTGGTGAATATTTCAGATTTAAGTCAGAAGAATAGCAGACTGAAATGTTTGCAGCTGTTTTTTATTTTACTTGCTGCCTGCTCTAGTTCTTTCTGTTAAAATATATGAATAAATGTTTACTTGACGCACTTTAAGTGAAAATGGGATTTCTTTTGAAAGAATATAAGCAAGAAATTACAATGCAAGTACTTTATGGAGTTTTAGGGCTCAGGTTTTGCAGAGTAATTCACGCACAAAGAAAAGGAACTTCTTTAAAATATTTTTAAATCTTAATTTTTTTAGTGGGGCAATCTATTTTTCAGCATGTTTGAAATGTTTCAGGAGATGAAAGCATCTCATTTTTAAATCATTCACGTTCTTCTACCAACCTCTTTTTTTGTTTTTAGGACTTCAAGGAAAACATGTGCTGAAGCTGGCTAGCTTTTAAAAAAGCTGTGTTATGATGGTGCTGTAAAAAAATATAAGATATGTTTGGATATACATTATTTTGAGGGTGTGAGAACAGAATAAAAATTGTCAATGGGTGCATAGACTGTAAAGTTCTCTGCACCCACTTTCAAACCTTTACCTTGTTGTATTGTGGTAAATTGGTCCCACTATGGACTAAAACCAGGTCAAAAATATTTATTTTCCAGACTTAACTTAGGTATTGTGCTGCCTTCAGATATTTATGATTGACTTAGAGCGTGTACCTCCCTTAGCCAAATAATACAGAAATGTGCTTGAATGAAGAAGCTGAAACAAGAGAAACCTTTCTTGCCCACTGAGCTGAAGTCACACCCAAACCTCTCATGAATGTGTGGCTCAATCTTGAGTATAATGTAAACTCAACCAAAAATTGAAGAAATTTAGAGGGTTTTGGTTTCCAGTCCCTTCATCTCACCTTGGTGGTGTAACTTTATTTACAAACTGGCACAATGCAGATTATTATGCTTGCTGAATGTCTGTCATAGCCCATAATGAATAGGAAATCATCTGTGGAATTACAAACAGAGGGTACAATAGTAAATGATAGTTAATTATGTAATAGATCTGATCATTTATTGCTGCAGGATGTCAGCAATAAAATTAATTTTTAAAAAGTTGATCAACTTCATAATCTTACAAAACAAAACATATTAGCCACCCATTACCTTCCTTTCATGACTTGTTATTAATTTTCTATTGTTATCCAAATGCAGGACACAACATAACACACAATCCACTCTTTACTAATTAGGAAAGGTCCTTGTGTTTCAAGTAGGTACAGGATTATTGAATCATCCTAAACACAGTGGATTTTCAGTTATTTCTCAGGATAAAAGGAAACACTGAAATAAGGAAAAGGGAAGTAGGGAGAGAATCAAGGAAAAAAGCAAAACTCCCTGATAAATAAATAAAAATAAGAAGAAAAAATGTGATATTTAGTATTTCATTGCCTTCCAAAGAACTTTTTGTGCTACAAGTCCAGCAGTTAGATTTGCATTTTTATTTCAACCCTTTAAACTTTTTGGGTCAAAATTATGCTTAGTTGAGGACGACCTTACACAGTCAGGCCAATAGAAACCCATCATTTTAAAGTGAGAAATCATGTCTTAAAATTCTGCAGCTTCTTTAGGTCTCTATCTATTAGACAGTAGACATTTTTGATTAAATTCAGTGCCATCAATCTAAGAGAGTTTTTTCCCCTCTCTCTCTCTTTTTTTTAAACCAATGTCTGACAGCTTTTGTAACAAAGTTTTTCAAACAGGACTTCAAATTAGCTGTAATTTATAGCTAATATGAATAATGAAGCAGTGTGGATTTACACAAAGAGCTGCCATTTCATGTTGAACATCTCTGCTTGTCCATAAACACTTGGAAATGAATTTAAAGCAGACTTTTGAATGAGACAGCAGCTAATAGAGCAGACTGGCCTAATTTGGCTTTAGTTACCTGTTTAAGTATCTTTTTACCTTAGAGAGTTTTGAGTGAAAAATGTGTTGGTAACAAAATTTGGACAGTTTTCCCATTTATGGTAGAAATCCTATTAAAATTAAACAGCCTTTCAATTTGAAACGGCCTGATAAAAATTGAAATCATGAAAATGTTATCCTACATTTCAACTATCATTCACTTAGCTCGTTAATGAGATCAAAAGTAACCACTTTTTGTGACACTTGATCATTTGAAAGCGTGTCAAGAACTTCAATCAAAGACCTTTCAAATTCAGTGTATTTCTATGGAAATAGTTATATCTGAGCCAAATTTAACACCTTTTCTCTCAGACCGGTGCATTTTTCCAGAAAATAAAATCCTGAATGGAACAGGAGCTAATTCTTCACCCCAAAACTTCTCAGCACAGCCAATATCTGACCTGAAAGTTGCACACAGCTCAACACAAGCACGCCTGGAGTACAATTCCTGATCAGATCTGCTTTAATAAAGAGTCTCAAGTGCTCTTCCTCTTACACAGCACATTTACTGTGACTATCACAATACTCCTGTGTAGTGGCCATCATTAGGGGGGTGTTATATGCCTTCACTATTTATGAGGAGCAAATAGAGGTGACTAATAAAAATCTCCCTAATCCAGTCCTAGTAATATCTTCATACTTCATTGTCAAACACCTTATTTCTGTTATCAATCTTCTATTTTGGCACATCTCTGTGAGAGTTTCACCCTATTTCCCGTTTAAAATGCATTCAGCGCTCTGGAGACATTTCTATTCCACTTCAAAAAGTTCTCTATTTATTGATTAAGCAGCAGTTAATGTGTGTCACTTGAAACACGCATAGGGGCCAAACTGTGATGAGATGGATATTAGTGTTGCACTGTTGTGAGTGCCTTTAATGAAGGAATAAACCAGAGATTGTTCTTTTGGTCGGGTGCCTTGGTTTGCAGTTTATTCTCCTGTCTTGGAGCAGTGTATTTATAGTTTGGTTTCTGTGTAATATTCTGGGACAGAAGCAGGTTTCCTGGCAGCCAGGGTCCCCCAGATCTGAGTAATGCTGCTCAAGAGCTATTGTTTGCTCAGGTGAGCCACCAGCCTGGCCTCCAAATCCCTGCTGTAACAAGAGGCAGGAGAGCCCCAAAGAAAAGGAAAGAGGAGCCCGTGGGAAAACTGAGGGGCTGGGAAAGCCCAGGGGGATTTCAGCCCTGGAGCAGGGAGGAGGAAGGACCCAGAGAGGGCACAGTGACCTGGAGGGCAGCTCCCTTGGTGGGCAGACTGAGCATCTGCTCACCACCTGTATGAAAACCTGGCTCTTGTCCCTGTCCCTTTGGTCACAGCGTGGGGACAGAACACCTTCCTGAGATCCACCAGGGAAGAGCAGCCTGTGGGGAGAGTCCACAGGGCAAAAATCACATCACTGAGCTACTGGGATAAAAACAGAGAGGCATGAAAATCAATATCATGGACCAACATCTGGGATTTTCAATCTGTAGATAAATCTGTAATGTTTTCTGTCATAAATTTGCAGTGACGAATTATTATTCATTGTCTGCAGGGTACCCTGGGATTCTTCAAAGTAATGCAAAGTACCATTTCTGGGAAGAATCACAGAGTGCATGACTGGAAAAAAAACACATCTGAAGAAACAGTTCACATGCTAAAAAATAAGCCTCACAAAATACAAAATGTGCCATAACTTTGATGAGAACTCACTAAAACCACATATTTGCCTCAGTTTCCCTCTGGAACACCTTACAAAAGACTTGCAGCTGGCTCCAAAAATGCAGGCACGTACCCAAGCCATGTTGTTCAGTAGGTTTGTTTATCTTAGGTTCAGTTGATTTGTTGCAGAAATATGCTAGACCCTTAATCCCAGTAGGAAATTGAAACTGTGAGAAAGACAAAGTCTGGCTGACCCCCTGCAAGAACAAGCAGCAAATCCTGCTGAGAAATAGCAGCAGCAAAAACAGAGGGAATTACCAGAGAGTTTTGTCTTGGAGGATGACAACTGTTTAAAAAATGCAATGACTGAAGGAGTAATTCTTCCACACCCTCCCACTTTGTCTGCATTAAGCACGTAACAAATGGTGAATTGAAATCTATACTGGTAATAGTGTCAATGAGGGATCAGGATTACACATGATACTTCCCCAATTTGTTATGCCTCATTAGCATCGTGGCTTATTGCAGGGAACGACAGAGTTCTCAGGCATTCCCTCATGGCCTGTCCTGATGGATAATGGAAATAAAGAAAGGCAAGGTGCGGGTGACACGCTGCTCTCACGACATTTATCAGGGGCATAGTTAGCTGGGTTGGGGATGCTTCCTGCTCTCTGTCACAGTGCCATATTGATTGGAATTAATAGTCCTGCTCGCCTGGTGCTTTTCCAAGGAGCACCCCATGTGGAAGGGGTCCTGGTGCTAATGAATGCACAAGTTTATACTCCGGAAAAATATTTACGGTGCTATGAGAAAAGCAACAAGCGTGGTTCTTTGCATCAAACTCCCCTCTGTTCCAGCTGTTCCCACTGACCTGGTTTCACTAGAGGCACAATTCTGCTGGCACGTGAATTAAATGGGTGCATTTTTTCTTATCTGAGCTTAAACTTTAAAAATGGCTAAATAGTTGTTTTAAAAGATGAGGGGTTTTCTTTCGGTTCATGTGGAATCCAGATTTCATTTCTATAGCTTGCCTTTGCCACATCTTGGCACATGAGCTACAAAACAGCCTCAGAACATGGTCAAGTCATTCTAAGAAAATGTATTTTCCTTCCTAGCTCATCCTGTGCTCTGTACTGTATTAACAACAAGTTAGAAAACAGAGGACTGAGATTTAGGAGAGAGGATTTTCTTATCTGCATTCTCAAGATTTTTGGGAGAACCAGAACTTGAAGCTGGTAAGTGTTAAAATGAGTCAGAGGAGAAAAAAGACCTAAAAGAACAGATTCATGATTAAAGCTACCAGTAGGCATCTTCTAAGGGAAAGGAAGTGGTAAGCATTTTTCACCTTTATCTGTTGAGAAGGGAAAGAGCAAGACTGGCGTGAAACCCACTCTGGAGCGGTGGAAACCAACCAAAAAAAAAGAAATCCCCTTTCACTGGCAGGGAACCTGCAAGGAAAAGAGTGGAAAAAAATTGAATTTATATGATCAGCTGATACACAAAAAGATCTGTGCTTAAGTTGGTCCACAGGATAGTCATAGGATATGAAAAACTCTTTTTCATCTGATTTTCAATACTGATAACTTTGCGTCCACTTTTTGTCACAAGCAAGACAATCCTGGTCTATCTGCAGCTGGGCTGTGCTTTTAAAATTGAAACTGCAAAGTTCCAAAAAAAGGCAATTAAAAGCCCTCCAACTAAAACCAGAAAATGTAGACAGTGAAAAATCTTTATGGTGTTCGAATCATCATTCAAAGCCAGTTCTTAAAGCAGCAAGAGTAACGTTAAATGTATATCTATATATCTTTTTAACCTTTATGCAGACAGCAGGAGCACTGCAAGCTACATTTGCATTTCATAGCGGGAAACAAAACCATCCCACAAAGATATGATAAATCATCAGAGGAACAACGAGGTGCCCTCACACATGCATATGTTTTTCTAAAATCACAGAGAATGAAGATAAGAGACACAGAGCCCAATCTCCATCTCAAAGGTTGATTAACTATACCCAAGCCTGATTACCTCAAGAGCAGTGTAACTGAAATTTGAAATATGGATTTGTTTCCAACAGTTCTTCTCTCTTTCTTTTTTTTTATTATTGTTTTTGGACAATTGACTGACCTAGTTTTCCAATCATAAGAGTTTTTAAGACAATGCTTGCTATGGAGGTACAGTAGTGATGCAGATTTACTTCCAGTGATATTTTGATTCCAGGGAGGAAGAAAAGTCTGTCATTCCTGCAAAGCATGTCATGTAAGATGATTGTTCATCCTGGTTCAACTTTGTTGACTTCTGAGAAGATATAGTAGATACAAATTTGGACAAGTCAGATTTTTTTAAGTGAAACCAAATGAAAAATTTCTATGGAAACATTTTTTTTTTTGACAGAAGAACCAATTTCTACAAGAGACATATACACTGAAAAATTTCCATATTAAAGTTCTAATTCAAATTTTTAAAGTCTATTTTTTCCTATAGAAAACCAAAATAAGACATTTATTTTTTCCTTATTATTATTTTTACTTTTCTTGACCAAGATTAGAGTATTGTGGAAAGTGGGTTTGAAAACCAAGCCAGATTGTTTTGAATCAACTGACTTGGCATAAAACTGCATTTCTTACCAGTGTATTTCCTTTGCCAATCATAGTTTCAGTCCCCCATTTCTTTTGGGCCAGCCTTTCTCAAAGACCACACATCCTATACAGTAATAAACGGATTTCACTGACACATGGCTTGTCTACAAGATAATTAATTCTCAGTGAGCGAGGATCTGAATTTACAGTGTACTAGCTATGCTGCACTGACTCTCCATATGGACATCCTAATTGCATTGTGGCTTACTCTAAAGCACATTAAGGATATAACTGCACAGACTTGTTTCCAGGAAGAAAGAGAGGATGAGGCTTTACTGCTCTCCCATGGCACTGGCTGCCACTCTTGAATTTCCTTGAGCTCTCTGTTCTTGCAGTGGTGTGAGAGATCCCTGGATGTCCAAGCTGGACTCACTGCAGGCTGCCTGATGGGCCACAAATCCACGTCCTCACTCCCTCTTCTCCGCTGGCCTCTTCACTGAAGTGATGCTCACACTCCAAACCTTCAAATATCTTCCTTGCTCTGTGCACTTTGAATTCCTGCCTGCATAGCAGCATATGGAACAGAGGCATCCACACATCCCTTGTCACTGTGCAGTTTTGTATTTACATTTCATCAGCTCACACCACACCAGGGCCATATTCACCACTAACGCCTTCTGTCCCTGCTGGGGTTTGATCCTGGGTAGAGCATTAACACCAAAACTGATTTGAGCAAAGCTCAGGAGAGAGCTGGTTGGGCATTTCAGCCTGGATGGCACACAGTGACTGACCCAGGCTCTGGGTGCCTCTGTTCCCAGCTGTGTTGGGGTGGGGAGGTGGAAATTGCCAGCAGGTTTTGTGGGAGACACGTCCCCACTGAGGTCAGGGCTTTCTCTATGCAGGCACAGCTGTAGAAGCTCAGGCTCACAGTGTCAGGCTACAATGGGCTCTCCTCTCCCTCTAACTGGTTTTGTTGGTCTGTGCTGCTGAAACCACTTTACTCTGAGGAGGGGCTACGAGGCCATCCATCCCACAGGTGAATCCAACTCACCTGTACAATGGAAATGGTCACACCATTTCCATTGCTGAATTGTTTCAGCTTCTTTTGTATATGCTGTATCAATTGGAAGGATTTCTTGTAAGACTTCCACAAATGCTGGTTTCCAGCCAGGACTAGGCTACCCTGAAGTAGATTTTCTTGCCACTGGAGCCACTATAGCTGGAGAGTTTAGAGGTGTTAAAAAGGGGTAGCCTCTCTCCTCCCTTCACACAAATATTGTGAGCCGAGTAAAAGCAAATCCAGTTTTATAAAGTTCTGTGTACAACCTCCTGCCTTCCTCCCCACAAAACCTGGAATCTTCCCTTCTCTCCAGAAACTGCCCCTGTTATCCAAATGCCTCCAGGCTTCCTGGGAGCCTTTGTGCTCTGTGCCACAAGGATCTTTTTGCTCTCCCATACCCCACGAGTGTTTTCCCTTTTTGTCCCTGGGCATGTGTAATGTCTGTAGTCACCTCTGGGTCTCCTACCCCTGTTTTTCCTTGTCACTCAAAAGGACACTGGGTGTTGGATCAAGTTTGATGCTCACTTGGTCTGTGTGTGATACCCTTTGTCTCCCTAGCTCTGCCATGCCATTCATAGCTTGGAAAAGAGAAGTTTTCACTGGATCTGGCAGTCACTGATGGCTTCTTTACTGCTGATTTTCCTGATCTGGTGATCTTTAAGACTTCTAACAGATCAGGCTGACAGCGTTCAAAACTTATTGGGGAAGGACTTGGGGGTGGTGACAGACACACAACTGAACAGATTCATGTATGGGACAATATATGTATGATAAGCCCCCTTTTCTTAGAAAATCAGACCAAAAGTTCCCAAGATTTTGCTCATAATATGTGAGTTTCTTTGTACATGCTAGGGACTTCCTGAAGTTTGTGATTATGTTCATGGTATTTTTATTTTCAGCCAGGAATTGATGCATGCCTTCAGTGTAAAGAAAATGAACAAATTCCACAACAAAACACGTTTACAGTGACTGGCCACCCCACACATGCACTTAGACCCAAACAACTATGAATTTGCTAGGTGCTTCCAATATAAAATTAGATGTTTGCATGTACATATCCACATATGTAAGATCTACTTTGAGTTTCTGAATAGTGTAAACCAACATTTCCAAACTTTGGGACAGCATCCTGTTATTGCAAAAAAACAAAAAGAAAAAAATTATTATTGCAAAAAAACCCACCCCAAAACCCAAAAAACCTAAACCAACCAAACCTACAGGCAAATTCCTTAGAATTATTTATTTTCTCAGATTCAGACCAATGAAAATGTGCAGCACAGCACTGGGGGGGGCTTGATCACATGGAGTAATTTGATACAACAAAAGCATGCTATCAAATCTGAAGATTTTTACTTTAAGTAGATCCTTTTACTTGAAATAGATTGCAGTGTTATGTTGTTTTATTGGAATAATCTGCATAGTGAATGTTGCAGTTAGAAATTAGGGTTTGAAGCAAGACATTCTCAGATAAATTAAAATGCTTCTCCCCCCCGTTATGAAATTTGGCTCTTCAGTTTTTCAGCCTGAGGAGAAAAAAAAGAGTCTCTAGGAATTAATTTCTAATGCACTTGAAGAAATTTCACTTCATGATTCATTCATAGAGAAAGAAACAGAGAAAACCTTTTTCCACATCAACTTGCAACTCCATTCATATTTATCAACCAGTCCTTAATCCATTTAATCCAGCCAGAGTGCCTGTGAAAAGCAGAGAGGTATGGTGTGAAATGTGACAGCCACCAGAGCAGCAGGAGGAATCTGTTATTCCACAGCCATCCTTCTATGTCACAGGAGTTTTGCAGCTCCCAGCGTGGGGCAGCGACTCCCAGGCAGTGTCTGTCTGTCTGTCTGTCTGTCTGCAGCTGCACCTCAGCACTGTCTCCTCCATGGCACTGCCAAGAGCTTTCTGCCCCAGCCTCCAAGTGGTGTCAGGCATGGGGCAGGTGGAGGGGGGCGCTTGGAAGTGGGAAACTTTTCCTTTCGTTATATATAAATATATATTTATTTTAACTCAACGTTGCTGCTTCCCTCAGCTTTGGACTTTGAAGGTCTCATGGGCTGGTTTTGTCCCTGTGCCTGTCCCATGACCTTTACATGAACAGAGCAATTTGAGGGATGGCCACGTGGGAGCAAAAGTCAGCTGCAGATTTGAGATGCTGTGGATAATTGTGCTGTGGATGATACGTTTGAATCATCAGCCTCATCTCGGGCTGTAGTGCTGCTGCAACCAGCTCTCTGCTCTGATGGCATTGCAAGCTTCATTCCAGCCTCTCAACCACAATCTGTGTTTTCTTGGCACCAAAAATGTGAGCAAATTTAGAGTTTGGTGGGTTTTTTTTTTTGATGGAGAGGTGCATTTCATCCTTTAAGAGAGAAAAAGCTGTAAGTTACACTACTAATAAAGGAAACTCATATTAAATTTGGATGCTTGCAGTGGAATTTTAGATTCTCCCAAGCCAGTGAAAAAAAGATCACATTCTGAGGCATCCAGATTTTAGTCATGGCTAAAATTTAGGGTTTTTAAATCCTTACCATAACAGTACAGAATCATTTAAATGTACTGGGTATGCCAGTTGCACAAGGGAATGCAGCACTGGGAAAGAAGCTTTTACCATTATTTCCCTTTGATTTGCCTAATGTAAATCCCAACCAGGGCTCACCCCCTACCCTGCTTGTTCCTCTCATCTCCTTGGTTTGATGGATCCATTTGCTCTCCTGCTGCCAGTCCACTGTGGGGGAGAGGACCCCTGGATCTCTGGACAGAGAGGGAAAGCCAATGCTTTGTCTTTTCCAGTCCTCTGCCCCAAAATGGGCTCATGAAAAGGAGTAGCAGAAGGAAAAGGACAGAAAGCAGAGTAAAACAGAGGAGTTAAGGGGAGAGAAGGGTGGAGGGAGCTGTACCTGGTAGGGAAATGTGCATTTCATCTCCCAGCTGGTGACAATCCCCCTGAAGTGTGGAGACGGAAAATTAAAACTGGGACTTCATTTCACGTGGGTGTGCAATGCCTAATGCTCCTTTTCCAGAATTAAAGTCCACACAAATTTTGCTTCAGGCTTTTCTGTGGCCTCACATAGACAGCTCTTTCCTCTTCATTTTAATGCTTTGCTACTTATATTTTACCACATTACACAGACAAAGAATTAGTTTATCCAAACTCACTGTCAGCTGACTCCAGTAAGTACAAGTCAATTTTATTTTGCATGGAAGCAAAGAATTCAGAGGTGCTTGGAAATGTTCACCTGGGCTGTTTTCTGCCAGTACCAGAAGGCTGAAGTGCAAACCCCTGCTTGCATCAGAGACAGACTAATTCTAAGTCCTCTTGCCTTATTTCAATTAGCTTAGTTCAGTCCCTTGTGGAACATTTTGATCTTCAAGGTGTTGCATTCATAAGAAAGGAAGAGGAGGGATCTTTGCTTGCCAGATAAAAGAAACTAATTAGATTAAGGAGTTTTTAGTTCTCTAAAAGACAAGAAGTGGGTGTTAGTTCCATGTCATGCTACAAAACATCAACAGGGTGACCTCATTTAATTATTTCCCTCATTCACAAACTCCTAAATCCACAAGACTTCTTGCATTTCACGGGGACATTGTAATACTCCAGAGACAAAAGATGATATGTAAAAAGAAAATAACTAATTAGATGTCAAAGCTCCCTTTAAAAGATGATCAGCAGAAAATGAGTAGATTATTTTTCTCAGATACAAACAGGAAGTGTATCCTGTTAACTCTCTGCTTCCAATCCATAAATCCACTTGGAATCTAATCATTTCATCCATGAGCCAGGCTGGGTCACACTAAGGAGGGGTCAAAGTCTGACTCAGGGATGTGTTTTTGTATGGTTTGCCATGCCTTTCTTTCATATGCGGTGACTTTTCTTGCATGAGTAGCTTTCCCAGAATGAACCCTGAAATGAAATTTGGATACCACAACACCAATCACACTGCATGCCTGCTACTAGTGCTCCCCCTTCCATAGTGCTGCTGAATTTTTGTTCATAGTGCACAAATTCCTGCAGTTTTCGTTGCAGTTCTGAAGCAGAGGTAGAGAGAACTGGGAAATAAGGTGATACCAGTCAGCACCTTTCCAGGCACACACGGGCACAGTGTGCACTCCAAAAACTTAGACCAACAAGCCAATATAATATTTTAAGACATAAAATCATGGAATAGATTCCCTCGACATTCAAGGTGTGGTTATGGCAGACACTTGCGTGGTGGTGAAATAACACAGATGTTATCAACAATTCTGCAGCATAGTTACAAGGAAAGTCTTTATATTGCTACACCAAAAGAGCAAAAAAAACCAGCTCTCTGATTCAGAAGACCCTGCTAGGAAGACACCAGGATAAGCTCCAAGGGGAGGAAGCAACATATAAGGTGAATTGTATCTTTTCCAGGAAAAAAAACAACCTAAAAAAACCAAGTGCTTGAGGCTGAGGACTTGTGAAGTGCTGGTAATACACTACATGCAGATACAAAAGTGCAAAATGCTACTAGATAGAAGATGATGACAGATCTTTGCTCTTGTCAGCAGAGAGACAGTGACTGTAGCAAGTCATTATCACCCAAGTTGTTACTGTGAAGTGTAAATAAAACAAAAATAGCAATGCAGAAGATTGTAAGATTGTTGATCCAGATTCTGGGTGTTTGGAAATCAGCAACAGAAGATTCAACCAAGAAGCACCTTCATCATAGACTGGAAGCAGAGTATAGAAGAATGCTGTGTTTTACCATGAAAAGAAAAATCATCCTGCATCCAGACAGCTTGTGATAAACCTGACACAGATAATCTAGCGCTAAAGACAGTCTAAAGCAGCCAATTCAAAAGAAAAATACCTTCAAGTGGTTCTGAGTAGAACAGCTTTACAGATGAGAGATGACATCAAAGAAGAAACTGTGAAAGAGTTGTTGTCTTCTTGATGCTGAGAATTCAATCACGGTTTACTAATTATACCTATTTCAGTCACAGTCTTTCCTGCACAGCATTAGCAGAAGAAAGGCTTAAGCCCATCAACCATAATACTTCATTCACTTGAAGTTCCACTGCCAAGATTTAGTTTATGCAGTTACCTGCTGAAAGGAATCCATCCAGCAGAGCACATTTCCCTGCTATTTATTTTTCAGTCTTTAAGAGGCAATGTGGAGCTTATTTGACTTGGAGATGGCAATTTTCAAACTAAAGGGGCTGATCCAATCCTTTTTATTCACAAGCCAGAATCAGCCTCAGAGAAGGAGCTGGTGCATTGTCTGCCATGTGTGTGGTGAGCTGCCTTGTAATGACACACTTGAGGAGACACATCACTGCTCCTCAGCTCCTCCTCACAAGGTAGCAGCAAGGAAAGCCTCTGGGGAGTGCTTTGAAGGGCAACAAGGAGCAACAAAAGAGTCAGCAGTGTCAGGTGAAGGACAAAGCATTGCAGTGCTTGGAGAGCCTGGTTTGGATGCTTCCTTGCTCACACACTAAAACAACCTTTGAATACTTTGACACTGCCTTGAAATGCTGGTTGTGCACATGGGGTTTTTCCTGTGCTTGCCAATCTGCTGTGTGCAAATGAATCTTCTGGGTGTTTGCTGTTTGTTTATCCATTTCTAACCTAAATGTGGAGAAGTCTTGGTGTAGACTAATTCTCTATAACAACCTGAGGGGAAAAAATCCCCACTATATCAAATCATTGAGGAGACAAAAAATAAAGATAGTCAGATTCAAAGGTGTGAAGGGATAGACTATCAAATCAGGGGCAGCCTGTAAGTATCACAGTGGAGAAACTTAATAAAACTTTCTATTTGCAATTAAACTCAAGCACACTTTTAGGCACCTGGTATTCACTGAGCCTGAGCAGATAGTGAATGGGTACTTGCTGTTCTTGAGGAGAGTTGGATATGCCCAGACAGTGCTAATTGGACAGGTTTGTCTGTTTGTCAGCTGTCTTGCAGAACATTGTAGCCTATTGATAGCTACTGATAGCACATATTGAAGCAAGCAAGCACTGATTTCCAGAAGATCTGCATTAATAGTGGCTTGTCTTCATAGAAATGTTATAACCACTTGTCCAAGCAGAAACTTGGACTATTTCAGGCATCAATGATCAGACAGGTGTTACTGAGATCTCAGGAGAGGCACAGATCCTCTGAGCAGACAGGAACTCACCTTGAAAGCTGACTGTTGCTCAAAGCAGAGACCTAGAGACCGTAGAAGCACGACTTGTCCATGTAGATCCTGATCCTGAGAGCTGGCAATATGAAAAAAAAACAATGAAAAAATAAGCATGGCAACTTTAGGTACAGAGAGAGAGAGAAAAAAATTCGGACGCTGCTGAAACAATTCTCAGGCCATCTGTCTGCATTTCTGTGAAATGAATGGTTAACAAGACATTTGCAGAGTGTGTCCTGTAATTAGCCTGCCCTGGCAGTGTGGAAAGCTGCAGAATGGATGCACTTTTCATTATGTCCTAGGAAATACCACAAAAGGTCTGAGAGAAACAGTAGAGAATCCAGAGCAAGAAATAATGTTAAGGATATGGAGCTGAGCACAGCATTCAACAGGAGGAAATATTTGGGTAGGGGGCATCAGTAGTGAAGCCCTATTGGATTCTTTGCTAAGAAACGTTGGAAAAAGGATAGCAGAAATAAGCTATGCAACAAATGTCCTCCATTTCCCATGAGATCTTTGCATGTTTCAGCTGGTGAGGACAAATAAGACATAATGAATTCCAAAGACAAATTTCTGCATGGTGTCACTTCCACAGACAGCTTCATCTTGTCCTTCGTGTGTGCAGATTGGACCATGGATGTAAACGAGTTCCACTGCAATTAGCAAAGCATGGTGCAACACTGAGACAAGTATGAAAAGCTGTGCACAAAGTCTGTGTGTCTTTTCCATGCTTTCAGTACTTTTAGAAGCAAGGAAGGAAAAGCTGAGAGCCTTGAACCAGACATGAGGAGAGTATAGTTGGTAACAAACCTTCTCTGAGCCTGGACAAACACAGGACAAACAGATTATACTGGAGGATATATTCCTCCAATAGCTAGCACAGCAACTGCTCTCAAGAAGGGCTTGGGGTTTTTTCCCTTCCCTTCCCTTCCCTTCCCTTCCCTTCCCTTCCCTTCCCTTCCCTTCCCTTCCCTTCCCTTCCCTTCCCTTCCCTTCCCTTCCCTTCCCTTTCCTTCCCTTCCCCTTCCCTTCCTTCCCTCTTCCTTCCCTTTCCCCCTTCCCTTCCCTTCCCTGCCCTTCCCTTCCTTCCCCCTTCCCTTCCCTTCCCTTCCGCTTCCCTCCCTTTCCTTCCTTCCCTTCCCTTCCCTTCCTTCCCTTCCCTTCCCTTCCCTTCCCTTCCCTTCCCCTCCCCCTGTCCTCTCCTTTTTTTCATATCTTGCACCAAGGAAAACATCTCCAGTTCATTGGCAGCACCACCAATTTCCGTGTTAAAAATGTCTGAGGAAGGAGTACAGGAGAAGGGACATTCTAAATTGATTTCTAACCTGCAGTAACACTGCTATGAATTAATTTTTGAACCTCTGGAAAGTTGTCTCACAAGTAATAATGGAAATGCTGTGAAAACCAATTTTGTCACCGAGGGTGGTCTACAGGCAAAATGATCCTAAAAGTAGGATAATACTAGTATAACCAGTCAAATATTGAAACCAAGATTTTAAAGTCATATTTAACCTATTTCAAGACTTCTTAAGGTACTGCCAGATAGTCCTTTGATAGAACTGCTGCAAAGTGTATCTAATTGGAATATCTTCAAATTTTGCTGTGTCTGAAACCAAAGAAATTTGAAATTTTGGATGTTTACTTTGTATTTCATTCAAAGTAAACTGTCTCACAGTCTAATGTATCATCAATGAAAATGATGTGGCTAAGAAAAACAACTATTGAGTACTACTCTCCTCTAATTACTTTCTCCAGCAGGTGGTGAGATTATTGTCTTCTGTAACATTATCTACTATAAACCACAAATAGCACAATTGTAACTTAATATGACATGAACATTTAATGCTCTCTCCTCATGTTTTGACTTCCTTCTCTTTTAATAATTGTGTGAGTAGGGGACAATAAATTTGGAAGAACAAAATTTAATTTAACAACTACATTACTGAGATATTTCACTTTATGCACCATGTGTATGCACCTTATTATCCTTATTACTGTCATTGTAGTAGAGTATTAACAGTGTATATTGTATTCTTTTACTAGAGGGTCAAGACGTGAATAGTAGTGCTATGATCTCAAATAAGGGTCCCTTGATGTGATTTCTAAATATTACATCTAGAGTGACTTCCTTTTAGAAACCTTGAGGTCAGTAAGATAACCTCTATGCTCACAGTTACATAAAGACCCAAACCCCAAGAACTTCTGAACATGCCTAAACTGAAATCCCTGCTCTTTTTTGTGCTTTGAAAATGGGACATGAGCTTTTTGTTAAAATGATAATTATTCATAAGAACAGAGCAGGTTTTAAACTGATTCGGAGCTCAGCATTTCAGCACTAGATATGGTGCAAGAAACTGTCAAATAGCAGTGACAATAAAAAGATAAAAGTGTGTGTAGGGAGATTAAGTATCTGAAAAAAAAAGTCAAGTTCATGAAGGGCTTATTCCAGCTTTGGTCCACCCAAATTAGTTACCCAGCTCTTATTTTGAATGGTGCAGTTTGTTACTGAATCACAGTGAAAGAATTGCAGTGACAGAGCTGTCCAAAGTAATCAGAAGTCTAAAAAATTTTGATGAAAACTCAGCAACTTAAACATGCAGACAGGCAAATTTCTATCCTCATTGTTTATGAAGGACACAGCTGTGAAATTCTCCATGAGATACCAATGAAAAGTTGTAATAATTGCATCAAAACTATTCATTAGTTACATCAGCTACCACTGCAAACTCCATTCAAAGGCCATCAGAAAGGATGTAAAGTCAAACATCAATAAGCTGGGAGATGTCAGAATTAAGGCTGCCGGTGTAACTTCAGTTTAGCCCTCATAATGAATATACCATACAATGCAACCTGCAATTATGTGATAATGCATTATTTTCTGTGGATTCATTGCCTTGTTCAGTTCACAGCAAGGATTAAGTACATGAGAAAATCAAAAGGAATAGGATTTGAGGGCTTTCAGAACTTGGACCTGCTGCAGTTCAACTCAGTGACAAAAGTTTTCTAAATTAACACCAAAACGTTCTTAAACAGGGCTGTTAATTTTGTTGTGCAAGCATGGCTGGCAATAACTTGCAAAAAAACCCAAAACACTGAAGGGGGAAACCACTTGTCCTTCTTGCTCTTGCTGCTTTCCTGCTCCTCTTCTGTGCCTCCTTAATTAAAACAGGCCACTGAGACAACTATTTTGAATGAAGTGGCATAAACTTTCTACTTTGTGAAAACAATAATCAGGACACTAATTACCATTTCCCCACTGATGCTTTCAGCTACCCAAGATTTCAGAAATGCAAGTTCAGAATGGCAAATGCCATTACCATGTTGCACTTTGAGAAGAGCACACAAGGAACGTGGAAATCCATACAGTGCACTGGTGGGATGAGAGATCTGGTCACTAAAAATAAGTCCTTGTTGTAAAGGGTAAATCTTGACTAAAAAAAGCTGTGTGGCATTTTTGAAAGGAGATAATGCTGTGATCAGATAGAGGTGAAGTTATGAGCATAATCTGCTTGGATTATGAAGATTAAATGGCATTTGACATACTTCTGCATATTACACTGGCACATAAGGTCAGGAAGTGCAGGGCAGAGAGCATCGTCCTTTTCTGCTTACAAAACTGTCCAGAGGCAGATTTTCCTGATTAGGAGTTATGAGTCAATAGCCTGGAGAGAGACAGGGAGTGGAATGGCACTCACACAGACAGATCCTGGCTGTTAAATCTGAAAAGTGCCTCTTTGCCAGGGTGGGTTGGAGACAGCTCTTTACCTCCCACCCTTTTGTTCCAACCACCCAAAGCCTTTTTGTTTCTCTTAAGACATAGGGAAAGCTGCAGTGCACATGGCTGAGGTTAGTGACTTTCTTAGCATTCATAGGAAGGGCAAATTATTCCAGAGAAAGGGATTAAATCTTGAAAGGCCCAAACAACAAAGTCATACCACTCATAGTTTTCATTGCCTCCATGCAAGTGGGATTCTATATGGTTGGGAAGAGGGTCTGAAAGGCAGGAGCTGTATCTGCTGTACACTTGCAAAGAGAATTCCAACTTGAGAGAAGAAAGCATCTTAGAAAGACAGGAAAAATAATGGCAAATCGAGGAAAATTGAGGGAAAACTTGAGGATATCAGACAACGTAACATTCCTAGGAAGCGTGTCCCTATTTCCTGATGGAAAGTATGTGCAGGTGCAGCCCGTGTTACAAAGCAGGATGGGACTCCTGTGGGCAGCTGGACCACGGGAAAAGCTGGGACAAAAATTTTCCAAGTGGAAGCTTTAACTTGGATTTCCCATTTATCCTCAGAGCAGCACACACAACAAGCAGCAGCAGGAATATGGGAATACAGCTGTTTGAGGAGCTCATAGGCACCTGGCAGGTTTTCAGAGGGTCCACAGCTCCCTGCTTCCCCCCAGAGCACACTGGAAAAATCAGGCTGCCTCTTACAAGTGTAACAAACTAATTTTAAGTGTCCATTTTTAGAAAATTGGCCTTTGTTTCTCCTCCAGTTTTTCATTTCCCTGTACATCTTTAACAGCAAGATATGTTTAGCAGCAAGGAAAAATAAATAATTCTTAGCACTAGATGGGGATTTTTCCAGGATCATTTCAGTGACAGCTGTGTATAGTCCTAAAGAGTATGAGGGCATGATTCAGTGATCCAAACAAACTTTTGGGTTGAGACCAGCTGTTCTGAATACTTTTTTGCTCTTTTTAGGAATAAAAAGAATCAATGTGTATTTTACACTCAGGCTGAGACTTGGGCTGCTTCTGTTTGCTTTTTATCATGTCCATGCTTATTCTCATTGTTATTGTATTGCTTTCATCTTCAATAAACAGAGCATTTTTTTTTAACAAAAAGCCCAATATCTCTTGTATCTGCAAGTCCAAATTCCTTGTGACTTGGCATAGCTCAAGGAACTGGAGTCTGCATTGCTGACTTAACTCAGATCTGCTGGTTTTTTGGTTGCTGCTTGCATTTTTCAGTGGTAGGGAACTGACAGTAATATATCTATAACTTGAGCTACCTGTAGCTTTTTCATTCTGTGCTGATAGCTGAGCTAAAAAACGGTGAGTGACAGAAACCAAACAAAGCTAACAAAGAAAAGGAAAAAAAAAAAAAGGAGGCATGGCATAAAGTAATAAGAAAAGAAAAAATATGAAATTCAGGAAAGAATAATAAAAGCAAATCCTAAAATAAATGGCAGGGTTTGATTTTGCAGTGCTGGCTTACAGCCAGCTAACTGTCTGAAAAGTAAAACAAGTGAAGCAGATACACCTAAGGTAAAAATAATGTGCATACTCTTTTGAGGAAAAGATGAACTAGAAGAAAATAAAAAGACCCATCAAGAATGATAGAATTGTGAGACTTTAACACCTTCAGAGCCACATTGTTTAGATTTTATTTCTCTGTGTTGCTTTTGAAAGAGAGAAATCAGTAATAGCATGAGAACAGTACTGAAGGGAAGAGCTGGAAACATTTGAAGACTCCCAGGTCTACTCCAGCTGTAGCTCCCTGTGTCCTCTCAATCTGGTCCACAGGCCTTGTGTAACCACTTCAGGAGGACTAAAAACATATCTGCTCTTCCACAATTCAAGTGCTTTCCTTCTTATTCCAGAAAACCCCATAAAACTGCTCTGAGTTACATGGGTAAAAACAGACTCTGGCCCATAGCAGGAAGAACCACTTCACAGGAAAATGTACTTTTTCACCCACCAACTTTTGGTAGGAGCTTGTTTGGCTTTTTCCACAAATGTTCCAAATCTTAATTCCTTCTATCCTACAGGGATTTTATATTTCCACCACTATTCTCCTTGAAATTTTTTTAAGTGTATTCAAAATTAAATGGTCCTCATGTTTGTTTTTTTAGCAAAAGTCAATCCCAACATGATAGCCACCTAAAGCAACTTTTCTAAGCCTGGAAGAATTCCTCTAATCCATGGAAGATGTAAATGTTACTGCTGTTACTGTCAGCTGTCAGCTGATAGGAGTGGACTGGCCAGGAAGAAGCAGGCAAAGAAGAATTAAGGTATTCTTCAGTCATAAACTTATCCTTTACACACAGGTCAGTGAAAATAGGAATCATTCTTCTCACACAGGATTTAGTTCCCATTTTCTGGTGCTGACTGGCCACAGTCTTGGTACAAAGGGACCAAACTCCAGATGAAGTCCTGCCCTGAAGGAGCCTATTCAAAGACTCTTCTGCAATGAACTCTGCCTGCTGTTATTCTTCACAGTGATAAAAGAGGCCAAAAGAACTCTAACAGTCCTGTTAAACTGATACAAAATAAAAGCTACTGATATGCCTCTGCAACCACTTTGTAGTGAAGATGGGTAAACTTTGGCCTTTTTATGTCTACTGCTGTATATATTTTTCCCCTTATCTTAATGCAGAGTCTGGCATATCCATGTATAAATAAAGGCAACCTATCCATTTCCCTTTCAGATTTCCAAGAAAAGTTACAAGGCAATTAGCTTTGTATCATAAGCTTTATTGGCAGCAGCAAGCCAGAATCACAGGAACATTTGGTTCCCAGGAATTTGGATCTCGTAAGTGAGGGCCAGTGCCAACACCAACCAGAGTGTCTGCCAGTTGTTGTTCTTCTTCACAGCTACAGCTGGCTGCCATTCCCAGCAATGCTGAAGATTAAAGATCAATACCTGATCAGATTGACTCGGGGAGAGGTCTGACATCAGTGGGACATCAGGCTGTTTGTTAGGAAAAGAGGTGACCCCTCACTCCACAGTCCTCCAAGGACACAAGTAAAAGAGAGGAGAGCAGAACTCCAAAAGCTGGAGGGAGTGCTGGATTTGAAGGCAGGCTTGCACTGTCCCCCGGCAGAGATACGATACCCATAATATACAGATCATGAAAGTGCATTAATCCTTGGGAAAATAGATCATGTGGCTCTCTGTAATGAATCCTGCATAATTTGCCATCTTCTATCTTGATCTCAGGATTCCCTCCCCGTGGTCTTATTTTCTCACCATGAGAGTGACATTTCTGAGACTGCCATAGCTCCTGAAATATGTCAGAACATTATTGTTGCAATAACCACATCTCAATATTCTTCCTGTGGGGTCTCCTGGGATATAGAAAATACTGCCTAGGAATCCTTATTTATGTCTCCAAAGCAGCAAGGCAAGGTTGCAGCGTAGATATGTGAAGGGCCCATCTCCTTTTGCCTTCAGTGTCCCCAGCAATTGCCTCAGCAGAGGAGCAGACAAAAACATTAAATAAATAAAAGTGGCCTTGGTCTTGTTTAACTTGTTTAACTATTTGGGTCACTCTTTGGAACATTTTTGTATTCAAGACACCACGATCCATCTTTGGTCCACGAGGACCACTCACTGGGATGTTGCAAGGGAGAATTAGCAGGTATGTGCAGCACACTCCAAACAACAATCCCTTTGCAAGCACAACATGCTATTAGTGAGTTGTTGCTCTTGTCCTTCCATGACAGCAACGATCCAAAAGGAAGCATTTTTGGGAAGACACAGCTAAGACAATTCGGCCAAATGGTGTTTGAGTTGTGCAGTTTAGTGCAGTTTTTAGGAGGTCTTGCTTATCAGTGTTTCAAGCTGGGATGGTTCAGTGATTTCCAGGGATCAAGTCTGCCTGTATAGCGTGGCTCCCTAAATCTCTCCTGGAGCAGCCTGGCCACGGTGCAGAGCAGGGAGCAGAAGGAGCATGCCGTTTCCCACACGGAGTAATTGATTTAGCAGCAGTTTAAAACAACGTTGAGCATTGTCAAAGATGCTCCTTTGTGGCATTAAATCAAGTTCCTCGAGATGAAATACATGCTAACCACACACTATCTCCAAATCCCAAGGGCTGTTTATTGTTCAACAATTTATGATGGCCTTGTTAGAGCCCAGCATATCAGGCATCTCTGGAGTATGAGAAGAAACAGAGACAAATAGCATACAAACTATATTGAACAATTCATTACATTATATTGTGGAAGCCTAAGCACAGCATGCAGATAACCCTTTTATGAATGCTGCCTTATTGAACAATAATCACTCTGTAATGTTTCAGATATTTAAATCATATTTATAATCACACATTTTAACGCAACATTCCTCATAAAGTTCTCAAGGCATTTTACAGGATGCATAAAGCATGGAAAAATACAAAATTTTAAAAATGCAGATGCACCTACCACAGGTGCTGGAGGTAGGCTAATGAGGTAGATATACAAAAGTCTAAGCTGACAGTTTAACAGTTTAAGTAGTGTATATAATAATTCAAACACATTTTAAGGTATCCTTAGTTATAAACCTGTTCTTTAACTAAATATTTGGGCTAGGTTGTATAAGTGCTTATTTTCAGTTTACAATTATGGTGAGAAACAGCAACATTTTTTGGTTCCTTATTTAGAATCTTGTGCTTAAAAGCTTTCATGGATCCCAAGCTGGAAGATAAATTACCAGGGCAGGTCTGCAGTGTGTTTGCTGAGCAGTGTTGTGTACAACTCCTCTCCAAAGAGGACTGAAACCTTTGCCTTGCTGCATGTGGCACAAGATCATGAACCACATCTTCTCTGTGTGCATATGTGCATGGAACATTCCATATCCATGGTCATTGCTGCTATCCAGCCAAGGCTCCCAGGCATTCCTGTCTAAAACAGCCTCTAAGGATGTTCCTGAGCTGGCGACCAGCACAGCTGTCACTGCACCAAACATGTGAAATGCGCAGTAAAATTCTGATCCTTCAGCACTCCACAGCATACAGGCACCTGATGTGGACTTGGTTCATCCAATGGTGTCTTAATTCTGATTATATACTTGCTGTTCTTCATGGTAGATCAGGTAGGAGCAAGCTAATTTCATCTCTTTGATTTGCATTCTTTTTGGTAGACCACAGCATCTGAAAATCAAGGTTAAGTTACTGAACTGTCATAGAAGTTTTCCTGAGAAAAAAAGCATGTTTAATTTTGTGCCTGTTACTGTAGAAAATTCTGGAGGTACTTCCAACTTTCTAGGGTTTTTTTTTTAATTTTAACATATTTCACTATGTCCAGAAATAATTTTTAATATGTTGTAATGTGTAAAAAGTGTGGGAGGGTTGGAATATTTTTCTTGATGGCACTATGTGCATGTGTCTATATTCTCATGGCATATTCGTGGCTTGGATTCAAACTATAGATCAATTCTCATTTCTCTGCTTCAAGACATTTCCCTCTTCTTTTAAGTTAGAACTTAAAAATTGGGACAAAGTGGCAGGGAACTTTAAATAAAAATACATGGTATTTTGATGTTTAAGGATCTCAAAAACAGTACTTCAGAGTTTGATGGGATATAATTAAGGAAACAAACAAAAAAACCCACACAGAAGCCAAAAACCTTATGGAAGAAATAGAACAGAGAGAGTCCCTGCGGTGGAAAAAGAACTGGCTAATCAACAACGTCTATGGATGGGAGCAAACTTGGAGGATTCGTGATTCTTCGTGATTTTTTTTTTTTTTTAAGATTAAAATTCTATTTTTGCAAACCACTTATGCCCTGGGAGATGACTAAGGAAACCCAGTGAGTTATAGGACATCTGCTTTTGGCTAATGCACCAAAGAACACCACATTTCTGTGGCTCTTTTTACATCTGGACAAGCTTCCTGGTGGAAAAGGCAGCAGGTGAGGAAACCTGGTCAGAGCTTTTTTTGATTTATTGTGTGCTCCTGAGTCAGTCACGAAGAGCACCATCTTGGCAGAACCTCTGGATTTATACAGGAGAGAGACTGGGCTCTACTGCCTGCATCCAAGAGAGGAAGCTCATGCCCACAGGTGGCTTTGGCCCAGCATTGCCTGGACTTGCCCATGCTTAAAAATCCCCTTATGAGAATCATCAGTGATGTTTTGTTACAGCCATCAAAAAGGGCTGGGAGGATTGTTCCAGTGTGGGCATGAGGGTGTGATGCCCTAAGTTTCAGCTTTTATATTTTCCAGATCAGCTCTGCTTTAGTGTATAACTAAAAAACTCCACAGCCTGTCGGCTGCTGTTCTACCGCTTTATTCAGACAAAACAATTTCTCTCTAGGCCCAAAATCCAAGGACACCTTGTTTTTCCAGACCCTTAAAAATATAAACAACTGTGAAAAAGAGTGAAGTAGAGGGAGGGCAAACTGGAGAATGGGGCTCCACTACCTGAAGCTGTAATTGGACCATGGGCTTCTGATATGGAAATGGACCAAACTCATATCTGCCCAAAAAACCCGTGTCGGTCGTTCATCTCGGATGGAGTCTCTGCAAGACTCTTACACTGCCCAAGGTGTACCCTGTGAAGGCCTTTCAATATGATGCCTGAAGGATTTTTCTGCTTTTTCTCTGAATACTTCTCACACTGTTCCCTATATTCACAAGTATCAGCATGCACACTTGTGATGCTTTAGGTGATAGCTCAGCCCGGTTTCATGGTGTTTATAGGGCCAGGAGACCAAACACCCCTGAAACCACGGAGAGTTAGAGACCAAACACTCTGTTTTCGTGGGCCCTCAAGGTCTCCTAGCAGGACAGATTTTGTAAACTAGAAGTGAGCCCACCCAGGCCCCTTCTTGGGCCCTCCTGGTAGATCTGCTGATGTGTAGAGTCTTTAATTGTACACTCGACTGGGGGGACGGGGCTTTGGCGCCGCGTTCTACCTGGACGGCAGAAGCCATGGAATGGGATCCTATTAAAATACCGAGGGAAACGACCCCAACCCTCTGACCCTGTCTGAGCCTTTATTTCCTGAGACCAGAAAAGGGCATCAATAAATACCTACTTTCTTCTTTTAACTCTGTCTAGCCTCTGTTCCAGGAAGCCTCTCCAGGCACCAGGTGTAGTTGGGACTAAAACACAGGGAATCAATCAGCAGCAGGGCAGTCTCTGACGACTTTGCGCATTGTTGTGCTGACATTTCCTCAGTTCTGTCTGAGTCAAAAAAATACTGCTGTTTTGGAGAGAAACCTATACTGAGCTTTCTCTCATAATTCTCTCCATGTTTTTGTTGTCTCTTTTTCGGTCTAGTCACAATTTTCACCAAAAACAACATGTGAGGGTGAGTTTTAGTGAGTGGCTTGAGCACACGATAGGTTAGAGAGCTGCAAGCAGTCAGAGGCTGTCAGCCTTACCTAATGGAATAACAGATAGAGGGCAAGAATAATAGCTCCCTTGTCTGCTAGTCTATTAATAGAGGAGGCATCAATATTGCAAAATGACTGGTAATAAGAATATTTTAAGGATGGGGATGAACCTTGGAAATAAATGAACTTTCATTGCTAGCAGGATTGCTACAGAATAAATTAAATGCTTTTAGAAATTGTTTGTTTCGTTACTGGGCAGAAATGTGGTATCAAATGTTAGTTATTGTTGTTATTTTTTTATTATTCTGCTTTTTAAAATGTTTAGTCATTCTTTTTCCCTTTAACATCCATGTCCAAAAAACACATAGAACTTCTGACCTAGGAATATATTTATACAACATCAGAAATCTTTTCCATGGCAACAGGCCTTGTCAAGCTGTCACAAGCACCATAATGACAGATTTCCAAGCAGTTCCCAAATAAATATGATCTTAGCATGTTACTGGAGAAAAATGTTTTCTGTAAGTGATGGGCAGCTCAAAGCACCTGGCCCAGAGGTGCAGTGCAACAGTTAGGAGCCAATACTCCACCATGAAAACCAGTAGGAGATTCAATATTCAGATAAGTCTGAAGTCTTTCTATTTGGAAAATAAAGGAGAATAAAGGCTAGTTCTTCAGACCTTTTGTCACAAAATTAAACATGACTGGCCTCAGCTGAAAGGACTTCTTGAATGAATAAAGACTACATCTCAAGAGCTGAAGGACTGGACCCTTAAAAGTCAAGAAATATTTAGAATGACAGCTGGCATGGACTCTGCAGTGCACAGATCTTCAAAAGGTCCCAAAGAAATGAAGGAATTCAGAATTGGGCACTGGGATCTCAAAAACAATCTGAAAGTCAGATTCTGCCTTTGAGATATTTTCTGCTTCTTGCTGGATTCCACTGGAGTCAGCAACTACTAGGTGTAAGAACCTTGAGAAAAATTTTATTTAGAAATGAGCAGCAGCAATGACTTAAGAGAGGTGGGCTCAGGCTGTCCCTCCCCTTGGTATTTACAAGCAGCTAGATTTAAATAGGATATCTCTTAAGGAGCCATAGTTTCATCCACCTACCTGTCAACAAAGGACCAGAGAATACCAAGTGGAGCCAGATGCTGTTCCATGTATTTTTTACTCAATGATCATAACAGTGGAACTCTGATACTATTTTTTGGTATTATTGTACATTTCATCTTCCATCTGCCTTCTCAGAAGACTCTCCAATAGACTTATCTTGCTCTTTTCCTCCCCTTACTCACTCTCAGCTTTATGCCTTCACTTATGGTGCCTCCTAACACATTAAACACTCTCCATGACCTCATCTGTCAAACATCCTTTTATTCACATCCAAAAATCTCTCAAAACCCACCTCTTCCAGTAAGCAAGCTTTCTCCTATTATAATTTATAATTTTGTCTGTCTTTTTTTCCCTTCTTGTCTCTCTTTATTTTTCACATTGTAATGGACAGAGCTGTTAGTACCATCAGTAGCTAAAATTGCCTGACATTTCCCATTACAAGACTTTGTTTTTAGTTGCTTATAATTTTGCAGCTTTAAATTACTTGGACTGAATTTTTCCATGCCAGGTGTCTCAAGCAAAATTTTTCTGGAAAGTTTCAGCTAGACTAGTTTAGACAGTTCAGAAAATGCAATTAAGGAAGAATGCCATGGTTCAGCCATTTGAAAGAATTCTTATAAGCGCTTTGTTCAATAGCACTTGGGTTTGGTGTGGATATTTCAAGGATCCAATAAATCCTTTGCTCTGCCTCTGTCTGTACCCCTAGAAAAATGTTAGTCTGGGCCCACACCTAAAATCTCATTTAAAACTAAAGCTTAATGGAGAATTGTGGGTCTTTGGCAGCCAAAGCTCTCATGTAGTAGGGGCTGGAGTGGAAAAAATGAGGAAATTCCAGAATTAAGGTGGCTTTGGTAGACCCTCACCTTGTTTGTAAGCTCTTGTCGCATTCTATATTTAATTATGAGATCACACAGAGATGTTTTTCCCCCCAGTTTTTCCCCTCGTGCAGGGCACAGGACAGGCAGACCTGTGCTGAAGAAGGGCTCGTTTGTTTGCTGAATCCAAAAAGCACCAGCTCAAGGGCAGTGGGCATGGGAATTAAGGAAGGAAAATTGTGCTTTGCGTGGTCAAACGCTTCCTGGAGATTTGGATGTTGCTTCTGCCCCTGCCAAAAGAGAGATTTTAAGAGGCACTGTGCTGGGCAGCTCCATGGAAAATATTCAGCATTTACAGTCGAGTGGAAGAACTATGGATTTTAGAAAAATAGGAGTCTGATTGTAAATATAAGGGCAATATGAATGTATACACTTGAAAGAGGTCTGAATGAAAACTTCAGAGACTTAATATTTAGGTTTTTGTGTTGTGCTCTATAGCTTTTAGCCTCTTTTCAACTGGGAAAATGGTGTAAATTAAACTGTTAAGCCTCCACAGCTTCTTAGATCTGGACCCCATCTCTCTAATCCCTGTCAAGGTAAATCAGGTTAAAACCTGCATTTCTGAATGGCAGCTCCCACATAAAATATATGCCCCAAAATAATTATTTTATTATATATGCCCAAAATAATTATTAATATATATATCTGGACCTTGTTTAAGACAAAGTGCCACAGCTGGTGTTCAGAAAGCAGATCCTCACAAACAGCTGATAACTTTAGCATTTTCACACAGAATTAAGCAGGTGTCAGGGGAAGGTATCAGGATATCACGAAGATTGAAAGGAAAGTCTCATTCTCATCTCTGCAAATCCAGCATTGGCAGTGGGAAGGGATGTCATGATGGGATGCACATGGTATTGCATGGACAGAGGGATGGGGCCTTTTTGTGTAAATGGGAAACTGCTCTGAGGACACATAAAATGTTCATTTGAACAGAACACTTGGAAAAAAAAGAAATATATACTTGGTACTCTGGCAGAATTTTATCAAACTGCAAAGTTTTCCAAAGTTTTCCATGAAGCCCTGGACATGCTGCATACAGAGAAAAGCAAAATAATAACTACTGGTGTTTGGTCAGAGCAAGAGCTATATCTCAGTAGCTACCAATTAGTTACCAAAAACTACTGTGTACACATGACAGAGGTTAAAATCGCTCAGAAGGTTTTATTTCTGAAGTTGTTATCTTTGTAACACAATTTATTAGTCATATCCAGTTAGCACTTCCCTAGAAGTGAAATCAACATCATCACATTAAGAGCTGAGAGCAAAAAGGATAATTAACCAAACAGCTAAACTGTTTCCTACAATTATTATTCAAATCTTTAAGAAAGCATTTATGTTTCTTAAAATGTAATCTGAGCATTTTATCTTGAAATAATTTTTTTGTAGAAAAGTAGCACAAAAATCTTCTAAATGGGTCAGACTCTCATTGCACTGAAGTCAGCTCCTCATTTTAGGAAGATGTGTGGATTGATATATCCCTCACAGTCACATTTCTGTACACAGGAAGGCAGAAGAGCTCACTTTGAATTAAGAAAAGGTAAGCCTCATTCAGGAGGGCAGGAGTTTTATGAACCTTTGGATTTATTTCGTATTTGCTTTCTTTTCAAGGTTTAATTACAAAAACAGCCTATAAGAATCCCCTGAAACTCCACCATCAAATCAACTCAGGGCTGCACGTCTCTGCTGCAGAACAAATATCCCTTGTAAGTGTTAGACATTTTGAGGGGGGTGGATCTTTTTAAAGAAATTATTCTTGCTGTGCTTAATATGACCTTTTCCTGACCGGCAATTTTTCTTGTCTCTCAGGCTTGTTTTGCTGAATCTCTCCTGAGCAGCCTGAGAGCTCCGTGCAGGCTGAGCAATGCCTCAGACTCTGCAGTCTTCCACGGAGTTTCTAACTAGGTTAAACATGTTCACCCACCCTTGTTCTGAATTGCCATATGCCTGCAACTTCACTGAGCTTTGATGGATGGAGCTGCGAGGAGGCACTTCAGAAAGACTCCTGGCTCTTCTGTTCAGCTTGTTCCCCCACCAACGACTGAATTGTTTACCCACACAGCACTGCTGCAGTTATTGGGAATTTTTCATCGGCTCTGCTTAATTTTTGCAGTTATTGAGAAGTTTTGATTGGCTGTGCTGAAATTCCTGGAATTTTTTGCTCACTATCCCCAGAAACAGGAGATGAAAAGTAAAGAATTTATTAACTGTGTTTTACAGGCGACAAGACCGAGGAACAAGCAAATCAAAAGGCTTGTGCAGAATCATTCAGTGAAGTATTTTCACCATCATCTCCAAGACTCCTGACTTTAGGACTAGCATGACAGCTACATGATTACATACCACAACTTGGAGCTGCTCTTTGATCAAGGTAAACTGGCACATTTGGCAAGCACAGATTTTGCTCCTGCGCTCTTTCCCCCCAAAGATGGCACAGAAACTCCAGATGTGACAAATGTTTTTCTGTGCAGTAGAACCCAAGGTCACAGTGATTAATCCAAAAGACCATTTCCCAGTGGATTATCTCTGATGATGTTTTCTGAAAAAAAAACCACTCCATAGTTCACACCACTCTTCCTCTGGACCCTTCTCTCTGTCACACCGTGTTTGTTGACACCAGAAGTTGTGTCTAGGGGAGAGCAGTGAAAGCTACAGGATTTCATGGAGCATATCAGGGAGGAGAAGAGAATGTGACACAGCTCGTGTCTCTTCATCTGAGGTGCCTTATGCACTGCCATCTCTTCACCTAAGGGGTGGAATATTTTTTCTGCCTGACACAGTCTTCATTTCAACAGATTTCCAGACAGGAGAAGCCACATTTGTGCTATGAGATAGAAGTGCCAGGCTTTTGCCTGGGTAGACATTCTCTGGGAGATTTTTGTGATCCAGACATAATTTCTGTCTTCTTATCTGGAACACGAAGAGTCTGGAGATGCCACAATGCCATGAAGCAGAACAAATAGGTTATTAAGGCCTTGCCTCACATAAGCCATGCAGAAAAGATTTTGACTTTAATGAATCAAGGCAAAGGATGAATAACTGAAGGTCTAAGTCTCTGGATGACCTACCCTCTAATATTTTTGCTTCATCTTCCAGGAGCCTAAGTTCTGAACCAGCACACTATGGAGAAGGGTATGGAGTGCAGGTCTTGTGAGGAGCAGCTGAGGGAGCTGGGGGTGTTTAGCCTGGAGAAAAGGAGGCTCAGGTGGGACCTTCCCACTCTCTCCAAGTGCCCGAAAGAAGAGTGTAGCCAGGTGAGGGCTGGGTTCTGCCCCCTGGTAACAAGTGACAAGATGAGAGTAAATGGCCTCAAGCTGCACCAGGTCAGGTTTAGGTTGGACATCAGGAGGAATTTCTTCACAGAAGGAGTGGTCAGACTTTGGGATGGGTTGCCCAGGGAGGTGGTGGATTCACCATCCCTGGAGGTGTTTAAGGAAAGATGGGATGGGGCACTCAGTGCCATGGTCTGCTTGACAAGATGGTGTTGGGTCATAGGCTGGACTTGACAATCTGAGGCCTTTTACAATCTGATCCTCTGTGATTCTGTGCACTTCTATGATTTCCATGCTAGCATGCTGTTACAAAGATGATTTCTGTGGGGCTTTTGACTGAATTTTTTAATATTTATTTTAAGAGGACCTTTCTCTACGCCTCTGCAGCCTCCAAAGGCCAGGCTGGTCCTGTACGTGGTAAATGCCTCTTTCCCTCAATGCTGCACCTGAGCAGACACAATCCTCTTGCTGCCTAATCCAAGATGCTCTGTGGTCTGTTTCCCAAACAATTTTAGTGTGAAAAAACCCCACATTTTCTCATATTTCCAAGACATTCACCAGGAGAGGAAATTCCATGCTAAATTTAAGCAGGAGATACAAGTGGCCACTGGCAGAAGATGTTCATACCCCAAATGGAGCTCTCAAACTGCCAAAATGACATCCACTCCTTATTTCCTGCAAGACTGGCAAGCACACCACATATGGACCACACTTACCTTACAAACACACACGTGCATGAGATATTTTAAACCAAATCAGCTTTCCCTGCCAAGCCAGCTCAGAAAAGACTCCTTCTTACCTCCCAAAATGGATGGAGCTTCTTGATTTCTGGATATTCCTGGAGCATCATTGCAGATGGGCACTACATTAGTAAATAGCCAAGCTGGAGGCTCCATGCAGAAGAATCACATATTAAATGTATATATGATTTACTGTAGAATTTTTCCTATTAATGCACATTATATTGACATTTACTGTGAGAATTCATGCTTCATAAACATGGAATTGTTCTGTTTTCTCAATTTGTGCCAGTTTCCTATAAATACAGAAATTAGGTAGCTATCACGAAAGCTATCTGATAGAATTCTAAAATAGATAAACAAAGAATAGCAATGCAATTTGGTCATTAAAATTCTAAAAAAAACAAACAAAAAATATATCTGCCCATTATCCTTTTGATGAATCTGGCCTTTTGCCTCAAAACCACTACTAATTTCAGCTGGCATGAGAGGAGCATTTTATGAATCCTACCCAATGTTCACAGCATTGAACTAGAAATGCCAGTCAATAACAGCTCATTATCATTATCCAGATGAGAGGCAAATTAAGCATGGGAACACCATGGTAATGCAATGTAAAGGTTGAAATTCAAAAGAGCAAAAACAAGGAAAATTGGGACTAAGATTGTCTACACAAAAACTTAAGGATTATCATGGCTGGACCTGAATTTGTATTTTTTCTCAACACTCTGGAGCATCCTTGCAAAGATACAGGTGGAGCACTGCATACAGTCCCACAGAATTTATCTTTTCCAAACAATTCTGCCAACCAAAATAAAAACTTTTTGTAGGAAAGATAGAATACAGCCAAGGCTCTGTCTAAAATTGGCCTTCTTCCTTGATAATTTACTTGTCTTCCCACCACTTAAGCAATCCACTTGGCCAAGTTCCCAAGATGGTTTTAACCCCTCCTGGCAGTTTTTCCTGGGATGTTGTCAGTTTTGCACCTGAATGACCCCATAGAAGCCAACTCCCCCACCAGCCAAGATTTTAAAACTCTATTTCTTCTTTCAAAACTCGAATTCTTCAGCATTTTGGGTGGGAGGAGAAGGACCAGTTTGAAGCTCCCCAGAACTTTGTTCTCCTGCTGCTTTGGAGAGTTTGTGCTCTTGCAGTGCCTCCAAGAAAATGTTCCCAAATATCAGTGTCCAGGCATCCAACCTAAGCACACCAGGTGAGTCTGAACTTTGAGACTGTTTTTTCTCCACAATTTCTAAACCTTTCTTTGGAGTCAGAATGAACCTGGCTGCTTAGAAAATCTTTGAAATGGAGGTTGCACCTCCATTGTGAAGAGGGCAGGCTGGGCCCAAAATACACAGGAAATGTTTCATTTCCCCTGGCAGCTGAAGCATCACTGCCCTGACAGAAATTACCTGACAATTTAGGACATGAAGGTTTGACTGACATTATAAGCACCGTAGAGAAAACAAGAAATTACTGGGAGCCAGAGTTTAATAATCTTATACTTAAGAAAATAATGAAATTTATACCAATTAAATTAATTTGGATATGAGGCCACATTTTACAGAAGTGTGAATCATGCAAGGTTCTGACCAGAGCTTTTTAGGCAGAAATACTATACATTTATTAAAAAAATATTAATTGTTTTCGCCTCAATAACTTTACTTCCCCTGACTGGAGGTGGTTAGAATTCTTTCTAGGTACACGTGTGGGTGTAAGGAGCCATGTATTTTCTAGGCAAGTTTGTTTAATTTCTTTAATCCAGTTCTTGGACCTTCTAATTCTAGTGTAGATATGACTGATGGTTTTTTTAGTTGAGATTTTGGATAAAATCCATTTTTCTTTTGAATAAAATAATCCAGAGGTTAAAAAGTCAGTGGTAGTGGGCTTGCTTATGGCAAGTAAGGGATGTGTTAATGTGAAAAACCCCTCAGATTAGACTATAGGGTAAATCTAAATAAAAAAGACAGTCAGTGTAAAAAATGACAACACATCACTGTGGAAGATGAGAATCAATGCAGCTCTTTTACATGACAGATTTTCTATTCAGACTAAATATATTCTGTCTTGAGCATATTGTGTATTGCCCTGACATCATTTTGCCTTTATTCACATACTGTGGTAATGCTATCTACAGCATATAGACTCCCATTGACAGCATTTTGCCTTTCCTCAAATCATAACATTGTCTATGCAGACATCCACTGACATTGTTTTGCCTGGATTCTCCACTATAGACTCACAGTGACATTGTCTGGCATTTCATTATGTTCCATCTCAGCAGGGCTCACCAGGGTTTTGCACCAATTATTGGAAGTTGTAGCCAGGCTTCAGGGTGCTCCAACAACACAAGTTGGCTTCCATGTCTCACTGAAGGATCACAAAGTGGTGCTCTCTTAGGCATTTATGGGTTTCTTAATTTGGGAATGCTTTAACAGTATAACTAGTGGGATGATCAAAATGTCACTAGTTTAGATGGAGTTAATGCATGTATAACTGTGCTTTCTCTTATTTAACGAATTTCAAGCCTTGCTGGCGTGCCTAACCAAAAAGAAAAAGTTGTCAGCATGAAGTCACACCACTGAATCTGGTGAATATAAGTGCTACCAATTACACCAGTGAATCTGGTGAATATAAGTGTTATCAATTACACCAGTGAATCTGGTGAATGTAAGTGCTATCAATTACACCCGTGAATCTGGTGAATAGCAGTGTTATCAATCAGTCACACTAGTGAATCTGGTGAATGTGTTATCAATTACACCCGTGAATATGGTGAATATCAGTGTTATCAGTCACACCAGGGAATCTGGTGAATGTAAGTGTTATCAATTACACCCGTGAATATGGTGAATATCAGTGCTATCAGACACACCAGTGAATCTGGTGAATATCAGTGCTATCAGACACACCAGTGAATCTGTGGTCTGTGCTGGCATGGGCACTGTGGCATGGAATCTCTTCTCCCAGCTGTCCTGGCACATCTGTCCATGCAAATGTATGGAACCCAAGCCTGGCTTCACTCTGCAACAGGTGTGCAAAAACACTTGGTTTAAAACAGGGTTTAAGATTGATTTTGTAGCATCTCACTGGGCCCAGATATTTCTCACAGCACTGGAATCTCTTGTGATATACTGAGTGCAAATGCAGATGTGGAAAACGTGAATTTAGTGGATGCAATGCTATATTGTTATTTTCTAGCACACGTGAAGTACTATCACAGAACAGGGATGTGTGCATCCATGGGTTAAAGAAAAACTCACATAATTTTATTTTGAAAAAGCTTCTAAGTTTTTATAATGCATTGCCTCTATCTGGTAAACAGAAAGCTGGTGTTACTTTTATTTTCTCTAAGCAAGGAAGCCTTTTCAAGGCATAGAAACCATTTATCTGTCTTAGTCAAGGTGATTTCCATACCAAGGCCATTGTCCCTGCAGTGAAACTGTGATTATGTGAAGAGTAATCGTGTGTGTGCATATCTGTATACCTTTACATTGTTTCCAGATAAAATTAATGAAAAAGCCCACGGTGAATACAAGGGAATGTACTTTGCCTGCCTTTCAGAGCAGTATTAGTATCTACTTCATATTTTAATGAATTACTGTGCTGGTAAAAGCTGTCTCTGTCCATCCTCTGCTGAGCCAGAGAGGTTTTCATTCTGCTGCACTTTGCTCCCATGAAATGCAACACAGACTGAGGCACTCCCATCATCAGGAGCAAAATAAAAACTTGTCACATGCAATACTGACAGCAAAATGGAAATGCTCGGAAAAGATGATTATCTATTGAAATATATATAGTCCAGAGGGCAAATGTTCATTCAACATATTGACAACAAACATGTAGCATCTTTTATGAATGCTGTCTTTCCAGTTCCCTCTGTGGCTCTGGATATCTCAGCATATGTACAGGGCATTATTTCTCCTATCAGCCCCAATCCTGAGACAGTGTCAAGTGCCATTGCTCTGCAGAGTGTGCAGATGTAGACATCTCACAGTGGGTGACAACAGTGTCTGGAATTTGTGTTGTACACGGCACTTTGTTAGGCTAAACTTAAAGTTCAAATTAAATTTGTCTTGTTATTGGGTTTTGTTTGATTTGGGGTTTTTGGAGTTTTTTTGGGGGGTGTTTGTTTTTTATTTTGTTTTGGTCTTGGTTTTGTTTTCCCCTAAAACATTTCCATTAGCAAGATGGCCCTCTTGTAATTCTTTTTCTAAGGAAACCTGGAAAGTTTTTAAATTAACTGTTCCATACAGAACCCTGAAGCCCAGATGAAACAACATTGCACAGTAGTCACTTTTTTTCTCTTTTTTTACTGCAGCCACATGTAACTGTGGCAGAAAATGATTAAAACAAAGTGAGACTGCCAGACTTTAAAGTGGGTTTAATTTCTTTATGAGCTTTGTCTGTCATTTGATTCGTAATTATTTTATTTTGTGCTCTCATCTTATGGGAACTTGTCAAAAAGCTTTTGAAATCTTAATAAGTAGGTTCACAGGGTCTTCTTTGGCCACAGTTTTCCTAACCTTTTCAAAGAAGACAGAAAGCCTTTAAATTAAGCTGATCTGCAGGCAGCTAATTTTTGTAGTGTCAGAAAATAACTGACTTCTGTAGTTTGGGCTATTCTTTCAAATATAAACATTTAAAAAATAAAACTGAAACAGCTTTTAATGCAATCTGTGTTTACTTATACAAGTTAATAAAATCACATAATATTACTTAGTATTGTGCTAATGGCTATTGCTTTATGCTATATGAAAACTGGATTAATTGATGTTTTACATCCCTATAGCACTTGCTGAGCAGCCCAGAGGAAGAACAATTCTTGACTTTGCTAACACAGTATTTACCAAAGCTGTAAAAAACCCAAACCTTTGGAGACATAAAAATATGAAAAGCGTGTGGAAGAGGTTTATTTGCTTTGCTTGTTCTTGCACTGTATGAATTTGGGCTCAGGATGCCATGTGAGAGAGGTGTTTGCTGCCTGTTTGGGAGATCCCAGATTTGTTTTCTTGTAGCTCCTGGGAGCGACACCTGCCCCTCAATGGAGCTGTACCTTACAGCACAGTAAAAAAATGGGAACAAAGGGGATGTTTGTCCTTTTCAGATACCATAGAATGGCCTTGGTTGGAAGGGACCTTAAAGATCATCTTGGTCCAGCCTCACTGCCACGGACTGGGACACTTTCCACTAGACCAGGTTCCTCAAAGTCCCTTCTGACCTGGCCTTGAATGGGGCAGCCACAGCTCCTCTGGGCATCCTGTGCCAGGGTCTCACACCCTCACAGGGAAGAATTTCTTCCTCATATCCAATCTAAACCTACTCTCTGTCAGTGTGAAGCCATTTCCCCTTGTTCTGTCACTCCAGGCCCTTGCAAATAGCCAGGTGTTGCAGTCAGAAAGAAGCAAACTGAAGGAATAAAGAGTGGAGAATTACCTCAGTTGTGGAGTTATCCCATTTATTCACAGTCTTCAACACATCAGGTAAAACTGTAGCACTACAAGAATTGTCTTTGCATTGAAGCTCAGAGTAGAGGTTGAACCCAGGGCAAGAAACGAGTTCAGGCTAAGCTGAAAAGGAAAGTAACATCATCCCATTAAAGCCAAGTGCTGACGAGGCAGCCATGGGCCAGCAGGAAAAGGTGTAAGCTGGGTGTCACTGCACACTTCTGTGCAAAGCAAAGAAGCTGGGGAAGGCCAGAGGTCAACTTCAAAATGTCAGGTGTATGGGGAATCTCGATTTATCATTGCAAGGATAATTCAAAAAGAAAGAAGGAGCAAATCTCTTGTGTTTTCTCATCTTTCTGAAGTAAAAATGAAAAAAAATCCTAAACCCAGATGCAGCAAAACAACAACAGTTATTTCAGAACAGACCAATATCCAACTCACAGGAGCAAAGGGGCAGGGAAACTTTGCATACCAAACCCCTGAAGAGTATGGAGGTCACCTAAACCAGCTTTAAAATGCCTGTTGATTTTTGATGCTGTTTCCTGTGCTGTGGATTTTGAACCAGCAAGAGTTAAGTAGGCTGTTCTGAAACTCAGTGTGAGCCTCATTTAAATGCACGCTTCTGCTGAACAGGGTTTGAGAGCTCCTGCAAACCTATGGTGGCAATGATGTAACCTGACCTATTACCTCAACAATTTGATGTGCCCCACCATGCAACTCATGCGTGGAATCACTGGCAACAATTACAGGAGCACCGGGTGAGACATAAAGTGATGCAATGTGACAGCTAAATGGTAGTTTTATTTGTTTATTATCTTGAAGAGTCCTTATTTAAAAACCAGACTTTCCACTCTCTGTCTGCATAGAGCAGTTGTCACACTCAGCATTCACTTGGGTCTGTGCTTTGACCTGGATCTTTAGCTGTGTAGTGGCTGCCTGACATGTTTGACTTATTTCAGTACTTAGAACAAAAGGATAAAGCCAATGCCCATTTTAAGTGTAATGCTTCCCTGTAAAGACACCAGTGCATCTCATGAATAGTTCTGGTGGGCAGCTTCCCACCAAATGTTTAGTGTTGCATCTGGAACACAAAATTGCAAACATATGGGTGCACAGTTCATTGAGTAACTCATCAGCTGCTTAGTGTTCTCCTGTTATTCCATCTCAATATTTTAAGAAAAGGAATAGCCCAAAACCATGCTACCTTACACACTTTTTATTTATTGCCTTCAAGAGTATTTAAGCAAGATCTATATTTTATCACCCAGACCTCAGAATAGCCAGCAGTGTGGTGGGAGCAGTGGTTGTGGACAAGGTGAGGGACAGCCACATGAAACCCTCCAATTTTAACACCACAAATAGCCCAAGTGTGACTGGGAAACTCTTCTGTGTGATAGCTCTGAACTGTATGGCACAGTCCTTTCACAGAGTAAAAATCACCAGTCCATATTTGGGTTATCAAAATATTCCGGGTACCTTGAATAAGCACAAAATCTTATGCCACAGAATGTCATTATTGGAGAGAAAAGTATACCCAGATAACTCCAGCTATACACTGTTATGTTTAAAGTACTTGTGTTTCTCCTCCCCTTTTGTCAAGAACTCTGTAGTGCAGTGTTAGCAGATAAGGATTTGGCATCTCCAGAGATAAGACACAGACCTTTTCTAATTCTGTTCAGCTCTATGTTATATGGTGAAGAGTAAATTAATTTTGCAGCTCCAGATCAGAGATCAGGTGAGTGGCAGCAAGACAACCACAGAATTTTTAGATCAAGGGATTACTTTCCTTTAAATATGCACTCCGTGAAAAATACAAATGCTGCCTTCAGAACAGTGATTCATACTGACCCAGATGTCCTTATCTGCATCAGAAAATATGACTGTCCTCCAAATATTCATGTCAGATAGTTACTGTGTGTATCATGGTCCTGGGACTGGAGCAGTTGTGCAGGGAAGGGATGAGGTAGGCCATGGACAAGCACTCTTATTAATTTGCATTAAACCACAGGATGGAGCTTGAACTTCTCACATGAGTGTGCATCAATCAACTTTGTTTGTCTAGTGTGGATGTGTGTGTGTGTATGTTCAAGCTGAAACCCTTAAATATCCTCAGCATTGCTAATATTCCTTCCATAGGAAAAAAAAGCTTTTTGGTGTTGTAGATCTCATGTTTGCCTTCTTGGATCATAACAGAAAGTAAGGAAAAGTAATGCAGCCAGTACAGGAATAAATAATAATGAGAAAAATCACCAAATGATAGCTGATGGATAGACAGAGGGATTTACAGTGCAGCTGCTGGGCACATGCAGCTTCCAGAAGCATTGGTGGAGCTGCCACTCCCCAGCCCTGGTAGCCCTTCCAGACTGCTAACACAAATGTTTATCTCTCCAAAAGACACGTTTTCTTTAGCTCTCTCAATCATAAGTTCAAGACACACATTGCTCAATCTCCCTTCCAGAAAACATTGGTTCCAAAGTGGTTTGTTTTGCTTCTATTTTTTTTTTTTTTTAAGGAAAAAGGAGACCATTATTTTGGCTGTAGAGCAATGAGAGTGAATGAGCTAAATTAATTTGAGAAACAAATTGTGTTAAGGGCGGGGGGGAGCTGATAGATAAGCAGCCATGAGAAATCTATCTAGAGGGAGGACAAACGAGCACAACTTGACTTTCATGTAACCCTTAATCTATTTATAGGAGGAAGAGTCAGGAAATGAAGTACCTTTCAACAGCAGTTTAAGTCAACAACTAAAATTAATTGCCTTCACTTTAAAACTACAGTACTTGTGCAGGCAGCACATGAACAGCCAATTTCACACTCCCAGACTCTGGCAAAACGTTGGCAAAACAACCTCCTCTTGGAAATGGAGAAAAAGTCAGCCCTGCCTTTCCTAGCTTTAATAAGCCTCCTGTTTGTCAAAGTGTGCAGAGAGGGATCTTGTGCTGCAGAGGCAGGAGAACACCTCGAAGAACTATCCAGTGTTGCCTCTGCAGCCTGGGGATGTGAAGTGCCAATATTTGCTTGTGTCAATCCCACAGGCAGGTTGTGCTGCCTTTTATGCCAGTATTGCACTACTCACCTCACACCTGAGGAGCCCAGCAACGCTGGCAGAGTGGCTGAGCATGGAACTTGGTGAAAACACAAGATTGAGTCTCAGCCACGAGATGTCACAGTCCCTGGCCACCTGCCAGCCCTCAGCACCACCAAGGCACTTCAGCACCAGGCTGTGGGGCAAACCAGGGGCTCACATGAATAGTCTGGGAATTGAGTAAGTCAGTAGGTTCCACTGCCTTTGGTGATCTGATTTAATAAAGGCAGAATTGCATTTCAAACCCCTTCTTATTATTATTTTGTTTAACTTTTATTTTGTACTGAAGGTTGGGAAGGTCATTAACTTTTTGGGTTTTTCTCCTTTTGCAGAGCTTGGTGGCATAGCTGCTCCCTGAATGCTGCCCTGTGTGTATTCCTTATTCACCAAGATATTTATCTCTTTCCAAAGTTTTAGATAACAAACAGATGGGCTGCAAGCCCAGCAGCCAGGACCCAGGGACCTCCCAATTACCTGCAGCCAAACTCTGGCCAGAGCACTCAAAGCTCTGAGCTTCATTTACCACACACAAGGACTGAGTCTTGGTCATGTCAGCACTGCTCTCCAGCCCAATTTTTACACTGTCTCTGCAGGCTAAGGAAACACAAGCTAGGCACAAAATAAGATCTTTTTCATTTGGCTGTGAACTGAGATCTTTTTCGATTTCCCCTCAATCTGCAACGGGAAGGAAAAGCTTCTCTGTCAGCCTAAGTCTACCTCAGAACTACTAAGGAACTCTTAAAATAAATGCTGGTAAACATGGGGTATGTATATGCTTGTTTGTATGCTGTGTTTATGAGAAGTTTTGAATTCTATCCCATTGTTTGTAAATATTCTATATAACTCATCTGTTTTTATGTATTAATTTGTATGTGTTCATTTATTTTTGGTAACAACCTGTTTTATGGAAATATTTTAATAAAAATCTGTGAACATGAGGAAAAGTAGAGCACAATACAGATGCACAAACACTCACTGCATGACTCTGAGGAAAAAAAAATGTGTACAAGGAATTCACACATCATCTAAATAGAGAAACGTATAAAACAGAAATGCTGAATGATTTGGGTGTGTAAATACAGGCTGAACAGGACCATTGTCAGCCCTGCTTTCCCTGTGACCCAATCTATCCATCATGCCACAGGAAAAGGGTGGTGAGCCAGCAGGAGAGGTGTGGGGTGTACCTGATGCTCCCAGGTAAATGCCAGTGGGATGTAGGGAGGACCAAAAGCAGCCAAATCTGGTCCAGCAACCGGGGGTTTTGGAGGGCAGTGCCGGGCAGAGGGAGATCCCAGGATCCATGGCAGGGGGAGTGGAGGTGACACAGCAGCAGTGCCCTCCCCAGGGTGCCAGCCCTGCTGCTGCACTGGTGCTGCTCCAGCGTGCCTTGATTTATCCCTTTGGCTGGGTTTAACCTGCCTGCCACAATATTTCCAGACTCACTGGGCATCGTGTGTCTTTCTTAAAGTTTGCTGAGCATTTTGAGATCCTTTGATGAACTGTGTTAAATGCCAGGTGTTATTTTCATTTTTCTCCAGATGTACTTGGTACAGTTGTCTGCTGCTTTGCTGGTTGCCACACTTACTGCAGATACAGAGATGTGCAAAGCAACAAGGCTATCAATCAACCCATGTGTGAAAAAACCCATGGGGTGCACCAAAAGCACCACAGACTGCTTTGCTGTTGCTGTGGTTCCACCTGTGGGGACAGAGAGCAGGTAGGGGCTGGCAAATAAGCAGCATGTCATGGCTGGCCATGGAAGAGCTTTTCCCCTCCATGCCACATCCTACCCTCAGCCTCACACCCTGGCTCTGCATCAAGTTGGCTCCAGCCCAGGCATTCAGCAGGACTTGTGCCTCCTCTCTGTCTCTGCCCATCCCTCACACTCGTGTGGGAACCCTGAGCAGCTCTTGGAAAGCCTGGAAGGACAAGCCAGGGCCCTCTGACCCACAGGAGGCATTTGCCCTTTTTTTTTTGGTTCCTATTCAGCAGCATGATGTGGAAATCCCACATTTCCTCAAGCAAAGCCCCTGTGCCAAACTGGAAAGCTGGGTGCGATTCCTGACTCCTGTGGTTTCGACATCTCCCTCTCCCAGCTCCACCTGGAGCTGAAACACTCACAGGGGAAGATGGGAGTGACCTTGAAGTTTATAGTAAGGAGTGTTTTGGAACACAATGGCAAATTTTGTAACGAAATGCCAGAGCTGTTTACACTTCAGAGAAAGTTTTGGACACAGTTCCACATCCAAGGTTAATAATAGTGTTTCGGGTGCAGGAGTCATGGAATAAGTAAAAAGTTGGCTCAGAAATTAATGATGAAGAATGGGGAAACAAAGAAAATAAGTGATATGAGATGAATTATCACAGGAGGGACTGTAAACTAGACCAGAAACTATTGCATGAAGATACAGAAGATTGCAATCACATCAAGGCTAAGAGATAAATACAAGTCCCTCAGCACGGTTGTTATACATTAATCTGTGTCTGCCATGAAACACTGAAGTGAAAAAAACAAAAAAGGGGAAGGCTAAGGCTTCGGTCAGTATAAGTATGTGTCTGTTTGAAAAAAAAATCTATTTGAACCTTTGCCAAGAACTTAGAATGAAACCATCTGCACCATTTATGAGCTTCATGCAGTTAGGTAATATTTTGGTTTTTTTTCAGTTCCTGGGTGATAACAGAGGTGATACATGAAGTGGTCTACATCCCCTTGCTCTCACTGCTGGCACTAAAGGGAGCAGGGCTGGAAGAGAAGAGGGATTGCCCAGTTGCTGCATCAGGATTTGAGTGATGCCCACACATCCTTTTTTTTTCCAGATGCTACATGATACCAGGTGAGCTGAGTGGTTTTGCCTCCACTGAAGCCCCCAGCTATGGATATTTACACACCTTTCCACATCTGGTCATTTGTGGCCCTCTCACTGTATTTCAGGTCCCATCATCAAAATAACCTGGGGTTCATAAAAATCTATTTTAGAAAATGTTAGCTGTAAAAGGTAGAATAAGTGGATGATTGAAAACCACCCCAATCCCCTTTAAACATTAACTAAAATGTTTTTGGGGGAAAAAGGTAACTGAGAATGTAAAAGCCATTGCTTGCCATCACACAGTATGTCATTTTCTTAAAGGAGCTTCAATCTGCAGGCCAAGGCACATGCTCTATGGTGGATCTCTCTGTAAGTGCATTGGTGCATTCCATGGGGTGTTGGAGACTCAAACATCAACCATGAAGGCATGAAATGGTTAAAAGAAGAAAAGCCAGCAATGCTTTCCTGCACGGTGCTCAGAACAGATCAATGGAGCCACTCCTGCATGTTGCTGAGTCATGGTAACTTCTGGAAAAACATGAATTTTTTGTGCAGCAAAAAGCCCTGCAAAGGTGCTTCTTTTCCATTCAGAAATAACCTTTTGGAAGATATCTGCTGGAAGGGCAGAGTCTGAGATGCAGGGAATTGTACCTTTTCAAATATACATGCTGTTTTTCTTATTTTTTGTCTTTTTTTCCCCCCTTACAACACAGAGTTACCTTTCAGCCAGCTCTCACTTGGGAAGGAAAATAATGTGGCCCACAGCATGTATCACTTACAGCAGGGTTAATCAGGAGTTACTCCACTGGTGCTCCTACTTACATTGGTGTAAATCCCATGTAAGTGAGGCCAGAGTGATTTCAGAGTAACAAAGAATGTGACAACAGCAGCTTTCAGCCAGTGACTACTGGTGGCCCCTACCACATGGGTTTTCAGGAATCAAAGCCCAGTGTGTTTGAACCCATGTCGACTCAGACAGTAAAATAAAGCAGCCTTTCTACTCTGTTTCTCAGCATGATAATTCTACTACAGCATTACTCCAAGGTCCTCTGAGTAGCTGCATTTAATAATGCTTTACAGTAAGGTTCCATTTATAAACACTTCATTATTAATAAAGCATGGCAATTTGTAGCATGCATAAAAATTATTTATATTCATGTGCTAACCAAGCCCATAGATTTAATAATATTGACGTCTTATAACAAGCGTTGTAACAGCTTGTCACAGCATCATCTGTTAAGCATTTCTTACTAATGCCTTTCATACCATGCCTTATAATAATTTGTTAAAGGATGCAGCTGCATCTATTAAGCCTTTCATAAATATGAATAGCACATTTTCTAAAATGGCACCATATATTAAATTATTACTGGGTATTCTAACTGGAAACAGAATTTCTCTTTCTCGCTTTTCCCCTTTCCTTATTTCTTTTTTTCCTTTCCTTTTCTCTCCCTGTCTCTCTGACCCCCCACCCCAGTCTGTCTGTCTGTCTGTCTGTCTGTCTTGTAATTCAGCTAAACCAAGTTTTCTTCTCCTGTGTGGTGTTGGTTCAGTCCAGTGGGGTTTCCTGACCTGGTGAAATACAGAATTTGGGCATCTCAGTTTGAAAGCAGCTTGGGGGCAACTTCAAAATGAGTGAGGTCCATGGTGGTTCTGTGCCTTGCTGGGATCAACAAGAGCACCAGCAGTTGAAGGAGGAGGCAACCAGCCCTGAATGGTTGGGTTCATGGCTCGCACTCCTGAGCCAGGAAGCAAACAAGCAAAATTAGCATCAGTGGTTCCTCTTTGCTTCTCAGGCACCACCAGCATTTAACCACAGAATGATTTCTTTTCATGTGGAAAATAAGAATGGAATTACAAACTAATATAAGAAGAATCAACATCTTGTCATGAAGGTCTGAATTCAAAATATTTGGTTGTGAATCTTCTCTGTCAGAGGGACTTGTGCCTCCCTGGAGTGCAAGTGGCAGCAAGGACACAGTGTGGGTGTGGAGCTGCACCTTGGGGTACCAAGCTTTGTGAAAATCCATTTTTCCTGCAGAAGGAAGTGGCATTACAACAGCTGTGAGCACAGCTCAGGTATCAAAGCTCAATATCCACTGGGAGACTCAAAATGTTCCTGGGACCTGCCAGCCACCCTGCTCCCAAGTGTGGCACTGAGCTCCTCCAGTGGTTTTATCCTGACCTATCAAAAAATGATGTTCCCTGATGGTCCTTGGGTAGAAACTTCACCCCAGGCGACAGTTCCTCACCTCTCAGCTCTGACTTCAGTCCTTTGATTTTTGCTCCTGGTGAAACACCTTTGAATGCTGGTTTACAGCACTGGCCTAGCTTGCTGTGCACCCTATAGAAAGTACACAGGTTATGCTTTGCAGCAGCTCACTTTGGCACTTTATTCCTACTCAGGTAATGCCTCTTTTTGGTCTCTTTCCCTCCTTTCCTTCTTCTGCCATCTAAGGTAAAATTGTAGCACACTGAAATGTTATTAGAGATTAAATCCCTAATTGTGAATTTCCTTGCTTTTGTAAGTTTGCCTCAGATCCTTAACATTTTTAATGTAATTTTTTATGAGAATTTCCATGCTATTTTAATTCATTAGTCATGGGCTATCATTTTTCGATGTAATTACTGTAATTTCATCAAGTGACATAATTACAGTAAATACTTTGAGTAATTACTATTCATATGGAAAAAGATATCTGGAGGTGTAATAATGTCATATAATAAAATATTTATGATGTGTAAAGACAAATTATGATGACATATTTACATCACATAATGGCATGACAACATTCCATATTTACCTTGGATGAGGATAATGACACAAAAATAAGTTCCAGTGATGTCATCTCTTGGTAATGATTACAAAGAGTTGTTCAGCATCCAGGTACAGCAAATTCAATAACTGTCACCTTTTCAAGATAAATAATGTTCCCCCAGCCCTGGAAGTGCCACCAAAATCAGTGGGGTTGACCTGCTGCCAGCTGAAGGGTGAAAGAAGGATTTATGCACCAGACCTCTGCCTCCCATACTGCAGAGTGTGATCACAGTGGGGTGGAGGAAGAAAGGATTTCCAGCAGGTGAAATAATAAAAAAAAAGGTGTGTGAATTCTTTACCTACCTGAGCTGCTCTTGACAGAAGAGGCAGGATTTGCCACAGGTTGCATAGTCCACATTTTCTGAATTTGGGTCCTAACCTGCCTGGTGGAAAGGCTTTGTGTTTGGGGCAGCAGGTGAAGAGCAAGGAACCAGGTTGGCAGACCTAAACTGCTCCAACCAACAGGCAGCTTTGGGGCTTATCCACTCGTGTGCCTAAAATCAGCCAAAATTTTAACCTTTAATCCACTATGAATTCACCAGCAAAATGATGCTTACCCCACCCTCTGACCTCCCAGAGATCTGAAGACAGCAAACAGTGGAGAAGAGTGCAAAGAACACAGCCAGGTGTGTGAAAGGGAGACAATACATTTGCCAAAAGAAGGGGTACATTTCTGGGGCTGTCACAGGGGGTCACAGCAGAGACCATGAGACATGGAAATGCTGGCTTCAGATTATGTGAAAGCCAGTACATCTGTGTCTCTGTGCTAAGCCAGGGCCCCAGGAATGAAAAATGGCTAATAATACGTAGTTGAAGACTAAATACAAATATTGCATGGGCCTGAGGAGAACCACAGTTTGCACAGACAGTCCAATTTTTGAAGCTTTGTCTCTGTCATTGTGTCATCATCCTCACAGCAGCCTGTTTGGGGACACTACACACATCTGCTCCCAGCACAGGGATATTTTATTTTACAGTTCTGCGTGGGCTGTGCCACTCTGTGTGTGCTGCCACTGGCCTTTCCCTCCCATTTACATGGTGGCTGCAAGGCGAGGTGACTCCTGACACGTCAGTGCTGTGACAGACCAGCCACCCCACTTACACCTTGGCCCAGGGGTCTCTGAGCAGCCCACACGAACATTTCATGCTGAGGATCATGAAAGCATCAGGGTGGCTGAAGGCACACTAATAATAGAACCAGTTACTGATTTCTTGTAAACCACAGCAGCATTCATTTTCCTCTGCAGGTTGCATTTGGCTCTTCCTGGTCTGCTGTGTCTTAGTGGGGCCACACTGAAAAGCAACACCTTTTCCTCAAATCTGGAGGAAACACTGTAAAATTGGTGCTATCCTCTGGACATCTGTGAATCCTAATGAAGTCATCTAGGACAGAAAGAAAAAAGACTGGATTTGGGAACAGAGTAACTCTTCAGGGAAATAATGCCATTGCTGTGCTGTAGATATTTGGGATTTGCCACGTGTTAGCATCAGGTGTCAGCAGTGTCATTTCTTTTCAGAGCAGGGAAGCAGAAGACCTGAATGCTAAGGTCAAAAGCAAAACCAGCTCACATTTTTTGTTAAAAAGGAGAAGTCTGAGGATCTGATAGAATTTTAGATAAATATTATCTTTCTCTGGCTTTAGCTTAAGTTTCAATGCCATCATTAAGACACAAAGCAAACAGCTAATGTCACTTAAATATAAACATATGCATATCATACATACACAAATGTTATCATAAATACCTGTCATTTCTGTCTGCATGCATTCACAAAATCAGGCTTTTGTTATTTCTGTACAATGAACTAGTGCTTGGTTTACAAACTTGCAGAGGTTTTGAACAGTATCAGGAAGCCTCAGTGCACTGCAGACAATGTTCAATTGCTTGGCTAGGTTGGTCTTGTAAATCTTAAACCAGACCCTTGGAACTTGCAGACAAATCCAAAGACCAAGACTAAAAAACCAACCAACAACAAGAAAAAATAAAACCACAAAAAAGCAAAAAAAAAAAAAGAAAGAAAGAGAAAAAATTAGAAATCAGATGCTCAAGAGAGAATATTCTTGCCAGTAACATGACAGAGTTAAGTTAATTCGAAGTGATTCAAACAAGAGAGATGATTTATTTTTTTTAGGATATTGCTGGCCAGTTCTGCATCCTGAATCTGATTGACATATGATACTACTAGGCTGAATGAAGACATTTTGCACATGTTTTTGCTTTAAAGAGCAATTGCTAGGGGTAACACTGGTTACTTACAACGTGGAGACATGCCAAACTATTCTGAGTGAGAGTACATTGCAGGCTATCTCGTGCTTCAAGGTTTGTAGGATTGGGTGGGTAATTAAGCATTCCTGACATCACCATGTGATCACACAAACTCAGGGGGTCGGAGAAATAAATGGGAAGCTCAGGTTCCTACCAGGTGTGCCATTCACTTCTGTAAATGGGCATTTCCACTACAAGAACTTGAGTGAGCTCCTCTGTAGGCTTTATGGGAATATCTTTGACTTTCATAATAATTTCACCTCAAAAAGTAGTGTTTTGATGTACATTTTTGACAGGGATTTTTGGACTTTATTTTTTTCCTAATACCCATCTCTTTCCACTGCTGCCTTTAAACATTTTCTGCAGAGTTTTCTTATTTTTTAACAATCTATACCTTTCAGAATACAGTTTCCACATCTGGAGTTTTTGGAAAGATTTTTCTGAATGGAAGCTTTTCTGCCCCACGAGATGTTGATGCAATATTGAAAGCAACAGCCAATTAATTCATTAATTCTTAACAGCTGCCTGAGCCTGTAGAGGCAAGCTTGGGTGGGAAAGTCCTTAAATCTCTGTCAGCATTTAAGTTTTCTTTTTGTTTTTTTGCTTGGTTTTCAGGCACCACAGTCGATCCTCCTGTTACAGCCTGTTCACACTTTGGAGTAACTTCACTTTTCCTCAGCCTTTGCATCAGATAGTTGAGCAACAAAATACTTACTGAGTTCTGTTTAAAAAAAACCCCAAACAAACATCAAAACATAAATATCAAACCCAAAACAGTTCTATTTGAACTTTCAGCCTATTAGTGCATATAACAAGTTTCTCCCCACCCCAGCTGGGAAAGAAGAATTTGAGTTTCTGAACCAGCCCCATTTTCCTGAGGATGGCATGGCATTAACACAGGGAGGGAGTGGGAGAAAACCACACAAACTAAATAAACCTCCTGGTTTGAGCTTCACCTGACAAACCCACTGGTATCTGCGACTGCTTAATCTAGGTTTTCTGATGTTCAGAATGGAAGTTTTCTAGCCTTTTCCAGGCACTGATTTTACCTTAAATTGGACAACTCAAGCTCTCTCAGAGTCATCTCTACATATTTTCAGCAGCGTGTCTTTATGTGGTTTATCTCCGCATTGCTCGCGTTTGATCGCTCAGCGCATTTGTGCATGTCAGTGCTTCCTTTTTAGTGCTTTTTGTCGTGTTTTTTGTCACGCAGGGCAAACTGAGAGATCCCCCTCCATGCTGCTGAGCCCAGATCAGGGCCCAACATCTCCCAGGGATTCTTTGCCTCAGCGTACACAACATGTCAGAGCATCACGCCTGAGTCTGCCGAGCGCGGTGACAGCGCTCGTGATGTGACAAGGCACATCAGATGCTGAACATGTCTCAGCAGTGAGCAACAGCGGGGAAAAACGAGGGGGGATGGAGGAAAAACAGTGAGTGGAGAAATGAAAACACCCCTGCACCAACCCCACTGATGGTGCCCACAGAGTGGACATTGCCAAGAGGCCTGGGGACAAATCTGCATCCTGGCAGTGCCCACCAGGCCATTAACACTTGTTTCTAGGCTTTTCCAAACTGTGGTTTGTTAGCTAGCAACTAAAACTTGAAGAAAGTCTAAATGCCTGTAAGTGAAGCAAGGCAGAACTCTGTTTCAATAAACTCAAAAGTGGCATTGCGGGGTTTTTATGCATTGTATTTTGTGAAGGCATTTGCTTCCAGATTGTGTTAACAAAAATATGTTGTTTGACAGATATCATCTCAGCAGACAGGTTGCCTAATCTGTTTTATTGACAAATTGACTTATTATTTGATCAACTTGAATATAGTCTTCAAGATATACTTCTATTATAAAAAAGTACATGGAACAGAGAATAATGTGTTTAGTCCATCATCTGCTTTCAGCTGTCATTTAAACATTGGTGTGTCTGTAAGAAAAGAAAAAAGTTATCCAGTTGTTTTGATCATGCTGTCAGAATTGTCTTTATTGTCTGGGGGGAATGCCCATGTAATTTCTTCTTCCTTGATACGATAATATATTGACCTTCCTCATTCAGTCAGAAGAAAGCAGGTTACGATGGCTCTACCCACCACCTACATGAAGTTTCAGATTCTATCAGAAAAGAAACAAAGCATCTCTGGGAGCCAGAATCACTTATACTTCACTTTCTCTGTCTTCTCTTTCAATGGGACCAGGAAACAAAGTGAAGTTAAAAGGTTTCCCTCACTGAAGTCAGAAATGCTTTTTAAAAAAAGATTCTAAGCTGTTGTTTTTGCTGTCTTTTCATTAAGGGGGACGAGGGTGGGCTGTTGGTTATATTTATTTTTAAGTCAATAAGTTCCACTTGAAAAGTTTCAAAAGTCTAAAGAATATAGTATAAGTAAGATCTGCATTAATTCAGGTAACAAGTTAGATGTGACAGCTTAAGAGTGTTCCTCAGCAGATTGTTTTGGGAACCTTTCTTGTATCCTCACCTTTGCTGCCTGGTTTTGATGGCAGAAATCCTGCTCATCCCTGCCCTGTGGGACTCTGATGCACAGGCACCAAGTGAATGAGAAGATTTAGATCTGGACCTACAGAAACAACCTGCTACCTTTGGGTGTTTGTTCTTAAAACTTAACATCAGAAATAAATTAATACTTGGGAGCAAGGCAGTCACTAAAAACAATTCCTCCATTTAGTCCATTTCTGGGTGTCAATCCCAATTTGTCTTTTTGCAATTACACTCACAGTAGGTGGATCAGCTCTACTAGAGGTAATAAAAAGGACCCTGTTTTGAGATAAAAAATCCCTCTGGATTCCAGATAAATACCAATATTGAAAAATCTTAGCCTTTTTAAATCAAATGGACTAGACTTGTCATTGGGAAACTAAATGCACAGACTGAATTTAAAAAACCCTTAAGTTGTCAATACAAAGGAAAATTAATTTCTTCTTCTTGTTTAACTCAGTGGGTAAATATATCCTTAAAGGGAATTTGAATCGGTTTTTGATGCACAAAATCTGGATTTTGATAAAAAGAAGCCCCCCAAGGAAACCCGAAATTCAAACAGTTATGTTAAAAATACAGGAGCTCCAGAAATGACAACAAAATCAACCCTGAGCTGTACCATCCCTGAACTCAGTTTAGCAAAACACAGACCTGGCTAATGGAATCCTGGCCACAGAGAAAAACCCAAACCCAAACCACCCACAATTTGCTCATCTTTGGGGTCTTTTTTCTTCCTTTTTTTTTTTTTTTTTTTTTTTTAGCTGCAGACATTTAATGCCATGCTTGTCTGAGAGCTTTTCCTGTAGCTAATAATACTTTGCACTGTAGTGCCTTTAATCCAAAGATCTCAAAGTGCTTTGCAGGCATTAATGAATTAAACCTCATAACACCCCTTTGAAGTAGGCATTATTATAGCAGTCTTAGAGATGGGCTGAGTAATTTTCCTGAAGTTGTAGAGCAAGTCCCTGACAGAGTCAGGAATAGCTGCCCAAGTCCCGCATCTCAGCCGCTTCTGTAACCACCATGCCATTCTCCCAGATTAACTCTCTTAAATCATTTTAATTTTAAATAATTACTTTGATTTACTTACTGTATTTAAGTCATATCTCTGTTAAATACAAGGGGAGGCATTGATTTATCCTTGGTGGGTTAGGCATTCAGCGCCTGTGGAAGTTGTGCTGATAATGTGAAGTTAAACTGACACAAATCCCTGTGTGGGGATGCTCCTGCGGGGGGATAGGAGGGGCTTTGCAGGGCTTAGCTTGAGCCCCGTCTTCAGGCACACACACTCAGCTCTGTGCAGCTCCATCAGCACCTGACACCCTCCCCCAGGCCCTGCAGCACCAGTGCAGCTGCCTGAAATTACCAGCAGCGTTTTCCAGGGGTGATAATTTGCACTAAAAAGGGTCCTTCTTATGGCTACAACTGTGCCTATGCCAGTTTACATCCCTTATTTGGGGTACACCAGCCCTCCTCCCTCCTTCCTCACATTGCTAACTGAGACTAAACATGCAGTCGAGATTTAAACCAAGTCTAACTCCTCTCAAAAAGCCATTCAAACTGCAGCTTGAATTGCCACACAGGACTGGCAGAGTTTACACTAAACCTTAAATTCATGCTTTTAATTAGGTTTTCAATTGCATATGCACCATTCTACTGCCATTTAGGCCCAACTGTACTGAAAGTCTCCCTGCTTGAAGCATTTTAGGATTTTGTGGAGAGGTGCATTTTGGTGTGGCTTTAACCTCTTTCTAAAGGCTTGGCCTCCACAAGGAAGGGGTGAAGGGCACGCCTGATTTTGGTCGAAGTAACATTCCATGCTGCCTCTGACAGCAAGTTTAGAAGCACCCTAAAAGGTAAATCGTTGTAAACCTGCAAATCAGGAAATTCTATTGTTAGAATCTCATGTCTAGCTCTGATCAGGTTAATGGGTGAGAATCCCCCATCACATCCTCTTCAGCCATATGGAGCTGGGTGCTGGCAGCTGAGTTTGTTGGACATGCAGTGCTCTGAGCAGAACCTGTCTGTGAAGGAGCACAACTCCATCTGAGCACTCTTCCTCTTCCCTGGCCACAGACACCTGCTGCTTTGCCAGCAGAAAAAAAAACACCCAAAACAAAAAAACAAACCCAGATCACTTAGCACTGGTTGATGTCTCACGGTGTTGGATACAGCCAGGCACTTCCCAAGGCTGGATTTCAAAGCGGCCAGGCCAGATGTGGTGTCAGTGAGGGTGGGAGGTGTGTAGGTGTGGGTGGGGAGGGGGAACCTGTGACCCACCTGAGCAATGCCATAAGGCCATGGCAGCAATGATGAATGCAATGCTTGCCTGACTGAAGGCTGGACAGCAACAGCTCCAAATCATACCCGGGAATCTGCAGGATTTCTGCTGCATCAACTTAGCTCAATTTTACTTACCAGAGGAAAACACTCACGGAGCTCCTGCAGTGCCTTGCAAATGCATCCCGGAGCAGGGTAGGCAGGCTGCCACCCCTGTGCCCTGCACAGCTGCTCCAGCAGGGACGTGGTGCAGCTGGGGCACAGCTGATGCTCACGGGGCTGATGACACCACCAGTGTTCCTGAATTAGGCCAAGGATGCTGCAGTTCTTGTTTCTTTATCCTGTATTTGTTATTATCTTGCAAGAACCTCTGATTCCAGCGTGTAAATGCTACTGCAACCACACCAGACATGAACGGAGCATCCCAGAGACTGAAATCAGCTACTCCAACTCTCTCACTGGTCTCAGGCACCAGATCACATAGCTAAATATGTTCACAGGATTTTCTGTACCTTTACAGCACGTGTTTTCCACTGGCTGGCCCGACAGACGCTGCCTGCTCTTCTCCCACACTGCTTTCCTACAGTACAGCTGAATATTTATTAACTGAGAGCTTATTGACAAGCTCCCGTGCACCCTTTTCTCACTGATGCCAGAGTCACAGCACTGAGCTTTCCTCGTGAGGCACATACGCTTTCCATAACCTTTCATGGCTTCTGCGGGGGGTCTTTTCACTTTCCTACACACACAGAGCCTGCTATGTTGCTTTCTTGGTAGGAATGCGCTAATTGTCACACGTCTTTCTTTTTTAAATAGTTTAATGTCATAATTATCCTCATTTTCTTCCTTCCTGCTACAGGCAATTGCTGGAATGTTTTAGAAGTTTTTGGGAAAAAAAAAAATTAAAAAAAAAAAAAAACCCAAGCAGAAACCCCTCACAACTTGTCTAGGGAAAGAATTGTTACCACTCCCAAGTCTGGGCTGTATCACTTAAGGACACCAGAAACTTTTCTTTAACTTCAGCTGCATACTTAGGTTTTAACTAGTTGTCATTCCTGGTTTTGCAAAGCCCAGCCTTATCCACACATACTACAGTTTAGATGTATGTTCAGCTTAGATTTTCTCAGGTTCTCCTTGACATTTTTCCACCACAGATTCAGGAATATTGTTGCTTCTGTCAGGTAACAGCCTCACCAAAAAGGAAAAAAAAAAAGGGAAGAAAAAATTCTCCATCACTCCATCTCTGTGTAGGGTGGTGAGAAGATCTCACCTGTTCATTCATATTCAGATCCAGGTGGGCAGTGCTGCCATGTCAGCACCAGAGAGGGGCTCCCTTCATCACATGCTGCTGACAGTATTGGAAAAAGGGATTTTGAGGGGTTAAACGATTCTGACTTTTATTGGCCTGAGCCCCCATCATACAGTTCTTCTCAAGCCCATTTCCACTTCCACTGGACAGGTGCTCTGCAGGTGCTCCAGGCTGTACCAGGAAGCTGCCAGAACACATCTCTGGTTTGCTGGTGGGAAGCTCCAGGTGCCACCTCACTCACAGGAAAAGCGCAGAGGACAACCTGGCAAGCCAAAGGAGCGGGGACAGGTTCGTGGGATCTCCACCAGCTACCTCCTGCTTTCCCAAATATTGCCTTTTCCCTTTAGGAAATCTGGAACCATAGAGTGGCATCTGTCAAGCCGTAGGCACTTGAGAGTAAGCACCCATCAGAATAACTTACTGTCAAAAACAGGTACAAATTCATTTCATCCCACTTCGTGCCATATGCTGCTGTCAAAACTTCATGAACTGTTTAGGCAGCATGTTGGGACATTTTGACTAACTATGAGCAGAGCTATTTTTTTCATAGCTTTGTGTCACTGGCGTTTATAATTGGGTATTTCCCTGAGCATGCTTTGGTCTCTGAGCAGACAAGCCTGTGGCAAGAGAACACGGCTTGGGAAGGTGGGCATGGGCCAAACCTCTGGATTGGGCCATCTGCTCATCGTCCTGATAATGAACTGGAAATTGCACTGTACCACACTGCTCAGGGACCAACTTCTCCTTCTGTTTTAACACTAATATTTGAAAGATGGGGTGATCCTTTTGTCCTGTGATTTGATGAAAGTCTTGAATCTTGGAGCAGACGGTAAGCTGAATCTAAATCTCATTTTCTGCGGCTTGAGCCCAGCTGTTTTGTTCTCTTGGCAGGAAAGTTTGCTAGCACAACCTTTGCTATAATAAGTGGGAAACAGACCACAGGATAGGTAAAGAACACATTTGCTGTTTTATTGGTGCCTTGCAGGGCAGTAATACTGAAAAAGGGGAATGCAAAAGAAACAAAAACCCAAAAACCAAAACCAAAAACCCAGGATGGTGGCAATCCACATTGTATTTTTTTTAAAGAGTACATCAACTCCTGTTTTTTTCATTTATTGTGGCATGAATGATAACATAAAACCAAAACATGAAAATATACAACTTATATTACACTATGTGTTATGAACAAAATATAAATCTATAACTCTATGTTATATTTACATAATTATTTCTTTTATTAAATTTCAAGTGAGATGGTAGGTTGCACATACTTTGTTTTAAGCTCCAGGCATTTGATTGTCTCTATTTCTTTTCTATTTTCATTTCACTTGTAAAATCCAAAACGTTAGAAGGAGTAAGAGCTTTAGAGCCAATGGAGCTATATAAATACTGTTTCAGCAAACCAGTGACAAAAAACACTGGGGAGTAGAGAAATCAGTCAGTAGAAAAAACGAACTTGACATGTTCTTCAATCTGGGAAACTGACAAGTTAAGATAAAGTCGAAAAAATGTAAATATAAACCAAGCTAAACAGACAGCCCATGCCCTGTGAATTGAGGATACACTTGAATCCACATCTAGTGAATTACACAGTTATTTGCAAAATGGAAGGGATGGTTCTACCGAGAAGTGGTCAGACAAAGAAACTTCCTATCCCATACATCATGCCCTGAAACGTCCGAGATACCACACAGTTGCCTTTCTTTACAGCAGATGAATTCTTGCTAAGGAAGACCTACATTTCCATGGAGTATAATTATTTCTGATGTTACAAATGTGATGTCAGAGGCTTCTTCGGGGACAATAACAGCTCATCTCTTTGGATTAAAAAGAAAAAGCTCTGAAAATGTGCTGTAAAAAGGTTAAAGACAATTTACTTTCTAAAAAATGATTTAATTAAAGACAGTCTACTGCAGTAACCAAATCTTTGAAATAATGTCTTCGAAGAAAGAATTTCTTCCATATGCATTCATAATAAGAGGATTTGGTTACAAAACTAATTAAATGCTATAATAATAGCTAGTGTTCTTTTCTGGGGGCCTGATTAATATAGCGGAACGGTTAAATAAAGATGTTAAATGCACTTAAAAATCCTATTTTACTAATATAAGGCATGAATAAATGGAAAAAAGGATATACTCTGTGTTATTTAATTGAGCTTAGAAGCAAGTGCCTCAGTTTTTTTTTTTTTCCTTTCTTTTCCCCTCTTCCCCACTGCTGGCGATGCTCTTTCTCAAGCTCACAGGATGCACGGTGGCTTCCCCCATTCAGGAGGAGGTGGCCTGTACCCCCCACCCCAGGCAGCTCCCCAGGAGCATTCTGGCTCACCAGGTTCCCAGGGAAGAGGGGAACAGAGCCCACCTCTGCATTAGGGCCTCAACGAGCTTTTAGGTTAATACAATCCTAATCTCTTCTAACCTGGTTTTTCTACATGCTCCAGGGCACAGTACCCAGGAAAAAAAAAAGAAACAAGACAAGAAGATATTTTTTTTAATGCATGTTTTGCTTTTTTTTTTTTTTTTTTTTTTTTTTAGGGTTTTTTCTTTTTCCCCAGAAAATTCAAGAGGGACAAACAGTGCCCAATTTTCAAATCTGGTCTTCTACTGCTGAAGAAAATATTGGTGCTCATCCTTGGACCTAAGAAAACTTTAGCATGGGAATTAAGTATTTTGCTGGTTTGGAACCCCCAGAGCCTTTTTTTTTTTTTTTTTAATTATGTTTTCATCTTTTTGGCCTCTTTTTTAAAAATTTTTTTCTTTTTAACATTTCTGCATTGGTTTCAAGATCCCAAATGGAGAGGAGGTGGATAGTCTGCTACAGCAACCCATTCCCCAAGCCCGAGGGAAGGCCAGGCTGGGGCACAGCCTCTCTGAAGGGAATGTGTAGGGAACAAAAGCAGCTGGCTCAGCTGAGCCCTGCGTGAGGTGGTGTGAAAAGCACGGGGCTCTTGCAGAAGGGCTCTGTCCCACCCTGCCCACGGACACCAGGCTGCCTCCAGGAGTGGCTCCTGCACAATTCAGGACTGAAACTTGGTCCCACTAAAAGCCCAAGGGCCCTCTTCCCACTGACCTTTCCCAGCCCACGCCTCCAAGACTTGCTCCAATCCCACCTGCCATAGTGGCACCTACCTGGAGCTAAAACAAAGTATTCTGGTAGCCCAAAGTGACACAATTAAACGAGAGAGTCTCTAAACCGTGGTGGAAATCAAGCATCCAGCAAATGTGAGGTGAACCCACAAGAGTCAGAAGTAATTTGTTCACAAAGACAGGGAACAAATTTAAAAGTTTAAAAAAAAATAAAATAAAAAGGAACAAATATCTGTTTTCACATTGTACATAATAATGATATAAAAACAATTGTCTGGTTTTTTTTTTCCTTCTTATCCAAACAGAGTGCTTCAAAAAAATTGGCTCTAGATGACTGGTGTAATTAAATAACTAAAATGAGTGATGAGAGAGCAGAAGTTAATTAAGATTGAAAACAACACTCCCATTAATTCACTCCATCATAATAAACATCAGAAGTTGACATGGCTGGGGCCAAAATTAAAATAAAAGAAAGAGAAATGGTGTGAGTAGAAGAAGAAGCGATTTGTTTTCATATGTATATATATATATTTATATATGTATAAAAAGGTAAGGTGGGGAAGGGTATCCATTTTAAATAGCCTAACAGCTTCATTTGCTGCACTGCCAAATTAGAACAGAATAAAATAAAGTTAAAAAAGGGGGGGTGTAAATAAATTATACATAATTTACTAATCTGGGAACAGCTGACCATTATTATTATTATTATAATTACCATTCAACACTAGCAAGAAGAGGCAGTTCAACTGAAAAAAAAAAACAAACCCCAACACAGTCATAAAATACAAACAAAAAAGAACCCCCTCTGACATGGAGGATATGATCAGCTACTCCAAGCATAATTTCAGAGCAAATCTTCTGAGAGAGAGAAAATAGAAAAGAATTTTTCAAAGCAGAGGTGGAAATCAAAACAGGGAAAACAGAAGAAAAAGAAAAGAGATGTAGCAGGGTAAAACGATCACATGTCCAAACCGCTCGTCGGAGTATTGTCCTAAGTCTTCAATGGCATTTGCTTTTTGCTTTGCACAAGGTCTGCAGGGGTCAAGTTACACTTCAAGTGGGATTTCAAGAGGCAAAGAAAGGCATTCCCCCCTCCCCAGTCTCTGCTCCTACTTGCCTTGTTCATCCTGCACCTGGCATCAAGGGCTGAATTTGCCTGATTAAGGGACTGTTCTATAAAATCCTCGTTGCCGAATAGCGGTGCGCAGGGTTCTGGTGAGCGCTTGGGCTGGGATCTCACTGCCACTGAGGTGCACGGGGCTAATTTTACAGCTTAGATGTGATAACAACAGCAATGCATCTCCCTCGGGGAGTAGGAATTTACCAGGAAGCAACATAAAGCCGGCATCCTCAGTTAAAAAAACAATTCAGAGGAAGGATTTTGCTTCAGCGAGACCCCAAGACCTTCCCTTCCAGGGCACAGAGCAGCTCCCACACAGCTTCCTCACCTGGCTGTGGTTGTCCAAGGAAGACAAAACTGCCCAAGCAGTGTAAGTGCTCTACAACAACACTGAAAATGTTTTAGCACAGGAGAATAATTTTTCAGTCATGAGAGGCAGCAGCAAGGGAAACTCGGCACTGCAACGGTTTGAGTTCTTATTACCCCACTTTGAATACGGAAATCTCTTCATAGCTATTAGCCTTCCTTCCTACACAAACATCTCACTGATAAAAGAAAGATTTCTGCCAGTGCACAGGAGAAAAAAAAAGTCAGTTAAAAAAAAAAAAAGAATTTCCTTTTGAATCAGAAATCAGTACTCAACCACCCCGAAGGTACGAGTTCATCAGAACTGGACCTGGTTGGTGGTAACTCAATTATGCTCAGTGAGGAGGCAACATTTCCAGTTGCCATGTCCTGTGCAGAACAAACCACAATTTGGACAAACGTTTTTTATGTTGTTTATGTTGCCACTTGAAGTGTAAACTAAAAGTAAAGGTTCCTTACAGACCAAGTCATTCGGAGGGAGCAGGACTTCATTCTGGAGCATGCTTTTTGCTCATGATAGTCCAAGATTATTCTTATTAGTACCATAAACACGCACACATGAAAATCCAAGACCATAAAATATTTTTTCTCTAAATTTCTTATGTCTCTCTCTCTCTCTTTTTTTTTTTTCACCTGAGAACAGCACCTACAGTTTCCTTTAAAAAGCAAAAGCAAAACCAAAAATATATGTCTAATCTCACCAGCTGCTGGTATATCAGGTTCTTCAAGGGATTGTCTAAGATACAACACTGTCCTAACTTAAGACAGAGCAAGAAGCAAAAGAAAAGCCAAAGAAAAACAAAACAAGAAGAGACCAACCTAAAAAAAGCAAATTGGACTAGTTCAGCGCTTTAGTACAAATTTGGCACTTGCTCAAAGACTCAGTATGGTGTGCAACTGATGAAGAGAAGTCCTCTCTTGAAAGGAAATAATTGCTTGTTGGGGTTAACAGAAAGGCTCCCCACTTCCTTCCTTGCCAGCCACGCGCACAGGCACGCACACACGCACACTTCTGACCCAGATTTGACAGGGAGGAGGAGGAGAAGGAGAAGGAAGAGGAAGAAGAGGAGGAGGAGGAGGAGACAGAGGGGGTTAAAAGGAATTTTATCTTTTTTTTTCCTGTCAGGTGCATTACCAAAAAAAAAAAAAAAATTATTTCTCTTTAAACTGTAGCACAAAACAACAAAACACATTCACAAGCCACTTGTTGGCACTGTGTACCTGAGTGAGAATTTCTAGAACATTGTAGAACAAACAGCCATAAAGTTTATTTGAAAAAAAAATAATAATAATAAAAGGTCGACGGGTAAGACTTCAGTGCTTGGGTATAGCAGCTGAATTACTGGCATTATTTTACCCATAGCTTATATCATTCTGTTGTTGTTGTCGTTGTCTTTGTTTCCTTTCTTCTGAGCCTTTTTTCTTCTGATGCAGGCTGATGTCTATTAGTCAGCTGATGTCCCAACTAGTTAAGACTAACAGTTAAAGTAACAGTCAGTGTATGAGAAAGTTAATGTGCTTGGCCACTGGCAAGGATAAACCAGATGGGGCTTTATTTATTTTTATTTTTTTTTTCTTTTCTCCTCGAAGTCCTGCAGGTCACGAGCCATCGGGACCCCAATCAGTTGGCTTGCCCCGCAATGTGGTTTTCACTGTCACTGCCATAGTCTGCATCGGGGTCGTCCTCCTCCTCGTCGTACTCATCGTAGATCTCCCCGTTGACGTCGTCGGGCTGCATCTCCTCCTTGATGTGGGGCTCCTCGCCCTTGATGCCGTAAGTGCTCTGGATGACGGGCATGCCGGGCTCGGGGCTGCTGGACACGCTCGAGTGCTCCGAGGGCAGGTGTGGGGAAGGCATTCCCGCCATGGCGATGGCTCCTGGGTACACCACGCCCGCCGTGGCGATGGGGATCTGTGCTTGTTGCCTGGCGGGGAGAGAAGAGTGAAAGGGTGTTGGAATGCTGCACGGAATAAAAGGAGGGTGAGTTCGACAGCATAAAGTGAGGAATTCTTGTTTCCAGGCTCACCAAACGGTGCTGCACAAATGAACATCGAACCCAAATCAGTTCCACTGGTAAGAAAACCCAGCCTCTGCAGACATCTCCAGCTGTACCTGAACTACACATCTTTGGCTTGTCTGCTTGTGAGGGAGAATTCCTTTGTGGATCAGCTGGGTGCCAGCCAAAAATAAACATTCTTGCCTAAACTGTGGTCCAACTCAAAACCCGTGTATTTTGAAAATATTCCTTTTAAATAATCCAATCTACTATGAGGACTGGATATAAAAGTCACAGTAACAACATAAATTACCAACAGGAGAGAGGCAGCAAGGTCTGGGTCAGGATTGCACAGGAGGTGCTGCGGGAAAATGCCAGTGGATGAGGAGAAAGCAGAGACAATGCTTACTCCACATCCATTCAGGGAGATGGTCATTACCAGGGAAAGGAACAGTGGGCTTTCTGGAGCCAACATGAGTTTATAGGATGGATCACTAAAGGCCTTCCTCTGGAAGGTGACAGTTTCCACTGGGAGCAGCCCTTGTGAAAAGCAGATTCTTTGAAGGAAGGTGGATAAAATTGGGAAAAGCAGATTTAAAACGGAATTGGGCATTATTTAAAAATAAATAAAAAGCAAGCAAACAACATGAGCATTTGAGAAAATCTTCTACAGGATGCCTTTATACAGCATCTAAGCCTTGGAAACCTGTCTGCAGTAATGAAAGAAGAATTATTCCGGGCCACAGAAATTCCCTTTGCATCAAGAACACTAGCTGTGTTATACCAGTGCTTGTTTCCCTGAGAAGCTTCGGGGTCCCAACAAGCCTAGAGGTTTAAAATTCATGCTCCTTTTGTTTCCTTCCTGCATGAAGTAATTCCATTGCAGTAATACTCTTCAGTACATGCTGCACATTGTAATGTCATCAGCGGTGTGTCCATCTGCACTGAAAAGCCTTGCCACAGGAGACAGGGCAGAATCTCTTGAGATGAACATTCTTAATTAAGAATGAAACCCTTCCCTGTTCCCCTGCCTGCCTGTGCCCTGGCTGCACAGTAAGCCTCACACAGTACAGTGATCCTGAAAGACTTTCCTCTGCCAAACAGCTTTACACTTGTTTGGAATTGCTTGCTGCATTTTCAGATACTTCCTGCCTGCCATCCGAGCAAGGCCTCCCTCCACAGAGCCCTTATTTCTGTGTTTCTGAAACAACTCAAGATGTCTCAGCTGAAGATACAGCTCTTAAAGTAGGGAGCAGATCTAATTTGCATTTTATTCTTAATTCAGTAGGAAGGCTTTTGTTTTCTGGAGTCAGCATCTCTGCAACAAGATTCAGCACACTTAAATTGGTTTTAATATTTAACAATAGGAACACTTTGTACTTAAATGGTGCTTTTCAGAGTGCTTTTCAAATATTAAATAATTTAAGAATAGTATTTTTCCACTTCTATGGGATGTCCAGCCTAGAGAATCTTGCAGCAGTTCTCAGACAGGAATGTATTAGGGCTCTCAGCAGGCCACGCTTGCCACGCTACCACTGAAGATGAGGACATTGAAATAGGGAACATTTAAAAATTCCCAATCCTTCCCACTGTGATGCCTTCAGCTCCTGTTAAACCAAGCACTTACTGTGGTGCCCAGGCAGGAGCTGGGCTGGTGTTTAGGAGTTTAGCCCTAAATAACCTGTACTGGTGGATGCACCAGATGGGGAACTTAAACCAGGAATGCAGTGCAGTGCTGTGACTGGTGACATCACACACCAACCCCACTGCAGCCATCAGCCACTCTGTCAGCTGCTTCCACAAAGATTTCACCCCAGGTTCTGTGCTCTGGTGCCCCAGAGCAAATTACCTCTAGAAATGTCTGGATTTCAATGTCAGCCTTGTTTGGAAAGCTGAATTTCTGTAGGCAGAATGTTACAAGGTTAATTTTTTTTCCCATGGTGAGGCATGCATGTTAACCAGATAAGCAGTGTTTTGGGGGCTCTGTTGCCACCTATTCTTTTTGCATAAGGCCTCCTCCTCTTTTTTTAATCTCTTGATGCTGAATGTTGGCTGACTTCCCTGTGTTTGTTTCAGTGCTTACCACTGGGATCACTGGACCTGCCAGCACCACAGGGTTAAGCAGCTCAGATTTCTCTGCTGAGCGGCTTATTCTGACAATGCACACTGTAGCTGTTTAAAACACAGTCTGATGACACTTAACAGGCACTGGATAGATGTTCTCTCCTTTATTGCTACTTCTAGCCATTAACTAAAGAGATGTGCAACCCAGTTAATATTGAAAGGATTCCAAATTGAGATGAAACAGAACACAAATTCCTTAATTTCAGAGGGTTGCTCTTGTTGCTGATTTTGCCTTTTTTTTTTTTTTTTTAGGATCCCTGTATAGCTTTTAATTTTCTCAAGTGAATACAGAAATATTGTGGAATATTTGATTACTTCTGATTCTTTTTGATCTGCTGTAACCAACACCAAGGAATATCTGCAGAAGGAAAATATATGCTAGTCTTCTAGGCATATTTTATTTTAATCATATCAAACTGATCTATTAGCTGTTTTTCAGAACTGGTCTTAAAATTTCTGCTCAACTGAACACATTTAACTTGCTGGACTGTAAGACACTCCCTGGAAGGACAAATGAACAATGTAGGCATGATATGAATACAGCTTGATATGAAATCAACTGAGGCACGTCCATATTCCAGCTCAAGTCCAGTGTGTTCAGCAGTCCTTTTGCAGACCACTTGCCACAGATCATACCGAGTGCAAACTTTTATTTTTGGCTTTTGGATCAAGAGGCACTTCCACAGGTTCATTCAGATACTCTCTCTGAGGCCTCATAATAGTTACAAGGCTTTAATAGAAGACTTATGTTTCATTAGAAAATCTTAAAGCCTTTTTTTAAAAAATCAGAGTGGAAATGAGACAGTTGGCTGAGGCTTTAAGATGATGTTAAAACAGAGCCAACAAAAAGATTCCTAAAACTGCCTAACTTCCTCCTGGAACACTTTGTTATAAAGTGTAAGTCTCATTTTCTTTTAGCCGTACCTAATGTTCTTGCCAATGAACTATAATTAAGAATTCTCCCTGATTTTTTGCTTTTTGTTGTTGATGTGTTGCCTTTTCCCCCAGCCTGGAAAAGAAACTTGAGATCATTTTAGCAAGGAGGTAAAATAAAAGGGGATCTTTATTTTGAAGGTCTTCAGGAGCAGTTATGGAAAGGTGTCCATAAAAGCCCAACCCCTGTAGGGGTGAGTGCATATTTATAGCTTTTAGGAAATTAGCATAACTGATTGAAAGCACTAATTAGGAGGACAAGTGGCGATTCAATTCCCCCTCAGGTCCAGCCCCTTCTCTGAAGGCACCTGCATAGCACTGGCTGTGCTTTGTTTATGAAAATGCACCTCAGAGTTGTTCTGGGCCTTGGTTCCCAGGAAGAACCGAGACAGGACAGGGCCTTGCACCCCCTGGGGCTTGGAGCTCTGGAATTTATTTTGCCTTTCTGCTTAGCGAGAGACCATGGCAAAACACTGGAAAAACCAGCTACTAATACAACAGGCTAGAGAGACAGAGAACACAGAAAAAAGGCAGAAACCAAACGGCATCAGATGAAAGGAGCAGTAGGTCTGGAAGGTGCCATACCCAACGTTGAAGTACTGCCTCATCTCCTGGCGCCGGTTGCGCATGATGGCCTTGTACTCCCCGATGCGCAGCTTCTTGCCGTCTACGAGGCAGGTGCGCTTCGGCCTGGGCTTGTATTTGTAGTCTGGGTATTTCTCCAGGTGCTGTTTGCTGAGCCGGGCCTGCTCCTCATAGTATGGCTGCTTCTCTAAGTTTGTCATAGCTTTCCAGCGAGATCCTGTCACCAAATAAAGGAGAAAAAAAAAAAAAAGGAAAAAGATGAGATGCTGCTCATCCCCAAGCGCTGCAAGGCAGAGAAACAAGTAGGTCACTCAGAACGAGACACCTAAGGCCGTTTTGCTTTGGGCTGGGAATCTGTCAGAGCTTCTAGATTGGGTTCAGGTCTTGTTTGTATTTGACTCATAAACCTCCTGGGTATGGCCAAGATGCAGAGAGAGATGGCACTGGACATTTTGACTCAATATTTTACTGAAATTTATCTAGCTTTCAGGTGGGTAGTGAAACCATTATGCTGATAACATTTTGTTTCAGGAAACAAGGCAGTATATTTTGGAGGAATGGACACACAGAGTCTGCTCTGCTGCATCCCCACACTTTCCCTTTGCCATTTTACACCTGTTTACACCTCCTGTTCAGAGAAAGCTCCACTCCATGTGCTGCTGTCTTGTCACTGTGATGCACAGCTGGATCAAGGCATCAGATGTGGACATGCACGTCCTGACAAACACCGGGTCTTTCTGGCTCCCAGGCTGGTGAGAGGCAGAACAGGAACTGGCTGTAAATGCTCTGCAGTCAGGTACAGGTGCCTGCAAAGACCCCAAAGCAATGCCTCTAAAAGCTATAAATTTATCCCATATGTGTCAGTGGGGTTTTAACTCCAAGACCAAGTCCTGGGAAACACTGCCAGCCCTAACTTACAGAATTTACTGTATGTGATGAAAGGAAAAGCACTGAGGTACTGGCACATCTCTCCCCAGAGCTGCACTATGACTTCACTGCTGGCAGCCTTGTTTTCTGCCTATGTTAACGTGGATATTTGAGATAGGGATACAGTGAAGACTCCAACATTGTTTTCAAATGCCTGCTGAAAGTTATAAACTAATAGTTCTTAAAGGATAAAATATGGGAGCAGAAAGTAAAAGTTCTTGAATCAGTTGCCCCATTTGATTTTTCCATTAAATATAGAAGTGCTTCAGGGTAAGATACATTTCAAACAACAGGAACAGTTCAAGCTGTGAAACCTGTGGCCTAGAAAGAAAACCTTATTGGAAAATAGTCAAGCTCCCCACTGGAAAAATGTTTGAATAGTTTCTCAGTTTAATGGGTTCATAATGTCATATGTCATACTTGACTTCCTCTTGTTCCTCATTTTTTATGGTTAGCTCATGGTATTACTCAGGCTGGTCTTATCCCACTGTACCCCCAAGACTCGCAGTTAGCCTCTCCCCAGGAAAGAAAACAGTTTCATTCCCTCTAGAAAGGCCCCTTCTGATTATTGACACCATTCCCCCCATTACTCTTTGAATCTTTATTCCATGCTGCAGTCTGGGCTTCTGGAGAGAAGAGCTGGTACTGCCTGACCTCACATCCAGAGATAAGTGATGCATAAACTATGATGTCTTTGTCCTGAAAAGGAGCAATGGACATGCCCTTCTTAGAAAACATTGCTTTGAAGTCAAAACCATCATTTTTCACAATGTTTACAACATACAGCATGCAGAGATCTCCCAGCTAGTCCTGGAATGGGAAAGAGTTTAATGACATTATTATTAGCTTAGGCTCAACACCACAACTGCACAGCTAGAGGTGGCTTTTAGGATTTGGACTGAAACTCCTGCACATCACTTCTTATGCCATAGAGAGGCAGTGTCTCTGTCTGGGGATTTGTGGCTCTGTGTTACACAGGGCAGCAACCCTGTGACCAGAATCATGCAGAGAAATTATTCCAAGCTTATTCTGTCAAAGAGAGTGGCTAGAAAAACAACACTGGCTTTCCACATGCAGTATCTGCTGGATTTGGGGATGAATGACACAGTGATAAACACATGGAGACTGTCAAAACACTGCACACCAACTAATGCTGCCTAAGATGGAAATACAGATTGGGCCAGTGTTGAACAATGTAAAGAATTCAGGGTAAAGCAGATGAGCTCTGGGAGATGCCCAGATGTGGCTGTGCTCTCACATTCTGCATGCAGGCACTGACACACTGGTGTTCCAGCAAAGAAACTCCTCATAGTTAGCCTAAATCTAGAGTTGTCTAATCACAGACCTGCTGAGGTCCTAATGGCCTAGGAAAACAGCCCCAGCCTCTTTTCCTGATATTGCTTAATTTTTTTTTTTTATGAATAGAAAAGTTGAAAACCTCGGTGTTTAAACAAATGTTGACATTTGCTTTATATGCTGTGAAGGGATCTGCAATGTAGGGTCTCACAGACAGACAGATGCACAGAAAGGCAGAAATTAAAGTCAGCTCTCACAAAATTGCCATGAAAATGCTCTATTCCAGCACAGTTTCCCTTCTTCTGTGCCATTTCATTTGCTGCAAACCTACAGTCAGATCTGGGCAGGCAGACTCCTACCCCCTCATGTGACAAGAAGTAGTTGGTAAAGTCAGGCAAAAAACACAAGTCTTTGCAGGATCAGGGCCATAAAAAGTGAAGTGTTGATGCATAATATCTGTACATACAGTTACACATACAACATTTATACAAAAATTTAATTTGTAATGTTTTTTCTTCCTGAGCTGCACACTGAAATACAACAAAAATCCAGCTAGTTTCACCTCTCTTCCCAGCAAATTTTTAATAGCTGCCTTCTGCAGTGATACCTCCTCTTACTACTTTACTGTTTTTACAAAATATACTAAATATAATTTACTAGTATGTTTTGAAGTATCATACATAATTAAACAAACAATGTTGTCAAAATAAATTTTTAAAAAGGGCACATTTTCTGATGATAAAACATCATTCTTTACATTTTATCATTTTCACTTATTTTCTCAGTGATTTACATAATCCAATCAATCCTCTGAACAGTCTTTATCTGAAATTTTGAAATTTTGAAGGATATGCAACTCTGATCTTGGAATTTCCACCCACAGGGTAAGCTATGAATGAGCACCATCAATCATCATATTAACTTTTTTAAAATACCATATATTTTGACAAAATATGCTTGTAATGACTTTATTTGTCATTGTTTTATGTGTCTACAAACACACAGGCAGGCATGGGTACCTATGCACAGTGCCAAACCCAAGCCCGAACAAGGTGTGATTGTAGAAACTTGAGAATCCTTTATTTTTAAGGGAAGATTTACAGTTCTGAGTGAGGTTTCTGCTCACCATCTGTGTTGGAAGGCTTTGAGTGGGTCAAGAATGCAAGGCTTTTTTCCTTGACTATGGAAACAAGAGCCCATTCCCCTCTCAGGATGCGTGCAAAATGACAAGCAGGATTCTAGCACAATTCTTCCTGATGTTGTGGCTGGAGTTTTTAGGAAAAAAAAGCAAATTCAAAGACTTTGCAGCACCAAGCAGAGCTCCTGCCCCTAAACTGAGCTGGGGCAGTCAGAGCTGTGCCCAGCCAGCTGTGTGTGACTGTGAACACATCTGGAGAGGGCAAATATTTAAGTCCAGCGCCGAAAAGAGGTGCCCTCACCCATGCCCAGACACTTGTGCTCAATCACACACGTGCATGTTCAGAGCTCTGCTTACTGCTGATTTAAAGCCAGGTTTGTCTGACAAGAATTTTCAGCTGTTTGCAATATTCTCTAACTCTCAGTTCATCAGACTGAGAGTCAGACATTTTTCAATCTGAGTACCTGAATCAGGCTGATTCTATGTTTAAAAAACATTCTCACATACACAAACACTTGTATAATGTATAGGTATGTGCATGCATTTGTATAAACACACATAGACATTCACAGAGAATTTCTGAAGCTAGTAATTAACTTCATTTTTTCCCTAAAATCTTTACATAGTTTTCTCAGTGAAATTAATTAAAATATTTACCAAAATATCTAAACAATGCATTATTAAATTGCTAGGGTCCAGCAGTCCCGTTTTTAGCAGTTTTTTAACAATTTACTAAAAAAATCATTACCCACAAGTTTAAGTTGCAATGAACAGATGGATGACAAACGTATGCACAGATGAATTTAGTGACAAATCCATGTATCTAATTTTTATGCTCAAAACATAATACCACAGTGTCAAACATAATCCCTAGAGAATTCTAGTGCTGGGAAGGGCACCTCCTCTCATTTTACTATAAAAATGACCCCTGATTGGTGAGAACTCTATCTGATAAAGTTACTCTGTGTGACAGCAAGCTCTGTGACCTCAATGTGTAGCAGTGCTGCTGGAAAAATGGGAAGGAAAAATTGTGGCTTTCTAAAAAGGACACCCTAATATCTGGCTGAACTGTGAGCTTCTAATTGGTCACCCTATGCCAGTTAACAGACAGCTCCCTGCTGACTTCAAAAGCCTGGCCTTTTGCAGTTGAGGGAAGAACTTTGCAATGTTTCTGTCAAGAAGGGAGATGCCAGGACATCCCTCTCTATTGCACACGTAGAATGAAAAAAAAAAATCAAATGTGATGCTGTAAAGAAATAGAAACATCATCTTTCACTGTCTCAGACCTTGCTTTTCCCCATATCTGGCAGCAAAACAGAGAGTTTGGAGTCAGCTATACTGTCTGTCACCTCAACAGGATCTGTAATGAATTTGCACATTTTACTCCAACTACTGTATATCTAATCAGAAAAAGATGTCTCCATATCTCCCTGATCTAGCGCCAAATAGTAAAAGGTGATTCCTTATGTTAACAATTTCAGCAGAATGGCTTATTAAAACCAGATTTTAGGGTATTATAAAATGCTTAGAAGCCCTTTAAAATGTCAACCAGGATCCCCAGAGACTGCGTAAAATGTCAGCCCAGCTCAAGCGCCTGTTTTAAGCAGAATGAATTAGCAGCGTGCTGTCGGAGGTTGTTATCCAAAACAATCAGTTAAGAGGGAAAACATCAAGCTCTCTTTGTACTTTCTATATGAAAAGGGCCATTCAGAATGATCTTGTAGATTTCTGAAGCTGATTATTTAAAAACAGGTTTAACCAGGTCTACTCTCAATTTAGAAACAGACCAAAACTATTACTGCCCTGTCCTCCGGCTAATCACATCATACACCTCTGACCAGTATAATCCCTTTTAACCAGTATAAGGTTATATTGCCATCAACATAACCAATTTAGCCTTCTAATCCTGTTCCCATAACTAATCTAATCATCTCGTACCACCCTTTAAATCATGGGTTAATATCATCACATCTGCCATCCATGGCAATACATTTTGCTTCTCCAACCAATTTATCTCATTTCCACTTGCCCCCTGCTAACTTTTCATAATACCACTCTAATCAAGGTAAGCCTCAAACCTCTGACCAGTCCAAACTCAGCATATTTACCAGCCCTGCAGCTGGTTAATGCTGCCATTATAATTGCACTACAGCTCTTGAGTAGCCTGCAAAACCAGTGAGATCTGCAGCACAGCTAAACATGTTCCCTGCTTAGCCACTGGCCTGAGGGATGCTTAGGTCCTGTAGCTGTTTTAATCAGTAAAAATGCAATATCTCTAATTTGGTCACAGAAAAGTAATTCACAGGCCTCAGTGAGCCTCATTAGTCACCTACTGTACCATCCAACACATCACAGAGGAGTACCTTTGGACAGAACCTGGTCCTGAGAATCTAATCAAGTAGAGAAAAGTTGGAAGACTTTGGCACAAGATTCAGTAGATGATGTTAATGACAAACACTGCTCAGGATTTGAAGAGAATAGGGAAATCAGGTTTTTTTTAAATTTCAGGATTCTTTCCAATATATGGAAGAATGAAGAACCACCCACTATAGGAGAAGATCAGGTTTGAGAACCTGAAGGTGCACAAACCCAGGGACCTGCTGAGATGCATCTGCAGGTCCTGAGGGAGCTGACAGATGAACTGCCTAAGCCACTGTTCATCCTACTGGAGTAGCTGTGGCAGTCTGGTGAAATCACCACTCTCTGGAAAAAGAGAAACATAACCCCCATATTTAAAAAGGACAACCTAGGGACCTCAGGCTACTCTATCTCTCCTCTGTGCACGGCAAAATCACCACCACAATCTCAATAATTACAAAAACACAAGAATATTTCAGGTTATGGTTAATGCATACTGCTGGGCAGCACAGGGGAAATCGGTATCACTGCTGTCCTTGGTGCGGTGACTGAAGAGCAAGAGAGAAAGAAGCAATTCTGCTGTGCCAGGTGCTCAGCTCAACTCAGAATCTTTCCAAGCTTTGCTCTGGAAGAGTGGTGCTCTATCATTCTTACCTAGTATCTTGCTGATGTTGGAGTTGTGCATGTCAGGGAAGGCTTGAAGGATCTTCCTCCGTTCATCCTTCGCCCACACCATGAACGCGTTCATCGGGCGCTTGATGTGGGGCTCGTTGCTGCCACGCCCTCGCGACTCCCGGTAAATCCGCGACTCTGAAACTCCTGCACTTCCTGAAAGCAAGAGGAAAACGTTTCCAGCTTGTGTTTCAGTAAGCTGCTTCCTCTGACTAACCTAGGTCAGGTGCTGCACACTCAGTGAGTCAGCATTCACAACAGGTCAATGGTTATTATATTGTATATTGCCTAATTTAGTTATTCTATTAATTCAGTATCACGTAGTAGAGACCTGATAAAGAGTTTTGATTTTTTTCAATATAAAGCATTAAACAGTTTTTCTAAGCCACCTTTTACTCCTTAGTTACATAAACCAAATATATACTTATCAATGCAGGTTTACTTTTTATTTTCTTTCTTGCTTACAGAATGCTGCTCATATTATGTCACCTATCTTCTACCTTTTCTGCAACAGAAAGGGGGTGATAGATGGCAATACTGGGCATTTTTTCTCAAGCAGTTCTCTAACTAACAAACGAATATTTATATACTTGCCTGTTTTTGTGCTTGCATCTCCTTAACAATACATGCAATAACAGAGAAACAAATAAATATTGTGCTCACTTCATCAAACCAATAAAGCTCCCACAGATGCAGAGAACGCAGCAGTTGTGGAGGATCAGGTCTACACTTCATGGATTCCCTGTGTCATCTCACTTACCCCACATATATCTGCCTCCTTTACTCCCTTTTAGTATCAGAAATACACTTCTGGTCCCATCTTGAGACCTTCAGTGGACAGAGGCAATGCTTAAAAATCATCTCCAGACTTAAAACTCCCCACAGTGAATCACTTCTTCCTGCCTTGTTTCATTGCCGCTTATTGCTAACAGCTCGTATTCCTCATGGGCCTCCAAAGCACTTGGGATTCTCCCTCAGATCCCACTGATACCCACACAGACCTGGAAATAAGGGAAAGCCATTTGTACTGACCGTCAGAATCTCCACTCATGTTGAAATCCATCATTGCATGGCTGAACTTCCCATCTTCACTCTGTTTTACTGCCAGCTGCTGAGTCAAGGTCTCCAGTGTTGTTTTGTCCTACGTGGGCAAGATGACAGGATTTGGATCAGGAAGATAATTAAACAGTGCAACTCCAAAGTTTGTGTGTTATTTAGGAGGTTGATAGGAAAGCTAGATAACTATTCACACAGCAGTTCACTGAGCCATGTATTGGAGAATAAGTAATAATGCTTTTTCTGGAAGAGACAGGGTTACAGACTCTACCATAAAGTCCTTTTTAAAACTTGCTTATTAGCTAGTGATAAGCAAACTCCATAGTGTTGAAAAGATTGGCTTAGTTAGGCATGACAAAATTGGCTGCACATCTGAATAATACTTCAGCTCTCTGTGTTCCTGGGACTGCAAAGCTGGCCTGAAAGTTTAGGTGATACATGCTCTTTTGCAATGTATTTATTGTTTCACTCTATTTCTAGCCTGCAATCAAAGTGCAGAGACATGGATGGCTTTGCCCTGTTTCTTTTTTAAAAGGCAGTATTTTTGGAAGCAGCCCATAGGGCTAAAAAAACCACCCTACAGTTCAAACTTACTGAGGCCTTGAGAAAGGTTCAGCCTGAATTAAGCACAATCCTTGGGCAGCAGTTTGTGTTTTTGTCCAGACTGTTTGGTCCAACCCTACTAACACCCCGTCCATCATTCATGTGGTCAGAACTAACTGTGAACCCTGGATTGCAACAGGCTGGTGTGTGCTGCCAATTAATCTGTCAGGCTGCAGTGGTGTCTAAAGGCACTGCCAGAACAACATGCTAGGGCAATTAATTCCAACTTTCTCTTCAAAACACCTCACTTCTCCCTGAATTGTTTGACTTTACAAACACAAAGGTGTTCCATTTTCCAACTGTTTTTGTTTTCCCAATGACTTTTGCTCATGAGCATTCTATCTTCCTGACAATCACATGTTTAAAAATAAATCTTTCAGGGAAGCAATACTAACATTTCAAAATCTCAGGCACTGTGCCTTTTGCAAATCTAAGAAAACGACATGATACGGCATGATAATGAAGTAGCTCCAGTCGAAAAAAATTCTTTTGAGCTTTTTACTGAAAGAAAAGATTTCTGTTTCCTTGCTCTATTCAACTGCTGTTTACTGTAAAAGATCAATAAACTAAAAAAACTTTCAGTTTTCACACGGCAACTGTTCCATGTAGCCTAATAATGTCACTGGGCTGCGTTACAAAAGAGAACAGAAAAGAGAACAATGCAAATACAGAAATGCTTCCTGCAAAGTGATGTCCCTGCATCTGCAATTCAAAGAATGGTTCAAACTCATGTAAGTCACTGCACAAAGATTTTCTCAGGAAGAGTTAGAAACAAGGCTAATCTGCTCAACTTTGTATGCTCACAGAGTTTAGGGAACATGAGGTTAACTTTCCTATTCCTCACATTCATTTTCACTACGAATCCCTTTCACACTCCTGGTGCTCTGTCTATACCCTGACACTTCACCATGGAAAGCATGCAAGGTGAGTTATCCTCTTGGTTTTTGCAGGAAAAGCTCATGCAGCTCAGCCTATCCCAAGCAAAAAGGGTTTCCATAACACTGCCAGGCACAGCAGATCCAGAAAGCTTGGAGAAGCTTCAAATAAGCACCTGAACTATTCAGGCATTTAGCTTTACCAAACCCTTTGATCCACCATTTTTAACTCAGCTCTCATTCCCCAAACAGCCTGTCAGAAGTCAAAAAGTCAGGAATAAGTTGACTTTGTATTTCTTCCAAATGGATTGCAGATACATAATGGAAGTCAACAGTTTTTCCTCAAGAAAAAAAAATCTATTTACTGTCAACTTCATAGTGCTACAGTTCAAAAATTTTTATGTCAGGAATCATTTTAAAACACTGCCACCAAGCTAGAATATAAAAGTACATTTTCTCTTGTTGGCTGTATTATGGGGGAGGGGAGTTACTCTGTCGCAGACTTTTTCTGAAGCATGTGTAAACCTCTTAGAGAAACAGAGCTGGGAGTGCAAAGGGCATGGGCTTAACAGCTTTTTCTTTAGGCAGTAAATGCAGCTCTTGGAGTCAGAGGCAGCTCCATTCCCAACCACACTCTGCTGACATGATCTGATTGAGTCCCGAGGTCAGCGGAGACGCCGGGTGCCGCCTGCGAGGCACACTCCAGGTACGGCTCGTTCATCAGAGCCTGACTTAACGAGCCTACAGAAGCTCTGCTGCACTCCATCCTGGGCAGAGATCAGCATTTGGAGGTACAGACACGCTGGATGAAGTGAGGGAGCACAGGTGTGATGGAAGGGGGGCTGTGAAGGAATGCCAGGTGAGCATGGAGCTCCTGGGCTGCTCTGCGCAGCCCCATGCATGGAGGTGGCTCCATGATGAGCCCTGAGATCAGCCTTTTAACACCTTGACAATCCACTCCTTGCTAATTAAATCAACCAACAATGATAAAATGGCAGCTAAAAAGGACTTCTGCATGACATTGCTCTTGAAACAAGAGGAACAAAGCAGCCAGCTGTACTTTTCTGTGTTAATGTCCAGAAATGTTTTCAGTCTAAAAAGCACAAAGGCAATAATGAGTTTAAGGCCTGCTCTTGCCTGAACCTCTGCAACAGCACATCTCCTGTGAGGAAAGGCTATGAGAGTTGGGGTTGTTCAGCCAGGAAAAGAGAAGGTTTCAGGGTGATCTAATTGTGGCCTTTCAGTACCTGAAGGAGCTGACAAGAAAGATGGAGAGAGACTATTTAAAAGGGTCTGGAGTGACAGGACAATGGGGGGAATGGCTTCACATTGACAAAGAGTAGGTTTAGATTAGATGTTAGGGACAAATTCTTTGCTCTGAGGGTGGTTGGGCTCTGGATCAGGCTGCCCAGAGACGTTATGGATGCCCCATTCCTGGAATTGTTCAAGGCTCTGAGCAACCTGGGATAGTGGAAGGTGTCCCTGCCCATGGCAGGGGGATTGGAGGTAGGTGATCTTTAGGATATCTTCCATCTCAAGCCATTGAAAAAAAAACCAAACCACCCAAAACCCCCCCTCAAAAACCCAAACAAAACAGCATTAGGAGAGCAGAAAGAGATCAGCAACACCCTGGCAGGATGCAGAAGTCTGACTATAGGTCAGCAGCATTGTGATTTCCTGTCCTATGCTCTTCCCATTAAAAACACACCAGCTGATTTTTCCCAATCTTGACACAGAGAAACACTTTTGCAATCACTGAATGTTTGAAAGGGGCTAAGCAGCATTCCCATGTTGTTTGCTTGAAAGCATCCAGTTGATGACTTACTGCTTTTTGGTTGATGGAAGCTCCTATTTACCCTTTTTTATGGAGTCTTTCTGTTTATAGGCAAGTATTTATGGAACCTCCAAAGAAACAAAGGAGAAGATTTTTTCTTCTCTGACCCCAATTAAACTGGCAACCTGCTCACATTGCTATCTCAGCCTCCTCTCACAGAACTGTAGAATCACAGAATGGTTTGGGTTGGGAGGGGCCTTAAAGATCAACCAGCTTCAACACCACCCCCCGCCCCCGCAACCCACAACAGACAGGGATATCTACATAATAACTCAGACAAGAAACCCACAATGAAGTTTATACAAAACCAGGATCTGTTTATCATCATTATCATAATTCAAAAGCAAATTACACATTCCCAAAACTCTGCTGTGTTGGATTAGCTGTGTGAAGAGCAGCAAGATGAGGCCCCACCCAGTGACAACAGGTGGGTACAAGCGTGTTGGGTGCAGCAGAACATCCCTTTGTTTCCAGTAGGAAATGTTATTCCATCCCATGAAAAATGCCAGGTGGCATCTCCTGCAGCCTAGAACTAACATTGCTGGGAACTACAGGCAAGGTGGGTCCAAACCCAGGAAAGAGGTGTGAAGAACTGCTTGTGAGGCAAGCAATTCTAAAACTTAGCACAAAGCAGCAAAAACAAACAACAAGGAGCACTCCTGTCCTTTTGGGAGAAGAAACAGCCATCTCCTGCTAAACATGAAGTGATTCCAACTTTCTGAATTTTGTATCAGGCCTCAGAAGGCTGAAAGACATTTTACAAATATCTTATTTCTTTATGAAGGGCTTCCTAAATATCATTTCTGTTGGATTGTAGGAGAGACTCTCTGCAGGGGCAGCAAGAGCTCTGTTGACTGGATCATTTAAAATTCTAACGGGTAAACCAGAGAAGATAATACCGTAGAGAGCATTCAATCCCACAATAGCCCAATTGTTCAAAGTATAACCAGAGAGGTTTCATCAACTGCCACAACGTGATGAGAAGTTTCTAAAACTTTATTAATCAAAAAATTAACCTGCCAAAGAAGGATTTGTACCACAACTCCTAGGAATGCTCTAATTATATTTAAAAGAACAAAAACACATACACACATGGAATGTGTCATGTAAAAAAAAATATAAAAAATGACTAAGCACCACAAGTCAGACTCAGTTTTGTGGTCAGCTGCAAAAGTTAGTTGGCTCTCTGTCATGGATAGCTGTCGTAGTTTAACAAAACATTGATCTAAAAATGACAAGAACTTGGTTGCAGTCTCTTTCATAGAAGAAACATAAAACAAGAAGAGTCAAAACATATGTAGAACAGCCTGATCCTGTTTGCCAGAACTCCTCCCACTACTACATAAAAGTGAAGCAAAACCTTGGAATGTTTGAGAAATAAAAGCATCCTGATAGATTCGGCCACTGCCCTCCACCCTCACTGCTCCCACCTTGTGCCGGTTCAGGGTGCCAGGGCTCAGGGTGCACCTGAGACCATTTACACACCTCCACTCCTGACTGTTCCACAGTCCTCCCAGAGCTCTGAGAATGTTGGGCATATGGCAGTGGATCCCTCCTCCCCCTCTCTGAGACATCCTTTTGGCTGGGGTATTTGGCAAACCCTGCCGCCACTCTGAACTCCGCTGGAGCCGCGTTTTGGCAAGAGCCGCTTTTCCGATTGCATAATTCAAGGTTTGCACTTTTACTGAATCAGTCCACTCTCCACTCTGCTGCTCCCCTCACCCTACCCCCCCATTTTCCCTGACAGGAATATTTCTCCTCTTGGTTTTGATGCCTGCAGAGGAACAGCCAATGTAGAATTCCAGAGGAGGAGTGTTCAGGAACATCACTTCCCATTCCTGCTTTTCCTATCCCAAGGGAACTGAAAGGCAGGCAAAAAAGAAGGTGGACAGAGGCAAACACAGTTACCTATGGACTGCAAAGAGAAACCATTTCTTGCACCTAAGAATTCCACACACACGGATGGACACAGCCTCCTACCTTTCCTCAGTCTCAATACATTATACAGAAACAGATGGTTGCCTGCTACTGTCCTTTTGTGTGTTTCATTTCTTCCCTTCCCCTCCAACTACAGTTTGTCCAGCTATTTCCCCTATCTAAATGCTACAGGTGGTATTTTCAGATAGATTTCAGTTTTGAGGAGGTAGTTTTTATCTCAGATTGCTGAGCAGGACCTGTGACAGCATCTGATGTGGTTTGTGGTGCTGAGCACATCTCCTTCCCCAGCAAGGGCCTGTAAATACCAACCCTTCCATACCTTGGTCAATATGCACCAAATCTTAACGTTTTGGGCAGATTAATTGATATGACTGCTCAATAAAAGTTCACTTTGTGACAGAGAAATGTATTTAATTATTGGACATGCTGGTGGCACCAGGTGTTATCCATTGAACCCTGCGGTGTTTCCCTCAGCTCTCCAAGAAGATAAAGAGTCTTGTGGTCCATCTAACATGAGTGAAGACTTTGTAAAAGTAGTCTTTCTGTGCAATCCCTTCTGCCTCTTGCAATAATAAACATCAGAACAGCCTGAGCTCTAAAACCTTCATCCACAGTCTTACCAAATGTGGAAAACATGAGGTAGGCAGGCATTACAGATGACAGAGAGCTGGAAGAACTTAGGGGAACAACTGGCAATAGTGAGAGCTGTGCCCAGAGGTCTGCACATGATGAATTATTTGCATTCCAGACTCTGCTCCTGCACATTAATGCCATGGTACTTCAAAACAGGTACTGTGCATGATGTCTATGTCCCAGTCCAAGCCTTGTTATGGCCCAGATCCTGTTACACCTCTGACTGCTGTAAGAGAATTTCCAGCTCTTTTCAGAGGGATCTTTGATTTAGATTTGGGTTTTTCTGTGTCACCTTGCCCAAGTGTTCTTCACTCATCAGTGAATTACCCACATTTCACAAAGAAAGGCAGGATTATTAACTCTGTTTACCAGAAGGGAAACTGAGTCTCACATTATGGGACTTGCCAAAGATTCCTTAGTAAGGCTGATAAATGTTTTTGTTTTTGTAACTGATACGAGCACTCCTGAGTCTTACCAAAAAAACCATCTGAAGCTTGTAATTTCTTTATGAATGTGGAATTGTGACTCTTGCTGATGGCACATGGTACCAAGGAAAGCAAAATAAAAATAAAACAGTTATGGATCCACCATTGCAGTGGACCTGCTTAAGTAACGCCTGCAGGGCTGTAAAACTCATAAAAAGCACATGCATAAATGATAAAATAGAGTGAGACTTTCAAATGTTGACTCAGTAATTGTTAAACCCCTTCTGGCTGCACAATTTTATAGTCTTCTACTGTACTAATGAAAAGGCAAGAAACAACAAAGAAGGGTTTTAGCCTTCCAATTATATAAACTCTGTGGACCACCAAAGTAGATGAAAGATTATTTATAATGTCACAGCAAGTTATCATTTGGGAGATTTTTTTGTTGTTGCATCAAAGTTGAGTATGAAGAAACAATGCATTTACCACCCCCTCAGCTCTTTCAATCTTGTTTATCCAAGATCTCTATTTTTCATGGAATAATCCACCCACAGAATCTAAAAGCAGCATTAGAAGCAAGAAAATAAAAGAACACTCTTTATTTGTGGCTCTTCCTGATTTTACGGTACTTCTTTCAGAATTATGACATGCAGCCTAAGTTGGGGCTACATCACTTGGTAGAGGAACCATATCTTTTGGCTTACAGTACTTATTAAAATCCATATTGCTTTAATACTGCCTAGAAATCATTGCATCTGATTTGTAATCTGCATGAAGTGTTGTATGGACTCAGCAGAGAGGCTCCTTATGAGATGTTATAGGGAAAAGATCAGAATGACCAAGAAGACCTAGACATTTAATTACTCTTCTCTCAGGAGCAGCCACCAATTCACAAAAAGAATTTGCTGAAATTTATACAGTCCTTTTTCTTTGTTGTGCACAGGGCTTCAGTTTCTAAGAGTTCTCAAGCCAGTATCTTTAAAAGCACTGAAGGCATGACAGAGTCCACTGAAATAAAAAGAGGAAAATCTTCAATAACTTGGCAAGGGTCAGGCCCCTAAGGTTTTTTTTAAATTCTTTATTTGAGAAAGAATTACTTCATTCATAAAGTGTATTACTTGGCTTGGAAACAAACTGATGGGAAGCAGCAATTCCAGAGGACACTGAGGTCCTGCTTTTCTTTGGTTATGATCTCTGAGAGATAGTGCAAGTCAGGACTTTTACATGAAAATGCACACAGGACTGGCCCAGCCCATTATTTTCAAGAAGGAATAAAAAGGAAGAGGAAATCAAAGCAGAATGATGAGATGCTGCTTCCTTCTTAGGAAAGTTGTTACAGCACAGGCACAGGCATTGACCTCAACCAGATCCAGCTGTAATCTGCTGACTGCAAATAGGTTAAGAGTTCCATGACCCAGTTTCTCATCCAGACTGCTTCTTGGGCTGACACGGCCTGGAACTCTCCATGAATTGTTCAGTCACTGCACCTTAATTTCCTGAACTCCACAGGATGGAGACAGTGATGCTTTCCCACCACTGTGGGAAGTTTTGAGGTCCCCGGATGAAATGTGCCATGTAAATTTTAATCAGGGGCTTCACAGCGAGTCCCAAAGCTGGTACAGCTGATCAGTGTGGGAAGAAAACCTTAACTGGGGGAGAGAGGTGGCACACCAAAAATGAAACAGGAGGAAAATCACAACCCACACAGGATTTCCTGGGAAGGAGGGTCTGCATGCATGCAAAGAGAAAGCAAGAACAGTCTTTGCTTTCCTGGCAATTGTTTAATAAACAATGGGTGACTCAAGTGCACAGCAGCAATACAGCCATTACTGACTACTTTTTTTTCCCATTTTTCCCTAAAAGGTAATCAAATTATGAAAGCTGATGTACCTTTGCTTATGCTTCTTCCAGCCCTGCAGAACAGTCAGGCTGATCCCTGAGGAGACCAAAAGGACACAATTCACAGAAGAATCAGGCCCAGCCTCTATTAGACTGAAGAGAGGTACTGCACTGATGTTGGAGTCCATGAATATGCTGAAGGCCACAGTGATTTGTGACATGTGATTGTGTAAAAGTAAGAAAAAAAATTCTCAGGAAGTAATAAGCTCTCATGGCTGTGGGGCACAGCTTAGAACTTAAACCCAAGGACTCAGAAAGCTCAAAAGTCATAACAAGAACTCCGCATCACTTGCATGGCTTTTCTTTCAGGAGGAAGTTGATCCATCTTTATTGGGTTTCATAAAACTTCCACAACAGCTGCAGTCCTCCCTGATCCACGCTAGGCTGTGAATGTTTCCGATCTCTGCCCTTTGGAGTGAACTAAGTCTTAATTCCCAATCAGACTTCAGCAGCTACAAGGGCCTAGGGTTCTTCCCTTGCCTCTCTGCCTGCTGTTCTCCTTAACTTCAACTGGAGTTTCACACACACACACATCTGTGGGCAGAATCCATCCCTCCCTCTGTAGGCTGCATTTTTTATTACCTAACCCTGCCCATGCAGCCCTGCCATCCCAAGGCACTAAGGACACACATAAATATATCCATACTTAATCTTGTCTTTGAAAAATGGATCTGGGCATGTAATAAACGATGGTCAATTAGGAGGGGAAAAAAAAAAAAAGTGGTGTTTTAAAACAAAGAGCAAAAATTCTTGGGGGAATAAAAAAAGTCCTCACTGCAGAATCTCTCCCTCTCATGCGTAGGCACTTGCTAACTGAGAGTAGTGGCACTGTGACAAAAGCAGCAAAACCAAAGGCAGGCTTTACTAAAGGAAAAGGGGGGAGGGGAGCTCTTCCACTGGCCATCTGTGAAAACAAGGCATGTGGCCATTAAATGCAGAGGCTGTAAATATAAATATACACAAGCTCCACAAAGCAAATGGCAAAAAAAATGAAGGGGGGGAGAGGGGAGGGGGGTGGACAGATAATAAGTGGATAAACTTTCAGCTGAAGTAAATCAAAATGTTTATTGCTTAGTGTTGGGCAAAACCAATTTTGATCTTTGCAGTGTGCAAGCCTGACCTGTGGTTTTTTGATGAAATCTGTGAAAAGTTTCAGGAGAAATTGCAGTGGGTACAGTAGCCCTGTTGAACAGGACTCCTTGACCATGCAGGATCCTGTTGATGCTGCTGACTGGGCTTAGTGGAAGTCAGACATCTGGGTGATGGATGGGTGATGACACGATACCTGTTTGACTTGTCACATGTTCTGAAAACTCAGTGCTCTGTGCTGATAGCACGAACAAAGAGGACTGCAATCCTCTGCTGGCAAAGAACCTCAGTGAAACAAACAGAAAGAGAGTAGGGAGAGGTGTAATAAGAGGGGATATCCAGTTGTTGGGATAACACATTAAATTTTGTGCTCTGGGACTCTAACAGGTCATCGTCTGCCAGACTCAGTCTGGTCCCCACACTGTACAACCATTAATCCAAATGGATCTCTGCTCACACTACAAGAAGAGAACAAAAATATTACACTGACCAGCTTTGCTGAAGTTTTACAGGCCAGTGAGGAATACAGTGGGCTACAGGACATACCTGTTATTCCTGCTGAACTTGCAGGGAGAAGTGTGCACATGTGTGGTATCTGTGGGCGACAGCCTCTGCTAGTCCTTGAGAATGCTGAAGTGTTTTTCCAGTAAAATACTACAGAGATTGTGAAAATGGGCAGGTTTCAATTCTTGCAAAGTGATTTGGTTTGTGATGTTAGTACTGTGCCTCTGGACCAATTTTCAGTGGGTTTCTCCTGTTTGGGAAGCCTGGCTTGTGCCAGGTCCCAGTTTCAATCACTGACACAATCCAGCCTGACCCACAGTCTCAGTGTCTGCAGCAAGCACAGGGTTAGTCTGTTTTACCAACCCTTCTCTTTTCTTCTCCTGCCTGCCCTTCTCTCCTGCAATTTTCTCTTGACTTTCTGGTTCAAATCTAACCATTAGGGAAAGCAAAAAAAAAAAAAGTTATTGAAGCAAAATTCTCCTCTGCAAGAAAAATTTAAATGTCATGTGTTAAACCAACTAGTCCTTATGTGTTTAGTAAAGTGAGCTCCAGTGTTTTATTTCTCAAAGGCAGCAGGATCTGTGGGTTTGAGATTCTTAATATTCCCCTTCTTCCCAAGGGGAGAGCAGGGACAAAATTCATTTCAGCTCAGCGGATCACAGTGGTTTCTGAAGAGTTAACTCTGCTATCCCCATCCATCAGGCAGCCAGCGAGGCATCAGGAAGGAATGATGGATGTAAAATTATTACAGGGCTGCCACCCGATATACTTTCTGCCATTTGTAACTAACGCTGGAACTGACACACTTTTTTCATTATTAAACATCCACATTAAGTCAACATTGGTCACTGTCATTTCATGTTTGGCACTTTCTTAAGGGGAAGAGGGAGAGGTGGGGGTGGGAGTGGGAAGGATGGTGGGAGGAGGGGTGAGTGGGAATGGGAGGAAAGACATCCTGAACCCGGTGTTCCATAAGCATGAGTAATAGGCTCCTGCTTACAACGCTGGAATAAATATTGTTACAAATAGCTATTTAGTCACAACCCAGCAGACAAGTACATGTCAGAGCCTTTTAAAAGGACACACTCCCAGCAATAACAGGGAGAACTTTCAGGTTAAAACACACCCCCAGCACGGGGTGGGGGGGATGTATTTGAATGTACTCAGCTTGGAGTGAGACTCCATCCCTACACATCAGAAAGGCTCCTGTGGCTGTGTGTCCTTACACAGCTGTCCCAGCCACTGCCAGCACTCAGAAACCAGTCTGAGCCCGTGCACACTGACAAATACCTGCCTGTGTGCCCTCTGCCTCCTTTGTCCCAGAGTGCATCCCTGGAGTCTGGCTGCAGCCAGGGAATCACTGGCTAACGCTGTGCATGTTTGTGCTGAGCATCCCTGAAGGAGTGCACTGTAGGCTGGGATGCAGGCACACACATGCTGCCTCTTTGTGTTTGTGTACATCTCCCTTGCAGCTTTGGGGCTGAACAGAGAGGCCAGAGTTCCCTGGCTGATGCTGCCTGTTGTGGTGTTTACCCCAGCTGACAACCCGAGCTCTGTGTGTAATAGGTAACATTGTTTATGTATAGTACGTATCAAGCTATAATTAACTGTAGATGACAATTACAAATAAAGCTATGCTCTCGGGTTTCCAAGAAACCACAGAAACATATACACACACTCTTCTCATTTATACGGGGAAATGTTTCCAAGAAAAGTAATGTAAAAATATGTTTTACTGCATTTGCAATTAAAATAGGTTTTAGTAAAATCCATGTTCGTCGTGATGCTCATAGTTTTTTACTGTAATCCTCTGAAAATCAAATCTGTCAAGATGGTCCAAGTTGGATGCCCAAAAAGTGACTCACCCAAATCATCTTAGCCATTTTTAAAAATCTTTTCTTATGTGTGACTCCTTTTATACAGTTTTGAAAAATTCCTGTCTGACTAGTGCCTTAGCTGGCATGTCTGGCTGTCCACAGGGATCAACCCATCTGGGAACATGAGCAAGAAAACAGGACACATATGAAGAGCCCCAAGAGCTTTAACAGAGACTCCTAAAGATGATTTCCAGCCCCAAGCCTGCCCAGCCACCCCTGGCAGATGAATCCCCACCAAGAGTCTCACATATGTGTTGGAAATGATGCAGAGCACACCTCCACTGCAAGGCTGCAGCAGCAATTCTTGCAACAAAAAGCTCAACAGGTCTCAGAGAATCACAGGCCTCCAGAAGTACACTACCCACTGCAGCAAAGAACCGAGAAAAATTTGGGATAGCCCCAGATGAGTGTTTGTCATCTATAAATAAGGTTACTCTACAGGAAGGAGAGACCAGGGTTATGTAGATGGACATTAGGATAACGTTCTTTTAATTCCACCCCCCACCCAATTCTCTGGTGAGGATGCAAAAGTGACAGACATGATGCCTCAAAAGTTCAGGGGCTGCCACTAAGCCCCATGGTGGGACCTTGAGCTTCTGAAAGGGAAACTCCACAATAAAACTGTAGCACTATTTCTTGATAAGCACCTTCACAACTATCTAATTCTCTGCCTTTGAAAACAGGGAAAACCAGAATAAAGTTTAATTAAAAATGGCAATATTTGCTTTCTTTTCAAAGCTTGCTCTTAGTGAGGAAACCTTAAAATCTGAGAGCAAAAAGACACAGACTTTAGAGAAGTTGGATAGTTTGTCTGGATATGAACTTCACATATTAAAATAAATCACAGAATCAATTAGGTTGCAAAACACTTCTGAGATCGAGTTAAAATCAGTGAGCCCCAATAAAGTTTTAGCATTAATTGTATCAAAACCCCCAAAGCCCACAGTTGCTTTAGAAAAATTTTCTATTGAGCAAACCATTTTTTCTTCCTGCTACCTTGTAAAAGAACTCCTGTCTGCTCTCCACGAGCCCACCAGGAGGTATGAATTAGAGAGGAAAATAAACTTCAACTGAGGTTGAGGGTGTGAAGTGAAAACAGAAGGAATAAGGAGAATCCCAAGAATAGGAAAGTAACAGAATAAAGTGAATGCAGATGGTTCCACTCCTGTTACTTAATCAAAAGGCTGTGCAGAGTCACTAGAGCCAGCATAAAGTCATGTGTTAGAACAACAGCTGATCTGTATTAAAGAAGATTAACTCGCAATGCCATGGTGGAGGGCCTGGGATTATTTTATGTGCTTCCATTGCCGAACAAGCCGTCAGCGCAATTACTGCCCTCCGATGTGAATGACTGATCTGTAACCACAGCTAAACAGCATGCTGCTTAGGGGCCTGGGTGCTTCATGAAGATGAATTTCCATACCATCAAAGTGCTTTTAATGGGCTTCCTGATCCAACCACAAGGCCTGCTTTGCAAGTATATAGAACTCAGGATGAAGGCTTCCTGTCCAAAAGGATTTGGTCGGTTGTCACTTGACAATTCCCAGCCAGCACAAGGGAGGAGAGGGGGGAGATAGGTAGAGTTGTCTCTGCTTTGGAGGATTTAAAAAAAAAAAAAAAAAAAAAGGAAAAAAAAAAAAAAGGGTACAGATGCTTTCTGAATGCAACCAACTGCTGTATCCACAGCTGAATTCAATGCGCTTAACAAATAACGGCAATTTAGCTATGCTTGCGAGGAATAGCTTGAGTCACTTTGCATTAGCATCTGGCTGAGTGTTAAAGTCATTTCTACATGGGGAGCAGAGAAAAGGAATTTCTGCTCCGAGCATCCTTTCAAGAATGCTTAAATATTTGAATATAAATTCCTTTGTGCTTGTGATCACTTCTTCTTATATCTGACACTCTGCTTTTCCCTTTTCCCTTCTGGTGCTCTTCTCTGTGAAATGCCGTAAACATGCTCTATCCCCCTCTTTCTTTCTCTCCCCCCACAGAAGCACCCTCGTTCTTCTGGAGACAGAGTGTATGTAGTGCCAGATACCTATTACATTGACCTCTTTTTTTCCTTCCCCTTCCTCTCCAGAAAGTGCACGAAATTGGAGTAATTTCTACATCACTGACACCCAGGATAGGCTGATGAAAAAAGTACAGCGGTGAGAGACTCACATGTACATTTAACATTCATTACGCAGGCTGCTGGCTTCTCACAGCTTATTGATCAAACTCCATCTAAAACCAGGGAAAATGGAAAGCTATCCAAATTAGCAATCTGCTCATTCTGGACAATATTGTTTGACTCACAAGCTTCCTAGGATGACTGGATTTCAAGTTTCTGCTAAATAGCTGATCATTTTTATTCAATCTATTTATCTGCCTGTCTCAGTGAATTGCACAAGACCTTACAGTAGAAGTAGTTTCAATAAAATGCAGCTGACACCAAATGTGACAACGGGGATCCTTGTGCTGCACAACGACGGCTGTGTCACCTCAGAAAATATTGCAGGGAAAGAGAGGAACAGAGGAGAAAGTCTTGCTGAGCACACAATGCTGAGACACACGCCAGGGCTGAGATGTGGATCTTAGGTGGCAGCATTGTAAGGACAGCTCACCATAAATGTGGCAGCAAGCACTGGCAGGTCTCTTTATCCTCCAAAAGCCAGGGTAGTGCACAGAAAGACATCAGGCACTTGCAGAGAAAAGAAGCAAACCACAACCTCACTGCGGCAGTTAGAGCACATACAAATTTTACTACAGAATATCCACTTTGTTGGTGTTTTGTTACAGCACAGCTTCACAGGCCAGTCCAAAAGCAGAAGGTGGTAAGGCCCATACATTCTGCTGCCTCTAAGTTTCACTGCAAATATTTGGTGCAGTTTGTGTTGTCAATTCTCCGCTTTTCAGTTTTGTTAAGTCATCTAACATGACATGACAGTGCTACATTGCAATGGTCACAAAATATCATATATGACAACCTCACAAGGCTAAATACCCAGAAGCTGAGCCTGAGTATCAGCAAAGCTTATGTTCCTAAAGAAGCTTGAATATTTTCAAATCCAGCTCATCTCACAAACACATGTAAGCATTTCCATAAAGCAAGATTTCCATTTAGACCCAGAGATTTCCAAGATCACCTTCTCTTAATACATGTTGACAGGCTGGAACAGAGAATTAGTGGTCTCCAAAGTTCTCGTGAGGGCTTTAACTGTCTCTGCCTCCTCCCCACTCTCCCCCAGGGGTCTCCAGGTCTCTCTTTCATGTCATCTTTAGGTTGTGGTTTTCATTTTGCTTTTCACTTTTTGAACTATTCTGTTTCAAAAACGGGGGAAGAAAAAGGAGGAAGAGAAGGGAGGCAGAACCCGTGTAGCTGTGGGGAGAGGCAAATGAACACTCTGACCCTTTGCAGAGGGAGTCTGGGAAACTCACTTTTTCTGTCCTGCAGTTATTGAGACCCAGGCTGTTCACCACGGCCACCTTCCCATCCAGCACCTGCTGCTCCCTCCGAAGTTGCTCCTTCATCTGCCGGGCCTCCTGGATCGCCTTGGTAACAGCATCGTGGTCATTTAAATAACCTGACGACGTGATAGAAGAAAGGATGTCTTAAAAAGAGAAAGTTACAAGAAAACACTTTGGCTTTCATCAGTGGAATGCAGTTTATCATTGTTAATGAGAAAGAGTTAAGAGGCAATGCCCACAAACCTGCCTGCGCTCTGCAATTCTGCTGTTGTTATGATAGAGCCACCTGGACATAAAGCATGAGAAACCTCGGTGCCAAAATCCTCATTGCTGCTATTTGATCCCATTAGTTTCAATATTTCCCTGACACTGCAGAGGTTAGCCCTGTGGTTTGCATGCAGCAGGATGTAACCGGATAAGAGTTAGGGGAAGCTTTGATCACGCCAGCAATCCCAAACTCTTAAAAATAGACCAAAGATTTCATTCTTCCCCTTCTTAAAACTTGTGAATACATTAAAATAAACCACAGGTGGCGGTGGTTTGCTATACATATGAAATGCATAATGGCTGGGAAGAGAAACCTCATCCACTGAATACTCCCCACCACCACCTGTCATTCATAAATGTACAAGAAACCACAGCTACACGGACCTACATTCCCACTCCTATTCATGCTGCTAATAGTAGGTCAAATGTCCACTGTTTTGCTGCAAATTCACAGCCTAGGGCTTAGCCTTAGTAGTCACTGAATTATTTCCTTTTAAAATGTTACAAGCATCACCGGCACAGCTAATACTATTTAATTTTAAATGTGACACTTTGTCATTTTTTTCCTTTAGCGTACTGTAGATTATACTTATTATGATGTGCATGTGATTTGTAGGGTAGAATACTGATGGGAGACTCCAAGCCCCAGTCTATTTTTCAGATATTAAAGGAGAGGCTAATATCTATCAATCTCTCTCCCCCTCCACATCCCCACACGTGTGCACACACACACACACACACACTTCTTTCTGTCTTTTAACTAGGGCATAAAAACAGCATAAAATGAATCTGTAATATGAAATTGCCCAGAAAAGGGACTTCTGTTTGTGACATGAGGCTAAATCTAACCAGATCCATTGGTGAATTGTGACAGATGGAGGGACTGTGAGACAGAAGGCAGGCACTAATCACACACAAAATGACCGGCTTGCCTCAACATGTTCCATGGATTCCAGCAAACTTTACACCCTAATCCATTTTTAGAACAAAAAACATCTGGGCCATAAATCCTCTAATCTGCCAAAACACGCTATTAAATCCCATGATTTGTTGAAAAACACTAAGATTAAAGAAAGGAAATATAAAATGGCTAACTGCCGTGTTAGGAAAGTGTTATTAATACTCTTTCTTTGTCTCAATTATGAATGTTCTGTTCCTAAAGAGCCTTGTCTAATCATGTCAGATTACACATCCTTGTTGTATTGCTAGACTCTTCTATCTGATCCGCTGATTGCCAAAAAACGTAGGACATTGTCTTGCTGCTTAAAACATTTCAGGGGAAGAAGCTGATGTCAGATTAGTTCAGTGCTGTGCTGCTGTCAGGATTTCAGTTTGGTTTGGGGTTTTATTGTTGTTTTTTTTAGACTGCAGGCAGAGTGGGACTGGTACTCCCATCTTCCTTGGAGAGCAAAAGCTAGAAAGAAAAGTTCCTGTGCAGTTTGACTGTTGTTAATTGTACTAACAGCCAGCTTTTGGCTAAAACCCCAGGAACCCTGAGAGTTTTATATGAAATAACTTGATCCACATTGCTTTCATCAAATGACCCAGTTCAGTAATTCCCAGCCAATGGAATTCCAGTAATTCCAGTTCTCCCAGCATAAGGAAGAATACAGCCTGCACCAGCACAGTGCTACCAGCTGATTTAAATTTTTTTTTTAATCTCCATTTTACCAACTTGCTTGGTTTCTTCCCCAGTTTGCATCTGTTAACCTTTGCATCCGATCAACCTTGCATGGAGTCAGAATAAATTAAAAAGGAAGCAAATAAACAAACAAACAGCAGTATTAATGCTGCTTTTGCTGTTGTCTAGGTATAATACTTTCAATCTGTAACAGAGCCAAATTTGCCTAGGAACTGGAATTCATGCCCTTCTCCAGACTATTTGGCTTTTCCTGAATACTGCTATCTTTGAGACAGTTTGGCACATGACAGTGAATAAAAGCAAGCACTCCTTATGTTTTTCAGTAGCTGCCAAGATGCTGGTGTGCAGGGAAATGATTAATATAGAAGCGAGTTGAATGTAAATTATTGTTGTTTAGGGTAGGTGGTGAATTATTGACAGAGAGGGGAACTGCATTACATAAAATGAACTTAGTTCCAAGGATTGCCAAACTAGCACAGAGATGTTGCAGATAATGGCAAAGAGCAGAGAGAAGTTGTTTCTGTTTTTAGTACACGGACATATGCCTGTTCCCAAAAAGAAATGCTTGGATTTAAAGTCATACATGAAGCCATGACATTTGTGACTGCTCAGTCTGTAGCACAATTTATATGCTATAGGGATAGCTCTGGAAAGGGCTGTGGAGCTGGATGCCTGAGTGCAGCTATGCTGACAATCCCTGAGGCTCTGGGTTCATGTCCCCCAAAGAAAACTGAACAATGCGCAGGCATTTCTCCACGTCATGAGAGCCAAGGAGCCCATGAAGAACCGCTTTCAGAGAATGGTTTTAATCTGGAGTCAGTGGTGGTGAAAAGTGACAGCTCAGCTGTGTCCCAGCAAGGTGGGCTGTGCACACCTAGGACAGACAACTTGTGCCTTGTGCTGACAGCTCCAATCATTCCAGGGGTGGAGGTGACTGACAAATGACTGAGTGTTCCCCAGTGGCTTTTTGTACAGGGATTCATCACTCAGGATGAGAAAGTGATCCAGTTTCCCTACCATGTTAGGGACCTTTGTAGCTTTGCTAAAAACGCTATCAAAATTTTTCATGGTGCAGCTCCTGCTGGAGGGTGACACGAAATTTCATGCTCACTTCAAGATCACCAAATAGTTTCACCATGGCAAGGAGTCCTACTTGCTGTAACCTGTGTTGGATCTGACCTAGCAGTTAGCAGAGGACCTTGTAGGGGGTTCAGGTTCCTTCTTGCAGTCCTCCATTAAAGAACAAACCTTTGCTAGAAGCACACTGTGTCCATCCAGCTCCTGCACCAGTTAAAGACAGCTTATCTTATATATACAGCATGCACAGTGATACTGCTCAGCAACCTCAAAAAGTCACTTTCTATATTTGTAGCAGAGAGATATACAGCAGTGAACTCTATGTCATTAACAATAACTTAAGTATGTTATCTTTTGCTCCACAGTTTTCCATGGTTTATTAATGGTATAACACATTAATTCTTCTTACAAGAGTGACCTTTAAAGCTCTGTTCATCCTCACAGCTTTTATCCAATTACATTATCATTCATTAAAGGTACAGCATTTCAAAATCTGCACCTTGTTAAAAGAAGTAAATTGCAGGGGTCTCAAACCCATGGAAAATATCAGGTGTGTAGGGAAAGATGATTGGAGAGGGGACAACAAGAGATGTCTTGCCACTGAGATGTGAGTCAGATGCTTAACTTCCCATCGAAATATGATGCTCCCTCTACTTAAGGACAAAAAAATCCAATGTGAAAAAAATGAATTTCAATGCATTGTGCATGGAGAGCAGCAGGGTCAAGCAAATTAAAGATGAAATACATTACTATGTATCACAGTTAAAGAGTGTAGGGTTAATAACAATACAGACATTAACAATTAGTAATGTGATATTTTAAAAAATATTTATATAATTCTAATGTATGATACCAAATAAATTTTGCTGCATAGCACTGCTGTATCACAGACATAGCATCTGATAGGTTTGACCTATGACTTCTTTTGGGTTTTTTTGTGCTATCCCTGAAAGTGGCCAGGCAGGAGATGCTTTAGGGGGAACATGATAGAGAGTAGAAAAAGTACATCTGCCTCACTCAGTTCCCAAAACAGAGCTTGGTTTACATAACGAAATCTTGATTCAGGTTATACTCAATCATTTCATGGAATACAACACAAGGATCAAGAATGGGGTGCATACACATTTTCTTCATACACACAGAGAACAGTCCCTTTAACACATCAGATTTATGAAATTACCAAAAAGACTGTTATTATTTAGATGGTCTTTGAGCAAAGACATAACTTTGGCAGGAGGAAGAATTATCACTGTTTTCTGGAACGATGTTAAAAACAGCCAATCAAAACTTTTTGCAACATGGAACAACAAATTTGGGGTTTTCTTGAATAAACCTGGTGATTGTTTTGCTTATTACACTAAGGTAAAATAATATTCCACTCAGCATTTGGACGGACTAAGGACTAAACTTTTAATTTTGAAAAGATGTAGACTTTTAACTTTAAGGCATGTTTTTGAAAGTTCATCCATCACTTTTAGATGACATAGCATAACATCATGGGTCTTCAATGCCCACCATTAGGTCACTATCTTTAATGTGTGCCATTAAAAAGCAGCATTTATTAGGAGTTAAAGCAGCATCTGAAACAACACAGGACTTTGCTTTCTGAGACTGTAAAAGTTCAGATACCCCTCCCGAAAGGAAAGTCTCTGCGAGTTTCTTCAGTGACACCAGCCAAGTGGAGTATTATGGTCAACCTGTGACAGCTCTTGGCCCACTGCCTGGCAGTGGGTGACAAAAGCCCCCTTTCCATCAGGACCTGTCCCTTGTTGTGAGAGGGGAGCACAGGACTGAGCTCACCTATTGTGTTGGCTCTGGCCGAAGGGCTCGCTAATGTCGCTGGCACGGAGGACTTTAGGGAACTGGCCCCACTGTTTATTCTCAGAGCTGGCATGTGAGGAGAGGTGGGCGACGTGGGAGATTTGCCATCAGATGTCTTGGGTTTGGCTGAAAGGTTCAGAGGCTGGGCCACTTCATCCTGTGATAAGCAGAGGAGAGAAGAATGTTATCACCAAACTGCTGCTGGCACAACACCGCCCAAGCCGAGACAGCGGCTCCAGCTCACATGAACTGCTAAACCTGGGAGGGTGCATCAGATAAATGAAGATCAAATGTGATACCATCTTGTCACTCCAGTTTGGAACTGAAATGACTGATAAACTGGAAAATTAGTGTGACATGATCGCAGAACATCATCCATTTGCACTTTGTGTGAGAGTTGGCTCTGAAGAAATGACTCCCATCAACAAGACATTTGCTTCTGTCATGGAAATAAAGAGCAATTTTACGGTTATGTTTTATTTTGAATCTTATATTCATTAATGAACTAAAAACTGAAGACCATCTTCACTTAAAACTCAACCACCACTAGCCAAAATGGGCAAACAAGTGAATGGGGGTTCAGTTGGTTTTTTTTTATGGTCCTTTTTTTTTTTTTTCTGTGTGCCTTTTCTTCATTTTTGTTTTGTTTTGTTTTGTTTTAACTTGCACTTTCCCCTGAACTTCCCACACTTCAAATTCCAAGCACAAAAATACCACAGGAAATAAATACTTCTCTTCCACCTTAACAAAATCTGAGACAATAAACTGGATAATTCTGCACATAGCCCTAGATGTTTTTATTTGTTGCAAAGTTGAACTTCTGGATTTCAGCAATAATTATTATTATTATGTGAAAATAGAAAAATTGGGTGACATTTTTTGCAGGGTAAATGGAATTATTCCTAAACCTGGCTTGATTACACAGAGTGACAGACAGTGCTATAAAAAAACATTAAAATGCCAAGTAATGTATTTTTGCTTGACCAAAGTAAAATACAGTAAGAAAAAAAACCCAGAACAACAGAGAAGGGAGAAAAGGATTTTCAACAAGGGGAGCATTTTAGAAGTGATTTTAACTGACTTTTAAATAAGCAGAACTAATGTATGTGATATTAGATCAAATCATCACATAATAGCTTAGCTTTTGTCTGACACTGTGACTTAGGAAAGTCATCCTTTAGCTACGAGAAATGCTACATCAGACCACTGGGTTTCAGCTCCAGGCACTGAAGAAACTGATTCTGATCTCCCTAAATTGTAAGCACATTTAGTTTTATAGAATTTTTCCTGACTTTATCAATGCAAAGTGATGATTAAAGTGAGATTAGACTCAGCTTTTAGGTTTTGTGTTTTTGGGGTTTTTTTTTTTGTGTGTTTGAGTGTTTCACTGTTCCCACCAAAGTCTCTGTAACTCTCATGCAACACTGATTCTTTTCCACACAGGGGTGTGTGCTGCAGTAAAGAAGGAATTTTATAGCTGCCTATTGCTTGTGGAAGTTTGATGTAGATGTCTCCAAACACAAGATAATTCTGCAAAGCACTGTCCTGTAACTTTCCCGTTGCCTCTGAGCAAAGCACCTTTGTTATACTTGATTATATTTCTACATTTGGTTACATTTCTACACAGTTTTGCGACAGTCATAGCAGATAAACATTAGCAGAGGCACTGTGGACAAAGCTGTCATCCTTAAAGTGACGCTGAAGCCATCCTAGAGGCAACTTGTGCATAAAATAAATAGGAAAAAATCAGTGCATAAAATTGCCTGAGGAGCCTGCAGACCATTCAGAAGTGAGTTAGGTACCTAGATGGCAGAGTTCTGTTGATCTTCTAGGAGATTTAAGCTGCAGGGTTAAAAATGTCACCAGTAAAACCAGTATTTGGCATTTTTAGAAGGGATTTGTTACTTTACAGAAACACAAATCCATTGTATTAGAATGTGATAGATAAAAATAAAGATAAAAAGAAATAAAATTAGAATAAAATAAAATACTAGCCAAATGGAAGGGGTCTTGCTTTGCTGCTCCCCTGATTTCAATTAAAAAATAAAGAAGTCTCACAACAGTCCAACTATAATGTTGTGAAATCAGCACTGAGTTAGTTGCATTAAAGTTTTAAAGTACAAGTGAGCCAACAAACCAACCAAACACAGTGACCTTGTGCCAGACAAGGATCCCTGAATGGCAAATCATGGATTAGGAGGGCAGCCTGAGAAGCAAAGCAAACCTGCCCACAGACTTGTTTCAGCTCAATCCAAGAGGGTTTGGTTTCCATGTACGTTTGATCCTTGACCTCTGCTCCAAGTCTCAACAAAAGGGGCTGATTAGTGTCAGATATGGTGCTAAAAGCTGCAATGTGCTCTCTGCCTAGCAGAAACCTGACTGAGAGCAGCACCAGCTCAGAAGAGCAGCAGCTTGTCCTTGATGGGAATGGCTCTCACACGCTGCAAAGGCAGCTTGGATTCCAACCTGCATCCTCACAGTGAAAGCTTTTTCAGTCTCATCCTTTTGCCTCAGTCCCTCAGCTATCCTCCCCCTATAAAGCTTATTTCCTTCCCTCCTCTTGCTCCTTCTCCCTTTTCTCAGCTCTTCTGCTCCCTTTTTTAACCTGGTGTGAAGGCAAGGTCCAGTTCAAGTCCACTATACAATGGTGATTCTCATCTCATCTAATGTGAGTTAGAAATAGAGGAGGTGTTTTTTTCCCCCCACTGTAGGCATCAAGCAATGAGGCTGTTTGTATTGTAACTATTCTTGGTAGTAAGACTTCATTCAAGTCAGCACAGCCTTCTCTGGAGCCAAGAAATATAAGGCCTTGTGGAAATAATAGAAGTCGACAGTTCCAGAGCTGATAAATGTCATTCCAAATTGCCCCTTCATTCACTTCCATTGTGTGCTCAGGCTAATGGTAAATTAATCGGAGGTCACAGAAGCTTGGTTCTCATAAAGGAGGATAAGTAAACAATTTTCAGCTATTATATATATTTACAAAATGATACTACTTCACTGTTAGGTCTTCATAACATTTTTACTTCTGTTATTTCAAAGAGCATTCTCAAATCCTCGCTGGAAGTCAAATGCATTAAAAATCCTACGTTGCATCACGATTTAGTAATAACTTCAGTCATTTCCTTTACAATAGTGGAACTACACTGATTTAATCCAAAGGACTCTAAAAAAATATCTGGGGGAAAAGTAATAACATACAATTGTGTTAAGTGTGAAGATGACTGTTAGGATCTTCACTCCAAGCCAGTGAAACATTTTACTCTTTTCCCTTTCTGCAGCCATAAATTCAGAATCCTCTGCTCTTCCAGCTTAAATCAAGAACTGTAATGTCTTCATTATTGATCTGAGCCTGTGTAACCCCAATAAGAATTAGGTGTTAGTCTACCTTTATTTTTTAACTATAAAATCTCCCAGCTAACACTCTGCCACATTACAGATTAGCAGAATTTTCCCAAGTATGCCAGGGCTATGTGTAAGACATAGAAGATAAAAACCAGATGTAGCATCTTCGCTTCAGGTAGATGGTATCTTTCAACAGCCAGGAGATTTGATTTTATGCAGTGGATCACAGAATCTAGAATTACTCCCTGCACTCAGATTTTATTAGAGAAAGCATTGATTGGTCCCTGCCTTTTCTTGAAATGCAGCTATTCTAAGATGACATTGATAAGGTGGGGTTTTTTCCCCAGGCCAATATTTTTTAAAGAGTTAAAGTCAAACATTTATTTATATATCAGCCAAAACAATTAATGCTGGGACTAGAGGATGTTAAGACCCAAAAGGCTTGTTATAATATAAACACAGATGTGATGAAAGTAAAATATGATCCTGATTAAAGGTGTTGAAATGCCTCTTTTAAAGTAGCACATTTGTCTTACAAAACAAAACACACACACACACAAAATAAATCTAGAGAATAAAGCATAAGCAAAGACACAAGAAGGAGGGCTAATAAAATGTACCCACAGAAAGCAAAGCATTGGCAAAGAGATTCCCATCCCCTGTGTCACAGCTGTGTCAGAACAGTTGCTGTTTCAGGGAGAACTGATTTGCTTCCCAGGATTGGAAGACGCCTTAACCAAAACTTGAATTCAGGGAACTTTAAATCCTTGATTTCCTGTAGAATTTTTTCCAGGTTGTATCTAGGTATTTGAGGAAAGAAAGAATCCTTCACCCACACAAGAATTTGGGGGGTAAATAAAATATTCAAGAGCTGTATTTTGTAGCTTCACTCAACCTGGATTAATACAACTTCGAGCTGTCATATTTAAAGCTTTAGACACAGAAAATCTTCAAGTTTAAGTGCCTGACATGCAACACATGAACATAAATGCTGCTGGCAAGTCGAGTGTGGATCACGCTGCCTTTATAAGGTTTGTATGATCCTTTGTAAAGGTAAAATGCTATAGGTCAACACAAAGTGTTTATTAACATGGGAGGAAAAAATTAGAGGGAAAAGGAAGGGATTTGGCCAAAGCCACACAGTGACAGCAGCAGAGCTTCAGACAGACCCAGGAATTCTGACTCGCAGTCACCAATCTTGAAATAGTTGGCTGAAATGATGTCTTTTCTAATCTTTCCATCATGCTGTCTCTATTTACTTCCTCCTAGGATAAAAGGTTAATTCATCTCTATGGAGAATAGATATGGAAAAGGAAGGGGATAAAATCTGATTTTGAGAAACTCTCTAAACCATTTATTAAAAATGGCACTATTTCAACACCAAGAGCTGAATAAAAGACTGATAGCCCACATGAATGAACCAGTCTCAGAGAATGAGGAAAGGGTGGGGTGGGGGTGGGGGGTGGTGGTGAAGAACCCAGACGATTCATTAGGATTTGATAATCTCACTCCTGTTCACATATTTTAAGATTAGTGCACTCTTAAAATAGTTACTGAATTATTGTACTGTCATTTAAATCCAAGGGCTGGATCCCACTGTGGCACACGCTGCAAGTCCAGGTTGCAGGGTTTATTACAAAATCATGAACTACTCTGGGTATCATCTGACTGGCAATACAAATGTGCTTAAATGACCTGGCATAAGCACAGCCCAGGCTGCTCTGCTAAAGAGGCTTTTCATGACCTCTGGGAACACATTCTCCACATCTTGCTGCCTATTTAAATGACCTTGACAGTACAAATTACAGCCAAATGAGTTAGAAATAAGAAGCCAGGGAGGGGGGTTTCTACAAGCTTGCCTCTGCCACCTCAACAGAAACAAAGCCTCATTCCCCCACCCTGGTTCTGTTTCCTGGAGATCTTCATTTCAATAGAAATGCAAAATATGGAGCACTCACTGGCATGTCTGGGGCAGGAGACAATGAGGCTATTGTTGCCCACTGAACAATGCAGCCACTCAGTGGCTCAGCCAGTCTCCTGCTTACCCAAAAATGTCTCACCAAAATACATAAGAAACCGAGGTGCAACAGCAGAGATGCAAAGAAAACCCTCTGGAATCAGTGTCCCTCAAGACCACAGCTGTCCACACACTCATACAAAGACACTGGCAGCTTCCTTCACATCCCCTCCCCTTCTTCTGAAGCCACTCGTGGTGAAATTATCAGTAGTGATAATAAGGAGCCAAGAGGTAAAGGCAGTTGTGAAACATGTCGTATAAATGAATCATGCTGCTGATATTATCCTCACTGATGAAATAATTGTATTAAATTAAGCAGGGGTGTTCACATGACAGGATGGGTGAATTAGATAATGCTCATCTGCAGCTGTACCTCCTCCTGCCACATTCCCAAGTTTTGATTAAGAATAATGTGTCCCTTCCTGCAAAGGTGGAAATTTCTCTAACTACGCAGAAAAACATATACGAGACATAAAAACAGGTATCTTGGTTATTGTACAGTAATAAACACAACAGAATTGTTCTTCAGGTTCAGAGAAGTCACTTTATCATGTTCTTGCCCAAGAATTTCAGCACCAAAAGTACAAGGCATGACTAGACTCTGGTTAGAAAGGAAAAGGCACTAAAGACAAGGGTGAGGGCAGATATGAGGAACAGTGGTGTTCTTTCCTTCTGATTCTGCTAAGTGCAGAATCTGACCTCTGCCTGGATTGTTTTCTATACCCAGGGCAGCTTTTTTTTTCTTTATGGTGTTAACTTTGCTGAGTATCTTTTCCTGACTGAGTTTCTCTCAGAAGGCAGGTACTTTCTAGACTCTGGGCATGTTATCCAACCAAAGTTAGTACTTTACTGATACTGCCCAAATACTCTTATGCATGGGACTCAAAACAAAGGGGGAAACTGAGCTGCCTTATACTGCTGGCAAATATTCTTTTAGTTCACTGGTCTGCTTCTAGGGAACTACTCGATGAATAAATTACTCCCAAAGGCTGATTTATACACTGGGAGGATTTTTGCAGTCTCCATGCTTGTTCATGGAGAAAAGTAGCACAGGAATACAGCAAGTGATTCTGTTTTGCAGCACCTGGGACAGAGAGGACTTCTCCCCCACTCTTCTTTTGCAACACTAGGGACTCTCAATGAGAATATTTTCTGGGGACTTTTTCCTCTCAGAGAGATTCCTAACATCTCCCCTTTCCTTTTTATTTACAGGAAGTGTAGTTGCCAGGAAAGAAGTCAGCCAACACAAAGACTGCCTTGCTGCCCCGAAAACCCCAAGCTTTGATTTTGTCTGGTCTGCACGCTGTCACAGTAAAAACCAGAGATCTGCTGGGTGGTTTTCACTTTGTACTTAGCAGTGTTGTTTCCCAAAGCTGTATGCAGAATTCCCAAACAGATATAGGAAGAACAAAGGAGAAGCATGCAAAATGACCTGTTCATGAACATGGCAGGCCCTGGGGGATTCCTTCCCCTCCACCCTACAAGCCCTGCACGTGACACACAGCACTCATTCTATAGCACCTATTCTGTAAGCCACAGAATACAGGTGCTGCAATAACACAGGAGAAAATACAAAATTCTAGGATCATTTTAGTCCTCCTGCTATCTCAGACATGAAGAGTGGGATGCTTCAGTTGCAGGGCAGTGTCTGGGGAAAGAGCTACAGACCTGCTCTCCAAAGTCTACATCCAATGCCAACCTGGGGTAAAGGCCTTCCTTTTGTGTGGCATCTGGTCAGACCTCTGCACACAGAAGCAACTCTTTAAAGGTCTTCGGGAAAGACTGCACTGGGACCTTGCCCTTTGGAGTCTTGTGGAGCACAAGGCAGGCTGCTTGGCCAGCAGAATACACCAGGACACGCAGCTTAGCAAAATGAACAGACTGGTACATGTTTACCCAAAATTCATTTGTTTAGTTTCACAAATCTTCAGAGACGCATCCTCCAAACCACATTTGCAGCTTCTGGCTGGCTTTGGACTGTCAAAATGCCCAACCATCCTTGTGAACTCTGTTAGTAATCTCCACAGACAAATAGCACAATGTGTTTGAGGAAAGCAGCCAGTGTGAGATTTCTAGGCTAATTTTCCTTGATCACGAGTTTTCAGTCTCACCAACCTCTAGGGAAACCTGATGACTTATGGATGCTTACCCCAATCCAGATCCAAACTTCAAGCATTCGTTTTCATCCACACAGAAGTAAATTACTTAGTCCTGTAACCATTATTCTTCTACTTGGGCATTTGCTTTTCTGTTTGACTGGAACCAGCAGAAGCTGAGAGGATCCAGTAAGAGGATTTTCAGTACAGCATGAAACAAAACTGCAGGAACAAAGAGCTTTTAGCATTTACTTGCACCTCATAATGAAAAATCTCCTTCCCATTCCGCATCTCTAAGTGAGTGAAAATGTAACTCAGCAGCCTCATATACAAAAAAGCCTCAGTGAAGCTGCTCCTGAGCTAATCTTGCCCGGTTGGTCCTGAAATGAGAAGGGTCCATGTTGAGTAAAGATAAAACATGAGCCAGTGCAGAAAGACTCTTCACTTGGGATTGTCCTTGTCTGTACTTCCTGCCAAACTTGGGTCCTGCTGTCAGCTTTCTGCACCTAACTATTGTTCAGCTGAATTTCTCACATCACTGCTGCACCTGTTTATTTGGTATAATGTTATTAATGAAGTGTTCAGGTCAGAGGCTCGAGTCAGAGGCTAAGGAGGAGCAGTGATTTAGGCACAGGTCAGCAGGGACTGACGCAGACACTGCCAATCTGCAGGGGAAGATGACAACTTATTTTTCACAATTTTAACCATGAAAATCACATCACATGTGGTAAAAATCATTAGAGAGGATCACAAAACTGTGGGGGAAAGGAAGGGAAAGAATTCTTCCTACAAAGACTGCTTCTCCCAAACTGCCCCCACTGACCATAGCAACCAGTAAAGAGGGGAAAAAATCACTTCTCCAGTGTACCATAGGAATTAGTAATTAATTAGAGCTCATAATTACTCTGACAGCTTTTGCCTTATTTTACAGCTGGGAAGAATAAGGCACAAAGTGGCTAAATGATTTGCCTAATCTCACACAGTGAGTAAACAGCTGAGTCATAAGGAAGAGCAGAGACACTCTTCCTCAGAGCAGTGTTTGGGAGTTTCTTTGATGCTGTACTGAACCTCCTAAAATGTCCAGCTGCTTCAAAAGAAGTTGCAAAAAATGTAGACAGAGGTCAGACAGTCTGATCTGTGGTTAGGTATTCCTGAAGTTGTGCTGGGTAGAAACTGTAGTGGTCTGTGCCCCAGTTAATTTTGTTTTTTTAAATCCTTTCTGCGTAATTCTGTCCCAATGAAACCTAGAAGGCTGAACGTGTGGAGTTGTGTCCTTATTAATGCCCTCTTCCACCTATAACAAGGCTGTTTAAAAAATGGAAATAGACATTGGACTGGATTTTGTTGCTGCCTAAACCGAACCTCGAGTCACCACCTTCCAACGAATAATCCCCAGTGAATGTTACGCAGAATGAACAGCAATAAAAACAACAAAACCTGAAAGGATGGGGAAAGACTTGGAAGGAAATAAAACAAGGACCTGCAAAGCCAAACAGCATTACAAACTGGTACATTTTAAATGAACAACGAGAAAACAGAAGCCACAGTGATCAAAGCCTCCCACCTCCTCTCTGTGGTGGATGACACCTTCGCTGGGAGCACACCACCACCTCTAACCCCACACCTGCAAAAGGAATTAATTTCAAAAAGAATACACACCAAAGCGAACCATATCAAAACAAATTAGCAACAGACCCCTCATCCTGCTGTGGTCAGACAGGAGAGGCAAAGATGCTGCATAGTTGCTAAGATTCAGGGGAAAAAAAAAAGACAAAACAAAACCAACCCCCCCGCATCCCTCCCCAAAACCCAGCTGTTGAAAACTTTAGAAGAAACAAGTCCAAAGACCTTGAAAGAAAAGAGATTTCAAACAGCTTGGACAACTGGCAGGGGGCTAAGAAATTCCTTTTCAAAAAACACCTGTGCTTTCTCTGACTTTGGATATCTCTATGTAGCCTAGGTAGATTTTTCACTAACAGCGGCAGCAAGTACAGCCCTACGAATATGTAGTGCAAAGATAATATACACTGTATTTATTTATAGACACACACAACTGCAACAGAAATGTCAAAATATGTTTTGCAACTGTAGATATGACCTGCTTGACAATTTGTTTTTCCAACTAATAGCTTTTCAAAGGAAAACTATCAACACAAAGCTCATCTGTCTTTAATGCTTGCATGCTATTAACAACATCCCAGATCACTAAAATCAAAACGATTTTACAACTCGGTCTTGCAGGATATCTTTATGTTTCACCTCCTTTTAGCAGCAAGATGAAATCTAAGCAGCAGCTGCAGAAACTGGAGGAGTTTAAGGTACTGTAGGGAATCTTCAATACATAGAAGAGTTTGTTTCATATTTATACCCCATCCATGGTTCCATATGTGAGGTCAACTACTTGAGAGAACACCTGTCGGGAATGGTTGGGAATTGTTGCAATCATGCCTTTTTTTAATTGCAGATTCCTTGGGTCATGCCAAAGAGACTCAGGTTCAGTTCCTGACTTCAGAACAAACTTTCTCTGTGAATTTGAGTGAGTCACTCCTTATCCAACCTTCTGTGCATGGTCACTAACATCTTTGTGAAGTTATCATAAAATATCACTGAAGATAAATTCTAGTGTTTTGCACAAGATCACATGGCTACAGAAGGCAAAGGGTCTCCTCTTTGTCTCAATTCTGTTCCAAAATTGGAGGCAATACAACCTTCCACCTATGAGAAGGGTTTATTCTATGCAAACTGGGCACACATCAGACATGTTTATGAGACTGCATGGGAACACCACCATTTGCAATCCTTTAAGTTTAGTAAGTACTATTGATGTTATGTATTTATATATCTCTATACATCTCTGTCTATATACATATATACACATATTGACCCTACCTATTTTTATTATTATTTGCTGCTGAGTGCAGAATACAAGCAGAAGAGTGCTGAAGAAGTATTCAGCCCCCCTTGGTGCACAGACTTCAGATCCTGTTCCTGATTCACACCAGAAGAAATGAAATCACCATCAGGACCAGTATTGGGGCCAAATTGCTGGCAGGCACAATGAACCACTAATTGCTGGATTCATTAGTAAGACTCATAGTTTGTCCCCATGAGATGCTGAATACTTTCAGCTCCTTTTAAAACCTTGCATCTTAGAAATTAAAATTAACAACTGCAAACTAGTATTTTTGTTACACTGTAGAAACTCAGCAGGAATTTGAAGTCGGATCACAGGAATGCCAAAATTCTATTATGTAAAATTAGGCAGATTTTTAGCTACCATTTCCCTGTTAATTCTGGAGAGCACGCATGCATCCACACACAATAGCTAATCCATGCTGCTCCTCAAGCCTAAACAATTGGTTAAAATAGTTTTTGTAATGCTGAAAGAAGACAACTGCCTCACAAAATACCTTTAAAATCCCCCAGTAACACACTATTAAGACCAACCTATTCTTTTCAGACATAAAACAAATGTCTATTTAAGAACACATCCAAATGCATTTCCATCACTCAGCCAGAACACTTTTACCTCCCAGAAGCTGACACAGTAAGAGATGGAAAGAGAGACAGAGAGAGAGAAGAGACCTCTAGTCCACCTACTGGCTTCACTGAAGGCAGTGAATCCAGCTCTAGCTCATTTCAAGTAGGTTCAACTGTGTCAAAGGTTACCCACAAGCTATTTCTTGATGATTTATAGCTGATGTCTACAGATCTCCTTTTATTTTAATGATGACTTCAATACAGATGTAAAGACATTCTTTGTCTTCACAGAAGTGCATGAGAGGGAAGTTGACATCTTAAAAAAAGAATTCGAAGAGACTGATTTGCTTTCTCTGAACAGGGCCAGCTCTGGGCAGTTTTTATATCTTATCCAGAAGAAAAAAAAAAAAAAAAAAGGAAAAAAAAGCCCCCTTCATCCTTTACTTCTGTACTAAAGCTGCTATGTTTCTATGACTTATTCTGGGCACAAATCCTGGAGCACTGACTCAATGTGTATGTCACCAGTTAATTACCATCAAGACAAGACACTGGGACACTTGGTAAGCATAAGATAATTTTATCTCTTCACCAGTAAGAACACGTATTTACACAGCATTATTTTGCCCTGCTTGAGCCCAGAGCGATTTCCAAAGTGAGTCCCAAAAGATGCCATCATGGGAACCCTTCCACCCAGCACTGAACCACCATCCTTTGGGGGTGAGGAACAACAGCACAGGAAAAGCAGCAGCAGGACACACCACATCCATTTGAAATTCCAGATGTCATGCTGGTAAGAACTGCTGAGAGTTGTCCAAATGTGAGACTGTTTTTAACCTCAGCGTTGGTCTGTGTGTGTGAGTGTGCACAAGGTCTGTGTGTATGGACGTGCTGAATTTTCCTGATCCCAAATTTGGTCTGTGCCTTTTACAGAAAATGTTGAAAGCACAGGCTATCCACCTATTTATGACAAATAATAAGGAAATAGAGATAAATTAATCAATTTCAGAGTTTTAATTGCAGACTCTATTTTCTGTGGACATTTGAAATCAGGATGAGAGTACCCAGAAAAAGAAAGAAGATAATTTCAGAGAAGACTAAGAATATTGGAACTAAGCACAAAAAGGGGTCATTCTGATCTGCAAGCAAAGCAGAAAAAAAGCCAGGAGTTTAGATTAGCAGAGCTCAAGACTGACCAAGGCAACCAACAAGCTAAATTCAAAATATATTAACTTACAGCTGTAACCTGAAGCCCATAGAGCTCTTAGCATGGCTAAAGATAAAAATAATCAGTGACCTGGAATGACTGCTCTCCCTGAGAGAGCTACCTTTGGAAAGAAAGAAATTCACAAGAACCCACACAACAAAAACACTCTCCGGAATTGCCACATACATATGTTTTCCTCCTGATTGTACACTGAATTAAAGCTGCTTTACTAATCCTGTCACTGTATTACTCCCTTTTCTGGTACACTGCTTCACAGCTTTCTCTGGAGCACTCTGGAGATGAATAAATGCACCCCGGAAACTCGACTTTGGAAAGCTTTTTGTGCCAGTTTTCCCATGGATGTGTCACGTTGGGTTGTGTTTGTCACCGTGCAGCTCCTGCTGTGCTGGGTTAGCTGCAAGTCACAGAACACGAAGTGGCTGATCCATGACGTGAGATGTCACTGCCTGGCACGTCAGCTGGGAGAGCCTGTGACAAACCCCTGTGCTTCATCCCCCCACACACACGGGCCCCTTGCTTCCAACCCACAAGCAGGTGCTGGCACAACAACTAAAAAAAAGTTGAAGGAACACTAATAACTTATGAAATAACTCAAAAACTATAATACTTCTTGAATATCGTGATTCGAAATTTCAATTTCAACTTTCTCTGCACTGTTCCCATTAGAGACATGGTCTTCCCCTCCATGTACTCCATGTGTCAAGATACTCAAAAATCTTTTATCAATCACTTTTTTCCTAATATTTTTTTTACACCAGTTCTGGCAATAGCTTATCTTTTCTTTAAAAGCAGCAAGGAAAAAATGTAGCGACTTGAAATGAAACAAACAGAAACTAAACTCATTCAACAGCACAAAAAGTACACATTTGAATTCATGGTCTGACAGCATTAATGGATAAAGACAGACGATCAAGACTGAAATTTTAAACCAGTTTCATATGTTAAATCCTGTTGCAGCAGCTTGTCTGCCTCAGATGCTCTTTGGATACTCCTGAATGTTCTCTCTGGATTCCACTGAAGCACTTTTACTGGGAGATTCTACAGTAGAAAGTCTAATTCTGCTGTGAAGTATTTATGCCTTAGCAGAATTGTCAACATGAAATCTTCTGTGATTTGACACTGAAAATTAATCCCACTTTAATAAAACAGTAACTCACAGATTAATTTTCTTAGCTGCTTTCTAAGCCTTTGCAATACATTTATACCAATCTCTTAAGTTTCAGGCATGACAACACGAAGCTTTTTTGTTTAAATGAGATTCTTACACACTCACAAGACTTCAGGACCTTGGACCTTAAGGAAGCTATCTGTTATAAAATCACAACACGTAGCCACACTGCTTTGAAAAATATGTGTACTCTAAAGTGATGCTTTCCACATAATGTCTCTGAATCCCTCTTTTGCAACAGCTCATTTTACACTGAACAATTCAAACTGCATTCTGTACAACAAATGCACAGTTCTGAGAAACCTGAGTGAAACAGTTGCCAAGCACTTCATATAAATCTAAAGTTAATACTAATCTAAAAGAAACTGTCTTGTTGAATTTGAAAATAAAACAGATTTTTTACACTCTGCTGCTAAATTTTGCTTCTCTTCAGCTATCCACAGCTACCAGGGATTAGAGATTAAAATGTTTCTGATTAAAATATTTTTGGAGCTCCCTTGTTACATGATTATCATTCAGCTGCGGGTACAGGAATACTTACTGCAAAACGTATTTCTTTGCTGCTTAGTTTGAATTGCATTCTGTCAGAACATGTCAAGAGGAGCTAATTTCAAATCTAGCATGTAGCGTGGATACAAACCACCCTTCTGCAGACAAAACAAGCAGTTTCTGGGAGCTGTCAGACTGATCACACTAGAGCTTGATTCAATCACCTCAGAAATTCCCTTTCCATGCTGAAGAGGAGTTGTACATTTGGTACAAGGCGGCTGCACTGCTGTCCACTCCATGGCCTGCCAGCACAGCCTTTGTTTTACTATTAACACACACTATGAAATACTCATTCTTCATTAATCTGAAGCTGCAAAAGGAAGATTTAATTCCTGATGTGAAGTATCTGGATCCTTTCTAGAAGTCTCTGGGAGAGTGAGAGTTCTCTGCTCCGTGTCAAGCTCTCTCCTCATCCATGGGATGGGTACACTGCTACACTCCTATCACCTGCACAAGCCTTTGCTCCTGGAATAAACACATCCCTTGATTTAGAGACTCTTAACAGCTCAGGGTCTATAAAACAAATCTCTAGAATAAAGGATGACTTTTAAAAAGAATTTCATATTCTGAAGGAAACTATGCATTAATACGATATTGGCAGAACTTTCTGTTTTGTTATCTATATTTAACTTAGAGCTAATATTGGTCCCTCATCTTTTCTGTGCTGCTACACTCAGCAACCCCCAGTGAAGAATGATATACCCCAAGCAGAACTTCATGTATTTCTCCCTTCTTCAGCATAAAGACCTTCTTCTAAATATTTTTCAACTCTCCCCACAGACCAAGGCCACCTAAATGCAAGGCGTATCAGCAAAAACCACTGCAACCAGAAAAATCAAGTTTTTTCTCTGTTGCATTATGCAGCTCCAGATTGCACGCTCTCCTAAAGCCCTTTTACTGCTGTTTTTAGGACTTTGTGGACAACTGGCACCACCAGCTCAACAGCTCTCTTAGTGGCATTAAAAAACCCTTGACTTTGTGACACTGTTTTCTTATTTGGGACTAATCCAGTCCCTTCTTGCTCTTTCTCATTCAAGCTCTTCGTTCCACCTGACAGAAGAAGGGCAGTTCTGTCAAAAAGCTTTTGAGAAGTTAATGCTCAGGTATTTCTAAGTAACAGGGTAAGACACTGAACAGAAAGCAAATGCCAGATCCCAGCACTCCTAAACACTGAGGGATTCTGGAAACAGCCTCCTGAAAGCCACAGTGTCTGCTGGAACACCTTTGTGTTCACTATGAAGCCAATGATGTGGATAATTTAAACAAAAATAATGAGAACTTCTACCTGCTGCCCACGCCACCAATTTGATTTATTTATATCAGGTGTAGGAGACATTAACAGCAAAGAACAGCAGTGGACTTCTAGGACACAGTGCTTGTTTTTTACCACTTTGCTTTACACATCTGTTGCTCCCTGTCTGATTTCTGAGGACCTCTCTCTCAGGAGTGAAGCAGTCTTGCTTGATTTGTGTGTCTCACTTTCGTTTTGTGATTAGAGATTTTGAAGGGGTTTTCCCCCCTTTTTGTTATATTTTCTTCTGAGTTTTCATTATAAAAAGTGCCTGCTGAGCCTGACAAGGGTTAATTGCCTGGCAACTCTGCTGGCGAGACATGCTCATGCCAGAGAGACACGGTATCAGGAGAGAAGAGCTGTGGACAGCTAATCTGAAACAGCATCCTAGGAGCCCCTCCATATATCTAATTTATTTTTAGGAAAGTAAGGAGGGGTGTTAGGCAGGCAGAATGCTGTGCAAGTCCCCACTGCTGCTGCTGCTGTTTAGATACTGCTCTCAACATTGCTTTTATTGTTAGGAACACATTGGATATTTTAGAAAAGCACCTTAAGAAGTTCCATTAATACCCAACATTTAACTGTGCTCCAGCAAATGGTTTAAAAAGTCGTTGTTCATATGGCTGCATGTCATATTTAGGAAGAAGAGCAAGGAAGAGGAAAACAACTTCAACATTTTACTATTTAGGATCAAAAGCATGGGCAGCAAATAAGGAAGGCTTCCAGGTGAAGAGATTATTAACTACAAGAATGGACAGGGAGACTGCAGAAAGAGCGCAGCAGAGATGAAGTCTCAATTTACAGCTCCCTACTCATCACTGCATGTGTACTGTAAACTTTTCCTTGATTATCTTATAGCTATTTCTGACCTGTTTGATGCACTGGCAAGGGGATTGGGAAATGCAATCACTGAAAAATGTTTTGGATGTACTGATGTGTAATATTCTAGTGCTAATTGTTATTCCGGTGCTGAAAAGATTAATAGATTAATTTAGCAAGGATTTTTTTTTTTTTTTTTTAAATCAGTGACATATAAAGAATTGTGTCCAGCTTGGAAACTCTCAAAAATAGAAGAGCTTGCAAATGTTGAAGATAAAACTTCTGTAAATACAGCCCCAGTGTTTTATCAGCGATGCTGTGTCTTACATCACTTTAATGAGAACTGCTGTCCTTAACTCTAAAATACCTCAGGACTCTAATGAAAATAAGGATGCCTTAATTTCCTGCTGCTTGGGCAGGTATTCAGCAGCTGCTGAGCTCTCCAACCAATGAAGAGAACAAGGACTGTCTAACATGTGCCACGGGTTTGATTCAGATAGGTTCCTCTTCTCTACTCTTCAGGGATAAGAATTTGTCCCCATCCAACACAATCATGCCCTTTGATCACCTGTACACAGCCATTTCAAGATTTTAATTTAAATTAAATGCTTTCCATTAACATGTTAAAAAATGGCAGCTCTGAGGGCACAAGGAATCTGTGTGTCCACTTTTCAGCCAGGCTTCTGCCACAGTCAGAGTGATGTGCACATGATGGAGACTCATGTTTTCCCCAAGATCTCTCCAGGACACCTTCATATGAAAAGGAGAGATGAGAGAAAGGGAGACAAATGCACCCAACTGAATAGGGCTGCTTAGGGTAGCCATCAAAAATGAAGTTCAAGTCAATAGTTTGCCTGAAGTAGAATCAGAAATATCTATAGATATTTTATGGGCCTTTTTACTGTTTTAGGGCCTTTTTCTTCTTTCCTTCAGATGTTTTCGTTTTCTTTTTTCCACTATATTTTTATCTTGAGTGAAGAAAGCTTTCCTACTAAAACTAGGTAGTCCCATCATCAGTTTTGACTGGGACAGGAAAATCCACAACTAGCTCCCCATAGTTTACTTACTTTTCCTAGTAACATAGCTTATGCTGTGTCTGAATTGAAATGCCCATTTCCAAAGGCTCTTACTCTTTATTTTCTCCCTGGTCTCAGATGGACTTGGTAAGAAAGCCAGCAGTGACTCTGTAGTTCCCTGACCTTCCCTGGATGAGAATGAAGCAAGCACACCTTGCTCCCTTTCCTATCTTTCACATTCTGTAACCAGGATGCAAGACACAGCTGGTGCATGTGGCAGCACCTGCAGCACCACCAGCAGACACTCCTCAAAAATGGATTAAGTTCTTCTGGAGAGACTCTGGCCATCTTAAGGCCAATCTCTACAAGCACTAAAACTTTCAAAAGCCATTTAATTGTTGCCTATAGGTGACGTGAAGAAAATTCCATCAGAAGTGTTCACTTTGGTGATCAGATAATGTGAAACTAAAGCACCCTCTTCAGTTAAAGATTCAGATCGATATTTGCCTGGATATTGTAGCTCAGGAGAAACTGATTGTGTATATCCAGCTGCTTAGTGCTGTTTCTGGCTTGTCTGAAACACATTTCCTTTCCTTGTCACAACTCCCAGGTGCTACTGCTGAGCAAATGGTAACGTTACTGCCAGAAGGATTTGAATAGAACAACAAAAAAAAATTGATTTGGACAATCTGTGTGCTCTTGTCATTGATGGAGACACAACTGTGAGTAGGGTTAGGGCTGAGGTCACAACAAGGTTAAAAGAAAAGTGCCCAGGAATTCTCTGCTGTCACATTTCACACTGAATTGCTCCTGTCTTACAGCAGATGCTACAGACAATACACTGTGCTCCATTAAATGTGGGGAATCGTTTAGCTACATTTACAAGCTACATTGAAAATTCACTCCAGAATTACTGCACTTGAAAGGTTACATGGGAAGGGCCAGAATCCTGCAGCATGCAGGCACTAGATGCTATATTTATCCACGCCACGTAAAAAGCAAGAAACAAAGGCAGGAATGAACAGGGCCTGACCATCTACAAGTGAGGGTGAAGTTGTTGTCCTTATGCAGGGGTACAAAGCACCTGATGTGAAGCCAGTGAAGACTGGAGCTATCAGGTGAGAGTCCTGGTAGCATGGCAAAGGTCACAGTTCAGATAAACACAGTGCCTACAACACTGCTTTATTTTATCTGGTGCATGGCCCTATACAAGCAATAGGCTTGAAATGAATCACAAGATGGGCTGGGAATTTATTCTGCCTAGTCCTTATCTGCACCTCTGCCTCTTCTCTCCTCCTCGGGAGCCTGCAACCACCTTGAACACCCAACAGGGCAGCATGCAAGCATTTACATGATCAAAGGCAAAATGTGCTTAAGACAGACTTTGGAAATCCAGCACAATTTGGCAAACTTCAAAGATAGTTGCCTTTCAAACGGGTTGTGGAGGAGGCCTTGGTAAATTTGAATGGTATGATTAGCATACCGGCTGTTTTTAAAACTGCTCAAGAAGAAGCTGTGTTAAAATCCATTTCCGCAAGACACACGCATTTTTCTTTTGGACAGGCTCCACTAGCTCTGTTTCTTAAATCAGTTTTTCTGGCATGGATTTCTTCTTGGAAGAATGTACGACACCAGCTCAGTTTCCTAACCAAAACTTGACAGAATGTGTGCAGCACAGCATAATGGCATCCCTGCTTCATGGCTTCCTGCAAGTTAGAGCACAGAACCCTCGGAAGTGAATTTGACTATTCCAGGTCACATCTGCTGAAAGGCGAGCAGGATGGCAGGAGATGCCAGGGCAGCCTGTCCAGCACGGTGTTCAAACACTGGTGAGGGCCACTGATAAAAGGCTTGCCAAAACAGGAGTTGCCAAGGTCTTAGAGGAGTTTCAGGGATGTTTTCGAGTCTTACTAGATTTAAAGGATGATCCTTGGCAAACTCCCCCTGATGCTTCTCAGCATTTCTAGAGCCAACAGTTGTTCCATCTGCTGCTGAGGCTGACTTTGAAGAATCCTTGCAAAGAGCAGCACACTAACTTTAACACTACACAGGAGAAGAAAAAGCCACAGCTTTTCAGAAGTGACCTAGATGTTTGCCAGTAGCTTGACACACTCTCAGGTAAGGCTGTCTAGTTGTCTCCAAACACTTGAGTGTATTACCAAAGCTGTGCCAGTGTAAACTGTGGGCTGAAAATAGAGATTCAGTAAACAGCATCTATTGAAAGCTATTCTAAGGCATTAACTATTCATCTGTGGAGGTCTGATGTACAGTAAGAGTGAGAGAGATCACCACAAACTAACTTCAGGAACCAAATTGCTCACGGGGATTTAAAAAAAATAAATTTAAAAGATGGCTGTGAAACTCAAGACATATTCCCTGACGACAGTTAGAAAAATTACATATAAAAAAAGGAACCAGCAAAGAAAATAAACTTTTGGAGCTGTTGAACACAAACAAGCTCTGAGAAAGCACAGAAAGGTCCACACAGACACAAACGAAGGTGTTTAGTTCCAACACACAAGCTTCAGTTTCTGCCATTGTGATGGATTTGCCAGTGTGTTTTCTGAGCCAGGCCACTGCACTATTGTGTAAGCTTTATTCTAATTACTGTAGGCTCCATAAAGGTTTCTTTATCGTTTAGTATTATAAATAACTGTGCTTCCAGGCTGGGGTTCAAAGCTCAGAACAGCACTTGCACAACAGCTCAGGCAGGTCAGGTGACCTTTCTCCAATTCCCATCTCTCTGGTGCTGAGGACAGACAAAGTGATATGTCTGTCATACGCCATTACCATTAGAACAGAATCTTGTTCTTTTATTACAACTGAACTCCGCCGGATTTCTCAGCAGGAATGCTAAGTGAAATCAATGTCTTGGATTTCCAGGCTGAGCTTGGAGGTCACAGCCACTCTATCATTTCTCAGCATTATCCCTTCTCTTTCTCTCGCGCTCTCTCGGAGCCTCCAACTGGCACACAGCAGATTGAAAACAGCATGCAGCACAGGGCTTACACTGCACAATTTTACAGCCTTTTGGAGCCCCCTTCCTTTCCTTTTGGCCCACTTTTTTAGTTTATTTTTTATCCCCCACTTTGCAAAATAAGTTCTGTTTATCTCCTGCGGTACTGCAAACCAAAGGCACTGGAACACCTAAAAATATGAAAAAGCAATAAAACAAAGGAGAGAACAGAGCTGATCTCGACAGCTGCCAGTTAAAAATGGTTATGCTCAATGTCACCAGCAGATACAGCAGGCCTTGTAATCCTGCAATTGCCACAAAATACACACTGTGCTCCTCAGATCTCATCAGAATTTCTCCTGCTGCACAGGAGAAGCAAAATCAACACCGAAATTTAAAGTGTGGGAGATCTACAAGCTGCCAGCCACACAAAACCCCCCTTGTAAAATGCACAAACTTGCTAACCAAAGACTTTAAAAAAACCCCAAACCCAACAATCTACCATCAGGCACTGCACAGCTTTGTGATTTCTTGCTCTAAGAGAAGAGGCCAAGCCAAGGAAAAGCCACAGGAAGTCAGAAAGTCTACAGTAAGGAGAGAAGAGACAACCTAGAGCTTGATCCATCAACACAGCAGCTACTGATTTCAAGCCATGTCTTTCATTCTTTGAACATGTATCTCACTGAGCTGACAATGGTATTATTTATTTGTCTGGTTATTTTTAATCTGTGCTGCTTTACTGTTAGGGTAAAAACAAGACACTACTGTCAATTCAAGGAATGTCTCCTGACATGATAAAGGACATGGACAGCATGCTAGAGGGCACCAACAAAAAGGAAGGACACATTTTTATTGAGCTCTTGCTGTCACCTAAATAGGGCTGCTTTCTCCCTGCATTCCTTAGCTCAGTTCTTCCCTAGCTGTTGTGCAACAACACCCTCCCATTTCAGGGGGACATCCTGGGAACAAAGCTTCCTGCAGCTGAGAGGCACAGGCCTGGTACAGTACCTTGCTTTTGGGTGGAGGGCTGTTTGTGCTCTTGTCTGTGTGGATGCTGGTAGGGGACACAGCAGCACCGAGGTTCCCCTGGGGGATGCCAGGAATCTTGCCTCCCGGAGACACTTGCATCGCAGCAAGTTGGGCAGCATACAACTGCTGGAAAAACAGAACAAAAAAAAAAAAAGAAAAAATTGGGGTGGCGGGGAAGACAGGAGAGAAATCATCAATAAATAAATAAATAATCTTCCCAAAGGTTCTCCTACAGCAGATGATGTATTTTCCTTCCAATGGGTGATTTTTAGTTAGCACAGGTATGTTTCAAGACGTCAATTGTCATCTTCACTTTTGTGACTCATTCCTCCAGGGACGAATGAGAGACGTCACCAGGAGGAGTGTCCCAGCTCCCTGTGTGTCCAGGGGTTCAAAACAGGGAACAGAAGCTAATCCCCATGGTCTGCCTGAGCTACTGGACAATCCTTCCTTTCCATTACTGGCATAAAAGCATTTCCAGCAGTAATATGCAGCAACCCTTGTGAAACACATATGCTGCTGGATATGACGGTTTCTGTGCTACCATTTTATGTTTCTTTATTTTATTTGTTGTGTTTCCCTGTTTTCCCATGCTGTAAGGTGTCTGGGACAAGGAATGTCAAAATTTTATTTAGTAATTACTGGAGGAGTCCACTCTCAGTTGGGTTGTGGGGAACCACTGGAGTCAATATAAATATACACATATCAAAGGTAAAGTACTGTCCATTAACTATTAGAAGCCTCAGTTAATTCTAAGAACCCTTTCTGTGATGGATGCAATGCAGACACGGAGTGGAAATGTTTTTCTCTTCAAAACTAAACCAGTAAGGCACTTTAAACACATATTTTATTATTAACATGTGAATACTTATAATCACAGTCATCTGTTTAAAGTTAAGCACTACAGTGAGAGTTTAAGGGACAGAGGTCAAAGGCAGTTAGAAAGCAGGCAAACCAGAAGTGCCTGGAAGCTCCCCTGACCTCCTAATAAAACATGGAGAAAATAAACATGATGGGCAGGAGAAGCAACCATTGTTGCTGCTTTGTGAACAGGGAGGAATTCCCAAGTCAAGAACCTAAGAGAGCAGGAATATACTAACAAAGATTTTCCCTTTTTGGCCACAGCATCCTTTTCCAGGACCCAAACTGGTGCTGTGTGAGTGACTGGTGCTGTGCAGTACCTGTGTAACTCTGAACAAAGATACTCTCTGCCTGCAGGTGCTAACAGAGCTGCTGAGATGCAATATGACAAGGGATAACATGCAGAAATATGGAACTGGATGGGAAAAAAACAGGGTGCCTTCAATATGACTAAGCCTAAGAAGTCTTGTTGGTAGTGCATAGTTGTTTTTGCTGTAGTTTCTCAGTTAATTTTATATGCTGATAGAGGAATGAAGATTGGAGGGCACAAAGAAATGCCAACCCAAACCAGCAAATCTGAAAGAGGAACACGAGAATTCATTACATGATTATTCATGTGGATCTGTGCAAAAGGTGCAGACATTGCTAATGTGAGCTCACAGGACCTAAGCCCTTAACTTGATCAAACGGGCAAGGCTCTGAATTTTGGTGTAATCAGATACCAAGTTCTTACTTACTTCTTTTTCACTCTGTTCTTTTCAGAGTATTTATTGTTTTCAGTTTTGAATCCTTTTTGTTTCTCTTCTCTACTTGGATCACTGCTTGATCCTTATTTTTCCATACTTCTTAATCACCATTTATCCATCCCATTCTGCCTAGTCTCCCTCTCTTTCCTTATCATCCATTCATTCATCTGCTCTCTTTTTGCCTTTTCCTCAAATTTATTTATTCATTTACCCCCAGTGAGTCTGAGCCAAATAGATGCAAATCAACTACAGATAAAGTCATCAAAAACAACCCAGCCCCAAATAAGTCACAGATTCAAATGCATGTATGTATTGAAGCTCATATCCATTCATTCTTTCTAAAGAAGCCCAAATTCTGCAGGGAGGAAGGAACAAGGTCTCTGTGAAGTAGGGAAGAACTGCAGCAGGCAGTATGTATTCATATTATATTATTAATATTATAGTATTAATTTGTATAATGTATGAGTTAATATATCAGAGGGGAAATGGTTGTTAAAGAAATGGGGAACAGCTCAGACATAATGGGACTCTGGAGGTGACAGAGCAGATCTAGGGACAGCTTTTCCTTTTCTTTTGTTCCCTGGTGAAAAAAATGGCAAAACAAATGTAGGCAACTATGGGAAAAAGACAAAAGGAAGTCAAATGGCCATTAGGCAGGAAAGGTTCAAGCTTGCTGCTGATCTGTAGATTGGATATCAGGGAACATGTCTAGTCCACACAAAATAGGGTAAAAAAACAAAGTCAGTTTGGACACCTCGCAGTCCTGAGCCAGCTGGAGATTCCTGAAACGCCATACAGGGCCTGCTGAGGACTGAGCTTTCCAGAGATTTCTGGGGGGGGAAGACTTTTCCAAATGAGTCTTCATCTAAAGATGGAATCACAAGAACTGAACTACATGAAATACACACACAACACGATGTCCAAGAATCTGCACATCTTCCACACTGCAGTGGTCCACGAGCAATGGCTAAAGCTGGTTCCTCCACAGTGCTGCCATCAGCCACCTTTCTGACAATGCATGCAAAGACTAAATAAGCACTGGGAATGAATTTTTCTATGCAACAGCCCAGAAGAAAGCCTTATTTTCAGGTGAAAAAAAAAAGGGAATATATGAAATTTCAAATGTGTGCCTTATTCTCAATTCAGGGACAGACATACATGAAGAGAATGAAACACACAACAAGGTGTGGAGCAACCTGGAGGAAGGGGTGAAAGAAAATCTATAAAGCCTTCATTCATGCTTTTTAAAACCTTCAGTCCTCCTGTTATCAGATTCAACATCTCAGCTCAATTTGATTTATTTTGAGAATTAAAACCAAACATTAAATAAAATTTTATAAGAGGTCCCTTGTTAGAGCCCTCTCTTAAAAGTCTCTGTCTGCAACACAAACCAGCTATTCTACAGAAAAAGCAGTATCAGGCTCAGCTCTACAAGGAAAAGCATGAGTTTATGAAATTGCAAGGGTCTGAAACTTATTTAACCAGTAAGATTGCTCCTATATCACCCTCCCATTTCAGAAAATGGAAAGAAATGTACAACATGCAGCACATTTCTTAGACTTCCACTATTTTCGAAGTTTTGCGTTATCGAACTTGTTTATTCATATTCAGATGTTTCAGGACATGATGAACTCTAGCTTTTACTCAAGGAAAGGGCAATGGTGTGACCAAGTGCTCTGAAACAAGATGGCTAAATGACAATAATTTGTGCATTCCTTTAATAGACAAAAGTGAACTCCAACAACAGAACATTTCTATCCTTGCTTCCCTACTGGCTTCAGATTTTGGAATAATCAATAAATCTCTGTAGAAATAATCAACTACCATCAAACTTGTACCCTTATATCCCACACAGCAATGAAACCAAGATCTCAAAAAGTGCAAGGAAAATAGTGTTTTCCTGTAATACACTGGGTTTGAGCCTCTCAATTTTTACCCCAACAGAGACTGGCTAAGCCATTTCCACAGCTATCTGCTAACCTAAAGACTCAATGTCAAATTCCAGCACTCCAGGAGGTCATTTTGCTGCACCTCATACAGGACTTTTTATCTATAGGGTCTTGACTGGTTTATTGTGACCAAGGCATTCAGTTGCAATCAGTGAAGAACTGCTCCTTTAGGCAGGTTTATTATTGCTGTACATAATAAATAAGGATAATATTCTGAATTTTAAAAGATACATAATACTTCTTCAAGAAGGCAGAATTGGGCTTCTGAAAAAGCAATTAAAAAGTAACATCTATTATTTGTTTATAAGTAAATGATTATGTTTCATCTCCCCTGCCCATGTGCAATATTGCATGTTTAGTTAATGTTTTCTCGTTAACCTCCTATGAAAATATCTGTAAGGAAGCAAAACCATCAGAACAAAAGCACAATTTGATACACTTTAAAATAAGCAGGAGGTATAGTTAATTTTTTAATGCTGCCCCTCTATTCTTAAGGTATTAAACAAAAAATCCCCTGTCTCCCTAGGTCACCACCTACATAATTTATAATTCTTCCAATATATTAAACAGAAATATTCAGCTGAACTCTCTAAATGGACTCGTTCTAAGAGCTCTTGGCTTGATGACTCTGTAGTACATCAACAGCAAAGCCTCGAGGTTAGGCCAGCTTTGAAAACTTTCCCCTTGGGCATTGTTGTTACACGTTAACAATGCTCATTACTGCTTGGAGGGTACACTAAAAATGAATTCTTGTTCTATTAATACAGAAAATGAGAATGAGATTTAATAGCAATTTTAAAAAGGGTTGAGCAAAGTGCTAGCAATTACACAGGCAGAAATAGTTGATTCAAGCACCTATAGGCATTTGGATTACAGTATTATCTCTTATTAAAATATTTTCATTAGTGAACAGTGGAGATTAAGAGCTGTTAATAAAAAATAAAACCACAGAGACAGACAGGTGGTAGTGGGAACTGAATCAGTTACTGCAATAAATTTGTTTCTGATAAAGTGGTTTTCCAGTGAAGATACCACAGTGATGAATTTACAAATCACTGTGCATGAGTGTTTGGACTGCTGACTGATCTACCACTTCAACTTCTTTGTCATTCTGAGACCCATCATTAAAAATATACACATGAATGGCCTTGTTCTTTGTTTTTTTTGCATAATCAGGGGTGGGGAGGAGGGAAATGGTATAAAATGAGACTCACACAGAATACATGAATTTCATTTTTCTTTACCTCAAAGTTTATGCTTATATAAGGCATGAAAACTTTGATTAAAGCAAAAAGAGGCAATTTTGCCTAGTTTTGAATCTGTTCAGGTGGTTTTTCAGTTGAAAAGAAAGGGGAATTCACTGAAAATAGACACCTGATATACATCCTACTGTAAGACAAATTTTTAAAAGTACTGGCAAACATCGATAAAAACTACAGAAATCAGTATTAAAGCTGCACTCATTAGTGATTGGTAGCAATGCTTGCTAGTTATTCTACACAAAAAAGTTCCTAATTTACATATTTGAAATGCCAGGTTTTACTTTTGTCTGAGTTTCCTTCAAAGATTGTTAATCAAACATTTCAAAGGGACACACTAAAATGGGCATTCAGACTTCAGCAAAGGCTTTTAAGTGCCCCTTGTTTGCTTCAATTGGGAGATTTTCAGAAAACAAAGATAATATTTGAACACGAAGACAGCTTTAAAAGCTTGCCCAAATAACCCATTGCAAGGTGAATTTGCTGGCTTTCACTTTGGGAATAATTTCGGATAACAATAGAGCTCAAGATCCTGAGATGCACTTAAAAGTATTTTGGTTCATTTTGGGGTTTATTTTATTTTGTTTTGCTTTGTTCCATAGAATTCTGAATGCAGTTGAGAATTTTTACTGTTCTACCTAACATTTGCCTTTATCACAGCCAGTTCCTGCAAGAAATGGTCCCACTGTTGGGGTATGCAGAGACTCTCTGTGGCAAAGGACCTTGTCTGGACTAATGTTTCCTTTATTCACCAAGCAAAAAACAGTGAGCTGGATGAATTCATCCCAAATTTGTGGCCCACACAGAGACTAGAGAAATTATGCTTAATGTTGAAAAGCTGCACTGCTCCTTCCCATGGCCTCAAAACCCAGCTGGCTTTCTTTGAAAACTCCCATCCTGGCTATGCTCTGCATTTAGCCTAAGGGAAGAAGACAGGTAAGTAAATCACATATCAAGGAACAATAATAAATATTAGGCAGTTGAGACTGGCCTAGTTGATAGATAATTAATGTACTGCTTTTAATCAGAGAGCATTGGTGACACTTGGAGGAAGTGCCTAGAGAAATTTTGACTCATGATGCTTCAGTCAAGATCAGATGTGTTTTACGAAGGTGAACTTTAAACAAAATTTATTGTGCTCAATAATATTTTACATCATGTTTTGTCAGACTAGACAATGTAACAGTCTCTCCAGCCTTAAAAAAACCTGAGACTTAGAAGGAAACATTGAGAAAAACAAGTTCTCATTAGAAAAACTGTAAAGCATTCACAAACAGAACAAGGCTTCATTTATACACAGGCACAGCCTTGCAACCACCATCTCTCTCATATTAGAAAAACATCACTTTTAGAATCAGTAACCACAAGTCTCCACAAAATATGATTCTGGTAGGTGATCTCTAGGGTTCCAGGCCTTTTTCCTGAGAATAATCCTACTGTATTCAGCAGGCTCCCCTTGCCCGTGCCAGGATGAATGCACCAGTTCTTTTCTCATTTGGAACTTCTCAGGTATGACCAAGTGGGGATGCTTGGCATCCAGGAGCAAGGTTGGAATCCAAGTCACTGAAAAACTGAATCAGCTTTAGGTTTACTTCTGAAGTAATAAAGACTTTCACTGCAGTACGTTCAAAACAATGCTTGCTTTGATTGTAGAACAGTAACAGTGAATAAAGGAAAGCATGTATGTACAGTTTGTGGTAGCTCTGAGTTTTCTCAGAAACTGATGTGATTTTGATGGATAGGACACACATTTTAACTAAAGTACAACTCTGTTTGTATTTATAGCAGCTTCTATGGGAAAGACTAACTGTAACACCCTCACATGTGAAGAAATGCACTTTTCCTTGAAAAGCAGTCTTTAATTCTGCCAGTGGATAAATGCTGCTCAACTATTAGCAAGGTGAGAAGCAGCACCCACGACATAACTGACAGCTCCTGGTGACACAGGAAGGCTGTAGGAAACTCCTGATTAGAGCCTAGACCTCATGGCTCCTTTGTCCCATGCCTTAACAAGAAGACAATCCTTGTACAGGATGTAACTGTAGGAACTTATCAATAGACACTTCCTATCAGAGACTAATAAGATCTGTTAGTCTCTGTGATAAAATATCATTGCAAGCTATGTATTTAAGATTGTCTGCTCCTTACAAGTAAAGAGATTTTAACTGGAAAACTGCCCAAGTGGCCTACATATTCATACATACCATGTTCACACCATATGACAGTAATTGAAATAGAGTGACTATATGGAATGCAATTGGAGAGGAAATTTGATAATGTCTTATGGGAAAAGCCTGTTGGATGAAATGCTGCAGATAAACAGTGTCCCCTTCGAGGAAAGTAATTAATATTGTATGTATTTTAAAATATTTAAAAAAATAATAAGCTGGCAACAATTTATTCCTACAGTTCATTGTGCAGGACTGGAATATAATGTATTCTTGCTGCCACTATTATTAATTATTTTTATGCCAGTGGAACTTCTTGCATTAGAAAGGATGGCAAAAGAATTTCTTTAAGGCAAGGACATACTTTTGACAGCATATTCCTCATGGATCATGCAGTAAAATGGCCAGTGGTCATGTAGAGGCCTGGCAAACAATAGGCATGTGCAGCTTAAGAAGGGGCATTTGTTTTGTAAACTGCATTCCCTTTATCACCAACTATCCCATAACGCAGAATAGAGCTGACTGCTCTGTAATGAAGATGGAGTGCTTGAATGAAGGTTCCACATGGAGACTGCTGCTCCAGTACAGCTTTGGCAAATTAGAAGCTTGAAGTCAGTAAAGTAGCCCAGACGTTTTACTCCATAGGAAAAAACTCGCTCCTGCCTACTTGTTTACCACAGGTATGCTTCCCAAGAGCTTTATTTCTTTATACATATATCCAGATTTTTGGCAACTAGCTCAGAGCATCTGACTTCACTAAGTATAATTTCTCATTTGAGAGACCAAAATTCTATGAGTGGCCGTTTGACAAAATACTTATTTCATATTGCACTGCTTTCCTTGACTGGTACTGTATATAATCATTCACAGTTATCCATTAAGTGACCAGAGTAGTTAACAAGCAAGCACTGCCAGCAGAATTACTGTAAATAAGGCTCTATATATTTCAGATTGCTGAGCTATAATTAAGGCATTTCACAATTTTACACACATTTCCTTAAGCAACTCTTTCTCCAGTTTTTATTTATAGATTTTCTGTTTGCATTTTAAGTTGTTGTATTCAACGGGGAATTAAGTCAGGGAAAATCTGTGCCTGCTTTAGGACTGATACTGAATTAATTACTTCAAATCTGAATACTCTGTGTCTCCTGAAGTTAAGTGCAGAGCTTGTAGTAGAAAGATTAAGGTCAACTGCATTTCTTATTTTGAGAACATGGATTTGCTGACTTGAATGCTGATATGGTATCAGATTCTCATATATTGATGATTCCAAGATTCCTTGGTGACTTGTCCCTCTTCTTCTTCAGGCATAAAGGAGTGAAATCAGTATTCTGCAGTTCATGTGGACTCAGCCTGCTCTAGAAACTCTTTCTTGGTAAGTTGTGATTAGAAGTGAGTCCTAAAATACTGAAGTCTCTCTTTAAAGTAGCAAAGAGATGACAATCACCTACCAGAAGCAACAATGCCACATTGCCAAATTAGTTTGGTGGAGGGGAAAAGACTTGGATATTTTTGCCCCCACTATAGTTTTATCTTTATCTGTTAACTATGACATCAAACAGTCAAATAAGAAACATTTTCTTTCCAGTCTGTTTCCCTTTTAACAGTAAGAGTCTTTTTGAACCTGAAGTATCCTACAATTGTATCTGTTGTCCTTGGAGGGATAAATTAACATTGTTCCTCATTTATCTGACACATACAAGAGTTCAGTGACATCTACTCAGCTCACTCAAAAACTTAATCTGCTCTTTGAACTGAGTTGTATTATGTCGTCAAAGGGTCTGGATAAAAGTGCATGAGGCAGAGAGTGACAAACTCTCAGTGCATCATAAACAAGGCTGCTCTCTTCCAGCTTGGGTAGAGAGGAAAGAACGTGACGTTTGAGCCTTAGAGGGGAGCCAAGGACTGTGTTTGAGCTCCTCCCGTTGTGCCAAGCCTCCCTGGAAAGAACACACAGAGGAGAAGTAGAGGTAGAAGAAGAATATTGAAAAGCAGAGGCCAGTGATGGACAGACCATCCAAGCTGAAGAAGAAAATGGACTTACTCTAAGAGCTAAACCAAACCAAACTGATTTCTAGAATAGTTCTGATGAGATTTTTTTCTGCTTCCCTTTATCCTTAGCAAGAAACACGAATAGAATGTGACATAGAATCTTTATTCACCTGAGTAAGTTATTTTATTTAATTTTTGAAGGTGGAAAAAGTAGAGCAAGGTTATTATTTTGGGGGAGAAGAACGTCAGTCCTACAGTGTTACCTTTCCAGTTTATCAGCTTCTGTGCCACAGAAAATTTTCAAATAGGTTCAACTGAATTTACCTCTCATGTAATTTTTTTTCATGTTCATTGCTTTAAAATGTCCCTCCACAAACCCTCAAAAAAGCTAACAAGTTCTACCTCATCCTATGAGATCGTGTTTTGAAGTTGTGGTATCACTACAGGGCAGCAGTTGCCCTCCCCAGCAGCACACTCTGAACCCTTTCCAAAAAAGCAGAATATTGTACAAGAACCAAGGAAAGCTCCAGCTCACATCTACCTTTCCTTTGGCCTTAACCTACATGGAATCCCCTCTTCTAAAACACAGTTGTTTTGTTCTAGGTATTGTTAAAGACAAGGCTTGCAGAAAAAGTCTATCAAACTTATTAGACCGGTGAGAAACTGTAATTCCAATCACCAGCAAAGAAACTGCCCCAATTTTGAACTAGAATATTTTGAGCCTCACTACATCAGAGCAAATCTATGTTCCAAACCAGAAACCAGCTGAGTTTTGCTCTGGTCAGACTTCTAATGCTCTCAACTGGGAGTCCTGTCAGCTTAAAACTCATGGGAGTGCTAACTTCAAATTAGCCCCATTTATAGAAGCTGGATAACTTGGATGCTTAAAAATGCATGTTTGTTTAATTGGGATGCTTGAGCTTGGGAGAGGACAGGCTACAAAGAGAAGATGTTAGAGAGGAGTGCCATTATTTGGTAACAGAATTGCTGAGAGAGCAGAAAGCACTCAATTAATGTCATTATTTTGGAGTTTACTTCATTATAGCAAAGTCCCCCTTTAACAAAATGAAATAACAGAAACAACTCAATAGCTGTTCAAATTTTTATTCTTTGATTTTATGATAAAATGGGTGTGGTCTGTAAAACTCCCCCTCCAATGGAGCCCATAAACACCAGAGAGCCTGAAAACTCTGTGAAGCTTTGGCAAACTTCTCAGGAAATAACATAAGAAGCTGTTTTCTGGTTCATCTCACTATTTCCATGCTTACACTGATGTAATGGGAAAAGTGACACTTTGCATATTCCATTAGGACATGTACAGAAGTTTAGTCTTTAATTCCTGGAGAATTTGTTCCCCCCAAGTGGTCTCTGCAAACATCTGAAATCCCTCAGGGCTCAGTTTCTGACTCCCACTACAAGAAACCACAGACAGTAAGGTCCAGTGACACTGCAGGGCCAGACTGCAACCCATGCACAGAAAGCCTGGAACTCACTCCAATATTCCTCTTCTGGCACATGCTGTACTCGAGGTCTAAGGAGCTGTAGGCACAATAACGTGATTGAAAGTCGAAAAGAATTGTATCTTTAACTTCCATGTCCCTCTCATGCTGTGCATCACCCAAGCACAAGAAGAGCCATGAGATGAACTTTGGAACTTTTACACGGCTGCTTCTGGTTTCACCAACCTGTGTGGGTAACCAGGAACTGCCTCATGCTGCCACAGCAAGTGGGAGCTTTGTCCTTAGCATCAATCCAACCACAGGAAATGCAACCTTCTCCACATTTCTCCACTGCCATCCTCGTGTAAGATGTTGGGTCCCAGATTATTCCAGTTTATCTTTGTTACCCTATGGAAGTGCCCACTCTACTTTAACTCTTCAGCATTTTGAAGAGTTAGACAAGGGTGAACACACAAATACACCCCTCTGAATTCTGGTTACTGAGGCAAAAAGGACGTCCTTGACTGGCAACAGGGCTGCAAACTCTAATTAATCTCTTAAAGAATTCCACATAGCCACATATTCCACAACCAGTAACTGTATTAACACTGATTAACTAGTAACAAGATCTATAATGCATTAGTACATCTGATCCATCCTTGACTATTTATTAAATTTGGTTTCCACAACTTTTTTTGAGGCACCGAGTAAATGGGGAACAAAAAAAAGAAAACAGACTCCTGAGTGAAAACAGTGCTTTTTGAAAACTGTTCCCTTCACACCAATTTTTAGTATGGATTTTTTTTGTAACAGAAGGATGGATCTGCTTGTACAAAACCATGAAATACTGAAATTATCTTAGGAGACATTTTCCAATTGTTAATAATATGGCTGGTTTATAAAAAGAGCTGATCCATATCTTTAAATTGTTCACCTGGAAATTTGGATTAGGAGGAAAAATCCCAGCAATTTTCATGTTTTATAATGAAGTATCAAAATACTAAACTCTTTTCAATCCAAAATAAAGAGTCAAAAGGGATGCAAAAGCAAATTTTAAATTGCTTCTGGATGAGTGGTTGTCTACAAAACAGAAAGGGTGGGAGCACCAAAGCGTTTGCAATGGAAACACCAAGAAGCTTTTGCTGTAGTCACACCAGCAAGAGCTGCTATCATGAAGTAATAACATTATCCAGAAATCTTTGTTCATTACTTCATTCCCAATGCCATCTCATTTCACTCGAGTTACTTGGGTCTGATGATGGGGTTAACGAGCGAGGAGGTGTTTGAGTGGGTGTGAATTAGGGGCGCTGCTAAAATAGAAGCTATTTTAACAGTTCTGTGTTTAATATAGTCTGGAGCTCAGTAATTTTTTTTTCAGGTAAAATACTCACACATTCCAAGGCTAAGAGTGACTTTGGCAAAGCACAGATAATACCTAGACTCGCTCGTATTACATGGAGTATTACAGAGGAACTCATGCTTTGATTCCTTTCCTACCTCCGTCATTCTGCCCACAAGTCTAACATAGATGGAATGCTAATGCTTTCATTTCCTGTGTTCAGAGACTTTCCTCAAAACTTGGATATTTTCAGAGGCCGTGGCAGAAAACATCTCTGATAGCTGGTCTCCCCCAGCCCTGTACTCCACAAGCCATCCTCACAGCAGCCCATTACAATATGTTCTAACATCTGCCTCCTCAGATGATGTACGACCTGTTTGATTGACCCTTTTTGTGCTGCTCCAGGACTGGCTGCTGCCTGCAGTGGGAGGGTGAACAGCACTCATTGCTCCTTCAGTTAGCAACTGGTAAATTTATCTCCATTCCAGACTGGGAATGTCAAGCAGGGATTCTCCTCGCTGCCCTCCATATAGCAATAATACCCTGCATACAGTCCCTTCCTTTATAATGATCGGGGATAAGGAATCCAGAACAATCCAGAATAGGGGAGGTCTCTGGGGGCCTTCCCTTCTATTGTTTATATATTAAACATTTCTGCCAGTTAAATTTTTCCGTGACAAATATTAACATTACCCAGTGTTTGTGACTCCAGCGTGGGAAGCATGAATAAGGCAAGGAACAGTTCAGTCCTCCATTACGCAGGGATACTCCTTGTTTTTGCCAAAGTCAGCAACTGCAAAATATCTCTCAACTTCTCCAGTTAATACCATGGCACAGGACAGGCCTTTGCTCAAAGTGATCATATTCACCACAATAAAAGCCACGTCTGAAGTAGCAAAAAAGCACTTGCCAATATCACAGCCATTAAATACAATCCTTATTCTCACCATCTATATTTCTATCGTGTATTTAACAACACCAACATCAGGATCACTGACAATTGTCCAAAGTCATCTGGCATGAAATGGAAAGAATATGGCTATGAAAACATAGGGAAGCAATGCACTGAGACCAGCACAATGGGATATCCACACTTCCCAAAGATGGAAAACTCTACTGACACAGGGAGTTAAAAGTCTGCACTGACTCTGACTCAGTGACTTCCCCAAATTCCAACTCCTGCAGAAATACAGAGTTCAGTTGGTTTTGCTGCTCCATCCTCCACCAGCCATCATAGAAATATCCTGACTTTATGGTCCATCATTCCTAGCTTACTAACTGGAATTACCTAGGAAAATAAAAAAGGAAACAGAGCCACAATAGAAAAGTGACACAAAGTGGGAAGAGTCTGAGCTGATCACCCTCATCTCACTTTATAAAAACTAGAATGGAACTCGCAGTGTTACGTCAGATGAATTCTACATGTTAGGCATCCACGGTTAAAGGTTCTTCTCATCCCACCATCCTGAATAAAAAAAACAGGAAAAAAGTAGCTAGTCTGTGCTCAGCACATCTATGTAATTTTTTTAAAATTTTGTGTCAGCAGCTGAATTCAAAGTGAAATATAACTGTCCTCTCTGTATCTCATGAAAAACACACATTTCCTTTTTTCTTGTTATAGAAGTCAGATGGAGAGTGACTTTGTCTTTCTTGAAGTCATCCAACTGGTAAGGCACAGAGCTGCATTTTCAGGACAGAACATGTGGGGAAGGGCACATAACTCCCCCAAAGTTGCTTGCAAATTACTTTGGCTTTGTGTGGAGAACATATATGTTAACATAAAGTAGAGTGTGAACCCAAGGAAAATGAAGACAAACACTGACAGCTGGCCAATCTTGCCCTTCTTTACTGTGTTTGCCTCAAATATAGTATGTTTGTAAGAATGTGTGAAATACTTCTGAAAATAACAGTTATACTCTGTTTAGTTTTAACAAGCAAAGGAACATACAATTTACAATCCTCAGAAGGATCTGATTTCCTAAAATTCACAGAGAGACATTAGCAAAACCCCAGGAGGAGTTAAAAACCTAACTTGGTCAATATCCTGTGAATTTTGGAACTTATGTATTTAATTCCATTTTCTTCCTCATGTGTCCGAGGTTACAGACATTTTATTCAAAAATTTGTTTTTAATTTTTTGGTTCAACTTAATGTTTCCCAAATGCTTACACCATACACAGTACCTTTCCTCCAACAGTGGGGTATTACCACATTCCCGGACACTGAACAATTTCTTTTTCCCATCAAGAGGCTGCAGAAGAGGGAATCTTTGCCTCCTGCATCCCAGCAGTGGCTGGCAGTCTGTCTCTCTCATCCTCCTCTTGGGGAATTTTGAGAAGGAGATTCACACCCCTAGGATATGATGGACATATGCTGCAGGGCTCATGCCCAATTAAGGAAGACCAATTATGGCAAGTTAGATCTTTGTCTTTCAAATACAACTTCTATTTGCAACTCCAAGCCCTGTCCTTGATATTTAATATACTGCAAGCATAGGAAGGGTCCACTGGAGCTTCCAGCTGCAGAAGTAGAAACTTTGACTGAAAGACAACATCCTGAAGGGCCTTGTGCTTTAATTTATTGTGTGAGAGGATTATACTGATTTTAATAAGCTTAGGATAAGCAATGTCCTAGAGGATGTACATCACAGATTTTCTCATGAGATTGAAAATACCTTACCTCTCATTATTGTTTGTAATTAGTGCCAAATTGTTCCCTTAGAGTCATTGTTCTCACAGATGGCACCTATCAGTGTCATCACTGGCAGCTTTTTAGACTTTTGACCCTCCTTGAAAGCAAGGTATTGTATGAACTGTAAATTGTTTTGACAAACAAGACTGGTAGCGAGGAGGAAACGTTCAGGGACAGTGTAACGTGTCCTAGCAAGATCACATGGCATTTGCAGGCACGGGGGGACTCCCTTGTTTCACACCTCCATGGTCAACTGCAACCTCTTTAAACTGGGTTGCCATTTGTGAAGTAGCTGAACCAAGCAGCCCCACAGATGGTATCTGGTCTCACTGGCCTAGAAACCTGGCCTAGGAAATCTCAGAAGTTGTCAGCAGTCAGTGTTATCCTTCCTCCCTCTCCCCCCTGCCTGTCTTCCGTGTTCTGATGGCTGTTTATGAGCTCAGCTGTCATTCTTTGCACCAGGGAAAGATAGATGGGACACACCAACCCCAACCTAAGTGACCTTTGGATGTGACAAGATTTTTAGGTCAGTCCTGCTAAATGGAAGCCTTGGTGTATCAAGGCTCGCCTCAGGGTGAAATTTCCAGTGAATTTATTATCTCCCAATGCCCTTTGGACTGCTTCCCACCATCAAACACCATGGCAGCATTCAGAACAGGAAGAAATACATTAACTGGAATCTGATCGTTTTAAAAGGTTACAGCTGCCCAAATATAATTTAATTTCATACTTGCCCTTTGAGGGTTTGGTGTATATTTTCATTTTATGACTGCAAATGATAAAGCTCTTAAGATTCCAGGCAATAAAAAGGAAAAGGGGGGAGAGAGTATTTTAAGGGTTAGACATCTATTCAGTTCATAGTCAATGAGGAAAGTGACAAATCAGCTTTTTTAAAAAAATGTAACATTTCCTCAGTTTTTAGTAGTCATTTCTTTCCACACTTGATGGGGAACAATACCTTTTAGTGAAAACAAACCTGTAATGCCACCCAGTGTGATATGAACGAAACATTTGCTGTGCAAGCACCTACCTATCCTACATCCCTTAAGGACTTGCTTCAGAGGAGCAATTAATGGGAAGTGAAATGAAGTAATCTGAGTGAACTGTTGTAAAAAAAAAAAGAAAAGCAATCAGACTTGAGAAATGCTTAAATCTAACCATAATACTTGGAGTTTTAACTGGGTAGGCCGTGGTTCCTTCTAGAATCTCTTCTAACTTCTTGTGTCTGAGGTTATGCACACAGGTCCATCTCCCCATGCCCACACAGCAGGGTAAGAATCAGGGTCCTCAACACTGTTTTTGGGGCAGAATTCAGTTTGGTTGGAGTCCCACCCCTGTGTGATAACAAAATTCTAAAGAACAAGGACATGACTTCCTAGCACACAGCATGAAATGCTGGGAAATGATGCTCACTCTCTCTTTTTCCCCACTTAGAGAGAAAGCAAGCACTGAAACACAAGCTACCACACAAATGTGAGTTTGGCCAGCTTGGACCAGAGGCAGGAAAAGCTAAGCACTTGTGTCCTTCACTGTATCCAATGCAAACTGCGTCACCAAATGAGCACCACCTCACCATCAAACAACCTGACAGAATTTTGACGACTGTTTCCCCTCCTCACAACAAAACATGGGAAAAATAAAAAATAAAATAGCTGCGGAAAGGAGGAACGATTAAGTGCCAATGTTGCATATCCCATTTTCAAAGCCAGCATAAGAAATTAATTATTGCTGGGCTCCCAAATCCCTTCAGGGCTCTTTAAAAATCTTTCCCAAACACACACTGATACACACTGTCCGAATTACTCTCACCATCACTGTATCAGAGCAGGGTACGGCAAGAAGCAAAGCTGCCATGATAATGGGATAAGTAGGGATGGTGGCCCTAAAAGGAGCTGTGTTCCTATCAGCTACTGGCACGGCAGGAGAGTGAGTTAAATCAAATGCCTGAGCGAGGGGATTCTGCCCCTCTGCCCTGCTCAGGAGAGACCCCACCTGCAGAGCTGCCTCCAGCCCTGCAGACCCAGCACAGGAAGGACAGGGAGCTGATGGAGTGAGTCCAGAGGAGGACACAAAGTTTACAACGGGAATGAAGCATCTCTCCTACAAGGAAAAGCTGAGAGAATTGGGATTGTTCAGCCTGGAAGAGAGAAGGCTTTGGAGTGACCTAAATGTGGCCTTCCAGTACCTGACAGGAGCCTGCAGGAAAGATGGAGAGCATCTTGTAGTTACAAGGGGAGAATGGCTTCAAACTGACAGAGTGGGTGCAGATTAGGTATTAGGAAGAAATATTCCACTGGTGAGGCATTGGCACAGGTTGCCCAGGGAAACTGTGGATGTCCCATCCCTGGAAGTGTTCTAGGCCAGGCTGGATGGGGCTCTGAGCAACCTGGGATAGTGGAAGGTGCCCTGCCCATGGCAGGAGGGTTGGAAATAGGTGATGTCCAAGGTCTCTCCCAACATTCTGTGATTCTATGATTCTATGTATTGCTTACCCTCAACACCAATAAGCCCTAGTTTGTAAAAAAATAAAACTGGAATATTGAACAAATACTAATGCAGAACTACTGTGGAGAAAGTAAGAGATTTTTAAGGACAGTTTAACCAGCCATAAAACGTAGCACACCTTATTAGTGTTTTGAATATGCATTTTCTAATTGTCAGAAGTTCAGAGTTTAATGGTAAAATCTACATGAGAGATAAACTAGGACTTCAGCCATGTTCTTGTGCCAAATTCAGCTAGAACCATTTGGTTCCCTTAACGAAATAAATATGCTGCTGTATTCTGTGGTAATGGCCTAAAACACTTTAATAACACTATCACAAATTGTACTGTTTTTGTGTATTAATGGAGAACACACTGTTATCATTTATAAAGACTGTTTTGAGCCATGGAAAGGGAAAGAAAGAGAAAAGGGTTTGTTGCCAGGTGCAGTTTTCACACTCCAGCACGGAGACAGGAGTGACCTGCAGAGCTGACACTCCACCTTCAGGAGGGCAGAGAGCCACTGGTGCTGCTGCCCAGGTGTGCCCATCCTTCCCCAGCCCTGCATCTGCAGGGAGACATCCAGGAATGAAGCTTTTTTGGACCCCTGAGCACATCAGGCAGGGGCATAGGTGCCACCCCTCACAGCTCCCCATGTCTCTGAGGGATTAACCTCATCCCCTTGAGCACAAACTGGCAGCCCCAGGCCCCTTTGGGAGAAACAGATCCTGTGCCTATAGGAAGGAGCTGGAAAAAGCCACTCCACAGCAGTCCCCAAAGACAATTTGACTACCTCAATATGCCACAAACAGATTGCCCCTGTCAGTGGCTGCTGGTGCAGGATGTGGCACAGCTGTGGTTCCTAAAGCAAAGTACAGCTTGCAATACAGCCAGAAGCCTCTGCTGCAATGCAGATTTTAAATAGAGAGAGAAACACCTCTAAACAGCAACAGAGGTGCAGATCCAGGTGGAAAATGCTTTTGAAAATCTCACTTACTAGTGCCATGACAGTGTTTAAAACTTTCTTACTGCTTTCCTGTTGTATTGATAATCACAGGACACTGATTTCTAAGCTTCCCTCAGCTTAAGAACAGACACGTTTTAAAAACCATTTTTCTTTCTTGCATACATCTTTTGCTTTTTAGTTCCATTTGTATGTTTGCCCATTAAGGAAAGACAACTCACAAAGTGGCTTTCTGACAGCCCTGCTCCCTGTGATTCCAGAGTCTGTCAGCCTCTAAGACAGATGACTTAACAAATTTGCAGCACATTTCCAGGCAGGTAACTCATCTGTGATGTGACCAGTCTCTATGGATAAGGGTTAAGGAATGGGAATCCAGTAGTCTGCAGTACTTTTCTCCTTAGTTTTCCAATGAATGGAACAGAAAGAGACCACTGGTAAAAATGGCAAACAAATAAAGCAGTTATGCAAAGTGAAAGGGGTAATCAGAAGCTAGTTGAGGAATTAGACTCCAATGAGCAGAGCTCATGCAGATTGCAAAATTTAAAAGCTAGTCGTGAGGACTACTAGGGGCAACAGTACCTTTGTTGTTCAGATTGATCTTACAAAATTCACTAGAGCTGCAAGCATTAGGAGAAGGAATTTGAGGAAATTGAGCCCACATATTGGGGAAAAAATTGCACTCTGACCTAACTTCAGGAACAAGCTTACACTACCCAGGCACAACAGAATAATGAAGTTTAACACTGTGAAAGCTACATCTCCAGACACTAGGTATCTTCTATCGAGAAAAGTTCAACTGATGACTTTGGAAAGCAAAACAGACCAAGCCTCCTGACCTCAGTGGTTTGTTGTCTAATGCTTTGATCTACAGTCTACAGTAATTAGGTATTTCATAGTTTCAAACTGTGCCTAATATTAGCCCCCATTCATAAAAGGGTGATCAAATATCCTGGCTGTTACCATCAATCCTGGCAAGGAATCAGACTTAATAAAAGAGAGGGTAAGAGTTCAGAAACTTCTAAAGGCTTGCACTGTTCTTGCCATTTGCAATTTATATCACAGGCCAGTGATGCCCTCCTCGTGCACACATTTACTGTTCTGTTTGTTTACTTCTATGCCATTCTGCCTTGTCAACTGGAAATGACCTAAACTTTGGACAAAAAAAGAATGGTCATAAGATTCCAGTAAGAAATAAGACATAAATCCAAATTCTTACACATTCATATGTTATACCAATCTGCATCTAACAGCAAACCTGATCTAGGTACAACACAGAGAGAGCAAGACTTCAGGAGAGAGTTTCTTGTGCTATATTTTAGGATGCATAGTTGCAGCAATTTGATTAGTGGACCTAAAGAAGTAAGTATGCATCAGTAAGTACTAAGTTTGTGTGGGTTTTTCAGTGTTTCTCCCTGCTGTTATTTGCAGCATTGTTCCACAAGCACTGAGTGTGTGCACGTCACTGATTTGCAGTTTTCCTGTGTGTTTGTCTGTCGTGGTGTTCTGCTGGGGGACTGTAAATAAATACACACTATTGGCAGAGCTCAGCATGAAGACAATGAACTCCAGAAATGTTCAGAAAAATTTCCCAGTCTGACTGAAGCTTTCATGTTTTACAGGAGCCCCGTAACTCCCCAGTTTGGGGTTTCAGAGTGAGTTCTCCCACAGCCAGCCAAGCTCCACTCAATGTGGTTTCCCCTCATCTCCCCCCGCCGGACAGTTTGCTCAGGATTATACAATCTGATTTGCATGATTATATAATCTTCTTTTCAGCAACATCCCTCTGAAAAGAGCAAACAACATAATAGGAAAACCAGTAGCATAAGCCAACTCTTTAAAAACCCAGTGTCTGGAATGTGCAAAGGACACAAAGTAGGGGGGAAAAAAGAAGTTTTTTTGGTTCTGGTAGCAGATTTTTCATACAGACCTTTCCCAGGAGCATTAATTCCCAATGAATGTAAGCCATGAAACAATGTGAAACACAAACATCTCACAGGTCTGCACTGTTGCCAGAGTAGGAAGGGAAGCATCTCAAGGTATGCACAAGGGCTGTTATTTACTTCTTTCACAACAGAAGTTACTTTGGGGCAGTGCAAGAATTCTTAGATGGTTTTTCCCCACCCTGGCTTAAAACACTGGCTGGCAGGTGCTGCCACTGCTGCTGTTTTGACACTAGTTTTGTCTTGAGCTGGCTGAACTCACAGCTTTGACACCACAATTCCAATGATCTCTAGGCTCAGTTCTATCACACAGAAGTATAAACAAAGTCCTAGCTCATACAGATGCCTCCACTCCTTCCCTCTTCTTTCAAACACTTCAGACTTTGTCTTAGGACATTGTAGAAGTGAAGACTGTCACATTCCAATCTGCAAACAGGCTCTTCTGCTGGCTGCTAAAACTACTTATGATGTCAGTTACTTCAGCAATATTCATCTAAAATTAATGCCTTATAAATAATCAAGGAGTAATCTGCTTCCGTCTGTCAGGCTAACCCCAAAAAGAAAGAAGTGTAACATTTTTACAAGAGAAAAGAAATTAAGGATGACCTGACCTCACAAGCACGCTTGCCAGACAGTCACACACTCTTCCCTGCATGACCTATTTTCCCCTGCTCACACCACAGAGATGTTTCAAACAAATAGCCAGTAATTCAGGCTGTTTGAAATACAGAAGGTTGCCACCCAAGACAGTTGGGCATCTTAATGGTTTTGTCAGGTATCCAAAAGTTCTTAGTGACTTGTTATCTCTTCTCAAGTTGAAATAGAGCTCTGTTTAATCCATGTTAAATGTCTCATTTTCCAAAAATTAGGATACTGGGTATCCATACTGGGTATGGATCGTGGCCTAACATTTTGCTGCATATTACAGTGTGTGAACAGCCTGTATGAAAAGCATCCTGAGTACATAGATGGTGTTTCAGTTAAAACACAAAGTAACTTACTTTTATTACTCTAATAACTTACAGCTAAAAAACCTTATAGCTTCAGTTATGTGTTCCCATAGCCTAAGTTCCAATGCTGCAGTACTTCCAACCTGCTTCTGAAAGCTGCTCAAAACTACTCCCTAAGAAATTCCTGTAAGATTCAGAGAATATCTGTTTCTGTTACTGGAGTCAGATTCTGTACCTGTTATCAAGATCCCCATCAGCTGTAGCAAGAACCACTGGACACCTGCAGGTTTTCATCTTTCCCATGTGAGTACTCCATGACTTTCTTAGCAGAGACAAAGACCAATGTATCATGATAGAACAGTCTACCTGAAACTTCTCTGAGACACCTTTCAGATCTGTTAAAAGGATCAATGGTCCCCTAGCAGAAAATCACTGAATTATACTATGATCAGATATACACAGCCACTACAAGAAAAAGGCATAGAAATGGTTATCTTGTGCTAATTCACTAGAAGAGAAATCTTGTAGTAGAGAAGGACAAAGCAAAATGGAAACAACGTAAGTGGTGAGGTGAAAGAAAAATAGGGTAAATGTGCTCATATGGAAGATGAGGCAAAGGATTTGCTGTCCTCATGCTGGGGCTTATATGTAAAGAGACAACAATATGAGGCTGAAGGCTGGTAAATAGGAAATAACATGGAAAATACATGCTATATCCATTGCCCAGATGTCAAACATCTCCTAGGAACCCAGGGGGTGAGGGGAGGAGGAGTAATAGCTCCTAGCATCTCCTAGCAGGTTCCTCTTTCTTGAGAACTGCTGGGCTCTGACTGGCCCATGTGAGCTCAGCAAAGTCAGAGAGAAGACTGGCTGCACTTTTTCCAGGCTATTTGCATATGTTCCTTAGTATGCAGAATGTCTCTGTATGTAATTGAATTGTTGTTTTTGCCTCTATTAATACATATGCAAATGAGTCACTCCTGCAGCTGTGCTGTATTAATCATATGTGTGCTTCTGTCTGTCTGCCCTGCAGGCTCAGGGTCGCAGGGAGGGGGGAAGAGGGAATTCAGTCTCTTTAACCTACAAGAAAACTCACTCATGCAGACAGAGGTCTGCTAGCAAACAGCAGGCCTGAGTTACAACTGGAAGGCAGACAGGCTGGTCATTTTTCAGTCTTTTTTCATTTTTCATGGATACAGATGGAATCTGAAAGTTGTGCAGAAAGGACTGTTAATCTAGATAAAATGAATATGCTACCACTGCTAATTCTTTCCTCTGGAGGGGGGAGGGAGTTTTAATTTGACAACCCACAGAGTAGCCATGATGTTGTTTTACCATGTGTATTTACTGCCTGTAAATGTCCACTGTGAGTGTGCTCGGATATTCACAGTGCTCAATAAAACACAAAGCATTTCTGTGTAGTCTGCTGTAATCACTGCCTTTCCTAAATTGATTGGATTCTGATAAAATGATGGGATCAAGCTTTTCATTCAAATCTATTTTAATAGAATATATTGAGTTTACCCATAACATTGTGTAAGATTCTATCAAAGGAAAGAGTGGTTTATTTAAATGCCAACTACAAAGCACATTTACCCATCATGAACAAGATTTCTTTGAGCTGTCTTCTGTGGTTCATGCTTTTACACAATCTACCACAATCTCTAGTTCTCAGCAGGTATCCAGAAAGTGAGGACTAGTTGCATCCTGGTGTTGCAAGGCTTGCTTTCGAGTTCATTGGGAGGAACTTTTTCCATTTAAAAATGTAGGGATTTTTCAGAGATGCTCTTGGCAATCAAAAGCTTCTCACCCCACACCTTACTTACATCGTTCAATGAGTATCTTAAAATCATCACTAAGACTTGATAGGAAAAGCAAGAAACCTTGGGAAGACAACAATTTTTGAAGACAACAGAACAACACAGAGATCTTCACCCTGGTTAGACGACTGTAGCTTCTTTAACATGAAGAGTTTTGGGCCCCACATTTTTCTAGCTGAAGAACCTTGGTGTTTCTTTTGAAAAAGCCAACTTGGCTACCCACGTGCAGTACAGGTGGCAAATATCCAGTGGCCAACACATTCACTTACAAAGCCAGAAAGAAGCGGTGGGCAGAAGTAGGGAATATAGGATCTGCATAATGCAACAATTTAAAAAAACTATTTAAAAGGGCATCCAACAGTAATTATGGATCCTTAAGACACCTAGAAGCAAGGTTTTCCAAAGGAAAGTTTGTACTGAGTGGGCACCCAAATAACAGCAGGATGACCAACTTTGCAAAGCCCTCAAACTCCAAACAGGCTTAATTTTTCTCAAAATCTAATCTCTTACATCAGTGCCTGCTTGTGGCCCAAATGTTTTCAAAATTGTGGTCCAGTTTTTAAAATTCCATTTACATTCAGTCCTTGGTATGCATCTTACCACACAACTAAGAGAATAGGTCTGTAGTAAGAAAAAATTAACCCAAGTACTTAATATAGGAAGTGGAGACTACAAAACTTGGCCAGACTGTTTAAGGTCTAAATGTGCTCATCATCTTAATCCAGATAGTCAGAGAATACAGGACTCTCCTAATGACTGGTGTTCAGAATTGAGACCCAGCTAAAATGCTTTCACACTTAGACACTGATGGGAGGTTCTCTTGATTCATACAGCGACAGATTTGGACATGATATTGAACACAACCAGCAATAATTATGAAGTCCTGTTTCACGCTAAGATGAAGAGGGAAGAAAGTTTGAATGCTGGCACTCAAAACTTTTTGGGGTGTTTTTTTTCCAAGAGCAGATGTTTGCAGGAAGTCTGTATTACATCAGATTGCTGCACTGTTTTGACAGGACACAAAATGTCCATACAGTAAGACTACACAGGCAGCTGTCATTATTCATCCAGCATTATCTTTCAATGGAGCTATGGGTGTATACAGCATTTGTGTTACTGCCAATTAATCAGTTGTTGTCACTATCTGGTTATCAAACAAGCAATCTGGGAAATCTGAACCATTCCCACTCCCAATGGTGCGGATTCCTCTCAGTTTTCACACTGTGTGACCAGTTCCTTTGTTTCCTAATGCTCAGAAACTACTCACAAAGTATTTTCTATCAGAAAAGAAACTTTCAGCTGCAATTTTATAAAGAACTTGCTCACACTTACGAAAACATCTATTTTATACTTAGCTATGCCCAAGATGACTGGTACCAGGCTAAACCCTCCAGTTTAGTTTGTGCAAAACTTGTTACACCACATCTATGTTTAAAGCTTTGAATGTTGATCTTCAAGATGGAGCAACTTAATTCCCTCGTCTGCTGAACCAAATCATGTTCATACAAGGCATACAGCAGTACTTTTGAGTCATTAGCCTTATCCAGTAGAACAGTGACAATTTATGTTCAGGTTTTTTCTCATTTATTTGAAACATAATCACCATCCTGCACCACTCCTGAAGAACAAGACCAGATGATGTTTATGAGGGGAAAAAATTGACGTAAGAAACTCATGTGCTTACCCAGAGGGATTTTACGGCAATAATGTCCAGGACTGAGTTTTCTCATTAACAGAGGAAAGCTAAAACCACTTTTTTTCCCCCAAATGGCATTTTTGCCATTAAATGTGGGAATGAGTGAATACACAGGGCTGATAGACAGCACTGTATCAGAGGACAGGTTCAAGCTTGCACCGTGTTAGTTCCAGCTTTTCCAACATGGCCCCATCCACTGATTTCCATTACAACATCTAACCATGTAAGCTTTAGCTTCCATTCTTGTTGAGTCATTAGTCTCTCTGTGGACACTGGAAATCAAGGCAATCCTGCATGGCTAATTGTGGCAGGTATCAGATGACAGAATCTGTACACCCCAGTGGGGACTCAAAGGCAGGGAGAGGAACGGGAGGGCTTCGGATTACAAAGCTGTCACTGCCAACCAACAGGGGATTTCGAAATGAGAGATTACATTTTCACTGACAAAGAGTTTCTTTGCCACAGAAAAACAATCAGGTGTTAGTTCTTCTTCTGTAAATACAGCGTGCATTTCATTTACAAAAACAAAAATTCAATTTTGACAACCAGGGATAAAGAAAGTACTTCCTGTTGATCTCACAGTACCCTAGTAAAGCCATGACCCGACTTAAAATTCTCTAATGAAATAACAAAGACGTGTTTATTGTTACATAAACAAACAAGAAAAATTCCTTGGCTTTGTCTTCACTGAGATAACGTTGTGTATCAAATTTTGCTGGGAGCAACAAACTGAGCATTGTGTCAGGTCCTTTGATCTCCCCTGCTTTAAGTACACAAAGTCTGAAAGATGAGTGATAGGGAGGATAGAGAAAAAAGAAAAGAAGGAACATTCTGCTTTTCTGACCTTTTACTGTCTGATGACCAGATGACAGAGGGTGTGCAGAGAACACCAGAATTAGAGGTAATGCAGGGGAATGTCTGCAGTAAGAAGAGTTCCTCTTTGAAATAGACTGCAAAGCCATTTAAAGGTGGGTTTGGACCAAAACCATCATGAATCTTTTCTTTATGGCTCAACAAATTCATCACTGAGCTAAACTGGATTTGAACAGAGTTTGGAAGGCACAGTCTTTCTAGTCTAGCAACTAAGTTCAGCTCTATTCATGTTAATATAGGTGAGCATCCATTCTGAGTCCTGTATGATAAAACCTTTCCAGAAGCAAATCTAGCCTGACTCTTCCAAATGGCACCAGAAGTTAAGAGGCATGTCCAATTTCTATCAGATAGACTGCAATGATAGCTAAAAATCACTGTTAACACATGAAGAAAAATCAGCTTCAATTTATTTCTAGCATATACTTGCCCTTAGGGATCAAATCTGAAAAATTTAAGAGTCTACTGAGTTAGTAACTTGAGCCTCTCCCAGTGACTGGCTGCCAAACTCTCCCTCTAATTCCAGACATGTAGCAAAACAACATAGGTGAATTTGGTCAATATTTTCATTTTAATGTTCTCCACACAGAAACAAGAGGCCTTTGAGGTTCTCAAGTTTTCCATAACCTAAACTCATCCTAAGATATTTATGACTGCAGTCACTTTTGCACAAAGCCCACCTTTTAACAAGAAAACTGTCATTGTGATAAAGCCTATTTTAATCAGGATACTTCAGCCCACAGCATGCACAGATACAGCCCAAAGCTGGTCCTGAAAGGAAAGTAAACCACCCTACCATCTTACCGGAGCACCGATGCATTATTTTAGGACTAGTTTGACTGACTTCAAAAATAAGAATTAGAATCAGCCCGTTGTTTTCTCATTGCTAGCTAGCTCCATGTTTGTTTTTCCTTTTCCCCTCCCTCTTTCTTCCATATGTCTGTTCATGTGTGTTTGGCTATTATAAGCACTTTATCAATACTGACGTTACGCCTCAAAATTCATTTCAGAGGGATGACTTTTATGGCTCCCATGATTCTTAAGCCGCCTACAGTATTTGTAACTCAGAGAATCAGAAACTAACACACAGACAATGTTGCTTTTCATACAAAGGCACAATAGGAATGAATGTATTAACCTCTGTGGTGCATGGAATGTGTCAGCTTACACACTGGCAGCTATTTCTGTGAAACTCCGCTAACTTCCGCTGGCTGTGTTAAAAGAAAATAAAATAAAAAATATCTTCCCCAGAACTATGTCCCACGCTCTAGTACGCTGGCCAAACTGAAATATCTGATGTCTACTTCATACTGATGTGGGCCAAAGTGTGCTGGAGAATGCATTTCACACATCCCAGTTATAAATGCTGAGCCTTTCCAAGCAGGTATAAAGCTCTGCTGTTCCACGTGACTTGGCAAATAATAATGAGCAGGGAGATGCATTTGCAATGAAGAGCTTGGGGTTTTTTATGCTTCTAGAAAAGAGTGGCAATCCAGACTTTGCAGAATTAGAGATGACTTGGATCTTGATTTCCTCTCGGTCCCAAATATTACTTGGCTTCATCTTACCAGCTAAGCATACAGGACAGGTAGCAAAATTCACACTGTGGCAATGGACATCACATTTGCTTAATTCCAATGACTTGACGAGGGTTGTGTTGCTGATCAGGAACATCCAAAGACTTGCTGTCATCAAGGCCCATTGACACCCTAATGCCTCCAAAATTCAGAATACTGACAGTCTGAATGAGATACATCTGGCTACCAGGTCAACTATTTAATGTAGCTGAACAAAACCTCAAACCCTTTAGTATCTTTCCACCTGTTTTCTAATTGTCTATGTTAAATTACAATAATCACTAATTATCTGCAATACAGCAGTGCCTAAAATGCTCTGGGTACCATAAAACACAGTAGGAGGGGCCAGTTATTGCTCTGAAGAGCTTATGGCCTAAAAGGACATAATCATGTTAACGACTTTTAAGTAGTTTAAAAGTGCTTGTCAGGACAGAGCTTTTCTGCCTGACAATCCATTTCCTTTTGGTACTTTACAGCCTGCATGAGAAAGATCTAATGGAAAAGTGTCCTGGTTTCAGCTGGGATAGCATTGGCTTTCTTCCTAGTAGGTGGTACAGTGCTGTGTTTTGGATTTAGGATGACAATAATGTTTGATAACACACTGATGTTTTGGCTGTTGCTAAGTAGTCCTTACCCTAAATCAAGGATTTCTCAAGTTTCCTGTGCTCTGTCTGTGAGAAGCTGCACAAAAACACTGAGGGGCAGCAAGGCTGGGACAGCTGACCTGGAGTGGCCAAAGGAATATTCCATACCAGAGAACATCATGTTCAATTTATAAACTGGGGACGCTTGTTCAGGTGGGGTCAACCATTGCCTGGGGACAGGCTGGGCACTGATCAGCAGGAGGAGAGCAATTGTTTTCTTGGGTTTTATTCTTCTCTCTTTTTCATTACGATTGTTGCAATTACTATTATTGTATTTTACTTTATATCAGTAATGAAACTGTTCTTATCTCAACCCACAGGTTTTACCTTGCGTTTCCCAATTCTCTTCCCCATCCCACTTCTGGGAAGTTGGCGAGTGGCTGTGTAGTACTGAGGTTGTTGTCTGGGGGTTAAACCACGTCAACAACAAAAGCAAACGTACTGCTATGAAGAAATTCAAAGTACAAAACTAAAAGTAGTTAAATTGACAACAGGGACACAAAAATGTAACAAAAACTTCCAGCAAGGTAAGAGGAAAATGTGTTATCATTCGATGACTCTTTCGCTTCAGACGCAAATTTTATGTGAAGAGAACAGCCCCAAAACCCCTGTTAATTGCGTTGTGTTGCAAAGGAAGAGAAAACTGGTTTTCATATTTACTTAACCTTTGCCTCCTCTACATTGTGCTGGGACTTACCTGCAGTTGGAGTGGGCCTAAGCCCGGTGTTGCTGCGGCAGCAGCTGCCATGGTAGTTGGGATCAGCTGAACGGGGTAGGGGTCACCTAAGTAAGAGAATAATAGAGGTGTCAGCACCTTTTATCTACTCTCCACCTGCAAATTAAAGTCCTGCATTCACTCTTTCCAAAAGCCTTCTTTTGTGTGCCTTGTTGAGGCCTAATGAAAAGCTCTATTGTGCAGCCTTTTACTAACACTCTTTTCACAATTCTGGCTGAGAGAGGAATGTGAATAAAAGGCACAAGCAATTAAGGCGGAAACCTCATCCTTTTTCATGATGTATTTAGGGAAATGGAAAAAAAAAAAGTGCACATTGATCAGAAGGCTGCACTTCAAAAAAAAAGGAAAGAAAGAAGATGGGGGTGGAGGAGAAGAAAAGGAAAACAGTACAACCTTGATAAGATCACAGCATTAGAAGGGAACAAATTTACAAGCTTGTCCAAAATATGAAGTTAACTAAACTCCGTGCACTGTTGGTAAACTGAGCCTCACGCAGAGTAGAAATGGTACTCAATTGACTACTCTGTTTTCTTTCAGGCAAGGAAAAAAAATCTCACTTTAGTGGCAGGGTTTGATCCTACAACAGGAAAAAGCACGTGAAGCTAAGGAAATCAGATACAAGCCTTTGAAATCTCTGCACCAGCTCCACTTCATGACCTGAGATTCAATTTTGCTTCGGAGGAAAAACTACTTCTGTTTTAGTAAGAACTGCATTGTGCTTAATGAGATAAAGGGAGCCAGTAAAGGTTTTAAGAAAAATTGCAGGTGTTTATAAAGGAAAATTACCTGAAATGGCAAAAATTGAGATGAAGACTGGCACATTTTAATGATATGGAGAGCTTGCTTTTGGTCACTTCTAACATATCTGATTTGTTAAAATAAACTTCATACTACCCCCATTCACAAAACTATTAAGAAAACTAGCAAAAATAATAAGAAATGTTACACATATTATATTGCTTTTTCAAGTGATAAAATGTTTTAACACTTTTTACCAAAATAAGGCTCACCAGAGCATTTCTGTATGTCCCTATGTTCTGGTGGCATGCCTGATTGCTGTAGCACAAAAACAGCCACTGGAAATAAGACTATGGGAAAAGCAGAACACTCTATCAGGAAAATCTACCTAAATGTTGCTGTACATTTCATTAAAAAGGTAGATTCAAAGTTTTCCCCTTTATTGTGCTTTTTTGAATGAACTGGGGGAAAAAACCAGAAAAGACAAGGAGGTAATGCAGGGTGTTCTGTACAAGCACTAATAATTATTATTGAATGTAAGTTTTAAATGTTATCAAACCTTAGTTACAGGAAACAGAAAACAATGTGAAAGAAATTTATCTATTTTTTTTTAATGTTAGAAATAAACTGGGTTGGTGTACACATATTCAAGTAAGTGGCTGATGTTTATTTTCCCCTTTTATGATGCAACCTTCTTTAGATCTTTTCATTCAATGATTTTGATCTCCTCCTGTTAAGAATTAAATGTCACAGCCTCTAGTAATGGAGGACCAGCAGAAACTGGACTGACAAAGCATCTTAACAGACATTTCACTTAAATAACTGTGCATGTTTATATTTAAGAACATCTTAAGTAAAGCTTTGTTGACTGAAGCCTCACAGTCCTTCAAGGGTGACCATTCAAGCAATGCAAGCCAAAATGTCCACCCAGGCACCCCAAGTCTTTGCACCAGCCCCAGGCCACAACACTTCTATTTATTTATTTGTCAATGGGCAACAGATTTCCTAACTTGCTTGGCTTTTTTTTTATTCCCCAGAGAATGCCACTGTTTTACATTTTCCAATTTTATTTTGCTTTCTGAGGCACCCACCTTCCTTTTCATATCATGGACTGAATCAGAAATTTTTCTGACTTGAAATTTTCTGGAGAGCTATCTTGTGACCTAAACAGTGGGCCTTAAACATGTGAAGACACAGAAAAACAGAAACAGTGGTCAGAGAGTCAGGGACAATGGTGTTTAGTTGCTTCCACACCACCAGTAGCCCAAGGGCTGATCTCAGCATCATTCCAAAAGTCTCTCTAAAACAAGACATTCTGAAAAATTAAAAAACAGCCATGAAAGAAGATAAAATTTTTCTCCACTGAAAAAAAAAAAAAAAAAGAGGGAAAAGTTTCTCAGTAGGATGCTGATTCTAACAGCCCATTAAATTTCTAGTTTTGAATGATCTGTATTAAAACATAGATATTAAAAGATCAGCATCCATGCACTCTCCCACATTTCCCTCCACACACATGTACAAACCTCAGTCCACCATGCTAATTCATAAATCCCACTACTGTCACCAATAGTCCAGTGACAAAAGCCAAGATTAAAACCCCAAGACAACTCTTCAGACACCTCAGACCCAGGGGAGGTTTTGGCACCCTATCCACGAGTATGCCAAGCACTCCCACATTGACATCACACACTGCAGGAGCAACTGCCAGCCCTCAAAATACTAACAGAGATCTCAGGTCTTATCTGATAAATACACATTTTTTGCTGTTACTCTAGAACATACAACATCTTTCTACTGTCCTTAAGTTTATTCTTATATCAGAGTGAACTTATTGACCAAGCATTTTTAGCTAATGCTGAAATACGGGAAATGCATTTCTTAACTATTTCATGACATCTTCAGTAAATATCTTATTTTTAGATGTAAGAAGTAGCTACATTCTTTTCCCAAGCTCTAGGAACATTTCAGGAATGTGAGACAAGACATTCAGTTCTTAGAAATAGGTATTTCCCAAGCCCTTCACAAGGCTGTACCCCTCAAAACACCAATAAAACCTCAAACAACCACACTGCATTTCCATTTACAAAATCCATTATTAATCAAATGCAGGCAGGCAGGAGCATCTTTCAGCTACCAAAAGAAACATTTTGTGCAGTCGTTTCATGTTCCAAACTACTTCTCTTGTTATGTGTGGACTTTTCATATAAACAAAGCAGCAGAGAGAAGTTTTATTGTTGTTTTTCTTTAGTAGGCCATATGGTAAAATCTGGAGCAGATCAAAGGCTGAGATTTTTATGGTGACAACAAGGTAAAAATGATTTCATTAGCTGATGTATTGTTGCCTGACATATAATTATTTCCCAGCTAGCTGGAGACATCGCTTTGAAGAGCAGAATTTTTCAAGACTGGCTACATAAAGAGAACACAGGATTTATGCACTGGTGATGCAGCAGCTGAAGAAGAGAAGGGGAAATGTCAGCCTGGGGGAGCTGAGGGGGAATATCAGAGGTGTTGGGCAATGCCAGTGGATCAGGGAAGAACACAAGGCTGAATCCTCAATTCTGTGCCAATACTTTATTTCTCTCTCCTTCTTCTGGTCCGTCTTCCACAAACATACCCAGAACCTCTTTCCTGATAATTTATGCACTGCAACTTCTTTCAATTTCAAATCACACCTTCATCCTTGCCCAAAATAATCTTCCAAGATCTTGCTTACAAGAGGATTTTTCATGAAGTACATTCACTTTCAAACCGCTCTTTCTATGAACTCTCCTATGATCCTTCACTGAAAACACTCTTCTGCAAAAGTTAAGCTGTGGTACAGAGCCAAGTGGACATTCTGTCCCAACACACAAAATAACAGCCCTGTGTTTAGAAACTTGATTTTCAACTGACTGGCTACCAGCTCATGGGGATGAAATGCTTCTGTACTTGTGGAAATACAACAATGGCTCTTAAACCATTTATATGTTTTACGAAATTTTGTCAAAGGAGTTTTTTAAGTTAAAAAACATTACGAATTTTTTTTGTAAAAAAGTGAAAATAAAGCGTAAGAGCTAACATTATGTCTGTTGCACCATTCACCAAAACTCTTAAGGTGTTTTTTGTATTCCTTTTTCTGTCACTCATCTCATTTATTCTCCTTCATGGTGCAATCCCCCCTAGTGTCTTGTCTTGTCTCCTGACAGGCTGCAAGCTCTTCAGAGCAGGCACAATTGTCTTACTTGCTATATAAATCAAGTTACATGCTAATGTTAAATTATAATGTTTTGACAGGATTTTAAAGTTGAACCTGATTATATGAAACAATAGAACACTGATTTTTTTTTTTTTTCCCTGAAATTTTCTTCTCTTAAAAAAAAGGATACTAGAAGAAGAGAAGTAGGGAATTTATTTCCCATGATTTTAAAAAAAGTTATTGTTTTTCTCCCACCTATCTTTCAGGGACAGCAAATGAAAAAAAGTTGGAGGTCATGAAAGAAGAAAAAAAGAAAACATTGTAAAGAATACGAAGAAATTATAATTTCCAAGACCAGTATGCTAAACTAAATTTTACTAAAAATACCAAAATAACCATTTTCTCATAGTACATTCTGTTGAATGAACAATATATTTCTTTCCCCCATTTTTGACAAATTCTAGAAAAAGCCACGATAATTTTACACTCATTTTATCACTTACATATGTTAATATTGAATAATCACAGCTGATGGCCAGCTGACAGGTAGGGCACCGCATCTCTTCTCCCTGCTCATTTATTCTCGACCTCATTTTCCTTTCATTTTCCTAGTGGGATGGTGGACATGCAGTAAAAGTCATGGGAGGCTGTGAAAGACATGAGCAGTGTTCCCTGACTTCTGCCTCCAGGGATTATGGAGTTAAATTAATAAGAAAAAGAGTATGAAGAAGAAACCACCAGTGGCTTCCAAAAAGACATCCAAACTGCTTCCCTGATTTTCTCTGAGGATAGCTCTGCACAGTATTGGCTGAGAGTTTAGTTTGTTTTTTGTTTTAGAGAAACAATTCTGCCTACAGAAGGGATAGGTTTGGAGGGATCTAAAAGCAGCCTTCCATCCCTACAAGGTGATCAACAGGACAAGAATCAAGAGAGGATCAGATTTAGCCCACAAGGAGAGCCAGATGTTGAAACAAGCTGTCCAAACAGGGTTATGCACTCTCTGTCCTTGCAGTTTTGCAAGCCCCAAGTGAATAAAGGCCTGAGTAATCTGATCCTATCTCCTTGATGATCCTGCTTGAAGCAAGAGGATGGACAGCAAGACTTGTGAGATCCCTTCCAACCACAACAATCCTGTCATTCCAGGATACACGTTTTTAAATGCTCTTTTTCTATACCTGTTGAATAAATCACACTTGCTAAAAAACTCCAGCTTTCAAGGAAAGCCAAAGTACTTCCATGAAGGTTTGTACATGCTCATGAATTTAAAAATTCAGGACTTAATTTTGTTGCTTAACTATGGATAACAGTGAAGTAACACCAGATATCTTCCATGTCCTAGAAACTGAGCTGAAACCACCAGCCTGTTTCTACAGGACCCCATTGCTTTGCCTGTCTGCTTTGTTTTTATTAGAATTATTAGGAGAAGCCACACAGAGATCGGGGGCTATGGGGTTCTTTCACTCAGAAACAGTCTTTGGTTGTGCTGTTACATTTTGCAGCCTTGTTTCCTCCCTTTACATTTGCAACCTCACAGAACCAACACATTCTCACGGATGCTGAGAGGCAAAGTTGCTACCAAAAATTCCTCCTTCTTGCTGTTTCTATCCACAATGCCATTACTCTTCCCTTATCCTGGGGGGACCAAGAGGGTTTAGTCATATGCTCCTTCTTTTCCAAGGCGTAAACAGCAGCCCTGGAAGATGACTGGAATCTTTATAAAGAAGCTACAGTACGTGGTCTTCACAACACGTGGTTTCTATTTTTGTCATTCTGATAAAAACATAGCAGTGGCAATAGTTTTTTCTTGTGATTTGGTGATTGTCAATGACCTGCATGTCAGCTGACACAGTTAAATCAGAAATTAGCGCTCAAGCCTCTTTAGAAGACAGAACCATGAACACTGAGCACAAGTAAAATTATAAGACAATCCACATGATACTCCATTAAACAATGGAACATTTGACTGACTGAAAAACAGAGACACATCAGCAATTTTCCCAGAGGAAGTTTATGGTATTTAAGTCCTAAACATTAATTTTATTGTATTATGTGAGGAACCAATTAACTGAGAGCTTCATTTTTATCAGACATCAGAATTATTGTTCACAGCATAGATGAATGATAAATTCAGCATATTTCAATTTTATTAGGCTTGACTTGTTCATCTCTCATATTCTGCCAATTTTAAGAGGTAATTAGGTATTTCATCAATAACTTTCTGTGCATTATTTTATTTAGAACACTTCCAGCAGCAACAAGCTGATATGTAAGACATATACAATGTACCTATTGTATATTCAGATTTCCTCCCCAATTGGATATGGTTGAAATACTGATTAAAGTGCTTTCAAAAAACCTCGTGTTGATGACATCTGACTGTAAACACAATATCATTTGTTACAACAAATTATCCACAGGGGACAGGACAAATGGGCAAAGAAAAGCAATTCTTGTTTCCAAAATTTGCCGTATTACCATAAAAATAACACAGGTATCAGCAAATAAAAGGGCATCTAGAAGCTCTCCTGAGAATCTGCCAATAACCTGAAAATGTACTTGGGGTGCTTTTCCCATTTCTGGAAATACAGACTTGGCAACTATTGTTTCCTGAGAAAAGAAAACAAATCCTAAAAATCTCCAAATAATTCAATTTCTTGCACAGTTTAGAAAACAAGGTGCATTGTTCTTCATCTTCTACAGCAGTAACTATATGGGATTCAACAGCTTCAATCATCCTGAAAAGCCTCAGGGCTGACAGAACACACCACACTGCTTTAGGTGCAAGTCAACATTTCCCTTCCCTTTTAAACACGATCAAATGTTTTAAGAAGTGTTGGGTGAAGTTTCCTAAATTAATCTTACTTGGCATCCCCAATTAGGGAAGACCCATCAAAGTTTGGGCTATTCTGTGTAGCTGACTCAGAAACTACTGGCAAACAGTGCTGCAAATGTAGAAGCACAGAAACATTCTGGCCTGGCCCATTCTGATAGTTGGATTTGTTGAAGAAGACCCCGAGAACACTGTTCTCATCCTAACTCCCCCTTGCCCTTTTTGTACCTCAGTCCGCAGAAGCAGTCCCTTGTGCTTTCCCAAACTTTAATTTCATTCCCTTTAGTATCTCTTATATAGGAGATACAGCCATGCCTTAATATTCCACGAACAAATCCATACATATGTGCATTAATAAAAGGATCACACTACCTACGACTGACGAGCAGCCTGCTCAGAGGCGGAACCATGCAGTTTTTAAAGGGCACAATACAAAAACTTCTTCTCTTCTATCACTCGCACCATTTTTATGCTTTCAAAGCACTTCTCAAATATTAATTAGCTCTAAATAAATTCTAATTATTTCTAAGAGTGGCCCTAACAGATCTGTATCATCTGGTGTGAAATCTGACTTCAGTGAAGTCAACAGCAACAGCTCCTCAGACCTCAGCAGAGCTGACATTTCCCTTGCCATTGCTAAAATCCTGGGAGTCGTGTCTATTATCTGGGAAGTACCATAAGTAGAGCTGAACTAGCAACAGCAGGAGTAACAAGTGATAAGGTTATGGGATGAGAAGAAAAGAAGGGTTAAAAGGCTTGAGCCAATCTGTGAAGCCCAAATGTGGGAGAAGCTTTGGGAATGCAGTAATCGGACTCTGATTTCAGCCTCAGCTGAAATGGAAGGTGCTTGCCTGCTGCTAAAACCAGTTTAAATAGTTGGGATATGGGGGTCAACTTCTAAAATTTGCTCATGCTGCCAGTCACTAGCTTAGTTAACAACTCACCTTGAAACATCAGCCCTTTATAAAAAGATTTGCATTATATATCTATCTACAAATTACATAATCTGTGTATAATAAAATACATATAAAGAGGTTTGCATGAAAAATCAAAATATTTAAATTTCAATTAGCACACACTTCATTAATAACTAAGTATAAGGCAAATAAGTACATAATCAATATTTTCCTTGCTAACTGGGGACAATATAACCCATCACATGCTGCCAACTTATTTTTCTCATAAGAAAAAATACTTTGGTTGTAAATAATAATATAAAGTATTTTATACATGCAATTATATCTAGGTGTGGAAGTTAAAAATTAACTGGAACCACAGATAATGAATCTTTTTCTCAAATAGAAATGTAATCCTAATAGAAGTTCCTCCCTTCATCTCTGCCAACTTTACCACCACACAATATGCCATAGAGAAAAAAGGGGAAGTGTCAACTTGTGTAAATTGTCCCTTATGTAATGCAAACCATCTGTTAAAAAAAACAAAACAAAATGAAAACCCAAGCCACTCCCAAGCATGATCTGCTGTGGAGAAAAAGAAAGAAAAGGAAATGTAGTACATCGAATTGGAAGCCAAAGACCATGACCTGCCATGCAACCACGGAGAAAATATTTACCCCTCTCCTCCCTTTATTTACCCAATTTTGAAAAATATTTGGAAAAGCATAATTGAATCACTTGCTCTGCACATAATAGAGACTGATATTGCTGTATTTTTTTGAGCATTTCATCTCTCTAGAATGTTTTCAATCAGGCTGGAACCAAGCAGAGGAAAGCTCTTTGTTTTCAATAACATATCACAATGATGCCACCACTGGGTTGGAAGGTCCCTGAGTCCTCAGTCACTGCAACCTGGCAAAGGATGGGGGATAAAATATCAGTACACTTCTGCCCTGTTCTTCTAGTCTTCCTTAGGTATCTGCCATGAAAGGAGTCTAAATGGACCATTGCTATTAACTGTCATGATAATTTTTGTGTTATCTTCAGTCTAAATGCTCAGAAAACAAAGTATGTGTAGAGAAAACAGTGCCCTTCCTTTCCAGCCTCTGACTGGTAAGTCATGAGTCCTTTGGGAAGCACTGTCTGAGGAACCCTCCCACATGCACACTCTGAAACCACTGGGAGACTTACATCTGACCCTCTGATGGGAGGTGCAGGTGAATCAGAAAGCACTGAGTAAGTTAATTAGGTTTTATTATCTAAGTTGAATGAAAATAAAACAGCAGTACAACTACTCATGATTTCTTCTCTTTTGCTGACCCTGAGGCTTGATCACACGTTCTCTTCCAGCTAGAGCTGTGCTGCACGGAGAGGCCACCAGATCCAACCACAGCCCCCTGCCAAAGGTCACCACTGTGACCTGGCTGCTTCTTTAATCCCTTCCCAACAAGTTTCTGCGAAAAAGAACCATCTCAGTTCAAGCAATTTTAACAGAGAGTCCTTGCCTGGACAGAAGGAAGTTTGAGAATGCTTGACCAAGAAGCTTGGCCCATACATCTCCCTTTGGAGATCTGACTTCTCACACGGGCTGGGTGCAGGACAGCACAAATGTCCCTTTGAAAGTGTCTCCAACAGATATTCAAAGCCAAGAACTATGCATCACTAGCTAGTTATGCAAATATTGGTTGTTGCAATAATTCTCTCTTCCTTCTCCCCCAGATTTTCAAATCTCACTTTTTTTCCAGGAACAGTATGTGAAAACTTTCATTGTTTTTTGTTCTTTGTGACTGAAACGCAATTGTCGCATGGAGTTTTTTATCATTCCTATGTGCAGGTTGTTAATGCTAGTAAATAACAGAATCATCACCAGAGAATTTCTACCAATCAGCCACAGAACACAATTCTGAAAAGTGTAATCAGTCCAGAGAGAAGGGCAGGTTTCCAAAAGGACTGGGAAGATGTAGAAATGAGATTCCATTTTCATCAGGCACATAAACTAATTTTAAAATATAGAATGGCAGTCATGTATGATGTTAGTGGGGTCCTCAGAAGTTGCTAGGAAGGCTTTGCTCCCAAAAGCAAACTCAGTGAAAATGAAGCATTTAACCCATTCAGAAGCTGAGCAAATTAATCCACTGTACATCCTCTGATGGAGTACAATGCTGGTACAACCCCCTTCAGCTCAGTTCAAGCCAGCACAGGTGACTGCACTGAAGTTTACAGCACAAGAATTTGGTAAATACCCTTAAGATTTAGATCCTAGTGCCTTTGTCACTCTTCAGATGAAGGTTTAGTCTCCTAAATCACTCAGGCACTTAACAAAATTTTATCCAAAGCTCTCTGGTTTACAGTCTTTGCCAAGTGGACTGATACACAGTAGGGCAAGCAAAAAAGGGGGAAAATATGCTTTAATGGTTTGTCAAAAACATTACTTGATGTGAACATGTTATGGCTTGAAGGCAGCTGGGTGTAAGGCAGCCAGGTGAAGCTTTCTAGGTGCAGCTAAATGTGTATGTGAGTTTTTGTTTACAATAGACAGTGAGCAAAAGGAAGAAACTCTTTGGACTACAAATCACTTCTCAAATTCTCAGTCAAATTCAGCCAAACATGCCAGGCAATCACCAAACACAGAGCTGCCTTTTTCCACTGGCTGCTGCTCAGCCCTACATCTTGGCATACTGTTAATTCCAAGCCCTGCTGCCAGAAGCAGCAGAAACTTTGCTCTTTTTGCCTTTTAATTTTCAAGGTTACACAAACAGATAATGTCATATCTACTTCACAGACGTGAGGAACTATGGAACTATCATGGAGTTAATGTGCATGTACTACAAAGAAGGGGAAAAACCACCTCAACTCCTTCTATCCAAGCCAGACTTCATGAACATGGAACCAATATAATCTGCCAGAAATGTCTAACTGTGTGCTTCCCTGACCTTTTCCAGACCTACAGTTATGGTAGCATTCATATTCAGCGTGGCTCACAGTTAAACATTCTGTTATGTGAATCACTGCTTCTCCCAGTCAAGAGAGACTGAGTGTGAACTCACTGGAAGAACTGAATGAGACAATGTTTTGGCACTGTAGCTGCTGAGGGATGTGAAGTGTTTGGAACAGGACTTTTCAGTAGTGGTCCCAGTCTGTAACATATCAGGAGAAGGTGTTAGTGGCCACAGAAACCCAAGTTAGTGCTCCAGTAGTGTGTCTGTGATGTTCAGAAGCTGAAAGAAATTTGAAATTGTGGTCTAAGCCATCTTAACTAAAGAAATCTTTTTATGTTCTAAGTTTACAAAAATGCAGCAGTGGCAAGTGCTGAGTAACTCAAAGCAACTGATGAATTAATGAGTTAGTCAATGATACAGATGGATACAGTGACATGGACATAATAAACACCCATACTGGAGACAGAGAAGGGTAGAACAGGAAAGTCCTGGGTAACTCAGTAGAAAACTGATGGCAGAAGAGTTATACAAGTGCATGAAAACAAGTCTATGAAATTCATGCTCTAGCTAAGTTTATTCACAGAAATAAAGTTCCTTCATTATTTCTGAACTTGTATTTTTTCTAATCCTGTCGACAGGAACATGAAATCCTATAGAAGGCCCGAATAAAATTTCAAAAAAATCTGCGGAGTGTAGAGAACAATACAAATCTCTCAAAGATTAAAAAAGTAGATGCTATATTTTTTAGTGTTAGGCTCTCACAAATATCCTCAGAGTTTGTGTTAGTCCATCAAATTGAAAGGCATATGCTATCTTTGATCTCTGTGCAGAACCTCCGTTGAGATTAATGTGAGTTCTGTGTGAAGAAAGAGACTAGAATAGGCCCTCAGTTCACAAATAGCAAGCAGTCTGCTTCAGGAAAAAAACATGTTTTCTTACAACAGTGTTGAAATTTATTGGGAAGTTTCAAATAGCTTCTCTTCAGATGCAAGTTTGTGGTCATGAGCATGTTCACTTGTCAGAAAGACCTGTCAGAGAGAAGGTGCACAAATCTACCTCTTGTGTGAGATGTCTGGCTGTTATGTTGAAAGGCATTCTTCATCTCTGACAAGCTTTTCTCATACTGTAACAACTAATCCTCTGTTTCACACTCATCTCTGTAAGCTCAAGGCTTTGTCCATAGGTGGGGTGTTATTTTTTATACAGACTGGCATGAAATTGTGCCCTATACCCACTTCCAGCTAAAAAAATCTACAGGACTTACTGCATCCCGCCTTGTAGCTGAAACCAGGAGGAAGAAGGAATCCTTGCTGTGCAGCTGCTGCTAGGGTTCGCTGGTCTGGAGGGAATACGGGAATCATTAATGGAGGCAGCTGACCCTGGACCTGCTGAACAGGAGAGGCAAAATCAAACACAGAATTTTTTTCAGGGGGGACAATGTCTGGTAACATGCTTTCTTTCACTTCTGATCTGAGAGGTCTGGTTTAAATACACCTCTTCATATTGGGGTGTTCCAGCAGCATCAACTGTTGAGCTTCATCTTCATTACCAAACACTTCATATCAACTACATTAATCCAAAATAAACTGAAATATTTCACTAAGGCATACCTACATCCCACTTTATTATTCCCCCCACAGCTCACGATGACTCACTTATCTCTGACTGTAGGGGGGGGTACTTTCTTCTCTTTTATTGAACTGTGTAGCAGCATCTGTCTCAGACAGTAGCTTTCACTCTGACTGAGCCCAAACACAAAGACACCCCCTCAGAAGGAAAAATAAGTGCATAAGTAGCATACAGCACTGCCAGTACTATTTTTCTGCTTGTACACATGCACTTATTTGTGCATGTGAAAAGATAAAGTCTCTGGGATGGTCAGAAGAAAGGCTGAGACACTTTATTCACCAATAAAACACAGCCATGTCTCAAGTGCTAGGCGTTCAACTTTGCACAGCAACTGTACACAACCATGCAAGTCAGGAAGTGGAAAATATTATATTGTAAGTGGATACTGCAGGGGACTTAAGACATGCAGAAATTAGTCATCAAAGCTGGAAGTGGGCCATGGCACAATGTCTACTGCTGCTGCTTTTACCCAGTTCCGTTAATGTTTTTTAATTGCTAGAAATGGAAGTTGTCTCTGTATTTCGCACAGATGAGAAACCTAAAGTTTGCTGGATTAAAATGTTAAATGACTGGTTTTAATTTAAAACCCCCACTGTATTGACTGGATCAGTCAGTAAAGAAAGACTGGCTCAGTTTCTAAGGGAGTTCATATAGATTTTTAATGGTGCTGTAAAGCTGAGGCATTGGAGATAGATACGTATTTGAAAACTACAATTTAGTTTGTGGTCTGTAGCCTTAGGTATCTCAGAAAATCAGAATATCAATAGACAACCTTCTGTGGTGAGGGGTGCAAGAAGGTGTCACCCCCTTCATTACTGCCTGGACAGTGGAACTGGCAAAAGAGAACCTGCACCAGTCCTTGGCTGCCACTGATCAGACTACACCATTTGCACTTAATTTTATACTCATTTAATCTCCTGAAAATCCAGGATGTGTCTTGGTTCACCCAACACCAGGCATAATAGTGATACAAAATTTGGGATTACCACCCCTTTTAATTTACGTCTCTGAGTGTGCTGACTGTGTCTTTATGGCCTGAAACAATTTTCAAGGATGATGTTCAAGAGCACTGTTGACAGAAATTCTTGGAGTGGGAGATTAGGATTGGGGCTGAAGACAGAGTAGATGTAGCTCCACTCACTGAACTACCTTGATCCATTTTTTGTTACTTCTATATTTTTCTTTCTATTCAATTAGAAGGCATACATATTTTCAACTGAATTATGGCAGAAAAAAAAATACATAAAATGTGATTTGTTCTCTATCCCCACTCAGGTATCCTAGAGCTGTCCAATACCTGCCTTTTCTTCATGTGTTTATTTTTTGTTTGTTTTGTGGTTTGCTTTTTTTTTTTGTTTTTTTTAAAGACAAAGACAAAGTAACTGTATTCTTTTAGAACAAAAATGAACAGCCATGTGGAATTTTTGCATAGTACTCTTCTTCGGCAAAAAGCCACAGAACTTTTTTTTTTAAATGGTTTCCAAGGATGAAAGTGACTTTGCCAAGCGAAGAAGCTTCAAAACAGGACTCAAAAACACTAATAGAAAGACAGATGGTTCTACTAAGTGCTTTGCTGCCAAAAAAAATGTTAAAAAAAAGTGAAAAAAATGGAGTGATGTTATTGAAGCTGACTGCAAAGTTCTCTGATGACTGCAAATACTCTTGTCCCACTGCAAGTGTTAACTCTGCCTCCAGGGCTAATATAACTAAAGCACCACACACACACAAATTGTCATTGCCAAGCCCACAACGTAGCTTAAGTCTGCACTTGATTCCAAGTGACTGCCAAACACATGAGCAAAACACCACACTGAAAAATTCCCATTTAGGAAAACATTTACCAGGAAAATGCCCTTTCTTCCTAATTCTGACTGCTGCATTTCATTTTTTTTTCCAAATTGCTGCTCCTCTTTAACTCTCCAAGGGGCCTTATAGCCCCTAATTTCAAATGACACAACCCTGGTCGCATTAAGGAGGTAAAAACCATAGAGTGGTGAGGATGGTTTGCATGGATATAGAAATAACACAGTCAAAACAATGTGATTTCCATTCCAGGATGGAATGTATGCAGCAGCACTCAGCTACACTTCATTTTCTCCTGAACACAAATAAATGCAAACATTAGTTTATTTTAATCCGATTACCTGACACAATATAATACAAATTACGGACTCTTCGTTTTTATGGCTCATTTAACTACTACATCTTAACTCGTTATGTTTATTATTACTATTAAGTGGAATTGCTAGGCTACGACTGTTTCAAGTGGCATCAAATACAGGCCCTCCTTCTGAGTTTTACATCAAAGGTGTTTTCCCTTTTTTTTTTTTTTTTCTTTTCAAGGTATTACCACATCAGTTAAATCTCTCAAATGCTCTTTATTATATAGCTTACATACCTTCCAATGTTTTCTGGATTGTAACTTCTTTATACTGCAATTCTAATTTGAATATAATGAACTGCAAATCAGAGCTATCTTCCAGGCCCTTCAATTTGTTCTGCTAATGGACATGCATCCATAAAAAGAAACACCTCTTCAGCAATCTAATAATTCATACAGCTGTCAAGATTCTCCACTGGCCAGCCTCTCTACATGATTACCTCTTCTCAGGTGTAATATCCTAAAGGAGAAAACTGTATTTTAAATCGTCACAAAATTCTCAATGGATTTAATGAGCTACAATCTCACCTTGTAACTTCTTATCTACTTTATGATGTCAGCCGGGATGATACAGACACAATCTTCCAAGGCCCTGTTTTTTCATACTGTTGCCACTGATCACACCATCCCCTGATTTTCCTCTCAATTTGAATGCCACATTAATTAGAATATTCTTGCACTACATGAAAAACTGCAGGGGTATGGGATGCACAGAAAAGGCACATAACACACAGAAAATAACAAAGAAAAGGACTAAATGTCATGAGAGCCAAAATATTCTATGCAATCAATTCTCTAGTCAAGGAATTCATACTTTCATATCTCTGACAAGAGGCAAGCCCATGCTACAACGAAAGAAGCACCACTTGCCTTTTAGTTTATGAGAAATATCACCCCTTAAGGAAGCAGATGCACAAGAGTTCAAACAGCAAAATAAAGTCAAGGTTTCTCCATTCATCCTCTCCAATGGCAATGTATTTTAGGAGCATTAGAAATTCCAGCCAAATGTATGAGCACATGACAAGCAGCTAATACTGAATCTGCTGTCCAAGTGGGAAACTGAGGCACCCACAGCTGCCCGCAGAGATTTTTGATTTTGAAAAGTGCCTCAATGTATCTTTATTTGTTTCAGTGCCTTTGAAAAATCTAGCCCTAAATGGCTTACCATATCAAAGGAAATTTCTTGGCAAACTTGGAACCAATTCAAGCTGTTGAAGCCTGGGCCAGGATCTTCACAAATCTGTGCATGTGGCTTATGACCTGACCATAACAAATCCAACCACACAAAGGCACTGCATTCAACACAGTCACAGTTAATACTTCCAGGATTCTCAGCTTCATTATAATTGTAGTATTTTCACCTAAATTCTGCCCTCCTATCTACTTTTAGGAACATACTATGGTTACCACAGCTACCTAAGCACCAAGCAGTAGGTTTTTAACAGTTACCCCTACTGTTTGTTACTAGCTCCTGCTGTGACTTCCACAAATTTAGACTGCAAACACTTGACAACCTACAGTTCTATTTTCTGTAAAAAGTCATGTGTGCTTTGGGTCACTATGTAAATAGCTACACAGGGAGAATAGTTTAAAGAAACATTAAGATTGCAAAGTGAGACATTTGTGGCTTAGGAAATGCCAGAATCAGGGAAGCATGCGTGACCTTATTTTGGTCCTTTATGCCCCTGCATCCTGACAGAATCTTTAAAGTTCAGAGTTTCCCCTTGCACACGACTCTTGGTTAATCTAGAAGGCTTACACCATTTCTCAAGTAATATTAATCCATACTTTCAGCAAATCTAAGCCCCTAAAATAGCAACTGCTATTAGTTTTATCTATTTTCTCTTCATGCACTTCCACCAATTTCATTTCCGCAGCTGCTCATTACATGTTTATTAGCATGAACTTTATATAAAAGTTTTCCTCTCTCCAAGGTAAATATCTCAATGCATTTCCCAGCATCTATATGTATAATATTTTCCACTGAGGGGCAAATACACCTTATGTACCCACCTCTAGTTCTTCAGAAGCAATTCTATGCATTTTGGTGAGACTGGTGATGGATAACAAATTACTCAGTGTGGGTAAGAATTGCTGCTAAAAGCAACACTCTCTTCTCTACAACCTGACAAAACTCTGAACATTGCTATTGAAGTTTTCAGAAGATGCCCTTCAGGAGCTGCATGAGCTTCTCTGCTGAAATGGACTCTTACATGGCTTCTTCATGTAGAAGTTCAGCTAATTTTTATTTTCATTGGAGTTATTCTCAGCTACCTCAAATAAGTTCAGATTTTACATTCCTAGAATGCACATGAATGATTTGATTAACTTCAAACTGCTGCATGAGTATCTTCCTGCTTGTGACTTGTTTGTAAGTTAAGCATCTCTTCTACTGTATAGGAAATGCATTTTTGCATTGTGCAATGCACATTCTACATGCAGCAACATAAATCTGTCCTTCAAATATGACATGTTTAATTGCATTTGTCCCCCTTCCTCCAGAAACACTTGGCTCTCAGTGACACACACTCTGCTGAAGGACTGGATTCTTTAATTAGCACATGTGTTGGCCCTCTTTCCCTCTACCTCACCCCCCTCCCCATGTCTATCTTAAGGGAAATAAAAATATATGTCCTCATATAACTACAATCTGCTATTTTCCCTCTCAGTGATGTTTAAAATAAGAAAAGAAAATGTTTTTCTCTTTCTCTTCTCTGTATCAGTTCCCTAAATTGACACAAGTGTGTCCTGAACCTATAGAGCAGGAAGCCCTGCCTATCCAGGTTATGGAATGATCCCTCTACCTACTGAGTTTGAGGTGCCTTTTTATGGGGTGCTTACTGGATGTTCAGGATGCAAAGCAGGGGGTGGATGGCATGAAGCAGAGATGCATTTTTTCTTCCTAATCACCACCTGTAAACTCTTCTGCAGTGGATGATTTGGGCCCTAAATATTACTCTTCCTCTTGTTGTGTATGAGGTTTACACAGTTCATACCAGCACTCACCAAAATCTACCCTGTCCAAGCACCTCAGCTCACTCAGCAGTACTCACTGTGCTCACAATTGTTTGCCAACACTGATACTGTTGGCAGAAAACGTGCTCTGACAGTGGTGATCTTTTAAAGAGAATAAACAAGGGCATTTAAGGGAGATACCTCCATCACCCACTGCACACATCCTCCCCATTACAACTCTACTAGCACAGCACAGTTTTGGTTGGAGTGGTGGTGTGGAAAAAATGATTAGTTTGATGGAATATGGAGACAAAACACAAGGAACAAGCTTTCAGGAAAACTGAAATGCATCTCAGGGAAATACATAAGCATTTTTCATTTTTAAAAAGCAAGGCTTTTCAGGCTGGAAACCTTCCACCTTTGCTCAGTCCTGCAAGAGAACCCTGGTGTCACTACCAGGATTCCACCAGGATCCATGTCGAATTCATCTCATCATAAAGTCTGTAAATTAACACACACTTAACCTTTTTCACTAAAGTGCAGCAAGGTGCCAAATAATACAGACAGTAGCTGTTTCCATGTTGATAACTTCCTTCCAAGGCTTTCCTCCTCCAGTTCATGCCACAGAACAAGATGCAATGTCCAGAGACAAACCTCCAGCAGCACTTTGCAGGACAGAAGCCAAAAGGACCTTTCACATTAAGGAACAATCCTTGGACACTTCCAAAGGAAAAAGGCAGTGTTACGTGTTCGTTTCTGTAACTAAAATAAGGAACTCCAAACCATTTTTTTTTTAAATTTGATTTAGTATAGAAAAAACACAGAGAGGAGAGAAAAGCAGTAAGATGACTCTTTTGGATTTGGGATGAGGTTTAACAAGTATTCATGCTTGTGCAACTTAGCACATAAGCTACCTACAGGGTAATTCTGCCACAAAGGTATTGGAACAAAAAGCCTAACTGAAGAGACTACCTGAAATAAAAAGAACATAAACTGGAATTCATTCCAATAGGCAGCTGCTTTAAGACAAAAGCCTAACAGTTCACACAGGAAGGGCTGCTCCAGACTATACAACACCCCAGTGAGTTGGGTTCTCTGGCAAAATCAGGACTTTCAGAGCAAGCAACTAATTCAGGTAACAGCTACACTGAAAGACTGAAGTGCACTCCCAAAAGAACCCTTTCTAATCCAAGCTCAAGAGCAACACTAAAAATAATTTGCTCTTTCATTGTTATAGGAGAAAAAGGTTCATTGTTTGGTTGACTGAGCAGCTTGTTTGATGAAGAGGTTGAAGTTGGCAAATGGGTTTTGAGTTGTGATGACCACAGTTTTGGCCAAATTGTCTTGTTTCACCTTACTTAATATTCACACAAACATTGTGCTTCTCATGGCATAGCTTCCAAGCACCTCAGCACCTTGTTTAAATGCTAGTACCCCTCCTAGAAGAATAAATCAGGCCTGTAAAGGAAATATGCCACAAACTTCTGGCTGTCAAAACTGCTGATTTATACCCTGCATTGTTCTCCATTTGTGTTTTGGTTGGCTACCAGCAACTTGCTCCTGAGTGCAACTCTCATGAGCAAGAGTTAATCCACAAAGTCACTTCCTTCAAAGTGGAAAATCTCTGAACTTCCATTAATGCCTGATGCTGCTCACAGAGTATAACAGAGCACAGAGTTTCCATATGCCTGGCTAATGCTTTTCCCAGTGAGGTCTGGACTAGTGCTGATGGCTCCAGCAGTAAGCCATCCAGTGAAACATTTGTCAGGGAAAAGAAAACAGGTGTGAGGTTTCCTGATGTGATTTAAAAGACAGCATGTAGGATAATTCCTTCAGCAGCACGTGCACTCTTTTCTACAGTTAGCTGATCTGTGATAGATCGGTTTGGTTATTCAAAATAGAATGAGCTATGGGTTTATTTGTACATGCCAGAGAGAACCAGGGATAAAAAGCAATATACTTCCCTTGTCACTGTTCACAGCAGCCTTTCAGAAATCATCTGTACACTTTTACCTTCTGATTTTCTATATTCTTTTTAAAAGGACTGAAGTGGCTGAGTTTTGCCACGTGTGTGCTAACCCAGCTCTTTCTTTTCAAAGCCACTTCTTTGGTGACTCAACGCTCTCATTTTACCTGTGCAACAAATTCCTGTGCAACAGCATCATGGCCTGCTGTCAGAAGAGCTCAGGAAAGTAGATCTGGTAGGAAGCACTGCTTCAGAGGAAGCAGGGAAGAGCAAACAGGGCAGTTTTGCTAACAGGGGATGTTTCTATTTGAGGATGTCTGAGTGGTCAAGAGAGGATTGTAGAATCAAAAGGACTTTTCCTGTAGAGCGCAGGGTTTTTTCAATGTTGACTGTGCAAATCTTAACATTATAAATCAATGGCTAGACTACAAAAACAAGTAGGAATAGGTGGGAAGGCTCAGAACTGGCATGGGATTTAGAAGGGGGGGAGAAGAAGGAAGAGGAATCATCCAAGAATGACTTTTCAAGAACTTCCATGAATGCTGGAAGTCAACAGAATCAGCAGGGAATAAGGAAATTAATAAGTAAATGAATAGGAAATAAACTCTAGTGCTGTACACCACAGGCAGGAAGTCTGACTATTTTCTGACAGATAAGTTCTGTGACCTAGGAGAAATCCCCAACTTGCCATCTTTTCAGTGCTTCTGAGGCACCTTTGGGCTTATCCTGACACCAAAGTATTGTTGTGAATGTTTTTGTGCAGAGGATGCAAACAGGACCATGAAATCCTCAGCTATAAAACTGCCCAAAATGGTTTTCAGGTTGAGAATGCAGCTTAGGTAATTTAATTCTAAGCCATTTTCTAAAATAATTTCCAAATAGTTTCTAAATGTTTTCTAAATTTATTCTAACCACAGTTCTCACTCCTGTGTAGACTGAAGTAATGCAGCTTTTGGGGAGTGAGCCTATTCACCAAAGATTTCTTCAGTGCAGTTTCCTGAAAAGACCAAGAAATGGGTGGCAAGAGCATGGTTGACACCATTACACTTAAAATAGTGGTATTTTTTGCCATTTACAGTTATTCAGAGGCATCTGTCTTAAGGCCAGCTGCTAAACCTCCCCCTTTACCCCTTGCTGATTTTTCCATGATATATTCAAACACCAGTAACTAATAATTTTGATGTATAAATTGCAGTAGTATTTTTCCTGTCCCAAAACCCCAACTTCTTAAACTGAAACAGGGAGAACAGCTCAAATCAGGAAACCACTGCCCTTAAGATGATGGCGTAGAGATGATGGCCAGACCCATGATCTCATTTTTGACGCAACGCTAAGGGTATTCTTTTAAACAAACCCCTAAGGTTTCAAGATGTATTTTTCACTCAGTATCTTTTTGAAAAATGGATTATCATTAATTAAAAAAGAGAAAAAATTACAGCAATTTCAGTGTGTAGGCGACGGGGAAGAAATAGGGGTTATTTAATATCATGTAGTGGGCAGAAATTCAAAACCCATTCGGCTGCTGAATAGTGCAATGCTATAAACAAACAAGAAAGTCTTATCAAAGTCATCCACTTAAAAACATGCTATCTAGAAAAATAGAGAAAAAATAGACTCAAAGGACTAAAAAAAAGTGTCTGCACTAAAAGTCATTACATCCTCTTGCCTTCTTTAAACTGAAAGGTTGAGGGACATAGTTAATAAAACTGTTTACAATCTAATGAACTACAGGGAAAAAAACCATCCTTCATGGTTTGATCAGTGTAGGCTCTTGCAGAACTGGGTCTGCTCATAAAATCTTAGATTAAAATCCACCCCTCTTTTTCCCCCAATTTTTTTATTATTATTAAATCAGATAGATGTTTCAGTATAAGTGTGGTCTCCAGTGACATCAGTTTCAGAGCACAAGTAGTTACAACTCAGTGTCATTCTTTTCTGAAGACAATCTATTATCATTATTATTATTATTATTATCATCCTCATCACTATTCCTATTGTATGTTGAGTTTTATTGCTTTCTAGAAGATCTCAAAAATCCCTGCATGATGAACAAACGGCCAGGGAAACTCTGACCACATGTTATTAGAAATCCTTGCAGCAAACACAGCTTTAGCATTGGACAGCCCCTAATTACTGCCCAGGGACATGCATAATAAAGACCTCTTTTCAATCTCTCAGCTGTTCAGACTTGTTCCTGACTGTCTCTTCTGCCAGTGGAATTGTTCCTCAGCAGAGTTCAGTTTACCATCAAAAGTTTGATTTCAAAAGCAGAATAGATTCAAGTTGCAGAACAAATACTATTTCAACAGATACGTCACCACTCTTCCATTCATGTCTTGATGCTTTTTGTACCCTTGTTACCAAAATCCTCATAAAAAAAATGTTATTCACAAGTTTTGTTTGGGAACAGTTTTTGAATAGGACTGAAGACAGTCTCTAATTTTGTGCCCACAATTTAGTGACAGCAATACAGTTAAAGCACAATTAACTGTAGATGGAGTGATAAAATTTAGACATCTCATCATCTGATTTCTGTGTACAGCCAGGTAAGCAGCTAGCCAAATTCTGCAGCTTTTTACTCCACTGAATTGCAGGTACAAATATTTTGATTGCCCAAAACATTTTATCTTTTTTTTCCTTTGCTGTCACCTTCAGTTCTTCCTTGTCTTTCTCCACCTCTTTTATTATTAAAAATACGAGGAAAACCACAAAGAAGGAAATAAAGAAGAAAGAAAGAAGACAACATTCAATTGTTTTCTTGGCAATTGTAGATAGAGACCATGCAATGGAGAAGATTTTCAACCTCACAAGGGCACCTATCATCATAAATCAGTTTTTAATTTTCCTGGTGGATTACAGCAATCAGATAAACATTTGCTGCCTGCCTCCCCTCGATATTGCTGCTTGAGTGGGCTTGGCCCAGGGTGTGGCTGGGTGTGGCAGCCCCACCTGCCTCACAATCCCAGGCAATTCCTGAGGGGTGTGCAGGAGGGGAAAACAGAACAGCGTTCACAGAGCTCAACACATGCATAATGTATGAAAAGCAGGATCTCACTAGAGGGGGAAAAGTACAGCATAATGAAAATGAATAATCTTGGGGTATTTTCTTCCTAGTTTGAAGTAGTTCCTGAATGTACAATCCTTATTTTTTTTTTCTGGCTTGACTGCCTTTAAATATACACATACCATACTCCTCGATCAATTTTTAAGCCACTATAGGTATTAGAGGACAATTTACATGTGATTTGCATCTTTTTTTCCTATGACTGTGGTTTTGGTAAGTCTTCCAAACCTAATGACTGTTCTTTTGGCCAGCAACATAAATGCTGTAATCACACAATTATTGTGCTGGGAACAGTTTAATTCAGCATTTTGTTCTCAACCACAGAACAATTACTCAACAATTTTGGTTAACCATACTAGCTCACTGCCTGGAGAGGAAGCAGAATATTCACAAAATCTATTGTTTCACATAAAGGCAGGGAGCAGATCCTTATCTATTATAACTTTCCAGCATCTCTTTGCTCTTTGGGGTACTTCCACACACTCCCCATTAACGAAAATAAATTATTAGCAGCGCACTACATTTGCATAATCATCTTTACCTGTTGAGTGATTTTAATTGTGCATTTGCATGATAAAGGGAAAAGTAGATGGGGTGTGTCTGGGAGAGAAGGATGCAAGGGAGCACCAAAATGCTGCAAAATGACTACAAATTATATTATCCGTCTCTTCTAAGCATAAACCTTGGGCATTCAGGCTTCATTTTTAAGTTCTGCTCTTAAGCCATCCATTTCTCTTTAGGAATAAAAGGAATTTTCTGATCAGTTGATTTATTCCTGGTACTGTTTCCTACGGAAAGACTGACACTTAACAGGCTTTGTGTGCTAGACCTGACTCACAATAAAGTGAACAGAAGTTCTGAGACCTCAGCAAGAATGGATTTAAGTTAGCTAGCCAAGTTATCAGGATCCTTACAAATTTTCTGCTCCAAATTTCAATTCTGGAAGCATTTTACCCAAGCAAATATAAATATTTTACTAATTCCATTTCCACTTTTGTTTTTTGTTTTGTCCTGCCAGTCACTGGGAATATTTTCATTCAAAGCTGTGAATCTGAAAAGTACAGCTCTGGCAATGCTGCTGAACTAGTAAAATTAACCTAATTAAACAAAACTGACTCAATAAACTTAATTTGATAGTTAGATCAGAAAGGAAACCAGCAGCAAACATGATGAAAACATCAAGTAATAACTGATTTTTTAATATGCCTTTAGCTTTTAAGAAATATTCAGCTCAGAAAAGAGACTTTGTAATAATCATTGTTTTTTTTTAAGGGTAGAATTTGACCTGTAGGAACTCTGTTTTAAGTCCTTGCTCTGCTGAAGTCAGTACAAATTGACCCTGATGGCACTCAGCAGAAAAAAATTACAAAAAACTTTTAATTTTAAAAAAAAGCACAAGGCATCTGTGGAGCAGAACACGGATTCAAATGCCATCATCAGCAGGACACTGAGCTATGACACCTATTTCTTTTTCTCCATTTATGACATGAGCAGTACATCTTGTTTTGCTTAAAGCTCAGTTTCAGATTGGGAGACAGGCCTCGTCTCTCATGAGGTGGGGGAGACACAATGGGAATTGCATTAGGGACACAGAAGTCCCAATCCAATTCTTTCAATTCCTTAAGCCTTCACCAGGATACTCCATTTAAAAAAAAAAAAAAAAAAAAAAGGAGTATTTCCATTTATTAACTTCTGTATGTGGGAAAGAAGCCATTACCTTTCACAATCCTGTCTCTGTGCCTCAGGCACCTTTCAGGTGCTGCCAGTGCTGCTCTGCCCCATTTCTGGACTGTGGGGACCCTTAGGTGGAAGCTCAGCATTCAGGTGTTTAACCCTGGGCAGATGCAGGGCATGCACAAGAGGAGAAACACAGAAAGTGCTCAGATCTCACCAGCAGGTGCTGTGCATGTTTGGATGCTCTCAGAGCTTCAGAACCAAGGCTCTTGGAGGGTCTGTCTAAAGGTTATCTGGACAAGACAGGCATGGGAGCTCTAGAAGCAGTTTCAGGTCTCTCCATTTGGATGTTCCCAAAGCCTATCTGAGTACTGTTACCAGAGATTCTCCTATTTGATGTTACCCTAAGCCCTGCAGGCAAGAATTCTACAGAAAAACACCTTTCCAAAAAAGTTGCAGCTATGTTAGAGATCCTAATACTGCTGTCACACTGTTTGCAAGAAAGGCAATGAAAAGACAGGAATGCAATACAACAACACGTTTGTATCTGTGCATGGACACCATTACCAAAAAACCAGCTGCCCTCCTGTAGTCAAATGCTTTTGAGTAAAACAATCATGGAGCTCCCTGGCACCTAAAGGAATGGTTCAGGACATAAATTGCTGGCTTACCCAGTGGCCTTGAAACCTGTAATGTTTATATAAGCACATCAGTAACACTTTAGTATCTCATAAAGAATCAGTAAGTAAAGATACGTCTAAGGTGTGGTTAAGGCAAATGAAAAACTGTCCAAAGTCTTTGGGTTCAACACCTTTCTCCAAAAAGAAAAGGATTATTTTTAGCAGTTCGAGCCTAAAATATTTTGCCAGCGAGTTTGTTCATTAGAATGTGACCCACTCTGAACACATTGGGTCCCTTTAAGACTAAAAGTCAGAGCTGTGTGCTCTGAGCCTTTTCATCAGGATGACTCATTCATTCATGGGCAGCATGGATTGTATGGCTGGCTTATGGCAGCACTCTAAATTAGTACTCGCACAATGGAGAGCTTATACAATTGCACTAGTCCATATCCAGTGAAACTGCCTTGCTGCCTTGAATAATGGGCCTTGCTAAGTCTCTAACAGTTCTGTAAGAACCTCCAAACAGCTGCACGCACCACATGACCTGTGCCATCTTTACAATGCCTGCTAACCATGAAAGCAAGCTTTGGGAACTATTTCCTCTTCACCCTCACCATTGGACAGCATCAATCCCTTCGCTTTTTTGAGAACAAGGGGATTTTATTTCCCCCCTCCTCTTTTTTCTTACTTTTTTTTCTTTTCCTTTCCAATCAGCTCTCCGCTGATCATCCTTCACACTTTAGCCTCTGCCCCAGAATACTTTGGACAATAGTACTGATTCCATCTGTGCTCTCCATTAAAGCCCTGGTAATCCCCCTCGGAACAGCTGGACGCTGGGGCTCCGCTCACAGACTCTCCTTCTGTGGGACCCTTTGGCTACAATTACGCTGAGCTTGTGCTTATTTCCAGCTCCTGCCTGCGAGTGCCTTTCATGGGGTCCCCCAGGGCTGCAGGGCAGAATGTCCTGACGCAACAAATTGAACAATGTGTCGAGACACACAAAATACGCTGCTCTGTCACCTCCGTGCCAGGCAGCACTTACAAGGCGTTTCACAGACAAATGACAATATTGGTGACGAGCTTCAAACTCCCACCGTGCCATTAAGTAATAATGAAGAAGCATCTTCAGTCAATCAATTGGTTTCAATACCTTTATTTTACAGTCAGGAGCTGTAAGTTTAGCTTAGAAGCCTTTTTTTTTTTTTTTTTCCCCAAGAGCTGCAATGATTTGGCTCTGTCCTGGAACAGCATCTGTTCAAGAGAGTGATCTGACAATGTCTGTCCTGGCTTGAAATGACTGAATGTTAGGGAAGGACCAGCAAAGCACACCCACAGGCTGGTCTAACTGTGTACCTTGATTTTCCCAGGGATTTAACTTGCCTCAGATTCAACCAGTGGATTAAGTCTCCATGACATTTCAATATGCTCAATACACAGAAAAATGCAAGAATAACTAAGTTCATGATCTTTACAAGAACTCTACGCTGATACTCTAATAAAAGTTCATAGTGAGTCCTACAGATCCAAGTGCATCTAATGCATTACAACGTGATGCATGTTTGCCTGTGTCTGTCTCCACACATGCATCATCTGTGCCCACACAGACACATAAACACACACATTTCTCCAGTAGATGTGTGTGCACACGTCTCACACATCACACAAGCAAACGAGAGAAGCTATCTCTAAGCCTCCTTTCTGGTATTTATTTCAAAATGTAAATGTGGTGTGTATGTGCACATGTACTGATATTTACACATATATTTATACACACCGTACCCACGAAACAGATGCCCCATGCACAGGAGTCCACACACATATGCAGAGCAGGCAGGCATGTACCAGAGGAGAGATGGTGCTACCCAGGGGAAAACTCAGCTCAGAACACAAGCAGCATTTAGCACATACATCTGACAGCTTCACTTGCACAGCACAGGCTCTCCTGACTGAACAGGGGTGGAACTGTGCAACCCCAAGTCTCTTGGAAGTGTGTTTTCTCTGCAGCCCATTGACACACAAATGCCTTTTCCTTCCCAGCTTCTTACTTAATATTACCCATACCCAGTCCTAGGCCAGAAGGACTGTTGAGCTTTTCTGTTTTGTAACCTGTAAGAGATAAAATGAAAGTGTTTGTATAAAGTACCCCGCCAGAAGGATGGAGATGGCTATTTACAAGAGCGTGAGGTGACAGCACAGGGGTGAATGGCTTCAGACTGACAGAGAGCAGGTTAGATTGGATATTAGAAAGAGATTCTTCCCTGTGAGGCTGGTGAGGCACTGGAAGAGGATGCCCAGAGAAGCTGTGGCTGCCCCATCCTTGGAAATATTCAAGGCCAGGTTGGATGGGGCTCTGAGCAACCTGGGATAGTGGAAGGTGCCATGGCAGGAAGTTGGAACCAGATGATCTTTAAGGTCACTTCCAACCCAGACTACTCTATGATCCTCCAAATATTAAAAGAAAATGACTTTTCAGAGTTTCCTAATGTGGCCCACAACATGTGCATGTAGCTTTGAGGCAACTCCACAATTAGACTCCCATCAAAACATTATTTATGGAAAAGCTAATCCATGTAAGTTACTAAAGTTTATACGACTATGGTACAAAAAAGTTTAAAAGTAGAAGGACTCAAAAATGTATCCCAATAACTCTTCTAAAACACTCCAAAACCTATTTAAACAGATATTTGAATTAAGCTCCTTTCATGCAACATGTTACAATACAAGGTAGCATAAAGGTTTCATTGCTTTTAGCTGAAGATATCAAGCAAAACACACAAGTGGCAAGTAACACATCTCTCCTAAGCAAGTCAATGAACCCTCCCTAGTGCATCAGTCCAGTGCATATTTCCTGGTCTCCCACATGTTGTACATTCTGTGTAAAACACAGACAGGCTGCCCATATCTACAAGCAGGATTGGCTTTTGTTGTAAACCCAAGAATTCAGAGTGCATGGTTCAAAGCACAGATAAATGCTTAGATTAGATACTTTCTGACTAGTTCCCCCTTTCTCCAGAGAGGTCATTTATCCTCCAAAGTCTTTACAGGTGGTCAGCTGTCAAAGAACATATTTTCAGCTGAATTACAGGCAATTTGGCCAAGATCTTTTTGTGATATGGGATTTAGAAAGAGGTGTTAATCATATTTTGAAAATTCTTCTAGGGCTCCTTCATGCCACATTACTGTGTCCTAGAAACTTCAAATGAGGTTTATACAAAAGATCTTGGCAAGATGTAGCATAAGGAAAGGCATGTTTGGGAAGTAACTCTCAGGTGCATTAAGAACACCAGAATAGTCCGTCAGGCTCCAGCAGATTTTAAGGAGTGCCAAATATCTGAGGAAGAACTAAGTTTTTATTTTTTTTAAAAAAGGGGGGGAAAAAAGGGAAAAAAGTGTTCTCTCTAAGTTTTCCTTGAGGAATCAGCTTTAAAATAAACAAGTTCCTAAGAGTTCTGTCACAACATTTTTGCTGGATTTCTTTTCTTAATTGCTGTCATTTACCACTGCTGAAATACCATGCCTAATGCTGCAAAACTAACTTGAAGGTGAGTCTAACTGATCCAGTTCCAGTTCTTTCCAGGTTCCTGTTCCCATTGTTCTTAGAACCAGCATTCCCAATCACAGCCCTGTAATACCCCAAAAGCTTCCCAGTACAGCCTCTCCAGCCAAGACCCACTTCAGTTCCCTGGATAAAGCACTAATATTTTGTTGCTAGGTGGTGCAGCTACTTTTGTAATGTTTTAAGTCTATCAAGAAAGCGGAAGGCCACCAAGGTAAAAATTCAGCAGTTGCCTGAGAAGAGATACCAGGCTCTTTTAACACACCTCTAAGTCACAAAGTTCCAATCTCAATCCAAATCTCCACAGTGAAATCAGATCTGGCATTTAGGCTCGGCCTCCCATAGAAGGTGAAATCCCAAGAAAGTTGTATCACAGTTTCAAGGGTTTGGTTCAAGCATAGTGAGTAGTTTCTTTCACGTCAATATGATCTGTAAAGCTCATCTATTATGGCTCAACTAAAAGTCTGTTTACTTCAGTTTTCTTAAGAATTGTATCCAAAGTCTTTATTGATAACACTGGAATTGCACTGAAGCAGAATCCAATCTAACACTAAGGCCATAAAACAGGATGTTGCAGGAAACAATGCTTTTATTTCAAGTAAATCTTGCATTTCAGTTTTGGTTGTGTTGCTTTTTCTCTTCTATTTTATGGCCAAATTCTGCACTGAGGTACACAAAACCCGATCATGCTGACAGCAGAGGGAAGTACACATGTGTACAGAAGAGGAGAGATTTAATCCTTCCTGTTTATGAAATAATCTTACTTAATTCATCTGCATTTTCTTTGGTACTGCAACTAGCATGGAGTGCAATGTATGCAATGTGCATACCAGGAAGATAAGATGGCCAAATGGCAGTTTTCTGCACACCTTTTTTATAATAAATTAGCCAGACCGCAGCTTAAAATAACCCTTTTAGTTCTAATGTCAGGGTAGCTCAACAGTTTACAGAATACAAAACTCTTAGCTCACAGGGAGGCAGAAATAGGTGTTTTTTTCCTCTACGGACTTAATTCTTACATAGGGAAGATTTCAGTCCCCTCTTTCCACTGATCTAAAATGAATGGGATGTCACATACATTCACCTTACCTTGAATTAATATAGTTTCTTTGAGAACTTCACAAAATGTCAGACCAGTTTGCCAGATAGTGGGAGAGCAGTGGATGATGCTGTGACACAGGACTCCTTAAGAGTCACAGCTGAAGCAGTCCGTTTTTAACATCCCATATTTTATACACAACATTAACCAGGACCAGCCATCAATTGTCTTTGATTCCCCTGTAGATGTTCAGTCGGTATTCATAAAATTCTTCATGCAAATCAAGGGCAGTGTTTTATCTTTAGAAGACACCACATTTCTCTGGGTTTTATGGAAATATGTGCTATTCTAGAGTGTGAAAAAGGATCACGGAGAATTCTTGAAAGATGTAATAGACCAAATCCCATGAAAATTGTCTGGTTTAGGCTGCAAATCTGAATGATCTGATTTGCTGTACTTATGTTGATCCCAGGACAAATCAGTGAATCCAACCATACAAAGCTCATTGATGTTTCAGGCCCTTGGACACCAAAAGCACAGAGAAACAAAACCAAAATCACCAGCACTGAGAAGGCCTTGGGACTTCCAGGGGAAAAAAGTAACGAGTGATGTAACAGGCATGGAGATAGAACTGGGTGAGGGAAAGAACAAAATTAATGGCCATTCTGGTAAATGGCCTCTAGTTCAAATTACAAATGAATTTACAATCCACTTAACAGAAAAGACCTCACTGCAAGCTCTGAGAAATAGTTAAAGAAAACCAGGAGCTCCTTATAAACTTGGAATTGTCCATGAGTAACCAACTATGAGCCTGAATTCCTGAAAGGCTGAATCTTGTAAAGAGAACAAGATAGGCCCATATTAAAACTTTTAACGACTTTAGTTTAAAAAAAAAAAAAAAAAAAAAAAGGGGAAAAAAAAAAGGAAAAAAAAAAGGTGGAACTTTGCAGCCAGCTGGCTCCATACCGAAAGCCAGGCTGCACAGCTTGAACTTAAAGCTATCTTAACATAATGAATAAGTGCCAATAATTAGCATATGTAGTGTGAACAGGTTTGCTGGCACAAGCAAGTGAAAAACTCCAAGGTAAAGTTATTATTAGGGAGTAATTAGCTCTGTGAAGTAAATGAGTGAAACAATAGCTGCCAGCACTGACAATATGGCTAACATCTGACTATGTGGAAGATAACATTGTAAAGTATTGCTCCCTGAGCTAGAATCTGTTAATAACCATATGTTAGTGTAATTAATGCAGAGTCTTTCTGACCTGTTGTCACATAAGAACAATACTTTCTGGGAAATATTCAAACAGGCAGCTCTAAACTTGTGGATGGCAAAAAATAATTTGGGAAGTTGCTTACAAACACCTTTTCTTCTGCATTTCTTTAAAAAGAGCTAAAAAACAGTAAATGGGGGAGTAGAGTAGAAAAAAAAGCCCCCACACTTATGAACCAACTTCTTTTAAGGCTGATGACAAGAGGTCAAACCCTGAATTGGGGCTTTCCAGACCATCTAAATAAAACCCTAAATAATACTATTGGATTTTAGGGGTGTTTGTAATCCATATCCAGACTAAATTCTGCAATTTGATTAATTATATGGAGTGGCTTAAACACTTCATACAAAAAAATCCTTGAACTCAGGAGTGTTCAAATCTGAGACAGGGCTCTGAATTTTTTGGCTTGAGCCCATTTCTAAATTGAATAGATCCCTCCAGGTGTCTGACATTCATCAGACATTCTGCCAAGGTCTTAATATCCTGCTAGATAGGGAGGGTCTCTGCTTGTCCCCCACACAGGACATTCACACCTCCAAATGAATGAATTCTGTGGCTACAAAGGGCAAGGCTACAGATAATTTCTCTTGAGAAGGTACTAAAAAACATGCCCAGAACTTCTGAATTTTTGTAATAAATGGCACTGATGCAATGTTTTCCTCCCATCATATCAACATCTCGAAATGTTTCAAAGAGGTCTAGTAAATACAGTTTGCTCAACAAGCCTTACATAATTGCTGTATTTTCAAGTCACTGTGCTGATGTAGTGCATCCTACAGAAAACACATATCCCATGAAAAGCCATCATCTCTGAAACTCCCTGGTAAAGAGACCTTTGTAATTTAATTTGAATATATCTCTATTCCAGCTGAGCAACTCATATGCACCTTGGTCATTAGAGCATTCACAGTCATTGGCTCTCTGCAACAGTTTCCTAGAGAGGGCAAAGTGTGGTCATACATCCCAAAAGAACAGCCTTCATCTCTAAAAGAAGTTAACTTTAAGGACCTGGCCATATTTAATTTCAATTAAAAGAAATACAAAATGCAAGCTGGTTAGTAGGTTCCCTTTTCCCTTTTTAGTGGGGCAGCTAGGAAAAAAAAAAATGAAGAAAAAAAAAGAATGAAGTTTTTTAATGCTTCAGAGCCTATTATGGCCAGGCAAAGGAGTCCTGCATGTTTGAGATCTCACGCATTCATCTTCTCACTAAACATCTGTTTAAGGCTTGTGTGATCTACCTGTCAGCACCAGTGATCCATAAAGTGTTTGAACCTCCTGTCACAAACCTCAGTGCTGGTTTGATCAGAGGCTTTGTGCACACTAATCACGCCCTTTATCTTTTCTAATGCTAGGAGAAAAAAAAAACCACAGCAAGGCTGTCTTCCAAACCTGAATGTAATTAATCTTTCCAAGGGGGAACCTGCATGGTTTGAAAAAGCAAGATCTGATGGGCTGCTGCTCTTTTTCTGCAAGGGCCTTATTTTTCCTACCAGGTGTCTTTACACTTGAGTGGTAGCCTTTACAAAATACTTTAACTATATCCCAGTGACAGGGAAACAACCTTCAGGATCATCTTATGAATGAAACTGCTGGTAATTTTGCTGAGAAAAAGAGGCCAGTGAAAGGAGTTTGACAGAAGCGTGTTTAAACGATTCTCTCTTTTTAACTGCATGGGAAAAGAGGGAATCAGAATAAGAACTGGTCCCCTTTTCATGTTTCTCCTAAGCTGCTCTCTCTACTAATAATCCCACCTCTACCTTTCTTTGGCTCAGCTGCACACAAATGTTCTGAAAGCTGCAGGAGCTCTGAAAAGGGAACAGATAACATCAGGTGGGTTTGGCTTTATTAAAGCTTGCCTTTTGCCACTATTTGCTTTCTGTGGCATTAGGGGAGTGAATGCTGTGCATGATTCAAAGTGCACTTGCAATGAGGCCCAGACTGAATGGGAATGGGACAAGTAGGTTTAAATTTGGTTACATCTTCTCTGACAAGAAAAGCTTCCTCTGCTCCTCAGCATCCCAGAGTCCAGGCATTTGTAAGCAGCACAAGTTCTAGTGAGCAGATGGTGGGAAGCAGAGAGAAACTGATGCTGCAAGACCAAATCTGAGTGCAGATTTCATAGCAATCCTCAACCTAAATAATGTCAAAAGCCTTGAACATCCACGGACGGACTGATCCGTGAGTGGGTAGATGGAGTTGATTTGGATAATTAACTAATCAGAAGAAAGAACTTCAGGAATTTGTGCAATGAAGTAGCAAGCAATTGGTGGGATGTGACTCTCATCATCATCTGGCTCTCCCATATTACTGAAGGCTCTTTAACACAAGGCTGTGTCACACAGAAACATTCTCAGAATCCAGGTTGATTCAGAGAGGAAAGTAAGTGAAGTTAAATGAATCTTTCCATTACTGTCATCATATATCACTTAGACTGTGAGGAAATTCAAAGGACTCCAGAGGTTCAACATCTGACTGTGCATGATCAAAGAGAGTCCTGCATGTTTTATATCTTTTTTTAAGACAAGATACTACAAGTGGAAAACATGATATAGTAGAAGGGAGTAGATGTCTACCAATATTATTTAGGGTTCTGTCCTTGGATCTAGTTTAGATTTCATGAGCTTGCTAATTGTCTGCAGGCAACAGCAGCAGTAAAATTTGGTAAATAATTTGGGCAATATGGAAGGTTGGACCCTTCTGGAAAGGTTATTCAACACACCTGAGGTACTCTGGAATAAAGTGTCAGACAGCACAGGAAAAGTGAACAAACAAAACAATGAGGTGTGTGTGTCACCAGCAGAGCAGATCAGAACTGGCATGAGCTATGGAGAGAGGAAATGCAAGTGAAAGACCTGTGAAGAACCTCGGAGAAACAACACCAAACTGTAATTTCATATTGTGGAGAACAAGGAGCTAATGCCTAGGCTGAAGGAAGGAGCTGGGTCCAATAATGCCAACAGAAGTGAAGAGATGATTGTGTTTGGGGAATGCCATGCCAGGAGAACAGGGACACAATGGAAGTGTCAGAATGACAACAGAATGACAACAGAATGACAACAGAAGACTCAGTAATCAAGTTGCAAGATTGACAAAAAAGTGGCTGAAATTTTCAGGCAGAAGAAACTGGATTTCAGAAAAGGAGATTTGAGAAAGCAGTCAAGATGGTTTCTTGGAGTATGGATCTGCTTGACAGGGAGGAAGATGATGTTGCTACAAGTTAAAGAACAGATAAGACAGAGAAGCTTTGGGAAGAGGTCTAATGAGTTCATTTGAGGTTAGTGACTCTGTCCAAGATTTATGTTCCCTCTAGCCAGAGATTAAGGCACTTGAATCACAACTAATTTATCACCTTTCTTACTTGCTGGTCATGAAAAAGCACCTGGTATTCCAGACTGGTGCCTAATATTGAAACTTGACAGCTAACTGTCCATGGAGTCCATCTAAATTTGATAAAAGACACAGGCCAACTTCCAGATAAACTCTGTACCACATAAACTTTGATTATAGAGTGAGGACAGGTCTAAACTGGTATCTTATCCAGTACACAATCCAATTGGTTTAAATCTGTATCTCATTGACTAATTAAGGGTTCAGAAGGTCTGAGACTCTACAGAGGCTGTAATGTGCTGCAAGCAGCAGTGTGGATACGATTATAATGTTATTAAAGAATATTCTGTGTATTCCAAGGAAGAAAGGGAGAACGTATCAATTATTTACACTGTCATTAAAAAGCAACAATGTAACTAACAGAAAGATTTTTCTTATATTTTGCTGCCTTATGATTTCTAACCCCTATCCCATCTCAGTACGATCTCAGTATGGCCATACTGCTTGACTGAAAGGAATGATGGTAAACCAGCTCCTTCAGAGATCATTTAGATCAGTCCATCTGAGGAATGAGATGGTCTTCTCTAGCTAGGCTGTAAGGATCAGGTTTTTGTAACTTAACTTCAAATTAGTAACTCCTCCAAACCTCACCTCCCCATATGTATGAGTGTAATGCTCATGCTCAGTCATGTCTGAAGTTAAAAATGGTTTTGCCTTTTCAGATTTCTGTGCATGTGTGCAAACAATGGAGAGAATGGGGCTCTCTTGCTCAGCACTCTGTGAAATCCATTCTCCTGAGGCTTTGGAGATGTACTTGCAAACACTTATCCAAAACTCACATCCAAGTTTGCACTTGTTAACTTAAAGCTGGCATTTCTGAGAACTGCTTGGGAGAGCTGGCTGCAACCTGGTCTGCAGAAGTAAATGTTTAGCCAAACTGGATCATGTAATAGCAGTAGCACAATAAGAAGATGCTTTCCCTGCGGAATTCAGCAGATAAAGAAGCTACAGTCATGTGAACAAAACCAACTATAGTTTTACTAGGATATAATCTGAGGAAAAACTAAGTCACCCTCCCTCGATACACTCTGAAAACGATTAGAACTGAAACCATTTCTGTCCTAGTGCCTTGCTGATTGTCAGTGCTGACTCACACATGCACACACACAAAATGTTCAGATGTAGAGACATTAGTCCAGCTGAAAAAAACCTGCATTATGCTGGTGAGATGTACCTTTTTCCAGTGGCAGCAATGAACAAAGTACTCACAAGTTAATTTTGAAAGGCTGGAAATTTCATCTAAAAACATCTAAGCCTCCTCCAAATCAAACAGGCAGTCTAAGACTATCCCAATTTCTTTTGTACGTCTAGCTGCTCCTGACACTAACTGAACAAGAAATTAATTGTCATTCTGTTTTTCCTCTGAAGTCCAAGAGCACCTCTCTCCTAGAGTATGTGAGGCTGCTGAATAAAATCATCTGTTGTTGTAAAGCAACTTAAGTGAATTCCAGAAATGCGGAAAGGTAGGTTTGTGTGTGAACACCAAAGGAGCTTAAAAAAAGTAATAACCTTCAACAAACACGCAGACTCTTCTGCCTTGACCACTCGTCCTAGAGAAATTTGTTCTCCTGAAACAACATTTTCTAAAGACAAAAATTTATTATCATGGGTGCTGTAACAATTCCTTGCTTTCTACGACTTCATGCTTAAAACACTTAGAGATAAAAATCTTAGTCTTTCACTAAAAAAGCCTAAAAATTTATCAATGCAACAAGTTTTTATGTCTTAGATTGTTTATCACCCCATTTTAAAACAAATGCTGAATTCCTTAATTTCCTGCACAACCTCACTGAAGTGCATTTTTACCCAAGAAAACCCAATACTTCTACAAGTAGCAAGACAGGCATAGGTGTCTTGTGAAGAGAGCTGCCTACCCTATTGAAACACCTGTTTGTCATGGCAGCAGAAGATTAGAATAACTGTGGAAAATGGAAACAAATGACGAAAAAAAGCAGAGCCTGCTATAATCTTTAATTCCAGTGAGATCACAGTTACAGTGAACTGTTTTAGCCAGATCTACAGCTGCCTTTCCTGACCAATATTTTTAGCTGGAGTTGGTAGAGATGAAACTGTGCTGTTCTTATAAGGAAGGATTTTGTTTTTTTTTCCACTGGCAAAATTTCAAACTTTGACTAGGAATATCAGCATTATTTCTGCATCCATACTTCCTGAAACATCAGCCAGCACTACCTTTGCTAAAGGTAGTTTGTCTGTCAGATATTGTGCCCCTGTCCTAAACAAGCAGCACATGCAGCAAGTATGGAGACTGGAAAGCAGAAAGGAACAAAGCAGAAAATGTAGTGTCAACCTCAATAACCGTTCCACAGGGCTAGAACAACCATTTTATTTTATTTGCCATTCAACAGCTTAACTTCAAATAGGTGTTTAATTAACTCAGAGTGGCAGTCTAAACGTTTAGCCTGAAGCTGCCTGACAAAGGGAAAAGTATCTTCTGCACTTGCTGATTTAGAGCATCAGGCTCAAGAAGAAACTGTTAATTGCATAATGCAGAGAATTTGTATCTCACACACACACACACCAAGGTGTAAAGATAGAACTCCCACCACAGCAAAGTTTCTTCTATGCAAAAACTTCACGCAAGTCTAAAAAGCCTAAAGAAAAATGAGGGTGCTCATGGCTAAAATCTGTTTTCACAAAATAAAATTCTACTGGACGTGAAGTAACAGATGTATTAAAAAAAACCCCAGGAAAGACAAATCTAGGAAAGCATTTTTATAAAAAGACAAGCACAATATGTTCAGAGGAGGATGAACAGGATTAAGGACTTTTCAAACTTAATCCAAAACACTCTAATATTGGTTTAAGAAAGCATAAGGGCTCACAATGGCCTAACAGAAGCTGGGCATCTCACTATGGAGATGAGAGAAACAAGGAAGGCAACATCTACCTTGCCTCTACTACCTGACACTGATTCAGTGGCAGAGGCACAGCTTTAAACAGCCCTCCCTCTTGTTTCTTGGGGTCTTAACAAGGGGCCAAGCCAAATTAGAAGGAAATGAATGCTCTGGCAGCTGACTGATCATTTTGAATACTTGATTTCTTGCCCACCACCCTGCCAAACAGGTATATTCCCAGCATGCAGTGATACATGGTGTCCCTTAAAATTAGATGGCCCTCAAATATTTTCTGTTCAAGTACTCTCAATGCCTTGGGGATGCAATAATCCTCCTCCCTCTTTAGATTATTATAACGAAAGATGTCACACTGTGACTGTTTTAATCAGCAAATAAACCAAGTGCCCAGCACCTGCCTTGGCTTTTATTATCATAATAATCCTGTTTTGTTTTTTAATTCTGAAACATCAGCAACTCACCCGTAGGTGAGCATGTGTTTATGCCGCCCCTACTGTTGCCTTTGTGGTTTCATTATTAGCAAGCCATTAAATGAGAAGCAGGGGAAGAAGGGGGAGAGATGGGAAAAGCAGGCCTGAGGCAGAGCCATTTGTGCCTGTTAAATACAACAAGCTGGCCTTGGGTAACCAGAGCCCTGAGACTGGCATGAAAGCAGGGTGAGTACCAGAAACTGAGAAGAAAGCAAGGCAGTGAACAAACCACTGTGAGCTGGAGCAGAGAAATCCAGGGCAAAAAATACGCATGGGCAGGCATCCCACTGGCACTTAGTACAGCCAGAATGGAATACAAACCTAGCAGTGGTCAAGGTGAGGAGAGGGCTCATGCACAGTGACTGGTAAGGGCCTCACATTCTGATTTGTTTTTAGGCAGTTTTTATGCAATCGAGGGGTGCTTGAAAAAGGAAATTATGTGCTGACAGAGTCTTGGCTTTGTTACAGTGAATGGATCTAGAAAAACTGAAACACTGCAAATGCTAAAAATGCAAGGAAAATTGTTTTCTTACCTTGAAGAGGACAGAAACAGCCTCTCATAAACTTTTTACCACTTATTCACTTACATTCTACTGATGGAGCAGATCAGTTTTTCTGCATTAAACGCTATTAATGTGATTCAGTGGAATGGCACCAACATGAATCTGACTCTGGGAATAAGAGAGTCTTTTCTGCCTGCTTCCCTGCCTCATTCTCCCCCCCTCCCCAAACACTGCAGTCTGCATTCAATTTCTTCCAGTGAAATGAGAAATTCTATAGAAAAACAGCAAAAGTGGAGACAGAAGATAAAAACCTAGACGGCCTGAATCTTTGATAACTCTGCACTTCAGTTCACATTTTGTATTGTGGCCCAATGGGAGACGCCTGACAATCTGGGTTCTGTTCCTGGTTCTGGCAATGAGCTACAGCCTAACAATGTGCAAGCTGCTTCCCCTCTGTCCTCAATTCCCCTGGTCTGAAAAACAGGATGCTTTAAAAAGAAAGAAAGAAAGAAAGAAAAAAAAAAAAGAGAGAAAGAAAAATATTCCAAGATCCAGAGATGACGGTGCTGCATAAGATCTGGATCATACACAAATATCCGTGCAAATAGATTGGGAAATGCAAGTAAAACTTGGTGATTTAAATGTTATTTTGTAGAGCTATAAGTAACCACAAGGGATGAACACGCAGAGAAGAATCATACCTGGCAGTTATGAAATAAGGGATGATGCTTCCAGAGTGAAGTTTCCATGCACATGGAGTAACATTTGAATTTCAAGTCACTGGAGTATTTTGACATCTCTTTCTACTATTTAATAGGCAGTAACAACAATTTATCACAGTTCCTCTAGGAGGTGTAAAACAAAAATAGCCAAGCATTGTGGGAAATCTACATTGCCAAAGCTTCTGAAATAATCTGAGTGAAGACAAATCACAAGTTCAAGAAAGTGTCCTTCATGTAAGTATTTCAGTTTCCTTCTGAAGCAGTAAGAACCTTAGAGATAAGGACCAAACTTCCTACCCTAATCTTTATTTCTAAAAAAAAGGGATTGGGCAAATAGGCTCAACATCTTAAGGCCCACTTTTCCCAGGGACTGGATAGAATTAGATCTGAGTGGGTTTATCTCAATCGAACTAGGATAGTTTCTATTAAAAAAAAAAAAAAAATCCATATTTTAACCAGCAAAGTTTAATCCCTTCTTTTCCTGTGAAAACTCAGATAAGTTTGATTTTGTGCCTCTTGCTGTCTCCATACTCCAGGTATTATGTCATTGCACATTAGACTGTGTCAACACACCGTGACTTCGTTCCCGCTAATGCAAAACCTCGGAAAACATGGAGCCAGGAGATAATTTCAGAGCTCTTTTTTCCCTCTGTTTAATGTAACTCGGTATTTATCCTTCCGTATTTCTGACATTTCCATTGAGTGATGGTCCCAAAACGAAGAAAATCAGTCTTTTGCATGCAAAGCCGTCTTAAAGCAGGCTGGTGAGCAGCAATCTTCCTGGGCAGGTGAGCTTCACACGTGTCTCAGGAAGCATCTCTGTCTTGTGAAATCCAGGAACAGCAGTGACAGGCTTCCAAGGGAGCCTCCTCGAGTCCCCCTTTGGTGGAAAGAAGGCTTAACCTCCCACAAAAGGGCACCTCCTGAAGGAACAGGGAGATGACGTCTCAAAAGAAAGGAAAAAGGGTGTGAGGCTCTTAGAACGTGTGCCTACACTCTTAACTGTGAGTGAGGTTTGCATTCCTGAAGGTAAGAAATGGCTGCTTTCAGAACAGTCTGGTTTTTAAAAACAATTATCTTTTTTTTTTTGTATTTAAGTATTAAAATGGTGTCTCACATTCCTTAAACATAGAAAATTAATACAGAGAAAGAGCCATGGGGAACTTGATAAAATTGTAACATCGTGTTAGTCTTGTTTGCATCTTGGTCATTTATTTCAGCACACTGTGTCTCTAAATGCTCATGTTTGGATTTTATGGTGTTTTGTACAAGAGGAGGGAATTTCAGGCTTCTGCAATCAATGTGTTATGGCAAAATCAGGTAAAACTTCATGGGTTTGGAATCAAGAGGTAATGAAACACCACCAAAACCAGACAACTGATTTCACGAGAAAGAAGCCTTTTAGGAAGTAGTATTATGTAGTATTATTAAAGTCCCATCTTCCCCTCTTAACTACTGCATGCTAAAGCAAATGTCAGCCCAGGGGGGCTCAATGTTTCTAAATTAAACACCCTTCAAACACGCTTTCTGACAGTTATCTTCATATTTTCCACAGATGCTGCCGCTGCCACTGCCACAGAGTGAAGCACTAAAATAGATCCAATGCTGGTGTCATATCCAGGCTGTGCTGATACCCCTGCCACTGCAACTGCAGGAGGAAAAACACTCTTTGTGCAGAGGGCATCTGATGGCACTGTAGATGACATTTTGGAAGCCTGAACCCCTGATCAAAGCACCAGAAAGTCACCAGCAGCAGGTTCTGTCTCAGACTGAAAGCAAGAGCCCATCTATGTTCATTCCCTAGATATGAACTATCTTTTGAGCACTGAAGTGGTGCAAGTTGTTCAACTTTTGCAGAGTCACAGGGCAGCCTGTACAGATGCAACATTCTCTAGAGGTTTTGCTTACCCTGTAAATCATTATGCCTATATTCCTAATTGGCACAGCTCCCAGGACATCCATTGCATCTCCTGTGACTAACACAGCTTTCTATCTGTTCACCCCTGGGGCTTCCAACCAATAAATGTCTGGGCAGAAAGAGAAGGGCATGAAAATAATGTGTTATAGGTCAGCAATATTCTGTCAGGACACCTGAACAATATGAGCCAATGAACCAGTCAAAAATGTAGTACAAGCCTCTGGTCCCTCTTTGGTTTTCCCTTCTCAGGCTTTCTCAACATCTGGAGAGTCAGTCACTAAGATTGTACTGGAGTGTGGGAGTCCTATTCCAAAGAAAAACTTGGCAGGATATTAAATGTACCTTAGAGAAGGTGGCACCAGGTACTGGTTTATGTGTACATTCTGCCTACTACACACCTGAGCTCCGGCCACAACTGCCAGCCCTCCCTGAAGTGTTCCCATAACTAAGCCAGAAAAACAGATGAACAGCAGTGGCTCCTGCTCAACAGCAGCTGAGGTTGTGTGAAAGAAAAGAGCAAGGCAGGCAGAAAAGTATCTGTGGTACCTATAACCCAGCAGAGCGAGAGCTGCTCCAGTAGATGCAGAGAAAGTGCTCAGTCTCTAACCCTGAGGAAGCTTCTCTGAGGAAAGGTGATGGTGTTTGTGGAGGCAGTAACAAGAAACACTGGGCAAAAAGCAAGCTCTTTTTGCAGAGACAGTTTGTTCTCTTTAAACCATTCCCACAGCTGCATCCAGGCTCTGAGGGGAGCACAGTGCTGGGAAGGTAAAAAGGAATCAGCTCTGTGGAGGCAAACAGGAGAAAAGGCAAACACTCCCAAACCAAAAGAGAGCCAGGGAAGCAATGAGGGCAGAGGGATGGGAGGGCATTTGTGCAAACACAGATTTCACGTGCAAGTCATTTAAAGGCAGTGGCATTTTTATCACAAAGAAGAGTTTAATCAAAGTCTCAAGAGATCTGCCATAAAGGAAGCCCTTGCCTTGCTGCCTGGGCTGTCTGAAAGAAACACCTGTTACGCACAACAAAAAAAAGACAAAACAAACAATAGGTATAGAAAGGAGGCCATGGTTCAAACAATGGGAGCTGGAGAAGCACAGTTTTCTCTAAATGAAGGACTAGAATCCTATCAAATGAACAGCTGGGGAAAGCATAATACTTTATATTTGCAGGGAAGTTGCACAGATTATATGATGGCAACAAATACAATATATGTATCTGAGCTCTGCTTCCTAGGCACCAGAAAGGACAGGAACCTCCTAAGATATCTCTGAGTGGAAGAATAAACTTGCCTGAGCCCAGCTCCAGGAAAAAAGATAGCCAGCTTTCAGAGGAACACAATGGACAATTTTCCTCCCACGGGATCTTTGCAAGAGTTTCTGCTGAGAGGATACTGAGCTCTAACAACCTTCTCAAAAGGTGCAGAAAGCAAACCTGTGATTCACACAAATCCACCCAAGTACACGAAAGGGATGGGAAGAATTCCCAAAATGGATGCTTATTTTTAAATAAGAAGTGCAAATATTCCTAACATAAAATACAGAATTCTATGTCAGTGCATTGATTCAAGTTTCTTTATTCTGATTGTACCAAAAAGACAGGAATTCTGAACTGTGCACTAAGAAATAATGCAAGGGAAGTAGACTTAAAAAACACCCTGAAACTCATGACATAGAAAGCTAAAATTCTTGAAAAATATAATTTCAAGCCTGCCTTTCATTTCCAATAAAGAATAAAAGCAAGAAATAGAGCATAATTAGAATTCCGGTCACTAGAATATATAATCTCTCCAAAACTTTGCTCACTAATACAATGACAAAGAAATTCCTGGATCTGTCATGTACCTGGTGAGCTATCCTAGCCAGAGAAACCTCCTGCTGCCAGAAACAGGTTCTATAGAAAACCAGAAGCAACATTTATAGGGGTGTCTAGAGCCCTGGAGATATTCAGAGAATCCCAGAAGGAGAAAACAAGAAGTCTGAAAGCTTTATTTACTGTGTATTTTCTAAATTGAAGCAATTTGGGTCCATTTCTGCTCATATTGCATCTTATTTTATATGCATCAGCCTGTTTGTATCACTGTGATCAACAATGCCTTGCTCTAAATTAAGGGCTCTCTCTATTTGCCATGACCTCAGATGAAGAGGAACTGCCAGCAGGGCTGAAGGATTCACAAAGCCCTGAAAAATCCACAACTAAGATCAGCTGCAATTTAGTAAACATTCATAACCTGCAGCCCCCACTTGGAAAAACATCCTTCCTTCCTCCTAAATTCCTTTAGAGGAATTAAAATCTATATTCAGAAAAGTAAAGAAGTCATGTTTTAATTGGTATCTAAAATGGGGCATTTGAAATGCACAAAAATGAATATAATGCAGCTTACTTCTGTGTATAAGGTGAGAATGTAATCAATTAGCTGTCTCATAGATACTCACTTATTCCTGGACTACATATTTGACCTCCAGGCTTAAAGAAATTGGAAATTTTGCTTAATTTAGAGGTATGTGATTCTTAGGGATATTACTAACTTAAAACTTATTACATATGGTACATGAAAACGCACAGTAACTCCTAAAGAAACCTTAGGAACCATTTTCTGAGTAAAAGCCATGCAATCCCAAGCATATTCCACAATATTGAAGAGGAAATAAATGAGATCTGAATTTAGGTTACAGTTTCATTCTCTTTGGGATCCTTCAGGATGCCACATAAACTAAATATTACTTGGCCAACAGGGCCAAAACCCCCCAGAGTTTAGAGAAATCACCAGAATAATATGCATTAATTTCAAATTTTCAAAATTTGTTTTGTTCTGGGGGGGGGTGAGACCCTACAATAAATGCTCTCCAATTACACAGCCATCTGAGTTATTTTGCAACTGGTGACCCTTATAATGATGTTCTCGTTTTCAGAGCCAATGTGATGCCACACAGCGATTTGTCTGTTAAATTGAATTTTTGCCTCTAGATAGATAGATATAAAGTTTATTTTGAAATGTCTCCTAGTGCTTCTGAGCCTGACTGATGTGAGATGTTATTTTGAACATGCCAAAGCATCTGAACGGCTCCAGTCCTTTCTTTTCAGCGTGCATTCCTTGATAAGTGGCAAAGCTTCCCACTTATCAGTCACTCAAAGTGACTGTGGCTGTCAGTTGTGTACAAAGCGCAATCAGTTTGGAAGAAGAGACACCAGCATTTTTCTTCTCAGTTTGAAGCAAACACGTTTTGACTGCTAGTCATTCAATTTTAAAGCATCTTCAATTAGGGGCGGATGAAGATATAAAGAAAACACATCCTAAACACCTCTGCCAGCCAGCAGTAAAAAATTTATTGTTATCTTCTGCTTCACCTTACTGCAGAGGCAGCAGCAGCAGCCTTTTCTGGCTGTACAACAAAAGTGCTCAGGATTACACACACTCCACACAGGCAAGACCACGGCCATAAAGAGTTCATGCTCAGCTTCTCCAGCCACTTACACGTGGTACCTTGTGCTGCTGTGCCTCTGCTGCCTGCTGTGCAATACCTGCACAGGTACAGAAACACGCACGGAGCTCACACGGCACCCCACGCCACCCATTCTGAGCACAAACGTTCACAGAATGACTTATGCTGCCCTACAGGCAATAAAATGCCAAACTAAACAATTAATAAGGTCGTGGAAATACAGATAAGGAGGGGAAAAGGAGGGCTAGCAGAAAGGAGAAGTTGCTGCAAAGGGAAAAGGTGGGCAGCTGCCTAAGGAGCGTTACTCAGTAGCAGGGAGCTGAAAGTGAAAGAAAATGGTCAAAGTTGATGGGTGAGAGATGCAGAAATTGGAGAGGGAATCTGAAAATGAATAAACAAAAAAAGACAGGGCCCTGAAATGCCTGCTGAGGAGAGAGAGAGACCAAGATGAAGCCTTGGAACACGATGCTGCCAGCTGTGATGACTGGATTTGACCGCTGGCCTTTTTCTTACAGTCTTAGATGCTGGATTATTTTGGGTGTTTCAGTGTTCTGGTTTTTAATAAAAAAAAAAGTTTCTGGCCTTCCCTTGTGATTGTGTGAGAGAACTGGAAAATGGGAACACTGAAAGCTCAGTAACAGAAAGTAAATTAAGAAAAGATGCTAAAACGGCGAGAAAAAAAGTCATGAAGTTCAAAACAGTGTTATAATTTGAGAACACTTGGACCAGTAACACTGGAGAAAGCAAGTGCTATTGCAATCAAGTAGCTCAGCATAGGCAAAAAAAGCTGATTTACCTCAATCAGAAGTGCCCTTGCATTTTCAATAAATTCAAGTTCACAGAATCACAGAACATTCTGAGTTTGAAGGGACCCACGAGGGTTCAATTCTTCAGGGAATGGCCCATATGGGGAACAAACCCCCAACCATGGTTATGTCAACAGAGCTCATGCAAGTTTTTAGCAGATACTCCTGGTTTGCACTGGCACAACTACACCAGTCAACAAATTTGGATGGTGTAAGGGTGTAGAAAAGGCCTGAGATCAAACTGCCTGTAGAAGCTGGCTAAGGGTTATCCTCGGACTTCAAACCATGGTACCTTGGTGCAAAATGGTACTCTGCACTGAAAGAAGTACAGATAAAGACCTCAACAATCTTCTACATAGCTTAACTTTCCTGGTAAGGGAAGAAAATGAAGGCCCACAGGTCAATCAGAAGTCCAGTCTAAAACAAATGTTATTTGCTGAAGCTGAGAGGACAGAAAGCAATTAGCTCATTCTGACTGATTTTTCTTTTTAGTCCTCCCTTTCCCTATTTCCTCCCCCAGCCTCTGGGGTTTGGGTTTTTTTGTTGTTGTTTTTTGTTTTGTTTTTGTTTATGTGTGTGTGTGTGTGGTTTTGAATAACTTCTTTCCCAGGGGATTTTTCCTGCTCAAGGGACAGGCCAGCTATTCTGATAACTGAGAGGACATCAGCTGCAGAGCTTTGTGAGGAACAATTGTTTTGCCTCTTTGCTGGCAACATCAGTGGTTTGGGAAGAGGTTGCAAAGTCATGGGAAAGGCTGCAGTGTGACTCCTTTTTGGGTCTCACTGAATCCAGTATGCCCATGTTTATAAGTTGCAGGAAAACAGCTGCTCCTGACACATGATGAATTTGGACAAAATGTCCCCACATCCACGAGACTGCTCAGTCTGACTCTGCAGTCATAGCTTGTCATATCCACACTGGCAAAACAAAACAAAAGAAAAAACAAACCATCTCAGTGGACAGAGCCTGTTCTAAAAATATTCTGGAGAGTGAGGAGGAAGATACTTTCTCACAGTTTCCTACTGAAGAAAGGTCTCATTAAACTCCCACTAATATGAACAAGAGCCTTTTCTCCATGTTCAGTGAGAGTTGGATCAGGCCCTCACTTCAACAGCTTTATTGTCTTACCAAGGAAACCTTTTGTCCTCACCTCTCTCTCATATGCAAAGAAGACTAATTATGGAAAAACTAATACCATCCTGCCTTGCAAGGGCTTGCAAAGGGGTTGTAGCACCATGAAGCATTGCTCTGCTGTCACTGACTTCTCCGAACAGCAGGATTCCCAGGAAAATGGAAATCCAGAAGCAAAGAGGCATTATTAAATCTGTAATCAAGCCCTTGTGTAGAAGTTGCTCATTTTTGGGTCTCTGGTGAAGGACTCACCACCTCCAGCCCTTTGAAGCCTCTAGAGAACTTTGCTTACAGACATGTGGGAGGTTGGGAACCAGGAAAGAAACGCCCCAAGACCCTGTGGCTGCACTGATGGGGCAAAGATTAAGAGTAAGGATCTCTACCCTCCTTATTAGAAGCCCAAAGTTCTCCAAGTATTTAGCTCCTACGGTGGCCTGCTGGAGGTTTTTTTTAAGCAGGAGACAGAAAATGAAAGGATTAGCCATGGTGAAATTCAATTTAAGAGTGAAAACTTGTTGGGGCAGGGAAAGAATCTTCACATTTCTTTTTCTACAGTCAATTAATCTGTGTCTTCTCTCAACAAGAGAGAGAAACTGGTATCTTCTACAACAAAACAAAAAGAACACAAACAGGCCTAGATATCACGCAGCCAGCTCTGGATAACGGATGATTGCTCACCTGAGGAGTTCAAAACAAAGAACAAATCTAAACAACAAAAATTATTGCCATAACTATGTGGGTAAATTTTGGTATCTAAAGCACTCTGGAAGCAGGTCACTACCACTGTTTTGGAAGACTGGAATCAATCCAGAACCTCTTGCTGCTTGGAAAGTTTTGACAATAACAACTGTGTCATTTCAAAACTTTGCATGTTAAGCTTAAGAAATATTTTGCTGAACTTCTGTGTAACTCAGAAACCAAATCCTTGTTTCCTCCCCAAAAATATCGCTACATTTTGAAAAATAGATCTGGCTAAAAAAAAAAAAAAAATGGACTAACCATCCTGCAGGAAATTCTAAGTTCAAGATTTTATTACATTCCAAACTGGAACAACATCTTAAACCTCAGAAGGTAATGAGAATGGGAATATTCTGGTTTGAGAACCCACTGGAGCAGCCAGGCCTCTTCATCTACCATGGGGAAAGGGACACAGCCAGCCGACAGCGGGTGGGAGGATGGAAACCTGGATCCAGACTCACAAAGGAAAGCCTTCTCTGGAGCTGGGAGGACAAGCAGGGCAGCTGAGGGACTCAGGGAAGCCAGAAAACTTGCAGCCCCAAGGCTACCATGGTGCCCACAGCCCCTTCTAGAGAAGCTGCTGAGGGTCTGCAAAGCTTGAGGCCATCGAGGCCACAGCAAACTTTCCACCTAGGAGCTGGCAAAGCCACATCCCACCTGGCAGGTGTGATACTAAAAGGGTTAATTCACTTTTTACTGTGCCTGTGAAACTTCTAGCAGCGAAATAAGGCCTCCAAAAGCTGCTTTCAGCAAGGATGGCTGGGAGATGAGAAGAAGACAACTGGCCCAAGAATGCAGTGATAGACAAAAGAAAGGACTGAATCTCTGGGAACTTGGGGTGGGGTTTTTGGTAATGGGGTAAATGGGGCAATGCACAGAGACACTGTACATGAGTAACCCTCTCGTAGAATCATGCCCCCACTTTGGGTTAGAATCTCCTGCGTGCACCTTCAGGCCTGGATACAATTATCCCCTCTTTAACACAACTTTAGTGCTGGAGAGATTAATTCTGCTATTTCAGGCATTTGGTAATATTTGGAGTGGGCCAGAGATGCTCCTTCCAGCTTTCCATCAGAATTTAATCGGGATTCCCTCATTCTCAGAGGTCCAAACTTTCTCACAAAGAAAGGGTCCTATTAAAACATCTGCCCTAGCTCTGAAGGAAAATGAAAACTCTCTCCTAAAACACACAATCCTCAAATGGTTGCTGTCTGGCAGGAATTGCCCTCAGGTTTCAGAATGCACTTGGTTCTTGGGCTGAGGATGTCACTCAGAAAAGAATACAAATTAGTAACCGAGTACTGACAGTATTAAACTAAAGAAAAGTCAAACAAAACTGTGTCCTAACTGTTAGAAACACTGTAAAGCAGCGTTGTTGCTTCCTGCTGCTTTGAGATCTTAGTTCTACATTATTGGCAACCTGAAGTGTTCCAAGATCTTGAGCTGGGCTCTCCAAAAAAAATTTTGACTAAAAATCAGAACAGATTAGAAAACAGCATTTGGCCTCCGTTTTGTTTGCCTTCTAATTTTGGAACTTGTAGTGCTCATGGTTTCAGATTTTGCCTGGAAATATGAGAGTTGGAAGTTTACATTTTGGAGAAATGAAAGCTGGCATTTTTGTCATCACATGACTCCAAGAGTTGGGGCTTGAGGGAAAAACATAAAACATTGTCAGGTTTTCTACAAAATTGTGAGATTAGCAGTATCAGTTTTATCACAATTTAGGCTGCAAGGTTGACCTATTTTATCAACAGTGCCCTACTGAATATGAATTGCTTTATGAATTTTAACAACCATATTTCATTTTAAATATAGTTCAATTAAAGTGACATTCGTCACTGAGCTTCAAAGCAAACCCTTCCATCACCATCCTGGGCCAGACTTTTTCTCTGAGCAAGTGAACTGCATGACCCCTCCAAACTTGGTGCTTCAGAGACACCCTTTGAAGAAGGACACCTTTGGGGTGTACTGGGGGACTTGCTCAGCATCACGAGCATCTTCCAAGTTTCTTCCACCCTCTGCCCACCTGACAGGATAGCTACAGAACCCCAGACTTCTTCAGGCTCCAGAGTAATGGCACCAGGAGGCAGATTATGGCCTCACAGAAGATGAGCAGGTAAGCAGCAGAGGCCCTGAAGGACAAAACCAAACTGAACCCAAGAACTTGCTGAGCTGTACTGGGTGTGAGCTGCAAATCACCACCATTCTAAAATACAGCCTGAAATCTCTGGGGTTGTTGATGCACAAGAGCTGTCAAAACACACATTCCAGTTCCATTTCTGGTAAAACACCAAGACTAAGGGGTGCAGGGGAGAAGACCACAAATACTCAGCAGGCAGAAACTGTTCCAGTGAAAACCTTACACACAAAGATTAGGCAGAACAGAAAGCAGAGTGCATGGGAGGATGCATTCCAAAGTGGCATAAAATCAAATGGGGGAGGGTTAGTTAATTATTCAGAGAAACCCAAACCTCTTCACAAATTAGGTCTAGAACATCCTGAAAAGTAGAAAAAAAATTATAAACATTTGCCAGAACACAAAATCCCATCTAGATCCTATTTTAGCATTTTGAGGTTGCACAGATTCTCAAATTTAATCTAATCTGTGACTTTTCTCCAGTTTACTTAACTCCCTATACAAACTCTTTGTCTTCTCTTTTAGTGACACCTCCTTCCAATTAATTCAGAAGACATGGACTTGGAAAAGACATAATGTCAATTAGAGACTCACATGCCAGGTACATTTTTCTAAGCTCAAGGGATTAAAGCATCTTTCTCCAGCATCACAGAAATGCTGGTTTAATTGAGCTGTAGTTACACTGAGCATTTGCAGTCCTGTAAGGAGGAGAGAGACATCACAGTCTCTCCATGGCTCTGTATTGTGTATCAATGACTGTGTGATGGGGTAAGGAGAGAGGGAACTGTTTCCAAGTTAGCACACTGAGAGAAAGGACTCGTAAATCATAGGGTCAGCCAGGTTATGCTTTTTTTTAACCTTAGGGTATTATGCTTTCAATACAATATTTCAATAGCTTTTTTCTGTGCAATAATTTATCTGGAATTATGGCAACTCTTACAAGCTTAGAAAAAAAAAAAACTGGCTCAAGTGAAATGATTCCTTTGTCATAAATAAGTTGTGTTCATAACTGCAGCATAATCATTCAACTGCACCTAAGTCAAACAGTTACCCAGACTTTGTAGGAATATTTCCCTGTCAATAAATCTAATGCTATTTAAAATCTTCAGGTCGGTGTGACAGGAGCCTGTTAGATTAATTAGGGCAAGGTCAGAAAAGCTGAACTCACATTCTTGTCACAGCTTTGTTCCACCTACCATAACCCATAAGCTGACTGTAAACTCACTGACCATTTTAAACATGGGCATGTTAGGGTGACTTCATTGCCTTCATTTATATACAAAGGATGATTTCGTTAAGAATTCTTTCTTCTCTGACAGTCAACTAATTGAGGAGAAACGTTTTGCCTTGTATTCACTGTCAATAAGGATTTTTTTTTATTTTTAAGTGTTTTTTTCCTTCAGAGTTATTGTGCTTCAGCCAGGGTTCATGAGACTTCAGGACCATACAGGCACAGAACTGCCCAGATTGCCTGTGCAGTATAACCAAAATTTCACTACAAACAGATCAGCTCTGTGGGAATGAGAGAACAGAATTGTCTCTCTGCCTGTTCAATTCTTGACCTTTCTTCTCTGACCATCCAAAAGGAGGGTGCCACAAATCTGATGGGGTTTGTGTGAAATGGACCCTGGAGGTGAAATTCTGACCTCAGCAGGGTCAATATTTCATCTGAAATCCCTTTGGACAGACCTCCAAACCATTTCTAAGGATTGCAGCTTCTATCAGATGGTAGTTGGCTGACTTTCATTTACTACTGACTTAGGTCAAACTTGGACCAGGGATCAAGAGATGAAAGGCTCTATATCTCATTATCAATAATCAGGGTTTTCTTCACTACCCTAAAAAAAACCATACTTCATTCTTATCTACAAGGCGTTAAAACTTAAAAGGGTTGGGGTCAAATTATGTTACTTCAATTTATTTTTATTCACTACTTATAAAACAACTTCCTCTCTCGCTGCCATAGCTAAATGCTAAAAATATAAATATTTTCCTTGCTATTGTACAGGTTCTGCTATTGTTTTCCTTTTAAATTCTTTCTGAAAATGCAGCAGTAAGGAAAAATCTGTCCCACACACAAATTAATGAAGAATAAAAAAGTACAGAGGTCGAGGCCAAACCAAGCCTTACAAATCTCAAAATTATTTTCAGCAAAGCACATCTTGTATAGAAGTTGCCTTACAACACAGGGGTGAACCTTCCCAGGAGTTTTTCATAAATACACAAGTCCTTATACAGACAGAATGTCCTCTGGAATGATAGAGCCAAGTTTTCTTCTACTGTGAAGCCATACAGCTCCTCTGATTTGGCTGGAACTAAATCTTAAATGGGTTACCAATGTGATTGGTAATTTTAGGCAACTCACTCTGAAATACTGAAGAGAAGCTTTGGAAGGAGAATCCTACTGAGCAAACAGAACACAGACTACAGCAACTTGCAATGCTCTGTACAAAACTCTGTAAATAAACATCCAGAGATTTTGCCCTGATCCTGGACATCGGTAAGAACTCAAACCTCTCCTTTGTTATTCCCTGAAAACCTTCACAGGCAAACTGATTTGCATTGTTCCCAAAACAGGGGCATGCACATGGAAGAAAAGTAATGAAATACAGTCAATGGCATGAAAAGAAACTTCTGAAGACATTAAGGAAGAAAGAGGATAAATGAAGTTTACTGGGTATGCTGGTTTAACAACTTTTTCTACTACTGGGAATAAACCTGTAGATACCTGGAACTTACACATTTGCTCTCCTGAATCTAACCAACCTTTTGAACAGTTTCTCACTCACACAGTGCTTCACCACAAATAAAAATTTCCAGACTTCCAACACCTCAGGCAGAGTGAAGAAGGTACACTTGATTATCAACTACTGAACAGAACTGCTTCAGCAAAACCTCAAAAACAGAGCTGTAGGACATAGTTCCTAACCAACTCTTTCAGGCAATGCTTTTGTCACTCCTGAGGAAAGAGGATTTGGTCCTGCAAATGCTTGCTTGCATGACCAGCTCCTCTAACATCTTCTTCCTGATCCTACAGGAACCAAGTTAATCATGTAAGGCCTTCCAGAAACTGACCTTTTTTTGCTAAATGACAGGTAAAATCCTCATTTGTTTCCATAAACAAGATGCCAGCCAACTGCAGAGATTCTTAAAGAAACTATGGCAACAATGGCTGAGGGAAAGAGTGGGGAAAGGGAAAGGAAGAGAGATAACAGGGGCATGGGAGGAGACGTATCTCTGACCTGGATCTGCTGCTGAAGAAGGTTAATTTTGTGTTGCTGCTGCAGAAGCTGTTGCTGTTGTCTTGCAATCTGTGGAGAAATTACACAGAAGAAACGTGAGATATGGATCACAATTCCCAGTCTATCCACAGGAAGCTTTGACCCTGCTTAGTTCTTTAAACCTCTCCATTGAGCTAAGAAACCTTCAAGTGCAGGTGGCAGCAGCCTGGAGACTGTTGCTGAAGCAAGGGGCACACGCTCAGGAACAATTCATTGCTGACACTCGTGGGAAAGGGAATCCTACAGAAAATGTTGTGCTGGATATGAAGACAAGGACCTATGCAAAAATCGCACTGAAATGGCACTGCTCAAATTCCCCAGGAGAGAGAACAATACTAGCAGAGAAACTGAAAAGCAGTGGAGGAAGGTAGATAAGGCAAAAAAAAGTAGGGTGGCCAGAGATACTCTTCTGTTTGGCACCACTTACTCAAAAATTCCAAAAAAATGGCAATCTGACACCATGGAGGAAGGTTCTTAGTGCACTTTTTAAGTGCAGAAACAGGCACAAAGAGACTGGAACTGAGTTTGGAAAAATCACTGGCTCTTCAACGTGTGTATCAGCTGAAACTGAGGGGGCAGGCAAGGCTACACAGCTCAACACTGAAACTGGTTTATGGAAGTGGATGGAGTCGTTCTAAGTCTCCTCTCAAAGCCAAGTGCAGTTTTCCATAAGGACTTTCCACCCTCCCTCTCTTAAATGATTGTGAACCCTACCATAGAACACATTTATACACAGTGAAGGAAAAAGCACACATTAACAGACTGGAATTAAGGAGTTCTAAAGGCTGGAGGGAGATAAAGCGTTCTTGAATTTAAAAAAAACTTTATTTAAGTTATCACAAAAGCTCTGCTCTCATGAACAGCCAGTGCAGCAGTACAAATGTTACAAGGAGCTCTGCTCTTCCCCTGTGTTATGTGTACAAATCTCAGGGTCAGTTGGTAACTTGTACAAACTTACTGGGAAAAATTTTGTGCATTCTTCCCCTTAGGTATTTTCTTTTCTTACTATTATTAGACTATTTGCACAAGAAACACTCACTCATAGTTAGCTCCACATCTAACAGATTAAATAAATGTTTTCTTTCTGGAGCCTTTCTTTAAGAAAGAAAAATAATTTTTAGCACTACATTTTTTTCAGAGTTTGGATATTTTGATTTCTGCATAATACAGAAGTATATACTATTTTTTCAATTAAGAGAAATCCTAATTTCTTATTGCCTTTTTCCATTGTCTTCATTTCCTTTTTCACTTTCAAATCCCTCAGGCATCCTGCGGCATTAGTGACTTTAAAAGGCAAGGTAAAGGGAATAGCTCATACAGGAAGGACCTTGCCAACTCCACCTTCACTCCTACATCTCCCTTTGCTGTTTTAACAACAGCATGATACAAATTCCCCAGCTTAAGGTAAGTCACTTCTGTTCTCCCTGTGTGGGATTTCAGGCGTGAGGCCAAAATACCCTTTGTTTAAGATAAGGTTTTTAAATAATTAAAAGAAGGGAAAACCAAGGTTTAAATGTCTGAGAGTATCAGCAGTGGTTTAGAAATCTTAAGACTTGCTTAAGTACCACACCAACACTGAATATGACAACTGTGACAGATTTCAAAGAATTTTGTGAGTTTCATAAAACTCACATAGCTGCAATTCTGTGATAAAATTTTAAACTAGATATCTAAATATTTTCTGCTCATGTTCAAGTACAAAAGCAGACATTAATTTCTGTTAAAATCTGCACAGTGAAATCTGTGAGGGAAGTTATTTTTTTGCCCGGAATGTTGTATGTCCATGCATGCACATTGGAACTGAGCACATGTGAAAACTATGTTTGCATTTCCAGGGAAGGCATACTTGCAAGAACTGAAAATCAAGCCTCTCAAGTGTAGAAGAAAAAAAGTCACACTTGTTCACTGACTTTATATTATTCTCTGTTTTTTCCACAGTTGGCAAAACCCAACCTTTTCATTTCTCACATTACAATCCAAGTGCTGCATTTTGTTCTTTTTATACCTATTCAGTATTACTGAATTCAAGCAGTTTCAGCAGATTATTCAGGAGGGCTGAATTTGCCTGCTTATTTCCAGATAATTAAAAATCACAAACAGTACTGAAAGAGAATACAGAATCACAGAATATTCTGAGTTTCACTCACAAGGACCATCAAGTCCAACTCTTAAATGAATGGCCCACACAGGGGCTGAACCCACAGCCTTGGCATTATTGGCACCAGCCTCTGAACAACTCCAAGATGGTTATATTGCAAATTAAATCATTCTTCTGATATGTTTTTGTTTGAATTTTTTCACCTTGGAGAACAAATGGAAAAGATTTTGGGTGCAGAGCAACTTTCAGAGTACAAAGCCTAACAGATAAACTACTGGGAAGTGCTTCTAGAAAATGATTTAAGCTGAAAGCCACTGTAATAATCACTCACCTGTTCTTGCTGCTGCTTAGCCAGCTCCATTTGCTGGCGTTGTTTCTCAATCTGAGATGCAGCCAGCTTCTTCTGTTCATCGTGAGCTGCTAGCAGCTGTTCCCTCAAACTGGTCAGCTGATTGATCATACCCATGAGCTGCCTTTCTTTCTCAGCGAGGCTTTCTGGAGTCCCTGGGCATCATATGGTGAGGGGACAAAAAAAGGGGGGTAAGGAGAAGAGAGGAAAATTTAGAGCGATGCAGCTTTTTATTTTGCAGCTTTACTGTAAGCAAAGTTTCAGGAGAACCAAAGAGCAGCAGCAGCAGCAGCATATTGCATTTTGCTGCACACTGAGACCTGCTCCTCTACAGGAAAATGAGCCATGGAGGATAAATCTGTGCACAGGCTCTGATCTGGTGTCCCCCTTCAATGTTTCTTTGCCCTTTCATCTATTTTCCACTGCCTTTGTGTCAGATTAATAAAGTGAAATAATGCTGCCTATTTTGAGAAAGTTTCAAGTTTTAAACTCTGGGGCTCAAAATCAACCCTTCCACGTTTGTGAGACAACTACATTTATGTCAGAAACTTAGGAAAAAGATACCATTTCTGTAAGTGTCAAAGCATTGATGTAGGGTGAGTATTAACATCCCTCTGTAATCTGTTACATCATCTTCATCCCTGATTAGGATTAAATTATACAATATTTAAATTGTCAATAGCTCCTATTGCTGTTACTGAAACCAAGGTGCACCTTTAAAGGAAAAAGTCTTTTATAAACATATCAGAAAACCTGAGTTAAACACAACTCACCACCACTCTCATTGGTACTGCTATTAGATGTTTTTTTTATAGTAGAGCTCATCAGACACAGAAAGAAGAACTCACTTTCATAACCATGCTGCAAAAATTCTTTTTCTACCCAGAAGGACACTGGTTACAAGGGAAGGGAAGAAAAAATTCCAAGAAAAATCAAAAGCTATGAATCATACACTACCAAAAAAAAAAAAAAAAAAAAAAAAAAGGCTCTTTTAATATATGTAGGATCATCTGACTGTGAATTTAAAAGACCTGAAAATATGTGTAGCAGCTAATCCACAGATATCCCCAATGCCACCACACCCTCTCACATGAGTCAGATCCTATGAAAACCTTTCTAAAAAGCCTTTAGGAAAGGATTAAGGCTATCAGTGTCAATGCCTCCTCTGAAAATAGCCTGCTTTTGGGACTACCCTGCCACACAAACCTCTTTCAAACACAGGAAGCATTCTTCTGCCAATGTCACCAGTGCTCTCCAAGTGAAAAAAAAAAAAAAAAAAAAAGAAAAAGAAAAAAAAATTGGCGACTATAGCAAACATGTTCCTAGCCAACTATCAGTCAGACATGGAAAAGAGCTACTGGTAATAGCTCATTTAGTCTACCCCCCTGCCAGTGCAGGAATGTTCCCTACAATGTATTTACTACAGCTTTCTAGACTGGATTGAAATGTCTGAAATGGTGAATCATCCACTGCTTGGTTTCAAAGGCTGCACCACAGCCTTTGAGGTGGCACTGGGAGGGCTCTTTGCTTGATAGTTAGCTTAAATTACTTTTTTCTTTTTCTTTTTTTTTTTTTTTTTTTTTTTTGTTGCTTTTGCTTAATTTCAATGCTGTGATCCCAAGCAACATCCCATTTGCTACATTAGCCAATTCCAAGCACTTAAATCCATTTGTAGACGGCCACATGCAAGTGGAAAGCCACAACGAATCACCAGAAAAAACGTGACAGAAGAAATGTAACCAAATTGTTTTTTATTAGGGTTCTAGAAATTTCTGTGAAAATATTCTCACTACATAACAAAGAACGACAGCAGAATATTCTCAGATAAAGCCTCCAGAAAAACTGTGGTACAAGCTGGAAACTTGAGAAACACACTAAAACAGAAACCATAGGACTTTAAACCTGTTCTGCTAAAAGCTGTGAGAAAGAATGGAAGCCAGTGCTAAAACACTATCACGGCTGAAGAAAACACTTCTAACTATGATTTTTACTTCCAACATTGGAGACAGAGAACTGCTACAAGTAATGCATTTGCCACCTGGCCATGGAAATAATCAGAAGTTTCTATTGCTGCTCTTCCATCCATTATTTGTTTTTCCCCAGGAAAAAAGGTGCAGTGCTCCCAAGTGGCGTAGAAAATTATTCTAGAAGGCAGCCCCTGCCTTTGCCTGTCCACGTGGATTTACTGTAATGCTCTTCTAATGAAGACTATCATGCACTGATACTGCCACTATAACTGGAACAGCTGAAAACAAAATAATTTGTGTTTATTTATTCAACAGATATTTTATTCCTAACTTTTACCAAGGGGTGGCTGCAAGCGTGAGAGAGACGGGAAGAAGGTCCTAGAACAAGAAGGAATACACGGGATTGCCTCAGTCCTTGAGTTAGGGTAAGCAAAAAGAAATGCCTGGCAAATACAGCAACACACATCACAGCTCCTCAGCCAGCACGGGTTCATCAGTGTATTTCGAGCTACTACAGTAGCTTTCAGTTGGGAATCAAAAAGCACTTTGTAAAGTTAAATTAATCCCCTTCTTTAAATTAATCTGAAAGGTGGAAAAATGTTTCCATATGTGCAAACTGACAGACAGAGGGATCACAGAGCCAGTTACCAACAGCAGCAGAAAAAGCTGTGCTGATCTCCAACCCCATCCTGGCTGTGCTCCCTGGGAGGGAACAGGACACTCCATGTGCCACTGACCTGACCATGGACACTGCACAGGCAGGGACATCACCTCCTGCACTGCATCCTCAGCCTGACTGACACACACAGCAGCAAGAAACTTCCTCACCAGGAAAAGAGCAGCTTTATCTGAACCCCAAGAATGCAGGTGAAGTATTGTGTCCAGCTCTGGCATCCTCAGCCCAGGAAAGACATGGACTTGTTGGAAGAGGTCCAGAGGAGGCCACAGACATGACCAGAGGGCTGGAGCACCTCTTATCAGGAAGGCTGAGAGGCTTTGGGCTGTTCAGCCTGGAGAAAAGAAAGCTTCAGAGACACCTTCCTGTACCTAAAAGGGGCTTATAAAGATGGGGACAAACTTTTTAGCAGGGCCTGCCATGACAGGACCAGAGACAATGGTTTTAAACTAAAAGAAAGTAAATTTAGCTTAGATGTAAGGAGGAAATAGTTTACAATGAAGGTGGTAAAACACTGAAACAGGCTGCCCAGAAAGGTGGTGATGCCCCATACTTGGAAATTTTCAAGGGCAGGATGAGGCTTTGAACAACCTGGTGTAGTGAAAGGTGTTCCTGCTCATGCACAGGGGGTTGGACCTGGTGACCTCCCAACCCAAACTATGACTCTATGAACTGAGAGCAAGCAGTGCAATGAAGTGCCAGTGCAGACCCCAGGATCACAGGCACACTGCAGCCAGCAGCCAGGGACAAATCGACTCAGTCTCTTCATTATTATTCAGCTTTTAAAGAAAATCTGAAATGCCCACAAGGGGTGTTTTATATCCTACCTTAATAAGTACAATGCATAATTCCTTGGGTTTATACAGCTGGAGTGGAAGTAGTCTGACAAAAGGCAGACTTCTTGCATTATATTTCTCATGCTATTTCAGTTTGCTAATAAACCAAAAGGGAAAATTTATCAGCATCAGCTTTATAAAAAGATCTTCTATTGGAGAATACTTCCTGGAAAACATGGCTTAGTAGGTACTTCTTTTTCACATGACTAAGCCACGCTTCCAGTAACTGGAATAGAACTTAATGATAATTTCAATTCTTTGAGGTAATAATTCCTTGCAAAATAAGCACTTGGATAGCCATACTCTCAAGTGACCTGCACAAAACCAGAGGCAAAAAAGATCAGCTATGTGGCTCTAATGAGAGATGGTGAGCTCTGTGCAGATTTCCCCTTGCCTTACTCACACATCTATAAACGCCCCACTGATGATGAATCATAGATTTGACATATCTTGCAGGTAACTGGTGGCTTGTAAATGTGTGAAAATGAAAAAAAAAAAGGGAAGTACTTGAATCAGATGGTCTTGATGATAATGTTAAGTGTTTGCATTTAGTTTAAGTTCGGTATTTTTTATGTTAGCCTTATTACCTTCATGGAAATGGCCAACAAAAGTGCCATTTCACAGTTGCCATGGCCAATCATGTATTACTTTGCATAACATATGAAGGCCAAAGCATGGTCAGTGTTATTTATTTAGTGGTGAGGTGAGGGCAGCAGTGGGGTCACTATAGAAGTACAATCAGTTATAGGAATTTTTCCTGGTGTATTAAAAATTACCACAGAGTTCAGAGCTCCAGTTGTTTTTTGTACCTTTTTCTAGATGTTGTAGACTGGGGGTAAGCAAGGATGGTGGACTTTGGTCTTACCCTCACTATTTTCTGTCTGTTAACCTGCACGAGATCTAATCCTGTATCATGGTGTGAAGTGTCTTGGCAGCTAAGGGATTTCCATTTTAAGAATTCTGTGGCTTACAGGGCAAAACATGTCAGCATTTTAAGCAACTAAGCCAACAACAGAGTAAAGACAGTTGCTCAAATTATGCTACTGGTGAATTAATGAACTATCCACATGGCTGCTAACCCTGCTGGAACTTGGGAGGGGGAGCAAACCCCTGGCCCCAGCAGCCACCTTCAGCTGCCTCCTTACAGGAGCTGGAGCTGCTCCAAGCAGCACAGAGTTGGGAATGGTTCTGGAGCTGGCCTTTACACATTGCACTGCTCTCACTCCAGCCAGGCAGCAGGGCTGGGAGAAAAAAACCCCAAGTGTTCATTATTGCAGTGTACAGCTTGACACCAAGCTAGATCACTTCACAGAGCTACTGAGTGAGCAGCAGAAGGAGAGTGCCTCGAAACAATGACTGCCTCAAGAATTACTCTTAATTACCGTCAGATCCACCACAAACAGATATTGCACATTTTATATTTAACAAAGCTTTTAACCACCAGGCCACCTGCCTTTCAGGAGATTGCTGTAGGTGCTCTCTGTGCTCTATCACTGCAATGGCAAAACGTGGATTTTTCACAACTGATCAAAACAACTCAGGCAAAGGAGCATCAAAGTACACACTGCAGGTTGGTAACTGCAAAAAGGCCCAGAAGAAAAGATGCCTTCCAGATGCATCAGCTTCTCCTCTATTACCACAAAGAGACACTCAGAAAAAAACCCCATGTTTGTGGATGCAACACCCACAGCAGATGGCAATAAAAGAAGACTCAAATTAGTGGCATTCTGTATCGCCAAACCTAAACTTCATCTCAGATCAACACTACCCATAATAGTGTTTAAGTAGTAGAAGAAATTTACTCAAATGTGAAATAAACTATTACACATTCTTAGTTCTGATTAACAGTCTCAGACTGGCAGTGACAGTAACATTTTAATAAACATTAGAATGAAGACACCAATATGACCAAATGACACACTAAAAGTGAGAAAACGAACAGGAGAAACCTTGGCACACCCACCCCAAACAGAACCAAAGCAAAAAAAAAAGGCAGAGAAACTGCTTTTGCGATCAAAACAGTAAATACTTTATTATAATTTATTAGACAGAATGAGAATGTAAATGAGAAATTGGGAAAGCCAATATTTTCTTTAACAGACATTTTAAGCTTTTGCTGCAAATGTTCAGGCAGTGAGAGTGTTTGCTCCCAGCCAGCCTAGGGATGTGTATTCCACAGGGGCAGAGCCATGGCAAGGCTCTCCTCAATCCCTTTGTCACATCCCCATTAAACTGCTGGGAATGGCATCAACCAGGGGTGCTCGTGTGCACACTCACCCACACAGACAGTGAAATCTATCCACCAAGTCAGTTTACTATCAAAGTAACTGCGTAAATAGCTTTTGAACTGTCAGGATCTGTCTTTCAAAGGAAAATCAAAGAAAACAATGCGCGAGTACAAAGCCTGGAAGACACAGTAATATTGTATCATGTTCATATCATTAACTGTGGTTACAAAAGAAAAAAAAAAAGCCTCCTGTATCTACAAAGTTTTCTATGGGGAAAAAATCATTAAATGGAAATAAGAATATTTTGAAGTACTTTGTATTTGAATAATGTTAATATGTATAATAATAATCAGAGCATGCAGTATAAAGCGTTTTTTTTTAATTTCAAAGCACTTCCTAATTGATCTTCTTAAAGACTGTTTGCAGGTAGAAAGGTAATGGAATGCATTATGTTTTTCAAGAGCAAACTAAGGCATGAAGCTTTTAGCAACTTGCTGAAAGTCATTCTGAACTTTACGTGGTGTAGGAGGTTTTATTGCTGGCCTCGATGAAGTCACCAGCAGAACTATCTCAGCAAGGCCAAGAATTTCCCCACTGACTTTTAACAGTAATACACGTTAAATAGATAATTAAGTCTGTGTTTGACCCAGTTGGAGACTAGGTAGAGTTTCAGCCAAGGGGACCCTTACGAATGAACCAATTGTTGATGTCATCCAACTTACCAAGCAACAGAGCCATGCCACAACACAGTTTCTGTGTAATTTTACTCTGATGTAACACCAGTGTGACAAGGACTGAGCTAAAGACTGAGTCACCTCAAAGCATTTCCTGCAATGCTGTGTTTTTTCAGTAGACTTTTTAAGCTAGCCAAGGTTACAGTTTTGATACAAAAATGAAGGAGGTTTTTCAAACTGAACAGTCTATTAACTAAGCCGTCCTCAGAAAGAGTAAAATCCTTCTAGTCCTAACTGTACCAAATCCAAAGAATAAATAAAATTATCAGTAGTTCATAAAATAAGTATCTTTTCTAGAGGGTTTTCTTACAGTATCTTTCCTCCAGAGTATCATTCTCATCCCAGTGTCAACTATTTTTTTCCCCACTCCTTGCCCCAGTTTTAACCTTGACATATTAGAAATCTAAACCAAACAATACTCTGCTCAGTAAGAAAACCAGGAAAGTAAAACAAACAGGCCACCTAGTCTTCTTCTATTTTAAAGTAAATGAATCTGTGTCATTCTTTCCCTAAATAAAAATTTAAAAATCTATTTATAACATAAATTTAAAGAGGAGTATTCCCCTTTGTGCTGCTGACATCACCTGAAGTCACATATGTGAGGCTGATGTTTCCTTCAGGAATAGTCTGATAAACAGATCTAACTGGCTGAGGTAAGCTCAGGATTTAACATCTTCTTTCCTCTGTTTTTGAACAGCAATGTGAAATGTTTATGGCCAAGCAATGGGACTGTACTTTAAATGATGTACTTGCTGGGATGTGTTGGTGGGTGGATGTGGGTCTGTGCTTGTCGACGTGTGATAACTCCCCTGATGATTCCCTAATCAATACTTCAGAGAGTGCTTTATTATGGACTAGAACAGCTTCTCAGGCCACTAAACCTGGAGCTGTCAGGACAAAAACATGTGAAATCTGGCATTTTTCTTTACATAGTTAAGCAAACTTTGCTACACAACCGCCACCTTACAACTACCCACCTTGCTAAATTAAATTATTTCATCTTATTGACAGGGCAAGTCAGCATAATAGAAGTTAAGTTTCTGACTGCTTTTTACTTGGCAAGCCACAGCCACCAGAAAAAGAAACAAGGAAAGAAAAAGCGCACAATTCAAACTGATTTGCCTGTACCTACAGATTTATGTAATGAATCTTCCCTGTTTGGAAAGTAAAAATCCATCTTAGAACAGGGAGGTACAAGGAAGGTATTTTTTTTCAGTCGACACACAGTCTTAATCTTTAATGTTTGAGTGCAAGGCTGCAGAATGAATAAAACCAAATTATGACCAATTACCCTCTTTTGCCATTACTAGCCTCAAGAACTCATATTCTGTGGGGGGGGAAAAAATGCTGAGGCGTCTGCTGTGTGACAAACCAGCACATTGGTGTTTCGCAACGCTGGAAAGAGGCTGTCACTGAGTACTCTTTATTTGCTGTCAGAAAAATAGTTTTGGTACAGTAGGCTACAAACAAAGCTTGGTATTCAAGCAGGTTAGCAACTTATTGTCAAGGTTACAAAAGGAATAGACAACATTTGTACTGAGACTTGTTTCTCAGAGGTTATTCATTGTTTTACTGTCTAGACGACAAGTTAGAGCTAGGCTAGGAAAATAGCGTTTGCTGCTGGAATTTTATGCAGCAGCAGGAAAAAGAGTAAAAAGTGTGTGTGTGTGTGTGTGTGTGTGTGTGTATTTGCTTTGTTTTGACAAACTGGCAGTTGTATCTCAGTGACATTCAGCTCTATCTTTCAGGTAATTTTAGTGAAACACAGCTTTAAAACCCTTTTGTCAACCAGCTCTCTGAACAATTTTTAAATATAGTGGTTTGGCCCCCATATGTTCAAGCAAAGTCGTTGGCATTTGCTGCCTTAATTAGCTCAATTTTATTCTATTAGCTCTATCAATAATCACATCTTAAAAATAAAATTAGAACCTGATTTTTTCTGATCAAATTAGGTAACTTTATACACAAAAATCCGACATAACCTGAATTGGCTGTTTTGCCATAAAATCATGTTTTTAGGTGCTTTAAAAAGCATCCTCCAACCCTCCCTTCCACATATACTACCCTCAACTAACCTCCCCTTCTAGGTCAAATAGGAGCAGCTCCATCCAGTCACAATCTCTGCCTCAGGCTTTCTTTTGGCCTGAAGAAGTTCTGTGTTGGTGTGGCTCTGCTAGCACTGGCTACTTCTCTGCAGTCTTAGAGTATCACATTGCCTTGTGATCAACCTCCACGATTCTGGCAGCTGCCAAATTTCCTCTCAAAACTTAGGATTCCCTGAGTGCAACTAGGCAGGCTCCCATGCACCCCAGAACTTCTGGAATATTAAAAAAGGACTAAAGCTCAATTTGCCATTTGCTACCATTAAACCCCCCCAAAAATAAACACAAAGAAGAAGATACTAAGCAGGTGGCAACAAATACTGAATTTATCACAGTTAAAAGCTGACAATCCAACATATCTTACCTCCTTCACTTATGACTCTCACCCTCCTTCCTTCTCTTGCCACTCCACTTACAATACTACCCACAAAAAAAATAATGCAAGGCATCCACAGCTGACACAAGTTTGCAAACATTTTTGAACCATTAATTTGCAAATGCAAAATTCACACAGCTCCTAAGAAAGTGTGCAGCTTGCACACATCTCCTGGGGATGTGTGCTGTATTAGTCAAAGGTTTAAACCCAGTGTATTCCCTGTGAATAATCCTTCTTCCCTTCCCCCTCCTGTCCACATCTAAAGGCAGAATCCCCAGCTTCCTCATCTTTAGTTTACAGATTATGTGATCCAAAGTGTCACTCACTGGATTACTGCACACAACCTGAGCACCACCTGAAGCTTACTTGTCTTCAACTTGTCCAGCATTACTTAAATGGAATTATCCGTCACAATCCATACACGGGATCTGCACAGCTCACTTATCTCAAGATTCTGTGTGTCACCTACCAGATTATCCGTTTTAATCCATACATTGAATCTACATAACATATGTCTTTAATTCATGGGCTCTGATGAGCTATAGTATCGCTGAATGGATTATTTCTCTTTATCCATTATTGGCAGTCCTAAAACCGTTCACTGCGTACTCTCTCGTGCCCCATCTTCTGAGCCACGCGAGCAGAATCAGAGTCTTCAGCAAACACAGCCCTGTCTCACATCAAACACAGCCTGACACAATTCCTGCACTGCTGCTTCATGGAATTTGGAACCCAGTTTCTCACACAAAACAAATGTCTGTGTTACCATGAATTCAAGATCAGGATTGGTAGGCCAATCTTGATTTCAATTGCATCCATAAATCTGTGGTTACTCCAATACAGCCTCTGGAGTCACCCAGATTTAAGTGGATGCAATGAAGAGCTGATTTTAACCTAACAACAATCCCTTTCACAGTGAGCACAGAAAACACTTCACCTGAGTTGTTTACAAACTAACCTGCACAATAGAAAAGGTTTTTCAAACAATAACAACAATAAAAATATATCAGGTTCAGACTTGCCCAGTCTTTCTTGAGAGACTGGGCACAATCACTGTTAACAATGCCTTCAACAGAAAACCAACTCAGGAAGACTGGAAACAAAAGTCTGCTCAGCCTTTTGTTCCACACACTTATTCAAAATTAGTTAAGTGGGGAACATATAAAATATGCATTATTATGTCTTGACAAGTTTCAATGGAGAGATAGACAAGATTAGCAGCAAGGCTTTGTGCACACCAAGGTTGTTTTAAGAAGAGTTCTCATCATGGCTAAAGCTGCCTGAGTCACCCCAGTGTGAGCAAGAGTGGACAATCTGTGATGCAGGGGGGCCAGCACCAGTGAAAGAGAAGCTTCATGTTCATTTTCTATATATAGAGATGATCACTGATATTTAAGAAATAAATACATTTTTATACTTTTTTTCCTGGTAACACTGGAAGACAGCACCTACTTTGCAGCTGCAGTGCACAGCTCAGAAGGCAGTTACACTGGCAGCAGAAAAGGGGGATGATTTTCCTTCCTGCAGACGACTGGTTTGAGACCTGAAGATCTCTCTGCTCCACTGAATCCAATAAACTGCATTATCCATGAATAATCCAGAGGCCTTTTGAGCCCTGGTTTTGAATATGATGGATATAAGTAAGTTTGAACGGGTTTAACCAATTCAATATACAGTTTTATGGCTTCACTTTAAAATACTTCAATTTACAGCATGTTTTGTAAGTTTTGCTATATAGTGTCTTGGTTTGAGCAGAGTAAAAATTCCATGGATATCAAAGCAGAATTTCTTGAGAAATCTCTAGGGGCAAACTTGTAATTTAGCCCCAGACTATCTCTCTGAACAAACACAGCTATTTGAGTTACAATTTCTACAGATATGAAAGGTTCTAGATTTTGTCCCATTTTAAGAGTATTCCCTTGCAGTACCTTTCAGTCAAGATATGGAATAAAAAAATACATTTCCTTTTCAATTAGTAACTGGATATGTACAGATCCTTCTAACTGTGATGCTGAAGTTTGCAGCTGGCTCTCTGCAGACACTCAGTGATGGTTCTTGTGTTTTACAGGCATGCAGATGAAGGAAGGAGGGTTTAAAGTAGCACCCAAAGGTAACAAAGCAACTAAGAGAAACAACTGAATACAAAGCATGGGAGTCTGGTGACTTCCAACCATTCACCAATTCCCCTATCTTTAATAAAATATTACTGCTTTCTAACTTAAAAGAAATCACACTAATAGAAAATAAAGTCTTCCTCTTCATCTCCCTTTCTTTTAATCTCTCCCAGAGAATAAAACTCAATGGTAATAACACAGACTTGGGCATTAACAATATGTAGCCTAGTGCTGAGACTTTCACACATGACGTACTAAAACTCCCCCAGACCTAATGAAAAACACAATGAAATTTTGAACAGTTAAATGGAAAAAACGATTCAGTGCGTAAGACAGTTGGGCAGTGCAGCTCCTAGTGCTGTCCACATTCCAGGGTGTGTTAATAATAAGACACTACTTAACTTGGGGTTTCCAAATATCACTAACAGAGAAACGAGGGGCGGAAAAAAACGCAGCTGCCAGGCCAAGCACAGAGAAAGAAGTTAATTTTTTAAAAAAAAAATCACAACTGGAAAACTTTGTAACTATAGAATGACAAAACCGTTTTGTGGCATAATATATGTGTGTTTGTACACGTGTGTGTGGGTATAGAACAGCTCAACTTGCACACCTTTCCTGCTGCCTCACTAAATATAGCTGCAATACAGCTGAGCCATTGTTTGTTGGCTGCTCACGGGCTGATGGTGCCATGAAAACCACATTCCTGGGCACTAAATAATCAGCCTGCCTGACCCCCCAAGAATCTGTAAGTCAAATTCATTTACCCCCAGAGGGCAATGCTCTATTGTATCCTCCCTCCTTTCTAGCCACCTAGGAACAATGGACAATAATTGCAACTGTCACGGCAGTCAGTAGGAAAAATAAACCAGTGCCTGTTTTCACAGCTTACTGCCAAACTTGATCCAAACACCTAATAACCATGCCCCCAACCACAGAACCACAGTTGCACTAAAAAGCCTCAGATGTGAGGCTTTTGAACAGAGCTACAGAACAATAACTCGACTTGTGTTCAAAATATAAAGCTAAAAACCAAAAATTAAAGCAAAGAAAAGTCTTCTTTGAGGCTGTGCTGTTGCTCCCCATCCTTTCCCCCAGGCATGACTGAAAGGACTGTTGAATTTCTCTCGTGGTAGCATATAGCTGGCTGCTGCTGCTTTCAAGTTTAGCTTGTGAAAGGGAAAAAGAGGCAGGGAGAAAAAAGATTGCCCTCCAAAAGAAAAAGATCATAGGCACTGGGAACAGACCACCTTCTCAGTGCACAGCACTCCAGAGCAGCTCTACAGAGTCCAAAGGCACTGGAGAATCATTGGGAGTCCTTCTAAAGGTTCCAGTGTATCAAGAGTTAAAGAGGATCCATGCAGTGTGCAAGATCTGCTGAAATGCACACCCAAAAGTGGGTGTGAAAGATGTCTCCTCATACTTCGTCCCTGAAACATCTTAGAGATTCATCAGTTGATGGTAAAGGATGATGGTGTTTTGAACCAGTGCACATTTAAAACCCAGAACTCCCAGGTAAGCCCAGGGGCTGCCCTTCCTCTTTATGACCTGTTGCTTTACACACATGGAACAGGAATGAAGGACCCAGGGTCTGGCCCTCTGTAGTAGTAATAATAATAATCATCATCATCATCATCATAATCATCATCATCACAACAACATGTCAGCCAATTGGGGGCTAGAGCATTATATTCTGCTATAAAGTTATTCTACATATGTAATGATTATATAATTTTGAATTACAGCCTCCTAGGGGGAGGTTTCTCCCTGGGGAAACAAGTGCCATATTTTCCTGCTTGGGAAAGTCAGTGGAATAGCACAAACTGATGCTGGTGGCTTATCTGTGACAGGCTGGAAGGCCCACAAAATTAAAATAACACTTTCTTTGCATATGCACCAAGCCATTAACCTGTGAGAGCTTGTGTGCTTTACTGAATACTGCCCACCTCTTGTGGATACAGGTCCTTAAATCTGTCAGGCACAAGGTTTGGGAGCCTGCCTGAGTGAGGATCTCTAGATCAGGGACAACATTAGTAAGTAAACATACCAAAAATAATGGAGAGAAACTAAATCCAGTTTATAAACACGAGAGAAGGGTTTAATTTTAATTTCATTCTACTTTCACATTTCCAAAACAACATTGGCTTGGATTTTGCTACTCCAGATGTACACTGATAGAAATGGGAGAAGAATCAGAGCCACTGTTTCTTTTCAGAGTGATAATGGCTGCTCTGAAAACTTACAATTTTTGATGTGTGTATTTTGAGTGAGTTCCTCATCATAAGCACTGCAGAGGAATTATAAAAATATTAAATTACATGAAAACAAACAACCACAGGTTCCCTAAAATGACCTCAGATATATAAAATGGGGAAATATCTTGGCAAAGCAGGAACTACTGCTGCTGGAGAGTGGTCAAATTTTGTCATTTTCCTTCTGGAGTACGGCTTTAAAAGAACATGCTTTAGTGCACAGATGTTGTACGCTGTCTTTTAAAATCTGCACTGGCTAATTTCAGTACCTAGAGGTATCATTACACAAACTTTGCTCTTTTTATATTTTCCTACATGCAAAAAAAGTATAAAAAAAGAAAAGTAAAAAAAACCCAACAAACCTACATCATCAAAATGTGTCCAAAAATTAACAAGGAATTCAGATCCCCCTCAGATTTCAGAAGCTGAGGTCTGCTATACTCTGATACCACATATGTTTGATACATGAACTGAGTTTTTTTTTTCCCAATCCAGCAATAGGATGTGTTCGTTTATAACAGAGAACGATATATGCAACAAAAGCTTAATGTAAATTCATTCACTTAGGGCAATATACCATTTCACTGATTTATATTATCACAGATGGGAGTGCATACATTTCATTTAAACCCCAAATTACCATGTTTGAAGGGGAGGGGAAGAGGAGCAGACAAAGTTCCATAAAGCCAGTGGTATCTGTATATTCATTCTTACTTTCCTTTAGCAGAGAAACAGCATTACCTTTTATTTCTCCAAAGTTCCCTGATCCCATGGCAAGAAGCTTGTCTTTCCAGTCCTTTGATAGTAGCTTTTCAATACTGGGAGTTTCTGAGTGAAGGGGGGGAAAAAAAATGTAAGCAAATCAACATGACTGTCTCCACAATAGAACTCATTAAAAGTCTATCTGCTAAAAATAAGGCCAACCCTATTCTGGGCCCCAGTTCGTAATGACTTCATCAACAAACTGATAAGAGGGGAGGGAAGAGAAAAAAAAAAAAAAGAGAACAAAAAAGAAAAAAAAAACTGAATGTGTTTTGTCACCTGCTGTTTCAAAACCATTAGCTTTTTCCTCTAGTGGAACAAAGCTCCGGTAATTCTGTATTACAATGGGCACATATAAACCTGCAGTTCATTGTTTTTCAATTTGGTGAACAAGTTGCTGCCTATAATGGATGCCTGTCAGTTTCTGGGTGTTAGTCTGCAGTCAAAAAATAATTATGTTGATAAAATGCGGAGTAAAGAGAGAGAGAGAGAAAGAGAGAGAGAAGCAAAGAATTAGCTCCTAAATCTGCTACATGTAATTATATCCCTCTGAGTCTTTACAATTACATCCACTTTATAATGTGTGTTTAAACATCGTGTGGTGGTAAGCACACTGTGGAAAGATTTTCCGGTAACACACGCATTATAAATAATAATAAAAAGTTGGGTATGGAAAAAAAGCTTTAAAAGACTGCAAAATCCAGAGGGAGAAAAGGCATAGCTTAGAATGGAAACCCATTATTTGCTCATTTCAGATTCTATCACTTCCTTTAAAAATAAAATAAAATAAAATATATTTGTTCAGTATTTTCAGGAAAAATGCAGTGAGGGTGTGGATGGGTCTGATATTTATGTCTGCAACTCTTGTGTTCTGACCTCTTTTTGTGTAGAATTTTAATGCATAAGTAAATATAAATGCTAATAAAATTCAGAGAACATTAAACTCAATTCCAAACAATGTAATTGTATATTCTTGTCAGCATTTAGATGGGTACACAATTACAATAGCTTTCAATCCCACGATTAGCACTGCATTCAGTTAGAAAATGGAGTGTACTAAAAGATAAGTGTCCCAGTATGTGCCATCTAAATAACAATACCCACACTTATTATCTGGATCTAAGACATATACTGCTATTCTCCACATTCGTGTTTATGTGTATTTGTATTTGTTCAGGCATTTGTTTACCCCCTACCAGGAGCATAAAGGGAGTACATGTTAACTTATCAAAGGGACCGTCTGGCCTAGAGACCATACAATTATTAGCAACTGGTTAATTTTCCCCACAGTAAAAACCATTACAAGCAACCTTCATTATCTCGTTTGGCTAATTCCACCTCCTTTCTTAAGCCCCAAGTCGGAGCTCGGAGGCGCTGCGGTTCCTCGGGGCGGCTCTGCCCGGCCGCGCTCTCCCCGCAGAGCCCCGCAGAGCCCCCGGGGGGACGAGCGAGCCCGGGCTCCCCGAAAGCCGCCGGGCAGAGTGAATGCACCGGGAACCACAGTGCCACAGGGATGCTCTCCTGCATCCCACAGCAACCTCGCCTCTGCCCGCACGCGGCTGTGCGCGGACAGACGGACGGACAGACAGACACCCGAGCCGGGCACAGCCCCACGCCCGCGTCTCGCCGGGAGAGCAGCGACAACCTTCGGATGGCACCGACAGCACAGGAGGGTGTTTTGTTCCGTGACATTTTTGTTCACCGTCGCAGCGCCCCGATCTCCTCCTGTGAACCCGCGGGCGCTCCCTGCGCTGATCCCCGGGCTTGCCCGAGTGAGATTTCTCTGCTAGAATCTCTAAAACTTATCTCTAAATCGCATTAAATCCCGGGGCTGCGGGCGGCAGGAGCTGCGCGCACAGCGCGGACCGTGCCGGGGCTGCCGAGTCGGAGGCGCCGCCGGGCTCCGGGCACTTGCGCAGCTACTGCTGAACTTCGTCCGTCCCCTCGAAGCACCCACGAAGGAAACCATTCCCCACAACGTGAATAGGTCAGATACACACCGCCCCTTTACCTTTCTTCTTTTCATTTCTTTTCTTTTTTTTTTTTTAATTATTATTCCTCTGTGCTTTACTAAAAAACTCCGGAACAGCGTGTAAACAGGCCGGAGCAAATGCGGCATTTGCGGCGGAGAGCTGTCAGTCATTAAAAGCCAACAAACCTTTGCAAAGCAGGAATGCGGCAATAGGGATCCATTGTGAGCTGACAATGGGCTCCAGAGCCTCCAGGCACCAAAAGCAGCCCGCCTTACTTTTAAGTCCATTGTCAGCAAAGTCCACGACAAAGCTTTTCCCCCGCGGCTAGACAAAATATTCGCCGTGGTACGCTCGTAAAGAAACACAAGTCTTCTGTCTAACTTGCCGCCTTAAAGCTACAGTAGCCGCTCGCCGGGGCTGCCAGAGCCCCGCTGCGCTGCCGCCGGCCGCTGCTTGCCCGCATCCCCGCATCCCCGCATCCCCGTTTCCCCGCATCCCCGCCTGCCTCCCGCCTTCCCTGCCCGCCGGTCCCCCGCAGCCGCTCGGGGAGGGGCGCCGGGACGGGCCCGGTGTCACTTTCCCGGGGGGAGTTTGAGCTGTGCCGGTGCAGCCCCGAGCGCCGGAGGGCTCGCGTTACACCCCAGGCATCCGAGCCCGCCGGTGATGCCGGGAGAGCCGCGCACCAACGAGCGGGGAGTGATGAATGCGGTGGACGGCCATGTATCAATGACTGAATTTCTGCGAGAACGGTAAAAGATCTCAGTAGGAAATCATGATTAGAGATGTGAAAGGCCAAATGGCAAAATCCCAATAGTAACAATGCATCTGTTCATTAATGTGTGAATATGAGTAATATGAAAATTTAACACAATTATAAGCCCCCTCAGCAATCCTGATGGCATAAAATAGATTGTGGTGATCTAATCAGTGCTTCCCCTGTTGAAATACTGTATGTTAACTATTCAAAATAATATTATATAGATTTTTTTCCTTTAAAAACCCCCAAGCAATCATATTAAATTGATGTCCTAACTTAGTTTCAAACCTCTCTTGATTTGAACTGCCATTTTTACATAAGACACTTCAACACAATTTTGACACAGAATCAGCAAATAATCGTCCTTCTGCTAATACTTAAAAAGAACTTTAATTCCGAAAGACAATAGCTTCCCCGCCCCTATAGCTTTATGGAGCCAAAGAGCTAGATTAGATTACAGCTTGTTTAATTCTATTATATACCATGTTAACATATTGTACTTACATAAAATACGCTATTCATATACTCAACCTATCACATTTCAGTAACTGCTTGTGAAATGTCTTATGCACCATATCTTGGAAAGAAACATTTATTATGTCATTTATGTACCCCATTAAAAAAAAGATTTGAAATTTACACATCTTAAATAAAAATAACTGTTTAAAAGGTTACAACAGTAGAGGTTCCATGAATTACACAGAAACAAAGTCATCCTTTGTTCAGCTTTTTTTAGACTTCATTGGGAAGATGATGCTCTCAAATTGAGAGAAGAAATAAACACTGTATCTTGTTTGCAAGGCAGGCTTTCTCTGGATTCATTGGAAAGTCAGTAAAACTTTTAATGCTTGCACATATAATGTGCAGCTCGAAACTGGGGAAGGTGGCCTGCACACAGGAACTGCTATTCCTGGTCCCTACTCCAACCAATCCTCTCCTCTTGGATTCCCCAAAACCATGCTTTCTACATGCAAAATCTGCCCTATATTGTGACAGATTTTGGATGTGCATCAGGACAGCTATGTATTACAGTAATCTGTATTTCCAAAAAGCTGCACATGGTGTTCTGAGTATGGCGATGATTCATAATGCCTCCCAATTCAGCTTTCAAGAAGAACCCAGAATTACCCCCTTTCCTTCTTCCAAACCCCACTAGAGAATCCCCCCCATTTCCTATTTGCAGTGTAGGTTCTATGGCACACAGTAAACCAATCCCAAGTCACAGCACAGTATGAATACATCTACAAGACTTGTTCACAGGTTGTTTGTGAACAGTAATTCATTAATGTTTGGGAAACATTTTCGTTCCAGACACACTATGAGAAGTGTTACATGTTGTTGCAGCAGAGGATTATGGATAGGGCACCAAAGAGAAGGATTGAGATGGAAAGAAGAACAGGAATCATTAACTAAACATCGGCCAAGAGGCGCCTGACTGAATCAATAGAGATACAAATTAATCCACAAAAATGATTTCTGCTGTCTCTATTCAACACATTTATCAGTCATTAGCTCTTTCTAGCGATATTTATGGCACGTTTTGTGTTTCTTCCTTCACCCCTGCCTCTGTTGCTCACATATGCTTCCCCGCATCACTGCGTATGGCAGTGCCCACTGGTGAATGCCTCCGCCTGTGCCAGCAGCTCCCTGGCTCCTCGGTGCCCCCCGGTCCCGCCACCCTCCCTCTGTGCCAAGCACCATCCAGACTGACTCCCTCATCCACAACAATGAGACTTGGAGGCTGATGCCAGCAGCCAGTAATTCTCACACAGGCCTTCAGCACATGGAGTGAAACCACTTTCCTTGGAGTTGTGGGAGTCCCGCGTTCACTGCTCTGGTCTGCACTCGTGGATGCATCTGTACACCTTTTACACTACTGGAAAGCAAATCATCTCAGTAAATTAACATTAAATGGCTTTTAAATCTGATTTTTGGTATGCTAACAAGCGTATCACTGGCCCTCTACTCCTGTGTTTGATATTTAAATAAAGCTTCATTGACTTATTTGCTTAATTGCCCTGAAGTTTTCACACTGGGTAAGGAGAGGTTTGTTTCCAGGAAATGGATGAGACTACAAAGCCATAGTAAGAGGGAGGCACCATTTTTATCACTGTCTGCTAGACTTCTATTGAATTTATTCTACTTCCTGAAGTTCATTTTTTTCAAGCATTGTAACTCCCCTTTGGGAGTGGACCTAATCCTACTCTCAGTCCAGTGGGAGCACAGATGCACATGTACCTGGACCTGCCTCGGCAGCTTTCCAAAAACACAGTCCCACAGCACAGCATTCCCTTCAGGCCTAGCCTCTCCAGTAGCTCTTTTCAATCCATGCTCCAGGGTCACAGTCCTAGAAATCCACTTAAACAAGCTTAGAATGGTGTTTGGTGCCAAATCTCTATTACCTCTCTCTGTTCCTGCTGATTATTTACTGAAAGCAAACTTTGGTCTCATGCAGCTGCCTGCTTCCAGAGAAAGGCATGCACTTCCAGCATGCTGTAACGAGGTGAGGAACAGGAGCTCTCCACATGAGGCATGTCCAGAAGAGCCCTATTTGCAGAGGAAATGGGAGAGAAAGCTCTGATGTTATAAAGAGACAACTGTGATCAAAGGGTAGGAGGCTGATGAAAGTTGACTACAAGTTAAGAGGAGAAGTGTGAGTCCTGGAGCCTCCCACTTGCATGGTGTCTGCATGTCCAAGGATGGGTGTCCTTCCATGGAGATGCCCAAAGGGTTCCCTCTGTAACTACAGTGAACAAATCCTGCCCTGGGCAGGAGATACGTCTTAGAAAAGAGATACTTCTTAGAAAAAAAAGTAAAAGAAAGATGTTTGGCCTTGGCAAGGATGATGACATGAAGTGCAGCAAGAACAGGGAGAAGCCAAGAGTTGCTCAATGCCCAGCCAGACCACCAAACATTTCCTGCCAACACGTGTTATTCCTAGAGGAAGGAGTATTTGGTTGGCACAAATTATCATGAATGAACTTCAGCAGTGCCTGATACACCTTGCACTTCTGGCAAGCACCCTCCTTTGTATTAAGAAAGCAACAGTGGCAAACACTGAGCATTATTCACCTTTTGCTTCTGCTGTGGTTGTATGTTCCACCTGACAGTCACAGTTCCACTCAGAGTTCCTACAACCTTCACCTATCAAGAGGCCACCCCATTGGCACTCTGCTCTCTGTTCATGGACCACAACAATCCTTCTCTGGTCTGAATCAGGAAATGAGATTAAGGGCACATTTCCACTCTTCCTTTAAAAGAGCAGAGAAACACGTAGGTAGAAGAAATTTCTTTTTATGCCCCCATTTTTTATTAAGAAGCTCTTACCTATACAAAATCAGAAACAATTTTCCTAGCAAGGAAAATAAAGCAACTATTATGAAGAAATGGTTGGTATCAGCAGGTTACATAGACATGCAGCATCTGCATACACATATGGTTCTCCATCAACAGAATCATGCTTTTAGGGAACTACTTGCAGCTAGGCAAGACACTATGAATCATGAGCAGGCACAACACAGAATGTATTTAAATTTGGAAATCAAAGACCACAAAACATACATTTTTCTCTTGCCTTCCAGGAAGCACTGAAATTTTTCACCAGTCTAAAAGCAGTTTAAACTTTTGGAGCAGACACTAGGAAACACCTCTATAAATGTAAATATTGTTCAAATGTAGGACATGGTTGCTGAGGCGTGAGAAGCAAAAATGTGGTGCTGAGTACAATACTACCTGGGGCTTCTCTGACTGGACAGAAAGTGGTGTGCTGTTGGGTTCTGTGGGTTTGGGGTTTTTTTTATAACAAAAAGTGTTTTTTAGTCTTTGGGCACAAACTCACAGAGCTGAACCAAACATTCAAGTTCCAATATTAGGAAGCTGTGGTGCTCTGGGCAGCACATCACAGCAGGGACTCTTACTGCACCACTCCATCACAACCACTGTGCAGAAAACAGCTGGGCTACATATGTCCATGGGTAGCTTCCAAGCCTACTGAAAAGCTCCCTTCTCTGGCAGGGATAACCAGCCCTCCTGCTCGTGGAATCTCCAGTCCCATCCTGGCCACATGTTAGCTCACATAGCTTTTCATTTCAGAGGACAAAATCAACTTCTGTACCCACAGATGACTGTGGTCACCTGTGGTGCACAATGACATCAGGTTACCATTGCATTCCTGTGGCACATAGTGCCTAATTTTGTGTGTGCTCAAAAACACAGCACTTGTTTTCAAGTTGTTTGCTCTCTTTTGCAATCATGCTGCTTCGATGAAGTACACGTTGTATGAATGATAGGACATTTTTATTGTCACTTTCTGGTAAAAGAGCACTGCTTTTTGTGTTTAAAAAAATAATTCACATAGCCAGAAAAGGTTCAATAGCACCATAAATGAATTATTTAGGATTTTAATGTTCAAATCAATAATCTATGAATGCCACCAGAAACACGATTCTGATCTACCTGCAAATATACAAAGCAATTATTTTCACAACTGCTCACCAATGTCTACTGCCAGTCTCACAAGAAAGTTACCTAAAAACATGGGGATGTTTATTAGGAAGAAAAGGCTAGAGTAGCCTTCAGAGACACTATACCACCAGTTGTTGAACTGATTATTCCTTTGGATGTAAGCAAGGAGCCTGCAAACCACAGCACAAGGCAGGAACACATGGCAAGGCAGGACAGGGGGAGAGCAGAGGGACTTCTTAAGCTACATTTGAGGCCAAAACCAGCACCTCAATCAGGACACCCTCAGGAATAGCCAAGCCATTGTCTGACATTTTTACAGTCCCCACCACCTGAATGCAATGGCAGTTGCTCCATTCCCTCTGTGCTTTTCAGGCTGTCTTGTTCTCTGAACAGTCACCACTCCAGGGGCAGTGTCACCCTCCACATGGGAGGTGTGCCATGTGAAGGCATCACACCAGCCCTACAGCCTCCCAGCAGAAGAGCTGATGTTCATTTGGGGGTTACACAGGCCACAGCTTTTCTCAGCTTCCACCCTCTTTATTGGTATACAGCCTCATGACAGAGCCTGCTTCCAGAGAGTGAAAAATTCAGGGATTTCTCAAAGTCTCTGTGTCATACGCTCTTCTGGACTGACACTGAGATGTCCACAAAGCCCTTCTGACAAAACCACCTCTTTCATGAGCACACTGCTGAGCCAGGGAACAAGCCTGCATTCCTGCTCTCACCTCAGAACACGGAATTCTAGCCCTACCTCTGTTATGTCCACCATGCTAACTTGAAGAGTATATCCTCCATTGCCTCACCTACCTTAGTGACAACAGACCCCATCAAGGCTACAAAGTGGATGCTGATAACCCTCCAAAGCACGGGCTGTGAGGTGCTGTGTGATAACTGACACCCCTCCCACTGCTGAGGAAATCATATTTGTGTGCCAGGGCAGTGCTCGACTCACAGCTCCATTAATCTGCCCTTCCACACCAAGCCTGGAGCCACTGCTGTTGCCTCAGGTTTATACGGCGGTGGGGCTGCATTACTTGTGGGACAACCCAAAATTATTCTGCAAAAACAACCAGAACAGCGTAGCTTATAGCCACTGCTCAGTTACCCTCCATTGAAATACCTGTCCCTGAAATACACAGTAGGATATGGCTGGTGCAAGAAGGGATGCAATCTGCCCTTCCACACTGGTGTCCCCCAGAGAAGGGCTCTGTGAACGGCACAGGATGTCACGCAAAGGACAATATATCTTTTGTCGCTGAAATTCGTTGGGATTCAGTGCTTTGGATTCCCAAAGGCATTCAGGAGCACAAATCCCATTCTGGAAAGGAATTAGGGTCTGGCTGCCTTTGGAGATCCAGGCCAGGGAGTTGGCCCAAAGAACACACTCTGCCAAACGAGGCGTTCCACTGGCACGAGTGTTGCTGGAACATCTTTTTCAGCACACACAATATTTAGGATGATCTCAGCTCCCTGCTAGCACTATCTTCTTCACCCCTAATTAAATTAACACATAAGAATGAAGCAAGTTTTTGAACCCTATCAAACTTTTTTAAAAAAAAATTAAATTTTTAAATGTGCCCAGTACTTTCCTGATGTGCAAAAAATAAATACATGAAACAGAGTGACTCACTTTCAAACACCTGAGCAGCAACCCCTTGCTTTTTAATTGAAGTTACACCAGTAGGAATCCTTATGAAAAGAAGGGTAACAGTGAAATAAAAAATCCCTCTCCTACACATGAAAAAAAAGAATTTTGTCTTATTCTGTGTTCTTCAGTTTTTTAATGCCCCTTTAATTCCTGGCATCTCTACATGAAAGAAGGAATTGATTTTCTCAGGAGTGGTCCACCCAGCAAAAAAACGTGTGTCAGATGACACACTGAACTTCACTGAAATTCTGAAACCACAAAGATATTTTAGTGTTTCCAGAGACTATTTCAAGAGCAACAGCATAAAAAAAGAGACATCTAGAATTAAATAACACTGAATTTCACTTAAGTTTTGTTTTTCTGTCTCAGTTGGACAGAGATACTCCACCAAAACACATATTCCCCTGAAATACATTTCTGTATTAGTGCTACCAACAGAGCCAGTTTCTAATTAAAGGGCCATAATATCTTGTCAATATTAACAGAGGGCCATGTTTTTAGTCTGCTAATTCTTTACATCTTCAGCACATCCTTGATAAGTAAGAGGGATTTAAAAGAGGCATTCAATGAGATGACCATACACTAACTTTTTACAGGTACTGACCCATCATTAAGGATGTTCTAGGGTGATTCCATGGTTTATCCTTTGACCAAAAATATCTTTACGCTCATCTGTCACTTTTAAAGTAATTAAATGCTTTCTTGAACAAACCTTAAAACAAAGCCCCAAGAGCCCCCAGGAGTATGTAATCTAAATAACCATAAAACATAAATTGAGAGCTACAGTGTTTGACTCGAATTTCAGGGAAATCCTTCCAAAGCTCAACCACTCCACTTCTCAAATCCTAAATTCAACAGCAACAATGTAACCCATCACATACTGTTACTACAGCATTCTTACCTGAAAATCTAAGAGCAACTTACTTAATAATGGAAAAAAAATTGACTCCTGAAGTGCTGGTAATTTTCCTCAAAATGAAAAATGCGAGGATTACGTGTGATGAAGCTGAGGAGACCATTTTCTAAATAGCCCATCTTTCAGCCCTGGCTACAGCCATCACTTCCCACCACCAAAAACCAGGCAGCTCTGGCCTTGGAAGGATGGGCTGCAATGGCAGCTGTTGGTCCCTGGGGCTCCTCACCTCTCAGACTTCCTTACAAAGTCTTATTTGCCAACGCAAGAGAGCAATAAAGAGAAATAAAAGGGAAAAATGAGTGAAACAAGCATTCTTGTCACAAAGCTGCAACTCCCGCTCCTGAGGCCTGCTTGGGGTTTGGGGTTATTCTGGGTTAACTATCACTGCTTTTGGGAACAGACCCACACAGCTCCTGGGCATTCCTGGCTCCCCCTGTGCCCATCCTGGAGAGCATCAGGGTGGGGAGCTGGCCCTGCTTCCAAATGGAAGCCAGGAAATATCCTGCTGCAGCTGTGCTTGTAACTGGCATAATCATCAGCTTCCACCCTCCTCCCCCACCCTGTTTTTCCTTCTTCTTTTTTTTTGGTTTTTTTTTTTTTGGTTTTTTTTTTTTTTTGACAGCTGTCTTCCTATCTTCCCAACAGGTGCTATTAGGCCCTGAACAATGGCGAAGGCTTTTAAGCCACTGCTGTTGACAAGTGAAAGGGAACAACAAATGGCTCAGTAGTGCTCTTCTCCCAGGGTCACTCAACCAATGGTAATAGTTATTATTTTTATTTATTAGCTCTGTGGCACTGTCCTCCATTGTACCTCCTCCAACCTCCCCTTTCCGTGACAGCAAGGAGCTTTTTAACTTTTAATAAAAATGGGCGAGCGCTTAGCTCCTGAGCTGGCTCTTTCTGCAAAGTGCACAGCTAATGAATGTTGTCCATTTAGATCTGGATAATTTATGATGTCAGTGGAGCAGAGGTGGGGAGGGCTGGATCCAGATATGGCCATTACTTACACTGCCAAGAGTGACAACGAGAGCACGGGGAGGTGGAAGTTGAACAGAAAGGAGAGGTTCCCTCACCCTGTATTTGAGGCTTTTTTTTCAAGATAATTACAAGATTAGCAGATAAATATGACATTCCTTCTTTTGAGGTTGATGTAATTTTTCTTTTTGCTCCTTAGCATTTTGCTGACTACATCATAATCCTTCCTCCTCAGAGAACAATGGCAGGTGGAAGCAAAGTTAATTTTCCCTTAAATGAAAATGACTGCACCCATTTAAACAATGCACTCAGAAGTGTTACTGCCAGGAGAAAAAACTGTGCCAAAATGTTTTCTGATCCTAATATATTTCTGATCCACATATATTTACTAGAGGAGGTTACTCAATGAATAAGTGATATGCAACAGATAAACCCTGCCAAATGCAAGCCCTGTGTTGTCACTGTCCTGGCAAACCAGGTAAATATGAAGGAAAATCAGGCAATTCCATGTCCAAATGAAATCAGTATACCAGTAAGTTGACCTGGTAGCACAAATACACTTGAAGTTGAAAATGTAAAAACCATCAAAATATTGAGATATTGTGGAACTGGTTGGTTTAGAGTCATGTGTTATTGATCAAATTGAGGTAATAGTCTGTACATCTTTTGATCATCTGGACTTATTTATTTAAAGTATAAGTTGACATGATTGTATAGTGAAAGGGCTACAGACATCAGGTTATCTAAGTACTTCATAGAGTAAAAGTGTACTATTGTAATTTGAGACTAATGATAACATTGAAAGAACCAGAAAACACTAACTTGGAATGTTAATAAAACCATTAAATGAATTTTAAAAATTAAAAACAGAAAACTGAAAAGGGTATCTCCCTGAAACAACAAAAAAAAATCCACACAGTAGGCCCAGATTTCTATTCTTTTTCAAAATATGACAGACTGTTTTACCACTGGAAGTGAGAATTAAAGCACATATGCCTGATGCTAAACAACTACACATCCTGAACTCCTCTTGCACAACATATGTGAACACAAAATCTCAATCATGGATTGCCAGATGCCAGAAAGACAGGAGCAATAATATTATTAATAATAACATTAAAAAAAAAAGTACACTATAAATCAAAGCTTCTGTAGTACAGGTAGTTTCACAGTAAATCAGCCTGCTAGTTGTGATGTAAACGATATTTGCATGAAATCATTATGTCAAATTAGATAGAAATTATTAAGGCTAATGTCATCCTTGGACGTGCCTACAATAATCTTCCAAGACTTGCACACAGGTTTCTCCACTGAAGTACAGCATTCCATCTGCCTTGACAACTTGTTCTGTTTGTTCTCACTTGTCTCCATTCATGGATTTTTTGGACTCTGTTATTTTCAGCATAAACAGGGTGAGGAAATACATTGGGTTTCCTTTTGATCGAGGCATTTTTCTTTTGAGTTAGGGAATAACATCGAGATACACGGGTGGTTCAGCCATGTAACAGCTGTGACAGGTAATCCCCAAATACCCGAAGAGAAATCAGAGAAAGTCTATTATGCATAGCTCTTTAACATAATAGTTCTAGACAAGGGGAAAGGAAAGTCAGAAAGTAAAAGCAGAAAAGTCAAAGAGGGAAAAAGAGAAGAGAGACAAAGAAAACAATGCTGAGAACAAGGAAAGAACAAGACTAAGAAAAGGGCCTCATTTGTCAAATCCAAAATGTACTTATATTACACAAAACACTGAAGGAGCAGGAGAGCCAGGGCAACTCTGCAGCCACTCCCTGGCTATTGAAAACTGTCACCAACATGGAGCCATTCCCCAGCCATCAAACAGAGAACTGCAGCAGCCTGGGCAAACCTCACACAGCTGTGACAGAAATTTATCAGAAAAGACAAAAGGATTTAGATTGAAGCATAAACTCTGCCTTCAAATTACTGCCAGCACTCCAAAGAGAAAACATCGTTTTTTTATCAGAGAGGAGTCTCACTCATACCCTGCAGCAGAACTTTTTCAGACTACTTTAGAAAACTTAAGACTTCCTTCATTCACCTTGGGATGATAAAACTTCCTCTGCAAAAAGTCATCCAGATCCACAAGAAGGATCATCTGCATTGAGGATGGCTTCCTGAATCACCAATGAGCAGTAAGGTGAATGCAGGGCAGGAACAGAATACCTTCCCAAGAACTAAGGTCATTCACTGGGCAGCTCTTTACACAATGATGACAATCAGGAGGCACTACATTCCCCCTGATAAAAAGAACACAAACCCCAGAAATACAGAAAATGTCAACATTTCCTCTGATGAAGTTACTTTGAAACAAGAAACAGTTCTCTCTCTTCTGCCCTACCTAGAATCAGCCTTCTCCCATTTCGTCCAACAAACCTGTCCGTGTCACTCTGGGACCTAATTTGTTTCATTAAAAACAAGGCAGGACTATGTGTACTCACCCTTACAGATTTCCCCACTACCCATTGGAGAAGGTCTGCTCTAGTGCCTGGTCCCTAGATTTGAATTAGGAATCAACTCTTTTCTGCAATTCCAAAGCATTCACCTGTGTAGTCCTAATGACATCAGTGAAGGGGAAGCTTAAACCAAAGTGAAGCAGGACGAACAAGTTTAGATGAAGAAAAGAACCACTAAGAAGAGACCACCTTCTCTGCAACATCTGTAGCTCAGGATCCTACTCATTCTTCAGTTCTTAGGTGTGGTGGTAAGAGACATCTGGGCTCTGCTGTGAATGTGCAGGAGCTGCACTTTGCTCTATCAGACAGAAATCTGTGATCTTCGTATTTGTGTTCTCACCTTGATTATTTCAACCTTTCATGGCCACAAAAGGAAAAAGCCATCTTCTGAAACAGCTCTGATTGTTATAACAAGATGTCTCTCCTAAGAATCTGGCCCCATATTCAGTGCTCAGTGGGACATCTACCTGCTGAAAGAACACCCAAACCCAAATTTTGGTGTATGATTGTGATCTCAAGGCTACAACTGACTGGAACACAGGGAATAACGCATGACCTGAGAGTCAGCCAGACAAACCTTTACAAGGAGCTGGACCCATACTCAGGAATGCAGACTTGCAAGACCTGACAGTAAAAGTAAGTGCTTTTTGGGAGTGGCAACTCCTTCAAATAAAGATCAAATCTGTAAATGAAGAGCATATTGTGCAAAAAAAAAAAGATCTGTGAAAGAACCCAAAGAGCAGATCTGTGCAGGGATCTGTGCAGCTCCACCGCTGGAGTTCCTGGCTCTAACTCTGTGTCTTTGTGGGGTAACTCTGAACATTGACTCAAACACTTTAAAGTTCCTAAGAAACTCAGCTAAATTTTAATGTTTGCATGGAAATCACTTCAGTCAGGTAACTGTTGGTGCAGCTGTGAAGAAAACTATTCCAAGTCCAGTATCAGCTGCACCTCAATTTTAACATTGAAACAGCTAATGCTGATGAACTCTGAATAATAATACCATTATCAAACTGCTCTATGGAATCATATCTTTTGTGATTTAATTTTGTGATTAGCACTGACATCTCAGTATGGTACCTATCTTTCTTTTCAGATCCAACGCTCAACAATATGCAGTTTACACAGAGACTTATTTCACATCTAGCAAGAGATGTTTGGAAAAAGAACTACATGAAATTCAGCTTTTCTTTTTCAATGCTGTGATAAAACTAGGGCTGAGACTGAAGTATTTTCTCTTAAACCCACCTCTCCCTGAGTAAGATAGAGAAGCCTTTGAATAAACATATATAAATGTCCCTTTGGTATGCAGATATGAAGGAGAGTCATATCAGATACACGTGAGTATGCCAGAAAAGGACCCAGAGTCAGGATCAAAAGTGGTGGAGTGAAACAGAGGGATGTGGGGCTCCTGTGGAGTGAGGCAAAGGACAAGGGTAAATTCCCAGATTGCTTGAGAACAGGGTGTCTGGGAAGGTGGAGTGTGGAGTAATTGCAGAATGGTGTAATAGGGAATTTAATAGATCAGAAAAGGCTGAATAGGATAACAGGCCCATTGTTCAGAAAGTTCTCTTTTGTGACCAGGCTTTAAGAGAATGCCAGAGAAACAAATGACTTAATCCTGGGGGGATGCTATGGCATAAATGAAAGTACTCTATACCTTGAAAGCCGATGGAATAAATTTCTGTATCACATAACCACACTGACGACTGCAGCTTTCAGCAAAGTCTAAAGACTTTGCAATTGGCAAAACCCTCACAATCATGCCCTCCCATGTCCCCCTTTCCCTCTTCTGCAGCATTTTCCAGTATACTTTGGGGGCAGACAGGGGAATAAGTCACATGAACGACAAGCAGACGCGGTCAAATGCCATGTGAGACAAGGGCTGCAGGGTAGAACAAAAGGAAAGAATCCTTCAGTGCTGGCTTACCTTCTCTCCCATGTTCTCTCCACTGAGCTCCTCTTGGAGCCTCCTGGTTCTATGAACACAGCCACTGAGCACTGCACCACCCATTCACACAGCTTCCTGCCTCCTTGCGAAAGGAATGGATGTGCAGTAAAAGACACTTGGTGCAAAATGTTGGCTGACCTTCCAAGCTTCTCCCTGAGCATCACCTGTCTCTGGGGAACTTTCCCATTTCTTAAGCCCTTTTAAAGCAGTTGATGGAGTTGGAGGGTCCTGGGACATCAAAGACAGCATTTTTCCAGTTACTTTAATAAAAGCTGAATCAAGAATACAAAAAGGACAGCCTAATTAAAAAAAGTAAAGGTCACACTCTGGGGAGTAATATAGAATATATTAGACCTTTCCAGAATATGTTAGACCTTTCCTTGCAAGGATGGCAGAGTAGGCAGTGTTAAAAGTGACACCATCAGCTTTGGCTCTATGAACAACAGAAGAGCTAGGATATTTTGTATTATATGGTTCAAGGATTAAGGAGAACATAAAACAACAGGGTTTTTTTCCTAGAAAAAAAAGGTACAAATACACATTTCTCAGTTACCCTCTTAATGGAAGTAATAGATTCTTGATTAAGAAAAAAAACATCTTGAGCAGAATGTTCACTCAGGCAGAAAAGTGAAATGTAGAAATGTAATGCAGCAGTCCCCAAACCAAACTTTTTCCAGATATTTATGAAACTCAGCCTCTAATCCTCCAATTCCTACTACACCTAGACGGAGCCTCTTAGTTGGTTCTAAATTTGGCTACAGAAATTCTACAATTCTCTGTGAGGCTTCTGAACGAAATTCCATTCTAAAACAATTAATAGAGAAAAATTACTTTGCCTTCCAGTAATTCAGGGTTGGAGATTTGTAGCTCAGCTGTGACTTGTGGTTTACTTGGTAGGCAGTGTGTTGTACTTTGTATTCTTCTTCCCTCCCCTTTCACCAGAAGAAAAAAAAAGATCACCATAGGTGCACATTTCTAGAGAGCTCTGTACAAAAGACAGGCTGCTGCAAAGCCCTGATCTGACTTCAACTGAAACCCTTGTTTCCATATATATTACAGATACTTTTTCTGTAAGAGTTTAAAACATATAAAAGCAGCTATTACTGCTTTGAACATTTCTAACTAAAAAAAAAAAAAAAAAAATCAAGACATGAAAAGTTTCCTCCATCCTATTTAAATTACATTTGGGTAGTTCTCTGTGGGGCTACTACAAATTCCTTTAACCCCACCAGTCTCTTAGCTCCATTAAATTAATGATGCGTCTCAAGCACTCACTCTTCTGCAGGAGAGTGTGGAATCTCCAGTCAGACACCTACAATTCACTAAATTGGAAACACTGACCTAAGGGAGACATCAGTACGTTATCCTTGCAGACAATATTACACTGTAATGCAAAACACAGATAATATTTGGAGGAGTTAAGATGAGGTGTATGTTGAGTGGATTTTTCAGTGTCAGTAAGGGAGAGGCTTCAAATCACTTCAGTGCAGCTCTCCTGACGACTAAACCTTTCTAGGTTCACCAGCATATAGTCCTACATCCTCCTCTATATGAACACCCCAAACACCCAAATTGTTCCAGCAGTCCTACAATGTGTTCCTGCTACTCTACACAATACTTCAATTAAGGCTGAGCTACATTAACTATGATTATCAAAAAAAAATGTGTTTCCACAATGCCCTTTTTTGTCCACTGTTATAACTCTTTGCTCCCAAAGCTGTGTTTAGAATGAAACGTGTGGTGTATTTTCCATTAAAAGCCTTGGCAGGAGTTTCTGTAGTTTTTCTCATGTATCGCAAGTTCAATGCTCTTTCTGCATTTGCTTCACAATAACCAGTCCATTTCCAAGTGATTAATTTTCTATTCTAAAACAATGCATTCCTTTCCCCTCTCATTTTGCTGGTGTGGGGTTTGGAGTTTTTTTTTTTCCTTTTCTTACCAAGAGAAAAAAAATTCTTTTTCAATGACATCATGGTATAAAATTTTCAAAGCAGGTTTTAGCGGGAGATATGCAGATTGCTTTGAAAAGTTACCCTCATAAATAACAACAAAGTACTGAATTATCAAGGCTGTAACTCAGTCAAGAGGTGCTGTAACCATTTAAATTATATGACCTCAGCAGAACCTCTTGATTGAATTGCAGCCTTTCATTAAACCGGGCACTCTGTATTATTTTCTCTGAACTAGAGTAAATCAGGACGGTAAAGAGATTAGCCCCCAAGCCCATCTCTTTGTGATCTAGAGGCATATAATTTTTAACCATTACCTCAATTTTTTAGCTTAAAAAGCCTGTGTATAATCTACTGTGTCAATAATCACCTTCCCTGTTTAGGGAATGACGACATGACAAAAATACTAGTGTGTAACCCAGGTACATTTAGAACTTTTAAAGCTTGCAAAGGAGCAAGATCCCGCTACTGAAAGCTCGAGAAAAGTGGGGAGAAAAAGGAGGGAAAAGAGAAACTGTAGATTCATAGCATGGCGGATTCATTCACAAAAAGCTGGAAACCAGAAGGGACCATTAGCTCATCTAGGCTCATCTTCTATATATATTACTGAATATTCATTATTTCATCAACCAAAATCAAACCTTCCTCTGATTTATTTCTAACTACCATTTTACTAGAAGAGAAACAGCTGGCTTCTGAGTCAGGACATTCCATAAATATCTCCTTGCTTTTACTGGAAAGTTGTGTGTGTAGGGATGAGGGTGGAGGGAACCAGGGTACTTATAACACACTCTGTTCATCTCCAGCTGGCTGATCCAACGATGCCTCCATATTTGGAGAGAGACAACCTCCACACCAGTGGTTCCCAAACAAACCCATGACAGCAACAGCGACAATTTGGAACTTTTTGTGGAGTGGGTCCTGTGCTTGTGCAGTGGGCCAGCAGGGCCCTTCTCCACTTCCCAGGCTGCTCAGCATGGTTTGGGTGCATGATTTAGGAGGAACAAGTTCGCCCACGACTTGTATCATACCCTGGAAGAAGATGGCGCTTTCCTCAACTGGCCATAACGCGCTTCAGTTTTCCTTATTGCTTGGACTTTGCCTGCTTTTCAGAGCCCCTACATTTAACTCGGTAAGAGAAAAGCTACAGTAAGTCCCTTTTCCTATTTTCTTATATTTGTGTAGCTGTTAGACATTTTGCAAAGGAGGGGAGTACCAGCCAGCCTCTCACAACAAAAGGGCTACTGTCACTGCGCCAGTCCCAGACATGGTGGAAACCAGCCCACAGGAAAAGGCCTGGCTCCAGTGTTAGGCTCCGGCCGAGTACAGTCACTGCATTCACTCAAATTGGCAACAGGTCTCAGTGTTCCTGGCTTTGAGCTGTGAACAAGGGTCGGGATTGAATAACCAATTATACAACCGCTGACTGAGTTTATCCAAGGTTTGCAAACTGCTATAATAGCCCAGTATTCACTGACTGTTTTATCCTTTTCCAGATATAGTGTCATATCTCCCCTTGTGCTCCATTTACATGTCACTTTATTACATACATCCATTAAAAAGGTTAATACAATGTCACAGTCAATGCCTAAATGTTGCCATTCAGTATCCTCGCCTTGCTCCCTGCTACATTTCACATTCACACATTTCTTTCTCTCCCCCTCTCCTGTGGGCTTTGCTCACTCACACTCGCACACTCTTTCCTGCTGCAAGTTAAATCAATTTGCTGTCAAGAATACAGAGCAGAGCATGAACAAAACGGTAGCCAAGAGTCAATAGAGTAAAAACTGCATGCTCCCTAAAGTTGCCAGTCATGGTGAGCGCTCTGTACCGCTGGTGACGGGAATAACCTTTAAAACTCCAAAAGTTCAGAGAATCAGTTAAATTTGTAGACATTGTTGAGACTCCCTGAATCACCTGAGTCTCTTAAATTATCAGGAAAGTTCACTTGCTAAAACAAGTATTTTAAGTGGCTTTTCTTACTTTTAGATAGACTTGAAACATATCACTAACTGTTCTTCTCTGATTTTTAACACTTCCCAACTTGACCCCACCTACAACCCAGACGCGTAGGAGGCTGGAAAAGACTGGAAAAATATAGAGCCAAAATTCTCTGCATCTTCCTGTGAATTACTGATAGAGATCTTGCTTAAAGTCATTTATTATCTCTCTGTTTTGTACAAGATTATTGTCTCTGATCAAATTGATAGTCTCTGCATAGAATTTTGTTTCTGAAAACAGTAAGAAAAGAAAATTACTCAAAATCTTCTACAGGTTCAGTTTTTGAATTTTTGCCACTTTTTGGATTTCTGTTTTCTACTGCCCTATTAACAAAAAATAGGGCAAGAAATCAAAGACACAATTTTACATTTTGATTTTATGCAATACAAATCACTGTTGTTTGCATGCATGGTATCACTGGCAGAAAGGCACAGCTTTTGAGCAAGGTACAAGTTCTGAGATGATCAGTACAGCAGGAGATCTCCAGTGGAAACACAGTGAAGCTACATTTATTTAACAAAGTCCAGTTTCATTCCTGATCATAAAAACTGATTTTCATTTAACTTCTTGGCTTTTTGCAGTTAGGAGTAGGGCAGTTCAGAAAAAAGATTTGATCCTGACAAGTAAAGAATTTGAGGATATTTTTAATTCTCCCTGATTTTCCTGGGGTTGTGACTTCATCTTTTTGCTGTCTGACCATGAAAGCCACGGACACAGACAAAATGTTTTTAAAAAGACTACTTTTGTAGAATCTAATTGTTTATTTACTGATTATCAGTCAAGAAAGTGCACAAATTATTTGAAAATCATCTAAACTGAGGGTTTTATCGACTCATCATCAGTATGTGAAGTTTGACTGCAATAATGGAAAATAGATAATTTTTTCCCAATATGCCCCCTGCAAAGGAACATAAAATACACTGTTCCTGTGAACTTTACACTCAGTCAAGACAAGGTCATTCACTGGGGTAAGACTTTCAAAAAATATTTTGGTTTTGGATAATATCTATTTCCTTTCTGAGGAGCGCTCAGGCTTCTTACACCAATCCTTGATACTCACACAGGCCACTTCATGTAATGGTACCAAACTGTGCTGCAGGGAGCCTAAACAATCCTATTTGCTCACTCTTTAGCTTGGGAAAAGCTAGGGAGGTGTGAAGCACTGAGATGCAGTCTTAGAGGAGCACAGCAGTCTTGACATATCAAATGGAGAGGCACCCAAACTTCACATAATTTCTTTGACTCTGAATAAAAAAACCAAATTCTTCAAGAAGCCCCATCACTCAATTTAGGATTCCAAATGACAAAATTATAGCAAAAAATCTATTTCCAATGAATCACTTTCCTATCTAAGGGCCTGTATGTAAAGTCCTTTCTTTTGTCCTTTTTTTATGTAATGCCTTTTGAAACATTCACAATGCAACTGCCCACTTTTGCATCATAAAAGATCTGTAGGCACCACATTGTTCAGCTATCAGTAATAGACTCTTGATTGAGTTGGACTCTGAATGACACACGGTAGCAGCAAGTGATAAAAAGACTGGAGAAAAACCCTCCCCTCAATTTACTCCTAAACCAATTATTTGCAAGCTTTGTGCACCATGAAATTCTATTAGAAACAAATTATATTAGCACTGTTTATGAATGCTATGGCAAGTTGTTATCCAAAAACAGGAATTACCTCTGACCAGAAGAGAGGAATGTGATAATTCTTTTGGCAAGTGCAGAGGCTTCTGTTTCCTTCTCTTGTCTAATTGTTCTAAAGGAAAAAACTGACACTAAATTTTGTTACCACAGTTTCTTACAACTTCTTAAAACTTGATGACCTGGCTTGGTACTAATCTAACCAAGCCTGGAGCAAGGAGCTTCAAAATTGTTCAAGGAAGAACAACTCGTCTGAGCTCCTTTGGAAAAGGACATTCTCCAAACTCTGACTTCGTTTTCCTGCTCATTCAAGCACAAAAAGGAGAAAATGGGACTGGAATTTCTATGGCCAGAACCAGAACAAAAAAACAGGACATGAAATACCTTGGCAAGTTTACAGGCTTTCAGGCAGAGAAGGATGCAAAACTGCATCATATTTTGGACAAACACAATGAAGAAAGGCCTAACTCGAAAGAAAATATAGTTATAAAAGTGTTCTTTTTTTTCTGTCAGGAAATTCTGAAAGGGAAAATTCCTTCCTGTCACCCCTTCTGATTCACAAATTAGCACCTTGCAAGTGTCTGCAGCTCTGGTCACCACAGCAGACAGTCCCAGGCAGATGCACTGTTCTGTAGGAGGATATCCTATCCCTGTGACATCTCAGTGCTACTTTAGCAGTATTGGGATCTCATACATCAGATGACTGTCTATAGCCCTGTAATGTACCTAAAACAGTCTCTGCTTCTGTATTTGGAGGAAACTGATATTCCCTGAAAGATGCTGCACCTCTCAAGGAAAAAACACTGTATTACTGATTTGTGGAATGGTGTTTTCATTCCATTTTTTGGTGGCTTTTTGCAAACACTTCAGTGATGCACAACCTAGAAAGAGGACAAGTACAATACTTACTGATTGCTAGCTAATATTTCTGTCTCAGACCTCAAGCTCTCTTGAACAATGAATAAGCACAATTCAGAATTCATGAATTTGAACACTAATCAACAAATGTGACAAGCCCTGTCTGTCCCACAGTCCACAGAGCCTGAGAGACTGGCAAACACTCCAGTGAGTGATCAAACTGCTTTGTTATGATATTAAAAAAATAATAAAAATAAGTCATACTTCCTTCTAAGTTTGAGGACAAAATCTGACCGATTAGTTTCCAACCTTCTCATCTCTTTTCCTTCCAAGACCTCCTTACTATTAGCACACAAATAATTTTCATTAATATTCTAAGTGAAATAGTAATTAATATCTAGCTATTCAATCCTTGACAGAAAAGAAGAATAAAGTAGAGTTTGATTCACTGACTCCTTGAAACAGATTCTTAGGGGAACTGAAGACATTCAGAGAGTAGAACAAATTATATCTTATGGAACTCATTCTTATGGTCACTCTGGAATTATCCCTATTTGTAATTGTATCTTTTGGTATTCACGCTACTTCCCTGCCCTCCTCAAAAAAGAAGGACAAAGCAGGAAATGTGAGGGCAGATTTTTTTCTTCCATCAATTCTGGTGGCTAGGTGCCACAATAAGGCACGCTTTTATTCCTATTACAGTTCACTTCTTAGCCTAGTGATAGCAATAGCCAGCTCTAAGGCAGGTACGGTAATTCTAGCTTGCTAATTGGTTATTTCAGAATCATATTATTACTGTACTCAAGAATCAGAATGCTATTGCTTTCATCAATCTTTGTTTAAAAAAACAAAGATATGAATTTCCACCTCTTCAATTTTGTGACTGCAGCGAAGTGCCGGATTGCCAGTGGTTGGTAGATAGCTTCTATTTCAAACACGTATTTATCTGTGTTAGCTGCAAAATGATAGGGCTGTGCAGAAGCAACGATTCACTTGTTTCATGTTCCTAATCTTCTGCTGAATACCCCTTCATAACTTGACTAGAAAGGGACGGATTTATTTGAATTTCATTTGTGATGTCGCGTGAATTTAAGAGCATTCCTAAATATATATGAAATCCAAAAAACCTTTAAAAACTTTTCTCTCTGAGCATGCAATAGGTGTAATGAAACTTAAGAGAAATGTAACTTAAACTATATCAGAATATTAACATTTAAACCACCCTGAAGTCATATTCATGTTGCTACATTTTCAAATTATTTTCCACTTTACAAGAAACATAAACATAAGTTCCTTTGATATTTTAAACCCCAACTTAGAGACTATTTCAGCCTCCCTCTGTCCAAGTGTTAACTGACTAATAGCTCTGCAGCTGTGGAAGAAAACATCTCTCATCTCCCCCATGGTCCGGCACCTTCCATTTATGGCTGGAATGATTTCATTATGTTTTACCACTGCTGGCTCCCCTATTTTTCCCCTAACTCTCTCCCCAGCCCACTGCTAACTGTTATAAACCTTCGAAAGGATTTGGGAAGCTATCACTCAAAGCACCACTGAGCAAGAGCCAATCACCAAGGCAAGGGAAGCCTTCTTACCTAAACAAACCATTATCGGCTCATCTCATGTCTTTGTACTCTTTTTTTGCTATTACCTCACGGGATTAACTTTTATCTCTAATCTCTGCTCTGGCCAACTGTCAGGGAGCCTAAAAGCTGCCTGTCTTTTAATCTGTGTGTAATAATACTGCTGTTACTAACAGATAACTGTGAAACAACATGGAGGGAAGGAAAACACACAAACACACAAGGGCTGATTGTTAAAAACTGCTGTGCTTGTTCCCACCTGAAAGGAGGGCAAGATCACGCATGATGTCCATATTGCATTTCCTTCTCTTTCTCTTTCATGTTCTTCTTTTCAATCCAATGCCACTGAAGTGTTTTAATTTGGGGGGGGTCTGTTCTTATTAACCAGATTATCTTCTGTTCAACCTGAAATGGTCAGGTTTCTAGGAGTGTGCAAGAAACCTCATCGACTTGTAACTTTCCATTAAATAGAAAAATCATGATGGGGAACATAACAGAAAATAAAAGGGAAAAAAAAAGGAAAAGAAAATTAATGAACCTACTCTAAAGGGAAAGAGCCAAAGCTTCAAAACAGTCAACATTTTAAAGCTTGCCTTGAAATAAGTAAGTCTCTTACTGGGTGGCACATTTATCAGGCAGTCAGGCTTTGCTTTACTTTAAGTTAATACTTTTATAAGCTCTCCCCAATAGTACATTACACCATGTTTGGTATAACAAGAGTAAGACTGAAAGAAAAACAAAGACCACTTAATTATGGCCAGGTGTGTAGGGTAGCAGTTCTCAGAACATGGGGTCTTGAGGGGTTAGAGCAGGAGGCAAACCCTCATAAAAACTGCTCTACTAGGGGTGTTGGTGGCATTTTGTTTTTCAGATTTTATTAAAAGCTTATTAAAGTCAAAGACATGCCCTTTTATTTAAATCTAGTCCTTTGAGTTTGAAATTCAACAGGGGAGAGGAATAAAGGAGAGGAGCCCTACCAAAAAATATCAGCAGGAGGGTTATGGGTACATATATGTATAAAATATGGATATTTTAAGGAAGTAGCTGTAAGGACAGAAAGGATAGAAGTCTTTTACGGAATAGAGACAGCAATGAAACCAAGAGGGTTAGTGATAAATGTATTTTAACTGTTGCAACAGGTAACTTCCAGGATTCCAGTTCAGTACCTTACTATACCTCTCAAAACCGGTAAAGCAAACTCATGTTCCAATCATTCTCCAGATATGAAAACTTATTCACACCTTGAATAACCAGCAAACTTAGGGAAGCTGGTGCTGTAGAGCAGCACATTATAAAATCTCCTCCTGGCAGGTCCAAGACAATTCCTTTGAATCCCATGATGGTTTTTGTACATCAGTTGTATAATTTTCCAGCTTCAGTTGAAAAGGCATCATTATTCCCAAGTGGGAAAAATAAGGCAGAAAAATAAATATCTGGCTCAAAGCCACCCAAGAGAGCCCAGTGGCAGAGCCAAGGTCACACACAGAGTCATTCAGGTTGGAAAAGATTCCAAGATCATCAAGTCCAGCCTTTGACCAACCACCACCTTGTCAACCAGGCCACAGCACTCAGTGTCATGTCCAGTAGTTTCTTGAACATCTCCAGGGGGGGTGATTCCATCAGCTTCCTGGGCAGCCTGTTCCAATGCCTAACAATCCTGCCTGTGAATAAATTCTTCCCAAAAGCAGGTGGCAACAGCAGCCCAAAGGGAGAATCCTGGGTGCTTCAGGAGAGGGGCAGCCCAGAACATGTCATCCTGGTCCCCAGACACCCTGGTGGGGACAGACCCAGCTTCAGGCGCTCTCCCCAAGGCCTCTCACCTCTTCACAGCTTCCCACAGTCCTTCCCTGCAACTCACTGCAGACTGTCACGACATGTCCTGCCTCCTGCCCACAGAGCTCTGCCCAAACAGGCCACAGAACACTCCCCACACTGCAGAGGCAATGAGAAGCCAATGGTGTCAAAAGGAGGTCTCAAAAGGAGGCCCAGTGTGTCCCCCTGTGGCTAAGGTCATCCATAAGAAATCTGAAAGGCATTCAGCAGGAGTGATGATCTCTGCAGAGTCTGAACCTCATCCCTCTGCACAATGTAATAATTGTTGTAATAATAAGTGTTGTAATAATCACAGTGACAAAGATGTCAGATGTGGGGTCCAGATACAAAAGGCAACGTTGCAATCTCTCAGCCAAAAAAGCAAAGGAAACTTTTAGTTACAGCCACTTGAAACTCCAGGAAGAGACAACGGACCAGAGACCTCTCAAGCATGAACTTCTTGGCAAAGGAGAGAAAAAGACCATCATGAATGAGGAATGGGGATGGGAACAATCCTTCACTCCTCAGTGAGGAATGTGAGGGTGACTGTGAGGGTGGTGAGGCACTGGCACAAGTTGCCCAGAGAAGTTGCAGATGCCCTGTCCATGGAAGCGTCCTTGTCCATGGCAGGGATGTTGGAATGAGATCTTTAAGGTGCCTTCCAACCCAAACCATTCTGTGATTCTATGATTCACCAAATCTAAATCCTTTCCTCTAGTACTCTCTCATCAGAGCTGGTTTTGGGGGTTTATTCATAGCTCCATGCATTCCTAGATCACAAAGATGTCCTGGCAGCCAGAGCTGGACATCCTTGCACTGGAACTCAGGCCACCCTCTCTGCCACAAGTCATCATTCCTGACAATAACTTGAATCCCAATGAAGAAAAACAAGAAAAATATAATGAATTCTACTATCCACCAGTATGTTGACAATCTCAGTCTTTATACTGTGTTCTTTATCACATGCTATCTATCTCCAAATGGTTTTCCAGGAATTTTGAATAGATAATAGTAAGGAAATTCAAGACACCTCTTCCCAAATGAACATGTGACCAAAACTTTCTGGGATTATTTAGAAAAGAAAATGGAGAAGCACCCAAAAGCAATACCATCCACCTTGTATAGGGATTACTGATGGTTTAACACCGTTTGCTGCTCAAGTATCAAAGGCTGCTGCTAGATTTAAACATGGACTATGCCAGTAAAAAGATACCCAAAAAGCAAAGCAACAGCACTTCCTCTCATTACAGATTTTGATACTAAACTAGAAGGGACAAAAAAAATCAGGAAACCAAATTGTTCAAAACTTCGTCTCTCCCACCTGTTTCACCTGACAACAGGAAGTCTTTAGACTTGCTCATCTCACCCTAAGATGCTTATGCTCAGACCCAAAATATAGGATCTTTGCAAACATCACAGTATTTATTGCTCAGCTCAGATCTGAAAACGAAAACAAAACACTGCATCTTCTCACTGTCACCTCCGAAATTCTTCTTCATACCACTGTCAGTGTTGGTCCCTCATTGCATTTCATCAGAGTAAAAATCTACATCTGTTCTACATTTGAGACAACATTCACAGTTTTTCAGACTGCCAGCACCAAAACCTAACAACCAAGTTCTAATCGGTGACAGAGATGCGCCTACACTTGCAGCCCACTCCCACTAAAATAGGGAATCGGGGACACGAACACCAGCTTTGACCCAAGTGCCCAGATTAGCAACCTCCCACTTGCCCCCCCTCAGAAATCAATATATTGCTGCATTTAAAAAGGGTTTGCTGAAAACTTCTCAGAAGCAGCCTGGTGAGGGTGATTATCTGAGGATCTTAAGTGAGGCTTTAATAAGGTTCTACTGTATACAGTACATCTAAAAAAAAGCCCACTAAAAATAACAATGAGAGAAGATGATTGTAGAGGATCTCACTCTCCCAGCATCATTTCTAGCTTGTGCCCACAACACTACAGTAAAATATCTTGTCAGGCCAGGAGGGCTCGACAGGCCTAATCAATAGCTGTTATTTTTTCGCAAGTGCCAACAAAGGAAAAACTTAATTTATGCCACACAAGATGCTGAAAATAATTCATACTAATTGGACTGCCTAAAATTCCCCTTCTGTCCTTCTGTTTTCGATTGCTTTTAACTTCTCAAACTTTGACTGTCCACACTGAAATGCTTAGCCTCTGAGCTAGGGAAAAAAACAAAAACACAGGAGTAACAAGGGCAACATTACTTTCTTGCTATCTGACAGTTTAAGCTGCCATTTCTAAGTGAAATTAGCATTGGATTTCAGTGTCTAACTTCCTTCAACTGTTTTGTAAAAGACAGCTACACTGCTTGAGAGTGCCAAATTTTGTCAAGTGAAGATGAAATGAGTACAGACTCTTTCAGTATTGTCTTCAGAGAAGTTAGAAGACTGCAGACAGCTTTAATATTTGCAATACATATTCTAATACTCTGCATTGTTATTGATCCCTGGGACTTGTCAAAGCCCTTCAGAAGCACACACAATAAGTCTTACAACTTGCAGAGTTTTTTTCTCTTCATAACCACATACAAACATTATGTATTGCTACAGCACTTTGTGGGGCCTTCCAGACCATCAGGTTATTATCCCTTACACAGGGAACATTTGAAAAAAGCTAACACAGCAATTGAAAGTTATTCATAAAGATGGGAAGATTCTGAGAAGCAATGAAGTACTTCAGAAAAAAGCCATCCACTGCCATTTGTCTACAAAGCTATAAGAAGCACTTTCATGAACTGTGTATTTCAACTAAAAAATCAAAACAAAATAGAAATCACTACCAATAACTACCATGCATATTATCACAGGAAAAGGTTTCCAGCCTCTGTCCTGTCTGGAGAATTTTGGATCTGTGCACAGCTGTCTAACAAAGTATGGGCAACAGTGCTGAGTGTTTGGTTTTCCTACTATTTTTATCTGTGGTAACGCAAAGAAAAGGCTGGATGCTTTCCCAAAACAAATGAAGATGCATTCCAAATCCTAAAATACAAGGTACAAGCTCCAAAAGAAACACACCAGGCTGTCAGGCCAAAGCTGCTACTGGGGAAACAGACAGGTATGAGGAATTTGTTGTGGGGAGGTGACTCAAGCAGTAAAATGTTCTGCACACAAGGATGAAGGAGAAGCAGAATTAAGGAACTGGGGATGGAAGCAAGGTGGTCACTGGGTTTTTATGAAAGGTCCCTATTTCTTTAGCATTTTTCCATAATTTCATAGCAACCAAGAAGAAATATGAGACTTCTTTCTTTCTTCAGTGATCTGACTCAGGTCTTATAGTTTTAGACCCTGATGTGAATTCTCAATAGAAACAGGATTTGCTCTGTCCTTGACACATCTGGAGAGAAAATCAGCCTGCACAAGAGTAGAATGAAATGGAGACACACCATCAGTTAAAACAGAGAACTACAGAGTTTTGCTCCAAGTCTTGAGCTCACCTGACAGGATATATGCACATCAGAAACTGAATTTAGTTAGACCAAATGTCTGATGACCAGCCTGTGATTGTACAGCAGGGCTCAACTCTAACATGCATGTGGAGACACCTGAGGGACAGAAATAAATTTTCACATAGGAAATGCTGAATGTTAGGCTTTACTCTGACATGTGGCTGTCCTGTTAGAATAGAAGCAGCACAAAAGCAATGCATAGTCTAATGCAGAAGCTTTATCATTCACTCTTAACTTTATTAACTTTCAAAAAGGTTCATGCTGTTATTCTGTCCAAAACCTGCATACACACTTCCAACAGATTATTAGTATTTGCTGCCAAGAACAAGGGAAGTGTAAGTATGAGAGATAAAGCTAAGGTGTACTCCTGTTCCAACATGAAGGGTTTAGTAACTATGACACATCCTGTCCTTGCACTGCAGTAATAATCATCCCATGTGAACAAGAGGGGAAAATGTGGAGATTTTTTGGTAAAACAAACATGTTTTCCATAAATTTTTTCATACACTGAGACTTTAAAGTGTATCACTATGTCTATGTGTATGTACGTGGAAAAAAATTTCTGTTCTTACAAAGACTTCACAAATCAGGCAGGGCAATACTGCTCTTTACTTTGAACAAGGAAACATTTTATGAAAAAAAAAATTATGACTGAAAATATTCTTTTGTGGCTTTGTGGAATTATTATACCTGACTTTGTAACAGAGTAAAAAACTCTCAGAGACAGACAGGCAGGTGATCAATTAAACTAATACCAGGACTGAGTTGAGTATTCATTCAGTTTCCACCCAAATATTGACTCCTCTGTCAGAATCTCTCCTACCATGCAAAGCTTGCTCTTTGTCAGTTCCATAAGTACAATTAGCTGAGTGATAGACCCAAGCACAGGAGCAGAGTGGAATTATTAATGCAGAAGTCTGAAGAATCCTTAAATCCACACCCCACTGGTTTGATTTTGCCACAGTCACTGTTAGAATCACTGATTAATTTACCTGTGGAGAAAATCAACTTTCAAAAGATCCAAGGAAGAAGATCATATTTACATATGTGCCAGATTCGATTTCAAGGTCTACAAGATTGCAGGAAAATAAAATAAACACAGAGGATCAGTTTTTCTGTTCTTTCAACTTATGCAGCAAATCAAATCTTCCAGATCCAGACTACATATCTCAGATATGTATGAGAATGAAAATAAGAAAGATAACCACAGACACTGAAGAACAGATAAGAATCATCAAATGCATTACCATAGTTTTGAACGATGACAAAAATGGCACTTGAGTGAGATATTACCCTCCAGCTTCATCACACTCAATGACACATTTAATGTCAGACTAAAATTTATAGGATATTAAAGCAAACAAAACCATGTTTAAAGCAATGTTAATGTTACTTTGGTGTTTCCACACAAACCACCAGAAGTTTGCAAATTTAAACTTGACACATAGGCCTTCATCTGTTTTACAAACACAAATGGCAACATTTGTACCGAGTGCCTTGATCTTGGGTGCAGCTTTTGATTTCATGTATGGATTTCAACCCTAGCTTTTCACTTCCCTGCCCAGGAAGGACCTGGCTTCTACTTATGAGGCACTAGAAAGCAAAATATTGAAGCTGCAAGGCTGCCCAAAGGTTCTAGGAACTTTTAAAGCCCAGGGTAACATCTGGGGGCATGCAGGCTATGCTAGAAGTGATGGAGTGATGTTTTAGACATAGAGTGATTCCTTTCAAAGAACAGCTTGGATTTCCTCCCACTAACATAAATCAGTGCATATATGTCTACGTAGGTCCATTAAAGATTTATTTCATCTTCTTTTCCCCTACAGTTTTCTTCTTTGATAGATCTCTGTGCTCATCTCCAGTTATTAGCTACTACCCGAGGCAAAAGTCAGCAGGTAAAAGACAACCAACTTGAATATGTCAAATCTATTGTTTTCAAAATTAAAATAAATCCAACTAAGTCCTTCTTTTAATGCAGCCACTGAAATATGTATACTGCATATTCTAGTAAGACAGTTTAGTTTTTAATTCTTCAGCATTCTCTACACCTTGTGAAAAGAGCTACCACCACTCTTCTTATTGCTGAGTATTATGTAGCCCAAATTCATAAAGTCATTTAGGATGTGCTGAATTTAAAATACGGCCCTAAATCCACCTTTGTAAAGCATTGTCTGAGTCCAGTTTAAGTGAATTTTATGCTACACTCATATTGTCATATTTTTTTTAACCAAAACCAGTGATCTTATCTGGTTATTACAAAGGTGCTGTGAAAAGCACCATTCTAGTACTTTAAGAAGAACCTCTCCTAAAACTGTTGTACCTTTGTGAAGAAGGATTTGGGGGATTTAAGTAACCTCTCTTTAGAAAACTAAATTTTAGTTTACAGAAATAGAACTAAAAAGAGAGAAATTACATGGACAGGTTTTCCAGTCCATCATATTAGGAACTGGGTAAATTATGCATTTTTTTTTTGGTAAATACTTCCTTCTGTTGACTCCAAATGGGACTAACAGAGTAAAGAAGAGCAGAATTGATATGTGCTATTTCTACCCACAATGCCACCGTTCAATTCGTTTCATCAACCAGGCACCACAGACAAAAGGATTTTGTAAGACAAATGTGACCCACAACTACAAGCAAGTCAAGTTTCAAATTATTCAATGTACGTTACTGTCTTACTCTTCTCACTTAAATTCCAAGTGCACCGGAGACAAAAATACCAGAGTTGTTTTTTGTCACCTCTCACAAAACTTGGTTAATTAGCACAGCACAGAGCGGTGCCCCTGGTGCACACGTGACAATGTACACCCACACACTAATTCACTCCGCCACATTCAGACTTAATTAGGTGTGAGCCCAAGCTGGAGGCTCAAATCCCTATCTGGAAATACCCTGTGCTGGCCAAAATACAGGAGTGAGCTTGAGGTGATCCAAACTCAGGTCCCCACGCTGTCCTGTCCCCCAGCTCTCATCTACACCCGGCTGCTTTCAGACTCTGGTCTCTGAGGCAAGAAATGCCTCTACAGTTTGTCAATACAAGACCTGGCACACGGGATCCCAGGCTGAGTTTGCACCTCACAGGGTCACTATAATATCCTATTACTGGCTAAACAATGAAGTGATAGAACCACATTTTGTCGCCCTGGTTTTTACAGTATTCTATGTTTTATTTCAGTAGTAGAATTTCTTATACTTTTTCTGTAAATATAGTCCTTGTTTTCCTAACCAGCACAGATTGTTTTTGAACTTCTACATTGTTTTCATGCCTTTCTCCTAAGGTGAAGAAAGATGATAGACTGTGTCATTATCCTGTAGAATTGTAGAGGTGGTAACCTCATTGACCAATCCACGATTGTCTTGAAAAAGATATAAAAATGAGTAAATAAAGAAAAGCAAAACTCTCTTTTCTAGTCCTGCCTAAGTAGTTCCTGACCTGCTCAGAAATCTGCGTGTTTCTTTCGTGTCCAACAGTGCAACAACATTTCTAGAATGGTGTTGATTTAAAACAGGGATTTTTTAATAGACAGTTAGCAATATTAGTATTGTTTCTTTTTCTAATGAAGGCTAAAGACAAAGTTGCACTTTGCTTGGAAGAAATGCTGAAAAACTATTAGAATGTAACTTTAGAATATTTAAATAATGTGGGAAACCAAGTCCAATTTTAAGGTGAAGTAAATAGTCCTGGTCCTGAGTTGCACTGAAAGTTGAAATCGCTTCAATACCCATTAGCCTCATCTGAAAACTGGACACAGACTTTTGAATTATCACCTCCTTTCAAAACACTTAACAAACATCCCCTTACACATTTTTCTTACCCATGAGGTTCTAGGTGTTTTTTTCTTTAGTTTCTTTTCTCTGAGGGTGAAAACAAGTTATTTGCATTGTATCTTTGTGCTTTCAGGTGGAAATGTTACTCTGCTGCAAACTGATGGTGAGTTTTTCTGTGCCTGAATGCAGGACTATGTGTGTCAACACAGTCCCTCCACATGCACACGTCTGCACAGCAGTGTCAGGAGAATGTGGGGCTTTAGAAGCTGTCCTGGTGATTTGGTCTTCAAAGGGGAAAACAGCTCTACAGGAAACCAGTGCTGACCAGTTTTCTTTCCCAGAAGTGGAAAAGGAAGCCATTCAACCTGGGGGTCACCACTGACTGCAGTACAGGCAGAAGGAAGTGGATCAGATCTGCATGTGAGATTCAACATCCACACTGCAGAGAGTTCCTGCACTACACATGTAGACAGAGATCAAACAGAACAAAAATGCTCAGGAAAAAATCAAAATGAAACATTGATGTATCACTGGATTAAATTCTCTTCCCGAAATCATTCTGGAAAAAGGTTGGTGTTGGCTTCTGAATTGCTGAGATGGTGTTTAACTAATACACAAACAGAAAGGAAAATATTCTAAAAACTGAGAAGTGAGTGCTAGCAAGGAGAGTGTAATTTAATAGCCTGAAGCTGTCTGATATACAGTCTGAGCATAACCACATTAAAAGAAACCTTGTAAACCTTCAAACTGTTAGCTATCTGTTCTGAATGGCACACTAAATCCTTTTAACTACAACTTATTTTGGCTGAATTCTGTCAAGGCAAAATTAGCCCATGCTGTTTACAACTGAAATTACACACTGCCATCCCATTCAAAGCTTTCCTGCTCAAGGTCCTGCCTCCCACATTACTTGCATTTATGTATTTTTCCAGAGTGCAGTTGTCCAGAAATTTCCTCAGAACTCTGCTGGGTCAGATTTTAAAATTTATGCGCAGAATTATTTTTAAGACTGAGTATTATGTCTTAGCACCACTCCTCACCTCAAAAGAGCTTTTCCACAGCAGGCTTTACACAGGTACAACACAATCACTGCATGAGTCAGGCACTGGTTGAAGGCTCTGCCCCCGACACAGAGAAAACCCTTCCAAAGAGGGGAAAAAGCTTTGCAGCCTCCATGATATTGGAGCCCTGCACGCAACACAGGAGAATTCCAGCAGGAGACCATCTGGGCTCCTGATCCGAAGTTCATTGACATCCATTGACTTTGTCAGGCTTAGACAACCACTGAACATGACCACTGTTACACATCGTGGTTTTGCTGGATTCTTGAAAGTGTTAAAACAATTAAACTCTTCATTTTATTCATGCAGAAAACCCAACCTAACACCAGTGTAATGTAAAGCTGCAAGTATCTTTGAAGTGGAGCAACTAAGGGGAGGACACACCACAGCATCTCTAGGTCATTTTCTTCCCTTTTTTGGCTGTTTGCCAACAAATAAACTGGATTGTTAAGATTTTATTTATTTATTTAGTGCCATGGGGCAGCATGATGCTGTCATTACACACAATACAGTCAGTCTAAGGCTTGTCTGTTTCTTGTCTGTCAGCAATGATTGCATGAAAAATACAAAAAACAACCAAAACAAAACACAAATATCCCTCCTCAAGTATTCACTGTTCTCCTAAAAAAATTACAGGATTCACAGAATGTCAATACAACCAAGATCCTGTGCCCTCTGGTAACTCATGGACAGGTTTATTTAATCTTTTGTAGCTCCTTTAATGCTATGAATAGTCAACAAATTATCTGAAATCACTTGTTACAGAAGATAAATGACAATAAAGTTCATGTTCACACACTGAAGTCAAAGAAAACTTTTTGATACTGAAGCAGCATTTTTCTATCACAGAATCTCAACATGTGCCTCAAATATTAACTCCCCAACACCATCTCTGTGGAGAAGAAGGGTTGGGACAGAAGAAAGCCCAGGAACCCAAGGCAGGAGTGAGATGCTCCAGCACTCCCTGTGCAGGCTGGAGATGTGAGCATCAGCAGCACTGCTCTGGCTCCTGGAGCTGTGCCAGCACAGCCTTTGGCTTTAAGTAGTTTGAGTGGCTGTCCTGCAACCACCATGGCATGTGGGAGGAGAAGCTGCACCATGGTGAGTTTGCCCAGCAGGTGAAACTTGAAAGTCAAAGCACCTGCATCACAATATTGTCTCACTGTGTCGCGAGGAAATGCTGCAGAATCAAACTGAGAACACTTCAAGATCTTTTGTTTTCTCTTGGCCAAGATTATCTGCTCTGCCTGGCAAAATCTGCATTTTCAGTGTACATGTGGGGAAAATTTGTAGAATTACAGTTACAACTGAATGGGAGAAGTGTGTCTAGGCTGTTTACTTCAGACTCCTTTGTGCATCTCAGCTGATATCAAGGAACTTCAAACTGGGTGTTTAAGGGCTACATTTCACATGGACTTCATGAAACAGGGCAGGTGTTTTCACAATTTGAATTAGCCCACCTAAGTTAGGTATCTAGAAGTACAAATATCCTTCTTAAAGTATGGGAGAGAAATAGGGAACAAAATGTCAGAATTTTTTCCATGACGTATCTTCATCTTGCCACACAGATTTTTATGCTTCATGGAAAGGGTTAAATGACTTCTCCTAAAACACAGAAACCATTTGACTTGATGTAATGGAAGCAAGGAGAAAGAGAGAACAACAGAGCAGGGGCAGTTCTACAGAAAGGAGCTAAAAAGGGGCTTGTAATTAACTTCTTTATTTACCATTAAATTTCTTTCAGCTAAGTCCAAAAAAGCAGCGAGAGGGTTCTGACTAGACAGTTTGCAAACTGTTACACAGTTATGGGAAAAGGATCAAAGCAAAATTCCTACATTTTACTGTTTGTATTTCCTGTATTTCACAGTTTCTCATAAACCTCTTGTTTGCATGAGCCTTCCTTCCACTGACACTCAAGAGCACTGCTGCAGATCTCTTATCAGGGCAACTAACTAAGCCTCCTAAAACTGTGTTCCAGCCACCCTCCCTATAGCTGAAAGAATATCAAAATGCTCTCAGAATGTTGAACATACTCCCTTAAAACCAAAGAAGTGACAATTGTAAAATATACCAGTGAAAGGAAATATTTTATACAACAGAACTAAACTAATCAACTGGTTCTCTAGCAAGAAAAAACTGAACTGAAAGGAGTGTATTAAAGAAGAGCAGCATTAATTCTAAAAGGTTCATATGGCTGAATTGTTAGGATAACAGCATGACTTAATATCTCACAGCAACCCCAAATGGAAACACCCCTAAAGCAGCCATGGATGCTGTCCAAATGAAAAACATCTGAACTTCTTCTCAGAAGACAGGTTGCACTATGACCTTGCATTCACCAGTGACTGCTTGTACAACACTACAGCAGTTTACAATAGGCACAGACAAATCATGTAGGGGAGAATCAGAAATAGCTGACAATTTGCAATTTTTTATTTTTAGTTTATGTCACGGTAACTTCCTCATAACCATACTCTGAAACTGAAAAAAAAAATGCAGTAATTATACACTGAACTTGTTTTAAAGTGATTTTTCTCACCAGGAAAAAGCTGCACTTACTCCTCTATTTCAGCATAAAATTGTCTCCTCTAACTATCTGGAGGTGAAATATTTATAAGCATTTCTCTTATTGAAAAATATCTTATGGGTAAGTCCAAAATTTTTGGGTGTGGAAAAAGGTGGACAGAAATGGACTGGGAGAAAAGTCACTTACAACTATGTATTTTGTGGCTTCTTCACAAATTGAAAATAAAATCCACTTAAAAAGACAATATTCAAGGTAAAATTCCAGTACTTCTTTGTCACATCAACTGTTCAGTAAATGTTATGATTTTCAAAATTTTAAAGCAAAATTTTGAAGGAAATAATAGCAAAACATTACCTTTACTGGTGCACATTATGTGAGGTAAGGCATTTTTTGTAATACTGATATTATAGTTACTGGTAAAGAAAACACAAAGTAAGCATCATCTCTGCCTCAATGAGTTTGTAGCATAACAATTTCTTGAAAAAATAATGTAAATGTCGGGCTTTGTCTTTCCTGTGCTCCACAGCAAAGCAGAAAAAGGCATCTGTTTACATCAGCTTCTCAGAGGAACATAAACACATGCACATGTGTAGGCACACAGAAAAATACATTGTCCTAAGCTTAACTCTGTTGACTCTGTTTGGGACAGCCCACCAGTGCCATGTAAATGGGTTTATCTCCTGTGTTTTTCCAAGAGTGCTGAAAAATGTCATCTTCCCTGACAGAGATGGAATCAGAAAAATCCACACACGTGACCATGGACAAGCAGTGCACCTGGAGAGGACAGAAGTACCAAACTGTACTGTCCAGAACACAACAGCGGCACATAAAGAAAGTTTTGTTCAAAAGTATCACAACTGCTCCATTATGGAAAGTGAAAAACCTCCTCTTTTCTCATGTTGGAAGCAAATCCAAACAAAAAGTTGTGAACAAGTGAAAACATGCAGTTATTCAGAGGTATATCTACCAAAGATTGCTGGCAATAGTCAGCAGGATAGAGAATTTCTTGCTTGTTTACTTGGGAAAGTTTTATCAACTTGAGCAATACATTTACCATTATAGCCTTGAATGCAAATGAGGATTTTTTCAGCTTAACTTACAGTCACTCCTAGACAACAAGCTAAACTGAAAATGTCACTGTTTCTCAAAAATAAGAACGACCACACAGTGGGTCAGGGCAATACACTGATAATTTTACATTTGCTGTCCTGGCTTTATGAACACAGGAACTTGAGAGGCACATATACTTGGGTTAGAGATCTCTAAGAGCAGCCAAGAACTCCATTTAATATCTCATCTAACAGAAATCACTGCTTAATTAAAAGCCTATCAATATTCTACACTATATTGACATTGTGATGCACTTTACATAGTCATGTCTGGTTGATATCAGATTTTCACTGTAATTTTTTCTACTTCTGTTGCTTTCCTTGCCTTCAAGATGCTTGTTCATGCTCATCAAATCTAGTTAAGAGATGCTAATGAACTCCTTCAAGAATACAAGTGTAAAGTCTGGAAAAGTTAGTAGGAAGAAAGGGAAAATCAGATATGGTACTGAAAGAGGAAAAGTTAAACAAAAGAGGAATAAATAAACTGAGTCTGGTTTTCCTCATCTTATATATTTTTTCAGTCAATGGTGAAAAGCAATGGAGCAATCTTCCCTCTTCTCTCAAATGCCAGACTTGAGGTAAATCTTCTCCTACTTAGTCCAACTACACAGCAAAGAAACAAAGGGATGAACAAATGTTCCTGTACCACAGACCCCTTGGCTTCTGGGCCATGGAAGGGATTCCTTGGTCCCCAAGGATGGGAACAGGTTTTCTGAATTCAGCAGCACGAACATTTGTGTGCCTGCAGACTCCTCCTCAGCCAGGCCAGAGCATTCCAGAGCCTCCACCCTTTGGATGTGTGCTCTGCCTATCTTTGAGGAGATTATGGCTTATGTAGATATCTCCTACACCTTTGGATTGTCAAACACAAATCAGTTGGCCAAAACTGTGACATGCAAAGTCACAGAAATTTAAATATTGACTCGAGTTGCAAAATTCAGATTTTGAATACCCCTGAATTTAGATGTGTAGGGTCAAGAGTTTAGGTTCAGTCTCTCACTCACAGGAAAGCCAGCTGAAAAATGTGCTTACCTGTTAACTCCCAGAATCATTAGTGTGAATTGACAAGGTTTTATTGCATACAGATAAGATTAATGGAATCTTTCAAGTTGCACAAAACTCTCAAAGGCTTGGGAGTACCGTTTAATTTGAGCAAGCAAAGCAGACACATTTTGGATGTTGAAGACACTGGGATCTGGTTCAGTCTCACTCACTTTAATTTTAGACATAGGTAGTTTCACTGATGTCACTGGAATTACCTGACTTTTACAATGGTGCCATGCCAAAGGAGACTGAAGTTGTGCGTCTGCAAGGAAAGAAATGTGCAGAGGAGAAAAGATGACAAGGAAAATAAATTAGACTCTGCAGCATTAAGTTAACCACCATCTCATCTTAAAAAATGCCGTAGCTTTAACAGTACTTGGCACTGAGGAGATGGTAACAGCTTGTTGCAGAAGCCATGAGTCCAACATCAACCTGAGGTTGGTGGTGGGGATGAGATGTGGAGGTGAAAGCAGTGAGGAAGCAGCAGTCCACCTCAGAGACCATGAGCCTGTCTGGCTTCAAAGTTTTCAAACAACTGGGGGCTTCTTGCAAAGCAGAAATTAAACCTATATTGATAAATCCTTGTAAGCAGGAACATTTGGCAGTGCATCTTCCAGCAGGGCTTGATGCAGATTTAAACAATGAAGTGTTACACACTATAAATGAAACTGCATCAGGGCATGAACTCTTTAGTTTCTCTAAAACAAAATGCTTGTAATTCTGGGGAGGAGTCCATCATAGTCTGTCTTTTCTTTATTTGAATTTTCAGTTGTTTCAGTTTGTTTTTCAAAAAAGCAGTATTTTTTACAAGAAGTACTTACTTTGATCTAAGAACACTCCTGCCCACTAGCAGCTTCTGTGAAACCACACTTTCAGATTAACATATTATTGATCAAATACTTGCATTAAGGAAATGTTTAAACCATACAGAAAAAGGTCTGGTATACCACTGTAACTCCAGTATTTACCCATGTAATGAGAGACACAGCAGAATTCAAGACAAGCAACCACAGCTCTCGCTAACAGTAGCAACAATAACAATTCTATGATGTATGTGTGTCTGTAATTTGGTCCTATATATCCACACTGTGCACTTCACAGCTGCCATTCCAGATTTTAATACTAACAGGGATACTAAACATTTCACATTTGACTGAAAAATTCTACAGTTGTTTACTAAGAAATGGGAAATTTGAGCAAGTTGCTACTTAAATGGCATCCCTGTATGAGAAGATAATGATGGCTCACCCAAAGACTGGTGCATTTGAATCCAGTTATTTCATAGAGAATAAAATTTTTCTAGGAATATATTGATGTGGGTGACTTCAGAAACAGCCACAACTGTGCTGGAATTTGAGATATTGCTCAGATAGCTGCAATTCTGTATTAGAGAACATGCCAAAAAGCAGAGATACATTTTAAGGTGGAAATTAGAACAGCATCTGCTCTCCTGAATAACATGGTACTTCAGAATCTTTTCCTTTTTATTTTTCACATTATTGCTGAAGTTTTTTGTTTCTTTTTTTTCCCCCTAAATAAAATTCTTCATTGAAGCATATTAAAAAGTGAAAGGAAAATAATTATTCTGGTAATATTTGGGGAGTATTTCCTATTTAAACAGATTTTTCTTGAAGAAATTCAAAACGAAAAGATAATGAAAATCATAAGAAATGAGGTTTTAAATAGGAAGTATTTATTTTACTAGAAGATATAGAAACACTGCCCTTATTTAAGTAGGAGACTATATAAAACATGGGGTTTTTTTAAAGATTCCTATTTATTTGGCTACCTGGTTTCCTGAGAAAAAGATTACCTATAGTCACTTCTTGAGTACATCATTTTCTTAGGAATGGGCAAAAAAATGCCTGAATAATCCTTTCCAGTGTTTTGAGGACAGCTTGCAATGTAAGTCCAGGCAGCAGCCTCAGTTCTACACCAGCTGAAAATGTGGCCAGACAACTGCAATGAGTGGAAACCTTAAAGGCACAGAAAAGCCTTTCTTGCCAGGATTCAGGTCTGTGTAATCCACAAGTGCTCCCTGACTCTGAGGCACTGGTAATGAACTATAGATCCTGACCACACAGGAATAAGTCACATTAGAGAGTGTCTACTGGAATCAATAACATGTATCCAATGCATGATTTTTTTTTGCCCCCTACAATTCTTAAGGCTACCACGTGTATGTCATTAATCTAACAACTGAAAGGTATTTAAAATGTTTTTTGTTCAAGGTACCTACTGCTAATTTAGTTATGAAAATTAAATGCACATTAAGACAAAAGGGAAAAGAGAGACCAGTGCTTCTAAAACGAAAGCTTTATTTTTGGCAATAAAAATTTAGAGCCCCTTCTCTTCCTCCCTCCCAAGCCCTCAGGTTGATTCATCTCTCATTCAAATTTAAAATGCACAGAGAGGCTGCAACAAACCCACAGAAGATTGATATGCACCGCACTCCACACATGGTTTAGCTCTTTATTCCAAAGTCTGGCATGATGATGTTGGGTTTTGTGATGATATTATTTCAATATATAATAAACAGGGTTCGCTGTAAAAACAGTGCAATGCAAGTCCCCTTTAAAAAAAATACAAATTGTTACTATAGCGCTTCGAGAGAAAGGGAGCGAGAGATTCACAATGCAGGCTCAGAACTTGGCAACCTGTAAAAGTGCCCAGTCGAAAATTACTAACAGCTGGAGATGACAGTTGTTTTAACAGCTGAGCTGACAGGATTAATTTAAATGCACTGAAATCAAAAGTAGATAACACCTGTTTAGTCTTCCAGGGCCATTCAGAAAGGTAGGCCAAAGGAAAAAAGCAGCGCCAGGGCTGTCTGTGCGGGCATGTGTGCACCATGTATGTGTGCATGTCTGCATGTGTGTGTGTGTGTGTACACTCCCTGCCTCCTTCTCCCCCTCCCTGAGCACAGAAGGACTCCAGAGAAGAATGACATACTTTTGAAGGCTGGGGGTGCAGGGGAGATCAGTGGCTTGTCACACAATAACAGAGAGGCCGACCCCCGCCAGCTTGAAACATCTGGTTCCTATTGTGCCCACCCTCCTGCTCACCCTTCTTCCCCCTTCTCTTATCCAAGGTCTGTGACCCAAACCCAGCAATGGATAAAGATCACTGGGTTTAAAGCTGCAGTTCCTCACTCCTGCATCCCAGCGATCCCCCTGGGTTAATTAATGCATTCTCTTTGAGCTCCAAGTCACTGGAGCTCCCACACGCTCCCTCCCGCCCGCTTCTTCCCCAAACTCAAAACAAAACAAAGAATTCCTCACCTTCCTGCCATGCCACAGCTCATAACTCGCATGTCCACAAAATAAATAAATAAATTCTATAAGGCATGCAAGGAAAAGCATGTGAAACAGTAAGAAATTCTTTATGTGGCAGGCGAGGAGGGGCTGATTTTATCTTTGCTTCTCAGGCCATCACCCTGCACGGTGCCCTGTGCCATGAGGGCTGCACACCCCCAGGGCCACAGCTGAGTGTCCCAGCAGAGCTCTTGCTCTGGGTGTGAGCTCCGAGAGATCCACCAAGGAGCTCTGTCTGGTCCTAGGAAGGAGAATCTAGGACAATCGATGGGAACCACATCTTTTCCTGGTAGTGCAACTGCCACCCAAGGCCTCTGTGCCAACTTCCCGTGGCACAAGAACCCGGGCCCGACTCTGCAGCTGCTGCACTTGCAGCCTTTCCACTGAGTGAGAAAAGTGAGCCCTGCTGCTGAACCCAGGCCAAAGGCTCCCAAACTCAACCTGCAGTCTCTTCTCTGGTTAGGCAAGGGGAGCTGAGTTGTAAAAGACAAGTGTTTCTGGGGAGCTTGCTTCCTCAAATCTACATCCAGCCCCTTGTAAAGCAGGACCAGGGTCAGGCTGCGCCTCCCAAGCAGTAATTAAACTTCACCACTGTGAAGAAGCACACAGCTACTATCATTATTAACCATACTATCATTATCAACTATACTTTAAAACCACAGAACTTGGACACAGAGAATGAAGTTCATGTGGCAAATTTGTGGAAAAACACCACACAGAAACAAAACCCAGAAGAAACTGTGTTTTCTGAGTCTGCTCTGTGCTTTTTGCCATGGGACTGATCTTTTCTGCCTGTATTCCTCCAGGGATGAAAGAACCCCAGCCCTACAGTTGGTACAATGATGGTGTAGCTGTACACTTCTTTCAACAAAGCCTTCAGCTCTTCCTTCGTGCCCCACAGCCCTTCAGCAGGGTGAAAGTGAACTAAAAAGCTCATGTGCTCCCCTCAGCTGACTGCAAACCCATCCATCACACCAATATCAAAGCACGGTTGGCACCTTCAATAGAATGGTTCAGAAAATGTTTGATTCATTGATATCAAAAGTTGGAGAATCACAGATACCTTCAGTTACAGCATGAACCACTGCCAGAAAGAAAACCTTCCATGGTAGGTGTCCCTTAGCTGCAGTTTCAGCGTACTCAGCTTGTATTCTCTTTACATTTCCAGCCACCAAAGCTCCCACACGCTTCCTCCCACCTTCCTCTTCCCCAAACAGCACAGATCTTCATATAGGCTAAATCACCGTGCCAAGAAAAACAGAACAATTCTTAGCTAAGGTGCATTTATTTACTTATTTCAGAATTTCAAGTCCTCTTTTAGCATTTTTTGTCCAGGCAAAACTACTTATCTGGACAAATGTAAATATTAATGGCAATTCTGAGAGAAGAAATAAGACCCAAACTCACCTGTTGTGTGTGAGCCCTGTATGCAAGAAACTGAAGTAAAACCACAATAAACACCAATTTACCTAGACAAGTTTCAAGTCTGGTTGTAAAACTGCCTTAGTTTTGTTTCACAAGAAAGTACCAGGACACTGGTACTTTAAACTCAAGTCACATGAATCTTTCTCTGGAGGGTATACTTTGACCACTAAATTAATTTTAATGAGAATGTGTGATGGACTGTACCTGAGTTTTACTTCTGCAGCCCAGTCTATGTGTGAGAGGATTTAAGGCACAGGGCCACACTGCCCATCTTTGTATCCAGGGCAGGAGAGCTTTATTAAAAGACAGACACCAACATCAGTTCTCAGCTACTCCTGGGTGGGAAAGGGAAAAACTTCAGTGTAATGAGATATAAAACTTTCTTACTCGCTGAAGCATTGAACTTTTCCAGCAGATGAACCTAGGGATTCCCAATATGTTCCTAAAATATTGGGCTAATACCAGAGGGCATTTTCCCTGTTATTTTTCATGTCCATGAACCTCTGCATGTCTGGATTCTGGCCAAGACTGGAAGCAGAAGTGCCAAGGAACATGCGAGAGGCTGTTCTCCTGACAATTCCGATTTGGCTGGTTGCTGGAAATGACAGAAATCCCCAGAGAAAACCAGCACTAACGATAGTTCATCTCCTGATATGCAGCACAAGATCCCTACTGCCTATCACAAATAAACCAGGAAATGTTTCAAAAATGGGGGGAAATGGAATAATATTGAGAGAACGTATATTTTAAAAAATAAATAAATCCTCTACTCCTCATAAACACACATCAAAGTAGCAGCAGTGTAGTTGTACTAGCAGTCATAATAATGATGTCAGGAAGGTCTGATTACCCTTACGCCTATCTGATATCCATACTTTATTCTTACAAATTTTATAAATCCTACCTGCACATCTAAATCATTAATTTCCATAAATATTTCCAGAGGAAATAAAATCTCACTTTTTAAAGGGCTTTTTCAAAGTTTTCAGTCTACTGGGCATGCAATGATAATTGCTGCTCTGTTCTGCCTAATGATAGAGTCCTTTCCCTGCACAAAATAAGAAGCAGTTTCTTCCCCGCTTTTTATTTCTTTACCCAACTCAGAGGCTCAAAGAATAATTACAAACAATGCCTGAAGAATGGTTCAGTTAATGTTAATTTATACAACAAACTAATTACTACCAAATGGTAAAAAATCACATGTGGAAGTTCCTGTCTCCCACGCACACAACTAAACCAGCAGCCATCTGTCTCAGCCTGGGAGCTCTCAGTGACAACTGAGGAAAGCAAGGCAAAGGATGAATCCAGATACACTGGGCTGCTTCCTCTGACACAAAACCATGGGATTCAAACACCATTGTCTCTATATGGTGATCTTAGCTGTGGCATTTTTCCCCCTTCCATTTATAAAACAAACAACTTGAAGCAGTAACTGCCTTGCTGTCTAAATTTTATCTCAAACCCAAGAATTTAGGATGGGGTCTAAAGTATCTCCATCTATCAGCTGTAATTCTTCCTCACAGCATTTTCTCTACAATATTCTCTGTAACATCCTTAACTATCAGAAAGCATGATGTGAGACAGTCTTTGAATCTGCTTACACTAGGTTAGACAACATGATGAGAAAATGTGCTTTTTTTGTTTCAACATTTTTTTCTCAACCTGAGAAAGCAATTTTCTCCCAAACCTTGAAAAATCAAAGTCAGTACAATTGTTAAACACTTTTATGGGATGCTCATTAAAAACTGACAGGGAGAAAAAAGCTGGGGACAAATCCTGAAGCATTTGTTCAGTTTAAAGTCTCATTGAATTCAATGTGAGTGTTACTTTATTGAGGACTTCAATACCAGATCCTTTACATGAACAAGGACCTTGGCATTTTGACTGTTAATTATTCTCTGATTAGCTTGCATCTAGTGAAACAAACTAAACACAGTATTATCCCCTAAGCTCTGTTCAAGAAATCTCAACTCCAATATTCTCCTCTCTCTGTGAGATCAGAACTCCAGCAGTCATCAAAGAAAGTGCTGTACATGAATAGGAGCAAAATATCAGAGTTTAGATTCACAGTACAGATTTCAGAGGAGAAGTGTTTTTCCCCTAACATAAAAACTTACAAATCATTCTTTGTTTGAATATAAGGCAAAATTTTCATATTGCAGAATTATCTCTATGTGTCTCATTTGAATCAGGCCCCCCTCTTATGTTTCTGTGAATCCCACAGCAGTGCCAAAGTGCAGCCTTCATTTTATTAGAAAGAGACAAGCCAGTGTAAGGTAAAGACTGAAGATGTTTTAGTAAAGATGAAATGTCTATGAACTTGTTCTGCTGAGTATTTTTCTATTCAAAAAGAAAGAATATGTTTCAGATAGCCTGAAATAATCACAGAGGAGGAACGAGTGCCACAGCAATTTAAAACAAGGCCCCTGTAATCTCATATTCATGAAGTAACACAGTCATTATTTCTACACGGCCACAACAGTATCGACAGTTTAAATGAAGTAAACAAGAAAGAATCACAAGAGAATCTACATAACCAAACAATAATGCCTAATTATTCCCCATTCATAGTCCTTAACAGAATTATGATATATAAAAAAAAATTACAGGGAAATGATTCTCGCATACAGCCAAGAGCATAAATTTTACATAATAAAATACATCCAATGAAGTGAAGGAGGGAGAAACAATTTTCCTGTCGCTCAGCCCTATTTCGCCTCATCTTTTTTTTTTTTTTTTACACCATCAGGAGCTGCTTTCTATGAATGAAAACTTAGAATCCTTCATAAGAATTTCACTCTGTTTCACATTTCACAATGTTTTCACTTTTTAAAGGCACATTTTATAGAAGATTAGCTACTATTTAGGGGGGGTGGGGAGAGAGGTGGGAAGAGGGAGGGTGTGGGCATCACAACCCCAGTTCAGCAAAGTCCAGTTCTTGGTGTAACAAGTGATCTAAGACAGCTTTCAGCATGGATTTCGAGTGTGAAATGAACCACTGAGTACTGCATCAGTGAGTGGGATAAGACAGAAAAAGGAAGGGTCATTCACCACAATGTGTGTTGCAGAAAAACCTGTATCTGCTTTTGGGGGATGCTTTGGACATCTTGAAGTCCTTGGACTGTGACTGAGATCAGGTCTCTTCCCTCCTCTTTCACCCCAAGTAGCCTCAAGCAGTTCTCACAGCCAAAAGTCTGCCTCTAATTTTAGTTCCCACTCCTGGCACATGTTGTGTCCTAGATCACTGAAAGCCTTGAATTAATACACTAAGACCCAGTATTAAGCAAAAGAACTGACAGCTTTATGGACTGCATTCAGCCTGGGAGGAAAGCTACCTGGCATTGCCTAAACAATCCCAGTGCCCTCTCCTAGTAGGAACTAGATTTTCAGAAAAAAAAAAAAGGATCAAACAAACAAATCCCCACTAGTATCTTCCCCATCCCAAGATTAATCAGATTGCAAAGATGCATTCTAAGGGAGAAGGGAAGGTATGAAGAATGTTACAGCACAACTTTTAACCTCCTTATACTGAAAAGCTTAGAAAAATTGTCACCCTGTTCCATATTCCCACAATGCTGCCTGATTATGCCAATACAGCAGAGGCATCTCCATTCTTCTCTTCTGGATGCTTTTTCACCTGCCTTTATGTCCACAGGGACTTGTCTGCTAACAGAGCTGAAGCAGATGAGTTAAAAACAGGCATACTGCATCTTGTGTGCTCCTGAAAACACTCAGGAGTGAGGTGTCTGGTAGCTACAGTCTCATTTCTGGTGAACATTTACAATGTCCAACATAAGCAGATCAATTGTTAGCACCAACTTGTGAGAAACCAAGGATGAAATGGAACTGGCAGCTGAACCCTCTCCAGCATTTTAATGGCAGTTTGCTCCATGCTATATTTATGGCAGAAGGCCAGAACAAAAGCAACAACCAACAAAACGAGTTTACACAGAAATATTAGGAAAATTCTGCAGTCTGGCAATGTAAGAAAGCACCTCTCATTATTTTGTCTTTGTGAGCCCCATTACTTTAAAATATTGAGTCATGCATACTGTGTAGCAGACACTGGGTACTGTGTTCTCCCATCCAGTAACCTGTCTAGAAATAAAACAATAATAATAAAAAGCCCCATGATTGTCTCAAAAAGACTGCATCTGTTTTTCAGCAGAAAGGACAAGGTCCTAAACCGCTATGTTATGTATATTATTCATCTAATAATTTAATGCTTAATTACAGAATGACTACCAATGAAAGCTCCCTAATTCATCTGAACTCAGACAAGATTTTCTTGGCCAAACTAGTAAGAGAAGAATGCATTTTGCTTGGATATGCATCCCATATATCCCTAATTCATCTGAACTCAGACAAGATTTACTTGGCCAAACTAGTAAGAGAAGAATGCATTTTGCTTGGATATGCATCCCATACATCCCATACCCAAAAGCTTCACAGGAGCCATGAATCAATGAGATGACACAGCAAGAGGAAATGCATTAAAAAAAAAAAAAAGACTTAAAATAAAATAATCTTCGGTGAAATGGCTCCATATTTAGTTAAACACCATTGCTGATTAAAGCTGTACATGAGATCAGTGTGGAACCCAGAATTGTTGCAGCTGACAATCATTAGCAAGAGCCTGCTGTCCTCTAGTTTCATCTTCATATATTAATTTCATATACAAGGAAATACAACTATTTGGAAATACATGGCTTTATTTAGGTCTCGTATATAGATATCTCAGCAAAAATACATTAACGTTCTTTACACTTTGCAACAAGTCAGCAAACCTACAGGATCAAATGAATACACAGTAATCACTACAGTTGAAACAATTTGTCTGGTTAGTTGACTTTTTTGCCTTTTCTTTATTTTTTTCCCCTGGTGCCTGACTGTGGGAGATAAGATGCTCAGTTACTGAAATGGGATATGTGTTGTGGGCAAAACAGGGAAGAAAAAGAAGTTTAGCATAAAAACATCAGGGTGCATAAAAAAACCCAAGAGGCTTTCTTCTTCCATGTGATCTTTGTCTCTAGACTATTTACCTTAAGATTGTGTGGGCTAATCTACTGTACAAGACTAATGCAACATTCCAAACTGTACTGGAAAAACAGGACACAAGGATAACCACTTCCAAGTCAGGAGAGACACCTTCCTTTCTGATAAAGCACTTGGACACCAGTTGTAACTTTGAGGCTTTTATATCTTTGGCTGTTATCATTCTTGTTTATTGGCAGTGCAATACAATAATTATTTGGGGTTTTTTTTTTAGATGAAAATCATATTTTCCTTCGGGCATATGGGCTGGCCTTTGCAACTGCAATTTCTAGATTTTTAGAAAAAAAATTATAATTAGTAGCCAAGTAGCGTGTCCCATACACAACCAACAGTCCCTGCTGGACTTCACATCCACAGCTCTCATCTCCTGTGTGCCTATTATTTATTTGCAGATTCATTAATTTAATTAATGACAGCTAGAAGGCTCAGATGAACAATGGAGTTTCCTTGCATACTGCAGTGTATGAAATTGCTATTACTCCCTGACAGGAAGAATCTGGCTCTCCGTGTCACATATCTGTGCTTCTCCTTCCTTTCAGTACCCCAAAGGCAAGTGTGGGGGCTAATTCATCCTGCACTATTGTACTTAGATACAAATATCTTACCAGCCAGGCAAGGAAAGTTTCTACCAATTAATGACAGCACAGACTTTGCTGTTGTGTTTACCTTTAATTTCTTTTAATACTGCTCCTTCTAGGAACAGGCCTAATCCCTGTCTGTAGAGGGATAAAAAACCAAGTCACATTGGGTTCCTTACAAATCCTGTATTGGGTCAAATGTTTCCTTCCTAAAGCTCTTGCATATTCAGTGGGAGTGATGAACTTGCATCTGAGAGCAGAATTTGGCCCACATCGCCCTGAAGTGTCCATTAACTCTCCCACACTCAGAAATAAATCAAGACGAGATTCCTCTCAAGCACATTGAGCCTAAAATATAAACCATGCTGCTCACAACAGGGAGACCAGGAATTCAGCTTCAGTCAGATGGCTTTCTATTCCTCCCTCAAACCTGCACCAGTGAGAAGAGAGCAGGATGCTCATTTAGTCCCAGGATGTGCCTGCACAGGGCTCATCCAGAGCACGAGCCAGCAGGACCCACAAAAGGTGCAAAAGTACTCCTGGAGTAGAGGTGTGCAGGGCACAGCTCATTCCCCTCTGCTCTCCCCAGCCCCCAGCCCAGCTCTTCCTTGCAAAACCTTAAAGCCACCACTCCTATTTACACCTTTTACCCCATGCCACAACCCCACGTTGCCACCTGTCAGTCACAGTCCCATTTGTCTCCAGGAGAGTGAATAAGGAGGAGGGGGAAGGAAGAAAGTGGGAGGACCTCTGCATTGATTAGAAATGTTTGGGGTGGGAAGGAGAGGGGGGGAAAGGAGGGAGAGAGAGATGGAGATAGATTAGAGGGTAACACAACTGGAGAGGAAGATAAACAGAGCCAAAAAGAAAAATGTCCTTTGTTCATTTAAATGGCTCTCTGCTCCCAAGCCCTCTGCATGACTAATGCCACGCTGTGGTGTGTAAACCTCTTGGGCACATAACACAAACAAAGCATAACTCGGCCTGAACAAACAAAGGCCTAAGCAACAGTGATTGAATTCATCTTAAAACAACAAATCAATTCTTCCCTATTAATGCCCTAAATACCAGCGTAGGAGCACTGTCCTGTTGTAATAAACAGCCATGTGTTCAATTACCGTCTGTTTTCCCAACTACTGCTCTCTCCAGTAATTACACCATGCAATGCATTCTACATTGACATTATATTAATGTGCTGGGAGGAGAGATCTTAAATACGAATTAAATCAAGGCTAAACATCTCAGAAAGCCTTAGCAAGTAACACAGGTGCAACAGGGCATTCTTCAGCAGAAAGCACAGTCTGATTTTTCTCTTCATTCACTTTTCACTTTCATCCTCTGGCTGAATAAATAAATTAAAACGCAAGCTTGAAAGAGCTCTACTGCCCCAAAGACCAGCGCAGCAAATCTTTTATAAGCTCTCTAAAGTCCACTTCACCTGTACAAGAAAGCTCCCCAATGTGTTTCGTAAGTATCAGCTTACCTCACACCAGCCAAACAGCAGTCACAAAAACCCCTTCAACAACAGACAGGTGACAACAAAATGGAGCAAGAGAAACAAAAGCAGAAAACTTTACGGACTGAGACAAAAGCAGAAGAATAAAAGTCTAAGAAAAGGTTTCGTACCCTTTTGCAGAAGCGTCAAACAATTCTATTGACTACTGAATAGCACACAGCAAACAGACCAAACAAAAGATATGATGAAAGACATATTTACTCGTGCAGGGCTCCTTCCCCCCACCTCAACCTTTTTTTCCTTTTCACATACACCCACACTGCACCGTTTGCATTGTGTTGTTAAATAACCAATAGCAACCCAGAGGAAACACTGGAAGGGTTTCTATGATGCTGTCAAGCACCAGACAGATGCTTGGCAGTGTCAATATGTTCTTTACATTTTGGGTTGTGCCAAGGTTTGAAATTAAAAATGAAATAGGAATATTAATACCGGGAGAGGAAGAGAAAGATGGTAGTGACTTAGTGCATGGATGTACAATCAACTTTTAAATCAGTGGAGTATCATCCTACTCGCTGGATTTTGCTTCAGCAATTTGAACTGTTATGGAAATAAATAAAGAGCTTTTCGTTTTACTGTGTACTGGCCTGCAAGAATTTTAATAAAGTAAAATTCTGGGGTATCCCAAGTGCAGATTTCTAGGCCCTCTAGAACAGACTCCGAGGTTTCCGCTGCAAAGACAGGCCAAGTACATCTAATGCATGCACGTTCCAAAATCTGCTCCAAAATAAAATGCCCCAGGTGCTGCAAAACTTTGCCGACTTCAGAGGCTTCAGAAGGCACAGAAATGTGCACGTTTGGAGGAAATCAAATTTTGAAAGCTTTTCTGACTAATATTACAGATTGCCCCCAAAACCACAGTGCGTAACATGCAGATATATTTAAGTGTCTGTAAAACAACTGTTCGTTTGTCCTTCTCAGGTCATTAGATACAAAAACACCCCCAAATCCTCACCAGGTTTTGCAACTCATTTTTGTTTGACTCGTTTGCATTTTTTCATTTCAGCTGCCAAACCAAGTCAGGGGAAAAGCTGTTTCCACCTGACCCAAAGTGTTTTATTTAATCCTAATTGAAATGTTTTCATTTCTCTTTCAGATTAATCATCTTAAACATTTAAAAACAAAAAATATCATTTCCAAAGAAACATTTTGTCTAAAAATGTTGACTGTTCCAAATTTTCTACTATTTTTTGGCTAAAATTAACTTGTTGAATTGCTAAATGCTATCAGTCCTTAATTACTGTGTAACAGGTTTTAGGGTGCTTAGGGCAGAGAGTTCCCCCCAACTCTCCTTTATTTGGTTTTTGAGCACTTTTTGAATTCATACATTATAGAAATCATACACATATAGCACATTTTCTCTTGAGGCAGTGCAGAAATCACAATACAATTACACTGTGTGAGAAGGAAAGATGCTGAAAGGAATTCTATCTTCTCATCCCAGCTTATGTACAATGCAGATGTATACAGATGTGTAAAGCTGGCAATCCTCAAACCACCTTAAAAATATCAATGTTAAACAGACATGCATCTAATAAAAGTAAGGAACAGCTCCAAACTTAAGAGTGTTTTTACAAGGCTACTTCATTAGCTAAACAAGCAAGTGGGAGTTGCTGCAAATGTTGCTCCTTGCCGTACTAGAGGCTTTCCCTTGCTTCTGGTAAACAGAAGACACAAGACAGCCTTGTGAATAGCTCATGGCACAGACTGAGATCTAAAGCTAATCAGACAGGATGACAGGTCATCTTAATCAACTTCAAAAGCCAATCCACATGCTCGTCCCAGCTCCTCAGCTCCCCTTCCCGCATCGCTCTCTCGCTCATTTGGGTGTATTTCCCCCTTCCCCCTCCACTCACTTCCCACAAATTGTGCTGTTCAGAAAGAACACAGGGAGCCCTTCAGGTCTCAGCATCCCGGGCGCAGGTGGTGGGGGAAACTTTGAAGTGAGCTCTCCACTAACTCTAGAGCTGGCCGTGCCTCCTCCGTAAGCAGCTCTTATTAGAAAAAAGACCGAGCACCCACTAGAACAAAACCAAGCAGGCCTATTTAATTAGGGCAAATACTTGATATCCACTTCTTCATGTTAAACCACACAGTCACACAAGCCTGGGAGGTCTGATTAATTTTAAAATGCACGGTCGTGACAAGCGCCTCAGGGGTAAGAGAAAGGGGAAAAAAAATCCCACAAATCCTGCTAGCTCGACAAATAGGTTTCAGCTAAATGGTGTGTATGTTGCCCAGATTAAGATGTTACTATTCAGCAAGGGCTTGAACCTTTAATATGAGGGACAAGAGGCCTGAGAAACAGGTGGCTTGCTCTTCACTCTTGAATAAATGACATCCCCGAAAGCTGCGGCACACGAGCACAGAGAGAGAGCTGGCACACTCCCCCACGTACAGCTGGGTATTACAGGCTGGGGCAGAGGTTTCTCCAGCAGTTATCCAAGGACTGAAATGAAGGTCAGAAAGCTAATGGCTTTTCCAGGGGAGGGGGAAATGAAAATAAAAAAATAACAAAAATAATAATAAAAAAAATTAAAAAGAGAAAGAGCATGCAAAAAACAAAGGCTAACTGCAAACTGATCTAGGTGGAAGGTAACAGGGGAAACGCACAGCAAAATGATGTGGGGTCAAAAGTGACAGCAAGTTTTGAGAACCCCTACTGAAATAAATCACAGCAGGTGAGGAGTCTGGCTACCTGAGGGATAAAGGGCAGATAGGAGCCCGAATAAGTATTTTTGCCTTGCTGAACCACTTACAGATTGTGTTGTTAAAGATGGGAAGTGAAAAGAGAAAGCATTTTGCTTTGGCTCCTGCTTGTTCAGTATCATGGAGTGAACATAACCTAAAAAGAAATGTTAATTGTAGAGATTCATCAGAGAAGACTTTCATTCTGAACCAGGGAGGGGGAGAGGGACTGCATCTCCTCTCCAAAAGCACTAGTTTCCTGTATCTCACTTGACCATAATGCTTTCTTCTATATTTAAGATGCTGTATCAGCACCTCAGATGCCTTTATCAAAAGGAAGAAGAAAAATCCAAAAGCTAAAAACCTTTGAGGATGTAAGAAGAGAGAGTTGGAAGGGAATCTAAGCAAATTTTGAAAACATCCATTGAAATAAACCGTGACTATCAGGCTAAATGTTGGGAAGGAAAACACTTAAAAACTGAAGGCAACAAATGAATAAACTTTACTTTGAGCAAGTCAGAGCTGGCAAGGCTTCAAACTAGGCTACCTCTGTTCTAGAGTTAAAGCACTTGTTAATAAAAATTTAAGCTACAGTTTTTAACAGGGCCTTTTCTTCACATAGGCCCATTTCACAAATAAACTTTAAAATGTTTTAATTATTTTTTATTTGTATCAGCAGTATATGAAGGCATATTTCCATATGGCAGGGTCTTTGAAAGCAGCACATGGAAGCTTGATGCTGGCCTGCTCTACAAGAAAAGACACATTTTCTGGTGACAGACTGCAGAGATGAACATGGAACCAACAAGGCACCTGAAGCACCCTTCCACAGCACCAGGAGTGTACGAACAAAACTTGAAAGTACTCAGCTGCAAAGTACCCTTGTTTGTCCTTCAGTGGAAAAGCATTACAAAGCCTCTTCAACACATACTCTGTCAAAGGGGCAGTGAAGAACCAAATAAAAGAATTTTAAACCTCAACCAATTACAGTATCCTTAGGCCTTTCCCGAATCTGTGCACTTCATTTCTTCCCATCTCATCAGATGTGATTTAAAAACACGAGTCTGCATTTCAAAGGCCACCCTTCTCGTGCCCATGAATGGCCTGCTTTGGAATTTATGGCTTAAAAAGAGGGAGACCTCTTGATTTTTTTATAAGATTTGCTGATTAAAAGTTTGATAATGTCAGGAGATACTTCAACTAGAGAGCCTGCATTCAGTATAGCTCACTTTTATAGATTAGAGAACTGCTTAAACAAGAGTCATTTAAATTACCACATTAGCAGGTGTTGTGATTTATAATGTAAACTTAAACATCAAATACAAATAGCCTTTGGGGGATGTTCAGAAGACAAAAATCATGCCCAAGAGGCTCTTCTCATCCCTTTTTTCATGACAAGTAATTACTTATAGTACTGCTGCCTACAATAATACATGAAGCTCTAGCACTCACAATGCCTTTTAAATACACACGTATTCCCTTCTTGCTAAACAGCTGAGATTAAGTGCTCTCCCTCTGAAGACCTAAGCACTGTAAGATCAAAACTTTGGAGCAGGAAAAATACGAAACACAATAAATGAATAATTTGTGTCTGTGTTCATATATAGTTATGTCTAAACTCAAATAATACATTATATTTATATATGGGTGTGTGTGTTTGTGTGTATGTACGTCTGTTTACACATCTTTATAGAAAATTCGAAGTATTCATTTGAAGAGCCCAATTGAATTGAATTTCAGAGATCCTTACCAAGGAAGAATGAGCCATGCAGATGAAGGACTGTACCCACACAAGCTCATGAGCTCAGTCTCTGCCATCAGGTAGATGTTCATATGATCCTTCTTTATACAGAATTCCTACAAATTCCATACAACAACATGGATTTGGCCTCAGAAGACCCACTATAAAGGTTTTAAAGAAGAACAGATATATAACCTGTTACAAACATATACTGCCAAAATGGAAAAGGAAGATTGATTCTTAATTAAAAGTTAGGAGATGTAAAGTGCTGAAGAAAACTCCAGCTTATTCTAAAAATAGGAAGGAATTTACTTGTTTGCCTCTTTCTTTTCCAGAATCCAAGCCATACGTTTAGGGGAAAGGCTACAGAGATTTCAGAGATTTAATTTTCCACAAGCACAGGCCATAAATTAAAATTCAGCAATCCAATCCCATTAATAGTGCAAGGAAAAGCTAAGTGGTTGCTTTGGTCTTTTCTTTCACAAACTTGTGTCAAGCTCAGTGACTTCAAAGAGATTTCCATTTCATTTCTACAAATGAGGAGAACAGACAGACAGAGAGTCTCTGCCATCCTCTGATGCCTGAAGAAAACAGAAGAAAAACATGCCTGTATCTCATTCTCCTAATGATTTTAGCTGCAAAAGGAATCCCATGGTCGGCAGACGACCCTCGGGGCAAGGGCTTGAGGTCTGTCACAGTGTATAAGGCTTCTCCAAACCCACTCCATTATCTTCATTATTGTATACCAGGAATAAAAGGGGACTGACTCCTCTTCTGAAGCTCAAGTTAGAAAGGACAGAATGTTTCATGTAAAATAACATTGTGTGACTTCAGTAATAGGTTTATGCCTTTGGGGGCCTAATACTAAAGCCGCATATAAGGATTTTCCACAGAATTTGAGAGAAGAAAAATGAGCACTGTATTAGTAATGAGCAAAATTCCACAAGTTTTAGATTCACTGAAACACTTATGTCTCTGTGTCAGCATGACTCATTGTCAATCACATACTTTTATCCAGCAGCAGGAAAATGGCAAAATTAGGGGGAAAAGAAAAAGAGCATGGAGCTTTAGAGCGAAGTATAAACTCCTATAAAAACACCCCCCCCAACTCATATCCAAGGAGGAAAAGGAAGTGACGAGCTTTTGGAAAACTAGGTAGCATGGGTTCCTACAGGGCACATTAACCATGGGCATTTATACAACAAATCCACGTGAAAATCCTTTATATGAAGAGTGATGCCTCCCTTACCAGCTCATGTGAGAGTGCAGGGATATGTTTACATATGTACATGTGTGCATAGCTGCACTCTGAGCAGTATGTTTGAAATGTAAAAATTCTTGTCCTTTCCTGACAAAATTTATTAATTTTCACTTTTATTTTCTAACGAACGTAAGTGAAGAGAACTGTTTACCTTGTATCAATAAAGTTTCTTAGTCAAACCTGTTATGAATATTTTGGAATGTCTCACTTGTCCTTAAAGCCCGTTTCAGAAAAGAGGAGCCCTTTCCCTGACTGATATGGGGTTTGAATTGAGACCTAAAGTTGTCTATGCAGCCCTTCCCATTTTTCTGATTTTGAAGAAACAGGCCATTTGAGAGAATGCTTGAAAAGCACGCTTCCCACAGCAATTCAGAAGACTATTTCAAACAATAAAAAGAGAGCAAACACAGCCCATTGTACAAGTTAAATAATATATAAACTTTTGAGTACACAGAGAAATGGGAATCTGGCTCATATCTGGTCTTTGAAAGATTCACAGGAAATTGATTTAATTAAACCTCAACTACTGGTGCAAATGTTTCCCTTTCTTCCCAAAGGGAAAGAAAGTATTATATTATTCTTGTTGACATAATGCAGCAAAGCTTAACCAAGATTCTTGATCTTCATCCCACAAAGCTTTACAAACTAGCAAGACTAAAAAATCATTACTGAAATATGCATTTATCACAAATTGCTGCATTTTTACCTACATGTACTATCAAAGATTCCCACTTGTAACACCATATTCACAGGGAAATTCATTAATATGCTAATTACCTGACTAGCAACCAGTGATGACTGACAATTTTACTTGAGCACTACATGAAGAAGACATGACAATAATTTTCTGCTGGAGTTCAAACAGAGAAGACACGGTGTTGCATCAGCATATAACTCATTTAGGGAAAAAGACTCATATTTGTAGAGGACCTATAAGAACAGTCTAGCCATCTGCACCCAGAAATATATATTTTTTAATTAGCCACTCTAAAAACAACCATGTTGGCTGAAGGGAAGGGGGAGGGAGGCTTGTCAAAATGATGTATTTGTCCCTCACCACCTTTCAATGCTCTTATGCAAGTCTAATTTTCTTCCTAGCCAGCTCACCTCTCTGGCCTCCTTTTGTTTCATGTCCCATTTCCCATTCTCTTCTAACTTCTGAACTTTTGTTAGTTCGCTTTTAAGGAGAAAAGGAAAAAAAGCTCAACTCTTTCCTATTCATTTTTTCCTGGATGGGGAGTAAGCAGAGACATGAATATGGCACCCTCATAATGATTTAACTAGGGCTTAATGAAATTTTCATCACAACCTGCTGTTCAATTTAATGGCCTTTGAAAGACAATAGAACAATGGCTAGAGGGAAGAAAAGATTTTTTGTTGCATGCATTTGCAAAGCCCAACATTCAGTTGCTCCCCCTCCTCTCTCTCCCAATCTCTTCACAAAGCTGTAGATCTTTTGTTTGTACTGTATATTTTCATTTTAGTAGAGCTGAGATAATGCACAAGCTCTGTAACCATTCTCATGTCTATCTGTGGCCTTTCCTTAATGGAGTCTGTGCAGCTTGTACAACCTCATACTCAGCAGAGTATTTATACATTGCCCAGAACTCCCTGTTCTTTCCTCTCTCAGATAAAAGCCTGCTCTCCTTCCCACCCATTCCGCCCACAATCTTTTCCATCCAAAGGCACAAGGTATGTTATGGCACTGACCATTACATCAACCTAAACGCACAAGAAATGCTGTAAGTAATATTAAAAAAATGCTTAGACAAAGAATTTGTTTCCCAGCAGGCCCTTGCTGCATGCTCCAGTCAAGAAAAGCCTAATTTACAATCCTGTCATGCCCGTGTGTGTGCCAGCGTGTTTGCATCCATACTTTCGTTCCAGTGTGCAAGTTGTCCTAAGATTTTCTTGTAGGTGCTGTGCTGTCACTTCATGCCCCAGTACTGAGGTGGGAGCCCTGCTTTTAAGCATTTGGAATAGATTTCCGTAACAGGAGAGGTGAGTGTAAATGAAAATACAGTCTCATTACTGTGCACTAGGAAACAAGGCTCAGTACGTTCACACAATTGGCTCGCAGCGCCCTGAAAAGGCAGCTCTAAATATGCAGGCAGATACCTATGGAAAGCATAGTGAGAACTCCATCTTCCACTCAGGAGTTTGACTCTGCCCCAAACAGGCAAAAATTAAAAATCCTAGTCTTTGGTCTTAGTCTCAAGCCCACAGAGCACAAGTCCTATCAACACCAGCTGTAGAGAGGGTCTCAAAAAGACCCCAGTTCTCCAGAAATGACACCTATAAGCCAAAGCTGAAACTTGCTGGCCACACAGAATGCATGGAACACTGCATTCTCTGTCTGTACAGCACCTGCACTACAGATAAACAGAGGATGATGTGTTCCACACAAAAGCTTTCATGAATTCCCAGTTTAACTTCTTACCTTTCAAATAATGATATGAACACTAGATCATTTCACAAAAACATCTACATTGATGACAATATTTCTTTTAGTTCTAGAAATGGGGAGAGGGGGGTAGTGGTGTAAAAGCCCCCAGGTGATTAAAATTAGCTCACTGCAGGCATATTGAGGATGTTGCAACTGTAACAAAAAGACGACTAGACTCTCTTTTTTGGGAAAAGCTAGAAACGTTAGCTGTGATGGGACACCGATAAAATTTACCTCTGATGTAGAAAAGAACTGTAAGATCTTTAATTCTGCTAGCAAGGAAAAGCAAACAGAGCAGAAAACGGCACGATTAAAAAGTGTACGTATCCAAAGGATCTGGAGAAGAGAAAAGAAAAGAACACAGGAAATTTTGGCCAGTTTCCCAGGCCTTACCTTCTGGCTCGTTTTTGATGAGCTCTTCCATTTTCCTTTGCTTCAGGGTGTCCACGACATCGGCGAGGCTCCCCTTGCGCCGCTCCGGGGTTCCCAGGGCTGTGCTGGACAAGGACTCTCCACTCTGGCGCCCACCTTCTTCTGCCTTCAAGGGTGAGGTAGATGAGTTGTGCGGGGCAAATGAAGACATCACTTTATTGCCATCAACTTCCTGAAAGGGGAGAAAAACCAAGATGAAACGTTCCTTTCTTTCCTTAAAGAAGGGGGAAAAAAAAAAAGACGGAAAGAAAGAAAGAAAGAACAGTCCTTTGTTCTTTGAGTTCATTGCTATTTGTTCTTCTGTTGAAACCTTTAAAAAAGGCATGCAATGCTTCAAAAACACCCAGAACAAAGCCTATCCATAAAGCATAAACCAAGATTACAGGCTGGAGTGAACAAAGATCAGCTTGCAAGAGAGAAACATAAAATACAGTTTTTCCCTAATTGAGAAGAAGTGTTGTTCTCATAGGTTTCCTAATAACAATGGTATTGATTACCTTTAATTGTTTGTTCTTTTACAGCTCTCTTTCTAAAAAAACCTTCAATTTTTACAAGGACCATTAATTTCCTGACTTTATAAAGTACTTAATGCCTTGATTGGCTAGTTGTTTTAAGAAATAAAATAGCAACCAAACATTAAATGTCCTTCACCATATGACATATTTTTACTCACAGTTCAAGCAGTTCTCTCATCTATAAAGGATGCAGCAATTGCTTTCTGTTTTCTAATTCTATTCTCTTCTGTCTTAAACCTTCCTTTCTTGTAGAAACAGTATTTTTCACAAAGGTGGTCCTAATGACTTTCCCTGGCAGCACAATGGCAAAACTCTGTGACTTCCTGGAACAGGCACACAACCCTCCTCACGTGAGAGTCCACAGAGGTCTACTCATTAATTTTAATGGAAAGCAAAACTGGTTCCAGCATCTTCAAACTTGCCTTCATTAACGTGAGAGCCTTCTCCTCCACATCTCCTCCAACATAAAGCAATGTTCTCTGCACATATTCCTTCTCCTTTCATGTCTGTTATACTCCACCCTTCTGTACACATCTCCCAAACCCATTTTTTCCTCTGCTAATACATGCCAGCTGTACCTGAAAAACTCAGGTCAATGTCTCCAAACAAAGCTTGCTGCAGAGTAATACAGTGCATGAAATATAATGCTGTAAACATGTATAGTTTCTATCTTGATGTGATTTTCCAGGGTATTTTTTTCACTATCCTATTACCTTACATTTTTGTACTCCAGCTCTTTAATGAATATTGTTTCTTAAAAAGGCCACTGGATCATCTTGTGATAGGAGTTACAGACTTGGTTGAAAAAGTCTTAATAGTTTTTGAATTGTTTTCATTTTTTCATTTCATTTCAGAGGGTATGAAGGTGATACATATACCTATAAATATGCACACACATTGTTTTTAGTGATTTGTGTTATAATTTTATATTTTTTTGAGCAATTTTGATGTCTCTGCTCTAATAAACCACAGTATTTGAGAAAAAAATATACTTTTATAAACAGAACTGAAATTGCTACAAATTATTTCGATAAAATTTGAGTACAGTCACATGCTAGACACTCAATAAAGAAAATACATTTGTTTTCACAGGCTACTTTGTTGTGGCAAAAAGATTACCTATGGTTAAGAAAACTTTTAATGCAAACAGTTTTGAGCAGCTTGAATGTGTTATACTAGTGAATAAATTCCCTAAGAGAATCGGATTTAACTGAGATTACAATCTGGGCCATCATATGCCCCAAAAACCAAACCCAGTGATGTTAATGAGAGACTTTCTACTGACGTCAATGAGCTTTTGACCAAGCCCTAAAAAATTTTCCGACTCCAATCAACAGAAATGCTCCTTTTTTTTTTTTTCCTTGCAACTCCCTCCATTTTCATTCTGCACTTGGAAAATTCCTAGTTCCTAACACTGGACTTCAAAACTTAGTTGAAGCCAAATGCAATTTTTTTCACATATAGACTTGAATAAACTGATTTTTTAACACCAATCTAAACAAGCAAAAGGGTTAACTTCAGCATCATTTCAGATTTTATCTAAAATTCAAAACCATTATCACCAAGTGGCATTTTTTTTCCTACACACAAGGCTAAAAGAGGAAATATCTCAAAAGCTGCTTTCTTATTCACACTTTGAGACAGATAAGCCAAATATCATCCTTAGTTACACTTCTTAAATCTACCTATGCCATCAGTTATGTATAGGAACAGTTGTTTCTTCATTTTACCAGAAACTACTTTCTTGTTTTAATCCACAGCAGGTCCCAAAGACTTTCACTCCTGTTTCTTTGTGTCACATATTGGTCTCAGACACAAAGTAAAAGTTGCCTAAACCTCAGGTATCACCACTGCTGTTTTCATGCACATTTGGGGTTTTTTATGAACAAATATATTCTGAGTATAAAAGCAGTTTGTTGTAAGAGAAGAGGCATAAGAACACAAGGATTGAATGCTTATGTAAACTAATATAAGATGGTTTTTGAAAATCACAAATTGCTTGGCTTTCAAATGAAACTCACAAGTGTTTTTAAAACTCTGCCTCGCTTTCTGGGGAAAAGGAATTGTGAGGGGGACAATGTAGCAGTCTGTGACTAAAGCATCATGAAGGGACTCTAAATACTCCATTCCTGGTTCTTTCAAATGCATGGTGAAACCATGGAAAATACCACTTTTTTCCTGCATTTCAGTTTCCTACCTGTAAAACAGGCACAAATAATCTCTTGTACTATAAAGGTCTTGGAATGATAAATTCATCAATAACAGAGATACCCTGCTACTACAGTGTTGGCTAAAATTATTTATAGTACCACAGGTAGGAAGACTTCATAGCTGGGTAAGAAAGGAAAGGGAAGTGTTCTACACACATTTTTTTTTAAAAGATAAATTATATACTAAAATACACAATCTAGAAACCACCCCCTCAAAAAGTTTCCTTAGACCACTTGGTTATGTGTGCATGTATGCAGTGTTTGCATATCACATACATGGCTATTTATACACTTGTGGGATTTAAGACTCAATCAAAACACATATACAGTAGGGGAACAGCTGCAATCACATCTCAGTGGGCTAAATTACAGTACACCAGTGAATTATTCATTCAGAAAGATCTGCAGCAATCACACATCCATTGCGTGATTTGCAATACAAGAGGAATCCTCTCCTTTCTGTACTGGTGGATGAGAGCTCACCACAGCTTCTGCTGCTGCTGACACTCCAACATGTATCCTCCAGCACACCAGCTCCAGAATCTGCCTTCCCACAATCCCAGGATCCTTTTATTCTATTTATTCGTTCACAACAATGCAAACCGTGTAACAGTTAACTTGGCTTTCACTTCGTGTCCCTCTCTTTTATTTTGTTCTTTCTTGTGCCATTGCTTGGAGAAGTGAAAAAGCTCTCAGTGGGTCTGGATTTTTACTTCTAGCACGTAAAAAGAAAGGATACTTTCACCACATAAAACCTGCTCGTGACAATGGCTGCATAAAGCCAAAATATTTCTAGTAAAGAAAATCCTCTGATAATGCATACAAGAGTTTAACTATCCCTCTGAAGAAACTCAGAGAAATCCTTAATGGCAAGAAAGATATGTCAGCAACAGTTTAAAATTAATCCCCTGAGAAGAAGTCCCCTCCCAACAAGTGAGATTTACCAGGTTCTTTTTTTAAAAGGACAAATCGACATGACTTTCTTCAGTTTAACTGAGAGAAAAGCAACAACACTGTAAAGTGGTATTAAGGAACATCAATATCTACTACTGACATTTTAAAATTAAGCCCATCAAGCCACACACAAGACCCATCTCTCAGCCACCAAAACAGGGGACAAACACTATTCCTGGAGAACAGTCTCTCTCATCTGCGTGACCATTTCACCTGTTCAAGTTTGATTACATTCCAGCCTCTGGCACTGTTAATCCTGGTAACAGTTTTATGCAGCCAGCAGCTGCCTGCTGGATGAGGCTCTGCTGTTCATTTGCATTGCGAATCGCTCTGTTAATGTGTGCTGGCCCAACATTTCCTCCAGCCCCGAGCTGGGATCGTACTCACCAACACCCGATGCTGCTGCTTCTTGATTTCCCACTTCAGAGAGGCAGACAAGGACCCACACAGATCTTGCTGAAGCAAACACTCTAGGCCCTTCTTCCCCCCCCCAGCAACAGCAACAAAAAACGGGACCGGCCCACGTTTCGTGTCTTCTGCTTCTGTTCCAAGCTAGAATCCACAGGAAGACTTGTCCATTTACAAGAAAGTTGCCTCGATATTGCCAAACAGCTTTCCACCTATGGAGGAAATACCTCTTCCAAGGTTTAATGATAAAACAGGCTTCTGCCCTTTCAGGATGAGGTCAATAATCTTCCTTTGTTAATCTTGGGCAAGCTTTACTTAATCTAGCCCCCTTGTCACCTTTGTGATTGACAGGAAAAGTCATGTCACTGGACAATGGACTTGTCCTCACTGAGCAATATCTTTTTTAAAGATTACACAATGTTACCCTTGCTCTCATAAAAAGTGCAAACATTGTGTTGTTAAAAGAAACTCTTCATTCCAGCTGTATCTTTCAAATTGTCTCCCTCTGTTTCCAGGGTCCAAGGGAGGCCTATTTCAGTTCTACAGAGGAACATTTAAATGCTTAATGAAAAGAAACAGGTTGTACTCGGTGAGATTTCCAAAATATCTCCTAGTGCTCTAAATAGATCTCATATTCTCCTTCCTCATCTAGAGATGTATATTATTCCTGTCTGCAATTAAACTCAGACAGAAAACTCTGCTTCTGTGACATTAAGATTTTGTCCCAAACCAACCAAGAATCGAAGCAGAAGAAAACTGAGAACTAAGTCTGAAACTGTTAATTACCACCATATGGTATGTATGAAGTCTGCATCTGCAGGAAAAAAAAAAAAAAAAAAAGGATATGAGAATCAAGCTGCTGGTTTTGCAGCCAAAAACACCTGGAATAAAATACTTGTGTCTTTAAAACAAGCACAGATACTGCCTGATTTTAAGAAGTCTGTGATCCTAAAAGCAACCAAAAAGGTTCTTTTTTTTCGAAGCTGGAATTTTGCCATACTTCACTCTTTCAGAATGCATAAAGAAGACCAAAGGAAGGGTTTTTTTCTCTGCTTTCTACATTAGACATGTAGGCCTATCTATTTTATAGTCTCCATAGTGACCAGGAAGCTGGTAACAGTATGACATAAGAGATAATCAGAAAACAGAATACTTCACACTTCTGAAGACAAATGATTCTCCAGCAATTTGGTACTGTTTCCTATTTTTTAAAATTTATTTTCCCTAATAATATTTTAGGAAGTGAGTATCTATGTGTAAGATTCAACAGCATAGCTACTTCAAGTGAAAATCTGGAAGCTGTAGAAATACTCCCATTGCCCACAGGAGGCCCACCAGCAATAATGACAAAACTCAGCTTGGCATTTCCAGTATTTGTTAAGGTTTGAAAGAAACAAAACAGACACACAATATTCATAAAGCAAGAAAGATCTTTAATTTTCCTTAACCTCCCATTTACAAGCTTTGCCTTAATTAATGTAATTAACTTGCTTCAGGAGCTTAAGTGTCATCACTTTTCAATGGGAATCATATTTTAAAATCACTTAAGTGACTGGGAAAACTGTTTCCTACGTTCTGTGTCACAGGGGCTGCAGAGCAGGTATTACCACAAACCTGCCTGGTTTATGGTCAACCTGGCACCTGCAGGAGGATGAAAGAGATATTCCATAAGGCTTCCCAGTGGACACTGTGCTTTTCACTGTTAGAATTTCTTTCCATCTATTTTATATTTAAATGGGTCTTTTGTCTGTAAGTCTCCTTCGTGTAGTGAAGTTTCTCATCAGTGATGGAACGGAATGATCCCAAGGAGGTTTAAAAGGAAATGGTGGAGGATACAGTAAGCAAACAGGAGAGTGTATAGAAGGTCACAGGTGGGAAAAACAGGTGGAAGAGGATAAATACGTTGTTAGGAAGTAAGAATTGACACATAACCCAAAGAGGGATAAAAGTGGTGAGGGGCATCCTATAAACAAACCTGGGAAAATGCACATCCAAAGGCTACGGGTCTGCAATCAGATCCATGCAAACCAGCCACTATCCTTAGACCAATTATTTATTTTCCTAGGACTGTGCTTTTAATGATGACAAAGAAATGAAATGCAATAGAGAGTGAAGAATTTAGTGAATGGATCAGAAGATGAGGCCATTGTGGTAGAGAACTAAGAATCCTACCTGAATGAGGTGAACTAAACACAGTGAATAAAGATGCACATTTTTTTTTCTTTTTACTGTGACCGTGCTACCATCAAGAGAAAGACATTCAAGTCAAATACTGATTTGGTTTTACTGACACAATGTATTTGGAACTCCATGATCCACATCTTGGAGGTACTAACAATTATTAGACTTATATAATCCTGATGACATCTTGTTCTCCCCCTAAAATGTTAAAATTTCACTTTGTCATGGAATTTTATTTATTTTTAGCAATCATTACTAGCTCTTGTACTTCAGGTTTTATATATTTGACATCAAGTGCTGTATCTAATTAAGGACTTCTTTTGATGAAGCAGAAAATACACTGGCAGAGGTTTCAGTGGGAAGACCAACAGGCATTTCCAGTGCTTGATATCCATGAACCTGGTTGAAAGTGGTTCAAAGCAAAAAAAGACAACCATCTGCCATAGAACTCTGCTACATCAGGCAGTTCCTTTCTTTTACCTTTTTCCTCCATATGTAAACTGAGACAGTAATGAATATTTCCTGCAGCTTGGGGCATTTTATATAATTGATACAAAAAGCCTAGAGATTATTGGCCAAAAGCCCCACAGCGGTTGTGTTTTCATTTTTATTGATACAATAAATACTCAGCCCTTATATTACTCTTACATTACTCCGTGGGGCTCTACAGCCCAATCACCTGAAACCGGAAATTGGGAATTCTCTCATATATCAGGTGCCACCCCACAATATCTGACAGGAGCATTGAAATGTACCTTGATTTTGTCCAAATACCACCATACTCAGACTGCTGCCACAACTGCATGAGCAAGAGGAAATTTCAAACATTTCCAAGGTTTAGAGATGAGCTGCAAGAAGCTGTTCGGTCACATTCTCACAAAAGGAATAACTTAAAATCTGTTTTGCACTGATTTCTAACTTTATCCCCTGAGATTCAGAGAGCAGAGGAACAGATTTTTCAAGGATTTAGGTATCTACAGATAGAAGGAGGTGCCTAGTGGGATTTCTGAAAACGCACAATAATACATATTTTCATTTAATTCTCACTGACTTCATTGCAGGTGTGTGAGAATAAAGAGGTGGAACCAGCACAGTGTGACTGGGGGCTCTCTGTGCCTCTTCACCAGACCATTATCAGACTATCTCTAGCACACAGCACAATCTGATAACCAATGCTTTAAAACAAACATTTCTCCTCTGGCTGTCCTGCATTCCAGCCCATCCCCAAACATACTGCACAAATCTAGTATTTCTTACTGCTTATCCCATCATTTCTACTTGATTTATTAAAAATCAAAGAATTACATCCAAACCGTGGATCTGTTTGTAGTAAAAATATATGAGAAAATGTTGTGAGTGAAACTTTAGAACTTTGTTATATTGAATGTCAAGCATGGGTTTTTAAAATCATTTTCTTCTGGGGTCTGTATTTTGGTTTTGTTTTTAGCCCACCTCTTTGTCCCACTTCTTGCAATGAAGTGCTCCCCTGTATATAAATGTAATTTGCAAATCTTTAGATATTAAATATAGTAAAATTGTAACAACTACTTTGTAATGGGTAGATGTGGTTAGTGACATGATTCCTGACCCCCTTACTCAGACCAGATCTCTCCTACTGCTTCCTTCTCCGGCTAAACTCATTTTAAGAAAATAACGCAATATAGGATTACATCTATTTGCTCTCAAAACACTTAACAAACAAAACTGGCATTCTGAGAACTCCTAATATGTTAGCTATAACCTGCAAAAACAAAGAACATGTTGTACTATAAGAGCCTTGTTATCTTTGTCCTAGTAATCTTCATGCTTAAAAATAATAAATAAAGCTCTGCAAAAGCACTTTTAAGACTTTTATGAGCTCTTCCCTGAGGGACTAAAGATCACCCGTAAGACCTTGCTAAACAAAAAATAAGACTGCTTATCAAAACAGCTTGGTAGAGGCTTCAGCATACATTAAATCCTTCTAATAGTTTGGAAATCATGCAGTATAAAACGATTATCTTTGTAAAAATACAAGCTTACTAACCAGATACAACAACTCTGGCTTGTGAGTGTAATAAAACCTATGTTGAGTGTCAAAGCCAGTTTGATCACCAGCTTTGTTACTATGAAACAAACCCATTGTCTGTGCTAATTCCTTGAAAGAAGGGGAGAGGACTATCTGCACAGAACTCAGGATAAAAGGAATGCCATAGGCCAGCAGTGGCTCCTGGACTGTTCCCAGCTTTCACACTTCAATTCACTGCAGTTTTCACATGGAAAGGGATGTCAGATTACTTCATCTGTTCTCTGGTAGCCTCCGAAAACTTGTACCAGACAGATTATTTCACTTCATTCCTTTGGCTGGGTGGCTGAGAGGAAAGTAAAGAAAAGCCACATGTGAAATAGTTAAAACTGCCTTTGAAGCTGATGTGGAGGATATCTTGTCTGGAAAGAACAGCCCTCCAAACTGGGGAACAAAAGAAAAGCAAACATCCTGCACCCACTCATGGTCATACTAAGGCAGGGTGATTCTGCAAATACCAAAAGCAGGTTTGGAACAGACGGGCACACCTGGTGTGCCCACACTTTTGGTGGGGTCCCAGATGTTTTAGTTTGGCTTGCAAAATGTCTCAGGAAGACAGTGAGGTTTCCTTTTCACCCTATGAATATTGTACAGATTTTCACTGCTCTGAAACACTGCCTCACCTTCACTTCCGTATACAAACCACAACTCTTCTTACACGGCTGCTTCTTCCAGTGCACTGGACTGTTCTTCATCCCCGTTACCATGCAGTTACCATGTCTTTTTGGAACAGTTAGCATATATTTACTTTGTTATTATACACCACATTTAGGCTTTACTCTCTCAGTCTTCCCTCACAGGTCAGCTCCTACAGCTCTTTAATAATGTGTTGCTTGCATCTGAAATCCCCCCAAGTTTGCTTCTTTCTCTAACGTGGCCAGAACTGAACACATTATTTCCCATATAATCTTAGCAGACTTTTGAGAAGGACAATTACCTTGTTACTGCCTTTTTTGTTGTCGTGCTACAAGGCAAGTTCATATCTAATTTGTTTTAACGCACCTAAATATTTTCAGCATTCATTTTTTCCAGCTGCCTTCCTCTCAATGATGATCCAGATTTTTGTTGTATTTTGGATTACTTCTATCCAGCTGTACCAATTTGTAACCTTAATGCATTCCTTTTTTTCTTTTTTTACAGCTTCTTTACCTGGAACATTCAAATGAGATGCTTGAAAGACCGTATGAAGGAAGCACAGCTCAATGCATGCATACTTTGGACTGAAATCCACACAACTTGCAATAATCAATTACTTGGGAATCATTTGTTTATACTTCTAAAGATACACACGTATCATAAGGAACCTTACACACCCCCAACATAAAGGAGGGTCATGAAGCTGATAAAGGCACAGAGGAAATCCCCTATGGAGACAGACTGAGAGAGTCGGGGCTGTTTAGGCTGGAGAAGAGAAGGTTTTGTGGAGACCTCAAAGCACCTTCAGTATCTGAACGGGCTCTTCATCCAGAACTGCAGTGACAGGACAACGACTAATGGCTTCAAACTGGCAGAGGGGACATTTAGGTTAGATATTAGGAAGAAATTCTTCCCTGTGAGGGTGGTGAGGCCCTGGCACAGTTTCCCAGAGAAGCTGTGGCTGCCCCTGGATCCCTGGCAGTGTCCAAGGCCAGCTTGGATGGGGCTTGGAGCAGCCTGGGATGGTGGAAGGTGTCCCTGCCCATGGCAGGGGTTTGGAACATTGTCTTTGAAGTCCCTTCCAACCCAAAACATGCTATGATTCTGTGAAGGGAGGTATGTGGCTAAATCCACTACACTTTTTAAATAATAGTGTTCTACTTTACACACGCTGTGTATTTTTCATGAGCCTTCTCAATTCACATCTATTTATCTACTTTTACCTTGTATTTGTTCTCTTGCTTTTCAAAAGATTATAACTGGACTTACAGGATGATAACCATCAAAATAGTCTTTGCCTCCACAGAGATTAGCATCACACTATTTCTTTCTTCTGAAAGCAATCTTCTGGAAGTTTTCATTTTCAAGAAGGTCCAGAAAACATAACTTTATTAAAATGGAACAGCTACTCAAGAAATAGCCTCACTGTCTCCACTGGAATGGAGGAATTAAAAAAAAAAGGAATTAAAAAAAAAAAATCTTTTGGTTCAGAATGTTCATCTCATTTATTTTTGTAATGAATATCACTGGATCTGCTGCAATGAATATCATTGGGACTCATGGATCTGCTTTCATCTAAGTTCTCTATTTTTCTACCTGCTTTTCACAGACTTCAATTAGTCTACTTCTAACTCTTTAGCATTTCTTAAGTAATGACTACACAAACAGTAATATACAGGATTTTTCCAAACAGTAATTGGTTTAATCATCTTTAACCGTTATTCACAGGCTTGTTTTCCCCCCTAAATTTATTTCATCTCTTCTGCTCTTTTATAACTTGATTTCCTTCCTGTCTACAACTGTTACACAATTTTAGTGAAACGGAATTTGGAATTCTGGTGTAAACCAAAGCCGTTTTCTCACCTTTGGAGGAAACATTGCACAGGATTTAAAAAGAAAAGGAATATATATATTCTGTGCTTATAAACAGAGAATAAAACCTTTCACAGAAAGAGAGTTACATAGAACATGCTTACAGAGTAGGAATCAAACTTATTTGGATCTTGTGCATTTCAAAGGACAGCATTTGACCAGAAAATGCCAAATATATCAGGATTATTATTAAAAATTAGCATGACAATGTAACACTGATACATCAGAATTTTTTAATGAATCCCCACAAAATACCTTTGTGGTATTGCATACAGGACAAGTCAGGAAATGGCATGAGCTGCCTTGCCAGGTTCCAAAGCACATTCAGCATCCAAGGGTTATCAAGAACCAATTCCCTGTTCACTCTCCTGGGTCTTACTACACCTCAAACAGTAACATTATGTTCTACTCCAGGGAGCTGCATGATGTCATTTTATCGTTTAAGACCCATTCTAAAGCTCACCCAAGCAGAGCTTAAACAAGATTTACAATGTACATAGATCTCACCAGTTTAGACTGTGGTTGAGTTATGCAAAAAAAAAAAAAAAAACCTAATAAATTCTAATTTATGACAGATCCACAGTTGTTCTCACTCTGCAGACGAGTTATTCTTTCTTCTGTTTCTGTAAACTGCAGTCAGCAGCATACATTGCCTACTATGAAGAGACCTTTGTGATAAGATGATATCAAGGGATGTTGTGACATCCCTGATTAAGAATTACACAGTAAGCAAACGGTACAGAAATGCTAATTTCCCTCCCCTTTCTCATCACTTACCTAAATTATTCTGAGTAATACAAATGATCTTTATTAGCTTTAAAGCAGTTCATTCTCATTCTCTTATACCATTTCATTAAATAAATCACATTCCTGTAGATGACTAAGTGCACAATGTATTTTCCTTAACAATTAATTTTGTGCACTGTTGTACGTCATGTTCGCAAACAAACAAACCAAAAAAGCCCCAAGGAACATCAATTCTTCTGTAGTCACAGCCAACTACCCACCATCAACAGAGAATGAATAACTTTTGCTGGAAATAGCCTTTCCTCTCCAAATTCCTCTTTGAATCACTGATTTCTGAGTATTCCCTGTAGTTTTCAGTCATCATGAAGTGATGCTGAAAAACCCACAGGATTGCCCAACCCAAATAAGAAAGGCACAATTTTCTCCACTTTGACTGGAAAGAATGCAAGGCTGCTTTATGGTGAGGAAGCATTGCTTGACTAACAGAGCGTGGTTTTACAAAATCTCTCTCTTTCTTCCCTTCAGTTTGCTAAAACTGGGTCTCACAATGTGATCCAACCAGGTATCACTGTGCCTACCAGCACTGAGCTGATCTACAGAAGGTTTCTAACAAAAAGTTCTCTGCAATGCATTCATTATACTCAGCAACATCAAACAGGGAGAAATAATTAAAAAGCTCCTATTGAGCACCTAAAGACCTTGAGCACAGACAGGGGGTGAACACAAAGACAGGGTATTTGGTTTTGAGAGTCTTACTTTATACATATATATATATACACACATATATATATACATACACATATATATGTATGTATTCATACACATTAAAAGAAATTCCAGTACATTTTCTTATTTTCCTCTTCCCTTCTATTCTGGTCTATGAGTGTCTACACTTACAGTATACATATTTAAGCACACTCAAAAGAGTTACATAAAATTTCTTGATTTCAGTTTTTTTTTAATCTTCAGATGCACATGTGTGTGGGGATGACTTATTTGAAAAATAAATTGCCTGGACAGATTCAATTACGTGAAGTAAAAGTGAAAATCACATGCACATGACATTATAAAGGGGAACAATTATGAGAGCTTATTTGTATGTTACAAGGAGGTAAAAGTAAGACACGTGAGACTGGTCCCTCTGAAAGGCACCCAATGCTCCTTAGAGCACCTCTGACAGTACTGAGGGCTGCACTCACACATTTATATAATGCTCTTCTAAATATACTTTGATTTATTTGATTTGTTATTTACACTTTACAGAGTATCTCGTAATTTCAGGTTCAGAGAAACCTTCAAAAATAGAGGGGCAAAAGATGTTACAATAACACTGTGTCACAGCTTCTGGTCTAAACTGGATCCAACCAGTTGAAACTGGTCCAAACAGTTCAAAGCAGTCAGAACCAGTGTGAACTGGCTGGATCTTGTTTGAACTAGTCAGAACCAGTGTGAACCAGTCTGATGTGGTTGGATCCAGTTTGAACTGCTCAGAACCAGTCTGAACCCAGCCCCATGCTCATCCAGACTGGTGGTATATAAATCAGTTACCCAAATCAGCCAAAACATCCCCTTCAAAGGAGAAAACCTGGGATTAGGAAGGCCCAAGGAATAAAACAGTAATACTTAAATTATATTTCCAGTGAGTGAATGGAGTCCTCCTTCTGAGGACTGCCTAAAATACCCAACCTTTTTGTAAACCTTTTTGCATTAAGATCTTGATTATCAACATCCTTTTCCAGATTTCAGCACGTTTGTTTCCTACAGGAACTGCCCAGAACACTGAATAACTCAGCAAGAGTTTCAGAAGATCCCCATGAGCAAACTGCATTTAACCCCACAAATTATTTTCAGTGAACAATTGGATCACATTTTCAGAAGACTAAACTGTTCTAGAAACCTCACTTCCTGAACACATTTGATTTCAAGCCCTTGTGTTTATTAATTTTCATGTCAGCTATTATTCACTTCAATACAAAGTAAAACTTTTTTGGAAGTAACAGATTAAGTTAAGAGCTCAGATTATACACAGTGATAAACAAAATACGGCCAGAATTAGCTGTTAAAATGCCTCAAATTTCAGCTGTTAATCTTAACTTTTACTTTAGGGTTTAAGCACTATTGAGAAGAAACACAATAACCAGTGAAGACACTAATGAATAAAAACTGGACAACAGACAGCAACAAACACCTTTGGAAACTGCTGGTCGTTCTTTGGACTGCAAGGCTGAATTAATTTGAGACTGACACAGGTCAGTCAAAATTTAAATGAAAGTATCTGTGTTCTGCTTCTGTAACAGGAGAACATCCAACTCTGTATGGGGATAAACACAACAGTGACTTTAAAATGTCACCTGTATTCAACATATTTGCCCTCATGTATTTTCTGAGTCATGTCTATCTGCTTGCTTTATTGACTATTTTTTTTTAACTGCCCTCAGCACTGAAGATTCAATACAGCTACAAAAGAAGGAACTGGACTCTGCTTTGCTGACATAGTATCAACAAAATAGTTAAGTACCATTTGAAAAGTGTTTATTACTAGGGATGACGTGAAGCAAAAAAAGACACAGCATATTTTCAAACCCTGGGTTAAGTTATAGCATTATAGGCAATTAATAGAAATATCATATTTTTATGCAACTAAATTTGACCTCAAAAGCCACAGTAAGACAGAAAGCATAGGACCCTTTAATGTCATTTTTACAGTCATTTATCTGACTATAACCACACTTTAAAGCATTAAGGTCAGCTGGTCATGAAGCATGAGCTACACTTCTGACTAGCATGCACTACGTTTGACTTGAGAGTAAATAAGGGACTGACACTCCATTAACCTTCACAAGTACAATTATTTATCAAAACAGTTCAAAAGACTGCCCGACAGAGAAACTGATAAATCTGGAAGCAAAAAAGGAAACTAACAGTACAAACTGATCTTTTGCCGGTGATGAAGAGCTATTTCCTACCACAATTCCTGGGGCAAGTCCTCCAGTCAGTTCTAACACAGCCATCCATTTTAAAGGACTGCCCCTTAATTCACACTGTCTTTGACAAAATCTCAGAGCTTTCCATTTTTAAAAAATTTTTAAATTTTTTTTCTTTTTTTTATTTCCATCTTCTTTCTCAGAAATAATACATGCTTAATATCCTGTATTTACAGGAATCTTCAAAGATTTCCCTCAGAAATGCATGCAGAAAATTCAGAAAAGCTCTGAAGAGGTTGGCCTTACCTACTCCTTCGCACTTTTATCCACAGCCCAAGGATAACACCTGCCCCCAATATTCCTATTTGGTGAGGTGACCATCATTTTCCTACCACGATGTGAACTTTATTTCTTTTCCTACAAGACTGGCTGTTAATTCTGTAAAATTCCAGTAACATCTTTATGTTGTGACATTCCACCCAAATTCCACCCTGAAGCGTGGGCTTGAGCTGCTCATCATCAGCTGTCATCTGCCATCAACTACTTTGACTTTTTGACTGCAGAAGCACTTTGCACTTCCAAAGATCAGGAAGTTTATTCAAAATCCTATACCAGAAAGGCTCAGGATGGAGAATGAAAAGAAACCAGCTCTACCACGTGAAGATTCTACCATGATCAGCTGGAATTCTGTCCGTCATTGCCATCTCGTCTTGCACAGTGGTTTTCCTTTGGCAGTACAGCACACCCCTCTATTGCATTGCACCCTAGACTGATCTCCAGCCTCTCTCAGATGCACAGGTAGGAAGAATCACCAGGTATTCACCACTGGAGTTGCAGTTATTACAGTAGAGCTCCAAAAACAGCAGTGGTGTGCAGCAAATGAACCACATTCCCTGTCTTAGCTCTCCCTGTCAGGTTACTTCACTACTTGGTAAAAATGCAGCAAGTTCATGAACACAAACAGCTCAGCCAGCTGGCTCATACCTTCTTTCTGGTGGTCACAAGGCAAGAACCCCAAAATGTAAAAATCAAGAGACACAGGAGAAAAAATAATTTTAAGGGGAAGAGGCTTTTCTCTCATCAAGTCACCCAAAACACAGTAGAAGGAAAGAAGTGTTGACATCAAGGTCAATTTTTACTAAATGCCATCTAATAAAGCAGAAAGATTGACTTGATAACGCCTTTTTAACAGAGGATTTATTACATTCATAACATACAGAAAACCATAATCCTCATTATATTAGTTACCTTATTTCAGCTTGTACAAACAGTTTATTCCTTAAAGATAATAAAAGGAAATGGATTATGATTTTAAAGCTTTAGCACGCTTTACCTTATACATATTAAAATAATCATGTTTAGGGGACTGAGTACTTTTTAAACATGACTCATAAAATTGATATCCTGAGGTCTAATGTTTATTTTTTTCCCATTGATTTCCAGATCAAATGCCTTAAATTTTGAAGACTTCTCCCCTGCCAATTCCTTGTCTTGGAAACTCAACGTTTCTTTTTCCTCCTCCCACTAAGAAAAGATTCTGTAGTCAGACTTTGCTGGCAATTCTTTGGATATGCAGGAGGCACTATAATCCATTTTGCTAATCGACAGCTCTGCACTCAGAGCTCAGCAAAGCTAATCTAGCCCCAAAAATTGTCCTCTGCCAGGTACCTCAGAAAAGAAAGCAGCACACAAAGCCTTCCCTCCACCAGAAAATGCATGAGAGAGGATTTAACTGCAAGTTAATTGAACAAACCTACACAGCACCATTTATAAAATGGTGTCTGAGCCACCCAGAGTCTGTTTTCACTTGGGATTAGAGCTTTTCAGTAGCATCTCAGATGCACCTGCTGCAGACACCACTGCTGTTAATGGAAAGGCATCTGTTTTTAAGCAGGAGACATAGCTGTTAAAATGTGAATGGTTCTACTGTAAGTAGTTACAGAGAAGAAACAAAACAGTAAGAAAATTTTAGAAAAACATGGTGGAGACAAGAGCTCCATATACTGAAATAAAAGTTTGAGACAAGGGGCTGTGATATCACTCTCCAAATACAAAAACATTTACTGTAGAAAAGAGCATATTTCCTTTTGCTGCAGTGGGCTAGGACAAGAATTAATGACAGAAAATTGACGCAGGAAAGATTACACAGGAGTTATTTTCTAAAGGCAGAGACAGCAATACCCTGGGCCAGACAGACTGGGAGGTTCTAAGTCTCCTGTCTTGAGTAACTTCAGGAAGTCAGACTACTGTCTGAAAGAAATTACATTGGTCCAGCTGATCCCTGGATTGAAGCTGGGACTGGATGACCTCTCCCAACCCCTCTCAGCCCAACAGTTCCATGAAGTGCAAGGCTGACAAATGGTGAGAAATGGATGTGCTCATTCTGTAGGGGCTCTATAGATCTGTAAGGGACTTACTCACTAAGCTGGATCAGGGCTTTTTAGTTGTGTTTTGCTTTGGATTTTTTTTTTTTTTCAGATAAATCAATAGGCTTGGGCCATTTTCCAAAGATGTGATTTGGTAAGTTTCAAGCCAAACCTCTCAAGCTTTACTCATGAGATAAGTGCTAAACAATGAGCCAGATTCATCAAAGCTTTATAGACTTACTTAAAAGAAAAAGAAACTGATTCAGCCAACTCATTTCAAGCCAAATCAGGCAGTTGAAAATCTATTCCTGAGATTTGGAAAATCTGTCTTTTTTAAAAATATTTTAAAAATATGTTTCGAGAGTCCCTCTTTTGCAGGAGCCTCAGGCAACTCTGTCAAGAAACTGTTTTTTTGGTTTTCTTCAGTCTGATTAGGAGTGGTGTATTCCTCATGTCTAAAGGAGATAGCTAAAATACAAGTGTTTGTATATATACACCTAAATATTTTTACATATATACTTATGTATACAAGCAACATAAGGATTCAAGAACATTCTATCAGAAGTTTGGTAATTAAAGCAGTGGCTTTACTTTTCAAAAAGATTTCACATGAATTTGCTTCTTTACTACAAGAAAAAAAGAAACAGTAGTGCTGGACACCAAGGTACTCTACTAATGCATAAAGCTTAAAAAAGTTCCCTGCTCTCAGGCACATTTATGAGCCTTAATCCATAAAATCTACCATACTTCTCAGTACTGACCCTTAGAGTACTTCCTAGGGGGAGGTTCATCCCCATGTTCTTTCAGTGCTTGGTATCTCTACCAAGAAGGGTAACAACTGAGCCAAACAAGCTAATTTTTGTGTACACGCCACAAAAATCCTCCTGGAAGCACCAAAGTATTTCAAACAAGGCATCAAATATTACCAGGAGAAGGGAAGACACAGCCCTGGTGTTATCTAACCAGGATGGGTCAGTGTTGACTGGGAATGGAGGAAAGGACACCCTGCCTACCAGCCAGCATTCCACACATGGCTTCTGAGCTGGAGAAGATCTGGACTGAAAATGCTGCGCTGGTCATGTAGAGATTTCTATGCAGAAACACAGAAAAGGCCTCTATCCTCTTCTTCCCATATATGCTGTTAATTCCTTCGTAAACTCAATTTCAGAGGCTGAAAGTTGATGTCAGTACAGTGATGGGCACAGGCTGAGACCATTAGATGGCTGCCCCTCTAGCCCAGCATCAAGCATTTACTGTAAACATTTACGTCAAAGCGATGAGAAAATGTTCAAAACCTTGCCATGCTTTCTTTGCCTGTTTCTGTTCTTTGCAAGGAAATTTCTTCTTCCGAGAACATGGAAAAGGCATGTGACTTTGAACTGGAAACCCTGAAAGATCAGTGAGCCTACCTGCTAATGAGCAACTTGCTATTGAAATGAGCTCGTTAGCTTTCATTTTTTGCTGGCTGCTGATCGATTCATGAGCCACTTACGTGGCCTCTGTAAGCTGTACATAAATTATCAAATGCATTGATTTCTCCAAATAATAAATCAGGAAGTCAGTCCTTTCCATATTTCCAGTACAAATGCTTAGCTCAACGGCCTTCAAGATTCAACCAAAGAAAACAATGATAACATCAGTGTTCACAGATACATTGCATCTGAAATGGCAAATATTCTGATGCAAAAATAAGCTGTGCTGGCATCCCAGGGAAGGGAATAAAAGCTTGCATCTGAAAATGTTACATACAAAACGCACAGAATTTTGCATGAATCTTTGTGTAGGTGGCAGCTCAAGAAATTCACAGTAAGGAACAATTGTCTCCAGCAGGGAAAAATCCAAGATAGATCATCTTCAAGTCTTTTTCCATCTCATATCATTAAATTTCTACAGCCATCTTCGTATGACTGAAGTAGTCAAAGTCCTGTGGCATCCCAGAGTCAGTGCTGAGTTTTGGAAGGGAAAGCATTTTTTCTTTGTCAACTGGCAACCCCAACAGCACAGGAAGAGAACCTGTTAAACCCTCATTAGTCAGCACAGGAAGAGTAGGGAAAGCCTCCTTAACCCAAACATGTACCCATAACATTTCCATTTTCAGCACAAATCTCCAAGGCCAAGCTGGCCAATCAGATTTCACCTGGCCTCCCAACTGTTTTTTAAAAGTATATCAAAAATTAATACTTTGGACATGTATGCTTGCAAATTTCCAAGCACTTCATAACACTGATTTGCAATAATTTGCCTAAGGTCATGTGGGCCTTGATCCAAAGCCTATTAAAGACAAAGCAGTCTTTATAGTGACTTCAAAGGGCTTTGGATTGGACCCACAGTGAAGCCCTGCATAGTAAATAGAAAAATCAAGAAAAAAAAAACCTGGTCCAAGGAAGAAATGTCATCCTCTCCTTCACTGACTCAGTTTACTGAAAAAGATGGGAACGTGGGATTTAATTTTCCTGTTCTTCTGTATCACACTGCCAGCCCAAAGGAATGGTTGTTTCCCTTTTCCCACTCAAGTGCATTTCTCAGAGCATTATTCAATTCTAAAATACAGCTCAACACGAGAGCTCGGCCATGCTGTAGAGGTATCTTCATCACCTTGACCCTCAGTAACAGCCCCAGAGCAGCTCCCTGGAGTGCCCCTGGAGAGAGCTGTGGCATTCCACGCCAGCAGGATGGTGCCAGGAGTGTTGGATGGAATGCTCGCTCCAAAAGAGCAGCAAGCTTAGGACTAAATGCAATAACAATAAGGAGTTAAAATGTGCAGACCAGAGAACATCGCTTAATCCCAGTTTACTGAAAGGACATGTCATTTTTAGAAAGTTGTCCAAACAACTGTCTTAATATTCTACACCAAAGTGGCTATTAATCAAACAACAAAGGCCCAATTAACACATAGCTGTTGTCACCTTGATGTTAAAAGCCTCTCCCTTCCCCCCTTCTTTCTTTCTTTTTGTCTTTAATGTTACAACCTAACCCAAAAATGCCTCAGGGCCCTACAGCAAAAAAAAAAAAAAAAAAAAGAGAAGATAGAGAGAGGGAGACAGGGAGGAGGGAGGAAGGGAAGAGGATATGGAGGAAAAGTGGGGAGGGGAGAAAAAGAGAGAGAGAGAGCGAGAGAAAGAGAGTCTTAAATACCATCTCTCCTCTAGGCAGCAATTTCCACAGATGAAGAGGTCACCACTGTTTAACAGTGTGCTGCCACGTTAATTTAGTATGACAAGATAAAGCAGTAATCTCTGCTTGAAGAGGCTGTAAACCGCCTGCTATCCAGGGACATGCTCGAGTCGATTTGCACTGTATATCACTTTATACAATTGCCGTGACAAAGCCCCCTGAGTTCCCTCATGTAAATCTCTCTCTCTCCCTCTCAACTTCCCTGCCAGTCAGACAGCAGCGGATCTGTGGTAAGCTATGCAAACTTCATGTTTTACGCATGCCAATGGACCCCAAAGCTCCCCGCCTCCCCCCCCCTCCAAGAAAAGATGTTTAGGACTTTGATAATCCATTGATCCCACTTCCATATCGGCTTGTATTTTTCAATCTGTCGTGTTAAGTTGTCAGAGAGGGCGATTAAACCGATGTTTCATGTTCCGAGATTTGCGTTCCTGGGAATGATAGTTTTCAAAGCCTTTCTTGCTAGGTTCTGCTTAAAGATTATCCCTAAGAAAGCTGATGTGAATATTATTACTGGCATAAACCTGGTAATAAAACCATAAAGTGTTTTAGGTAAAGACATTTTAGAGATATTCAGGGTTATAAACATAAGAGTTTAAAGCTGGATAGAATTTGGAGTGCTTAAAAAAAAAAAAAAAAAGGAAAGAAAAAAAAAAAAGCGCCCTGTCAGGCTGTGGAGTTTTCTCAGCATGAAGGAAAACAACATATGTAAAAGGGAAAAGGGAACTCTCATGTCTATGTAAAGTAAATATAATTACAGAACCACAGAAGAGGGCAGAGCAGAACACGACCTGTGCAGTTAGACAGGAAGGAGAAGGAGACAGAGCATGTGTGGCAGTGGTCATGACAGTGCCTCAAATAAAACGCAGTGACAGCTAACCCCAGCACACAGCCAAGGAAGCTGCCTGTGTCTCCTGCACAGCTGAAAACACGGGCTTCTTGTTGGGGAAATAGGGGGAATTTTTTGCAATATGTTGCAACTCTCAGATGCCATACTGCATCTCTAGAACATGCAAGTTTTAAATTATGTCTCCTTCTATTTCACATTTAATTTGTGTCGTTTTCCTATGGCCTGCAGGCACGATACAAGTCACAGCACACAATATACCAAACGTGGTGCCAAAATGTGAAGCTGTGCACATGTACATATACCCACTTTCTGGATTAAACACAGAGGAGGACATAAGCAGAATTAAAACGCGCAGAGCAGACAGGTTTCTACAGAGTAAGGCTGGAATTTAACTACAGTATCTTAAGTAATGCATTGCTAGGTCTATCTGCTATGCCTGTGCATGGCATTTGGACTTGCAAAAATGACCAAGCAAGGCTAAATCAAATCTTTAACAGGTTACATGCATTCTCTGTAATCAACTAATCTGAATAATAAAGTTTGATGTTCGTTGCAGCTGATACTAAGACAGACAAATGCTTTATTAAGCATTTGAATTTCTATTAACATTTGATAATTCCCTGAATATTAAAGGGGAAACTCACTAGAATTAATGTCATTTTTCAGTAGTAAGAAAATCTTTCCAAAACAGCCTTTTTAAGGTGCTCTGTATTTCTTTATTCTCCAATACAGGTTGCTAACCAACACATCATTTATTATTTGAACTTAACACTACTAAATAGATATACAACAAAAGGTTTGCTTTTAGGGAATATTCAGTTCTTAAAACCCCACTAAACACCATCAGCACTGGTTAAAAAGAATTCTGATAGAATATTCACACACAGCAATCCCCAACCCCTCCCCAAAAAAAGGATGAACTTGAACATGGTTACTTCTCCAGAAATACGAGAGAATATTTGCACAGTAACCTGCACAAGTTATTTCTTTAACACCACGGACTGTGAATGGGATTACTCTCACCTAATTTTAGCCCCAAATTAGACACCTAGTCTAAACCAGTCATCAAGGCTCCCTCTATAGTCAATAGACAAGCACTTTCAGAGGGTAATTCATCTTCCTTGTCCTGGGTGCTTATTTTAAGATTGGAAATGTTGTTCCAGGCGGGTGGTTATCTTTTTACACAAGCTGTGAAGACAGCCCAAAAAACCTAACTTTTATGTGCTTAAACTTTGGTGAACTGAACCCCAATCTCACTGTATGGCATTCAGTAATCTCCACGAGTGTGGAAACTGATAGATCACAGATCATCATGGATGAAGGACAAGTATTATTGCCATTGTACTAGCACAGCCATAGATGACATAAATGAATTGCCCATGATAAATCAACAACCTGGAAGCTGGAAATAACATCTAATTTCACCCAGTAAACTGAAAACTTGCCATCTTTGTTAATATTTATCAAATTACAAGTCCAACAACTCTTTGTGATATTTTATAGAGCAGTATAAAGATATAAAATTAAGTATTTCAGTCAAATTAGTTTATTCACAAGGAAAGCTCAGGAATTCACTGTGGCCCTGTGTCAATATATTACCCAACACTCATGTTGACAGCTTCAAAACTGAAGCTATGGTCACTGCCCAAAAGCTAAGTTTACACTGGCCACAAGCAAACAGGAAAAGTACATCATCTGCCACAGATGTATTCTTTGCAGGACTGAATCACACTATTTGCAACTCTGCTTGTAGATATGTGAAATTCTGAAAACTGTTTTCCAGCGGAGTTTATCAAATTGGTTTAAAGAGAATTTAAACTAGTCCTATACATGTAACTGTTGTGAATGATCAAACTGTTCTTCCCTCACACTCTGCTGCTGTCTGTGTCAAGACAATATGAATTCAAAAATTTGGAAAAAGAAAAAAAAAGGGATTTTATATTTATATAAGTAAAGAATATACCACGGGCTCACACTCTGTCATCAGCCAGATGCAGGCAACAAACTCAAGTGAGTTGAGTGGTCTGAGCTCTGAGATGCAGGATGTTTTCTATTCCCAATAGGGCTAAGCACTATATAGCAAACTTTTACTTATGGATAACGAATTATGGAATGCTCTGGCCAGGCAATTACCTCTCACTCAAGGGTTTTTTGGTTGAAGTTACCTAACCACAGAATTATAAACTATAGGGATCAACAGCTGAGCTTAACACCCTAAGCTCCAGCTGTAACCTATGAAGAGAAATAGGCACTTCTAGGGTGTGAGTTTCCTGACCTACTTACAAGATATGTTAGGACAAAATGAATCATGCTCCACTATTCCCTATTTACTTCCATTAACTATAAAGTTGAATCTAAATTTACCAGCTGCCTTCTGGACATATACTTTTTAAACACACAGTCTGAGGAGAATTCACCTTTGAATCTTCACCCCAAAAATGACATTAGGATTTACATGGTATTATGTGTTAGTGGCCAACTCCATTCTGTGAGAAGAATTAACTTCTCTCCTCTATGAGAAAAAGCCAAAATGTCCTCATGCTGCACCAAGACTCCAATAATCACCAGAAATTTATCACTGAGACTCCATAAATTTAACTGAAATTCGTACAAGAAACTAACTCGCTCCTAGCAGAGCCCCAAATCCTAAATGCAAAGCTCTGCTTTTGTATCTGGTTGTTTTCTGGAAACCTGCACATCCTCGGCAAACACTGCTGCCTTTGAACACAGATGGATCCAACTCCGAGCAGATCTCCTGATTACAACTGCAGCAGTTTAGAATTAAAAGAACGGGAAAGAGGGGAGTTTCACTCAGAGTTACAGAGATGAAACACACACTTTAAATTCAATTTGAAAATCAGCATAGAGAGTCTGAAACACGGATGCTTTGGATTATTTCTGGCTAGCAATATTAATAAACAATGCAAGCTTCCACTTCTGACATGACTTAGTGTAGAGATGCACATACAATCTACCCCAGTAACTCAGACTTGAGATGTCAGAAGGATTTTACCTTTTGCTATAATATTTCCTATTTTCTGTCATCAAACTCCAATCCTACAAAAAGCTATGTGCAGAAAGAGTTATAGTCAGTGACCTCTCCTTCCCTCCCTCTTGCTACCATCAGCATTAGGTTCCAATCAACCAGATTATTTTGCAGGAACAGGGTCATAAGCTAAGCATTCTGGGGCAGGAATGTTTCTTTTTTCTGTCTCTATAAAAATAAATCATGCTCTGGGTACAATATAAATAAAGATAATAACAGTATGATATTAGATTTTACTGGTCTATGCTTTAGACAATCTATGTAATTTGCTTGCTGCCTGTACAAACTACAAAAAAATTAATCTTTAGAGCTCTTTTTTTTTTCCTTGGGGTGGATTCAGTTTTAAAAGCATTAAAAAGGATGCTGGAGCAGACTATTTCCATGTATAATTATGGTCTTGTTTACACTGCTCTGGCAAAAGCCATCCTGAGTTAAACTGGGCACAACTCCACTCAGTTACTTTCGTTGGTTTATCTAGTGATGCTAAATTAATGGGATTCACCAAGTTTACTTCTCCTTTGCAAAGTGCAAAAATGCCTTATCTGATCACACAACTGCAGCCAAACCGGAAAAAGAAACAAAGAACTTCAGGGTGTTAAAGAGAATCTGGAAATGAGGCCGGCCAAACTATTCAGACATGCTTGCTACCCCAGGCACAAAGGACTCTTTTTACTTAAGAAAAGTTTGTTTCCTCCATTTCATTGTCTTTTAAACACTTTGGAACATTGGTTGGTCCAGAAACATTGCAGCACATCAATCTCCTCTTGTAGGGAGGTCTCTGAACACGTTTTAGGAGCTGATCCACCAATGGTAGATGCCCATTCTTAAGCAAACACATAATGAAATCTGCAGTCTAATCTGCCAAAGGTCCTTCTTCAGCCATGAACTTCTAGAGAAAATTAATAACTCCTTTTATTACAGTGGAGAAGGTGGTGGTATTTCACTGATGTACTTGAGACAAGAAGAAGCACTTAGCTCCATGAAAGGGAAAAAAACCATGACTGGATGACAGAACACCATAAATGCCAGCAACTGCCTGGAGCCACATTTTCATTCCCACTACAACCACCACGACTTTTGGTGAATCTGAAAAAGCATTAGCAGTGGGAAGAAAAATTAAGAGAAAGCAAGCTGGCCTTGGCACAGCCTAATCCAACTGAATTTTGTAGGACCTGAAAAATCACACCTAAAGAGGCAATGCAAAAACCATGAGCACGTCACTCATCCACTGAAAGGACAGAAAATAAAGAAATGCTTCAAACCATAACTGCAATGGGTAACTTCCTATGGACACAAACATCTGACAGTGAGAGAAGAGACTGTAAAAAACAACTGTGAGTATTGAGTGTAGCAGAAGGTTCTGGCACTTCTAGGAGCCAGAGTTTATAACCACAGGGATTCCTTGCAACCCTGAAATTCAAGAAACCATGACCAGCACTTCACAATGCCTTTTAGGTTGGGTGCATCTCTACTAAAAGTAGAGCTGCATATCATCTACTTTATTGACATTCTGTCCAAGCAAATAGTGCAACACTTATTTTTATTGTGCAACATCTTCATATGAGCTATTTACTAGAAGGCTTTAGAATGGATTAAATAATAAAAATGGCTGAGCTAAATATGACTACAAGTAAAGGAAGAAAATGGGAAAGGCAGAAAAAGGTTTTCAGAGGACAACTGCAAGTAGACAGAAACTGATAGAATAACATTGGCTCTTAAAAGGCTGGAAATAGAGAGAAATTCACACCTGCAGTGAAAAGAAAGGGAGAAAGCCATACCAGCTGCTCAGAAGTACTGTGGATATGAAAAGTGTGTGGAGCAAACACAAAGCACACAGGGAAAGTCCTAAAATGAATTAACAACTACTGAAGCAAAAATGAGTCAAGGTGCTGTGCAAAAGTAGGAGTTTGTGCTACGTAGGGGACAAAACACGATCAACGTGGGACTCCCACATGCCTTGCCGAGAGGCATATGTCAGGTAAGAGTATGGAAGTCTGGAATGCTGTTCTCTATTCTGATAATAATTACACTGACAGCTCAAGGCCGAAAGCTTCTCAACAGTGCAGAAGCTTGGCCAAAGGACATACACTCATTGTTTGAAAGGAAAATCACAGCAATTTAAAACTACATTTCCTTGGACTTCTGTTTCCAGAACCATGGAGAATTGGGTGTTTAACTGGCAGCAGAGTTTGTGTCTCACTACAACACCAGAAAGATTCACTGTCACCAAAGACAAGGTAGAGTTTCACAATAAATTTGGGCAGAGTGGCACAGGGGATGGACCTGGACTGCAGAAACTACACCAAGTCCACAGCTATCGCCTGGCTTCCGATAGGATGGAGAAGATCCCATCGATCCTGCCTGTGTTAAGTCACACCTAGGGAGTGCTTGCTGGAAGCAAAAGATGTATCAAGAAGTAGGAACATTTAAATGTAGTCTCTTTGGACTGCTGGATAAACTGGTCCTGCAGTCCTAGTGGGGCTTTTTCCATATCCCAGTCCTCACCAGTGCTCCGTAAATTGATAGCGCAGACTTGAAACAAAATTTTGAAGTTATCTCTGTTGCTTAGAAAGATGACCAAATTTTTTGCTTATATAGTTTTTTGATAGGGCATTCTTTTCTCTTCCTCATAGGAGAGACCATCTGGTTCGAATATTCCTACCAAATGTGGGCTTTACAGTTCTACCTATCTCTTTTTTCTGTAGAATTTTTCAGCTACTCACTTGAATTAGATTTTATGCAGTAAGTTTAAATGAAGATATTTTCCAGTATGAGGTCAATGAATTGATGCCTAGGCACATAATCACTTGCAAACAATGGACACATACAGTTCCCAGCACTTCCATAAAACAAAGGTGTTTACTTTTCTGTTGATTATTTTCTGCTTAACTGCATTCAAATGAATCCATTAAAAACGTGACTGCTTCACAGTAAGATGATCTTCAGCAAAAACAAACAACTGCTGTTTCCACTTCTCTTCATGGCCTTTAAAAACTGCAGTCATCTGCACCCTGTATTCCAGGCAATTTGTGTATTATAAGCCTGGTCTTGATTTGTCAAGTTAATGGTTTAAATGTAGTTTTAACCCTCCTGCTTGGGGATGAAAAAAAGTTTTCTTACTTCATTACTTATTTAATGCCCCCTAACCAACCTCTGGACCTTTCAAAGTCTGATCAAAACACCAATGGGTCATCTCAAGCTTCACCCAGTATTTCTGCCCATTGATTTCTGCAGAGAATAATGTATCCACTCTGTTTTTTCATGCCTACAAGTATGCAAAAGTCACTGTGTTAAGAGGGTGGTTGAATAAAACACTGCTCCTGAACTGCACTATGGCTTTGATCCCCGACTCACCTGAAGAACAAAGACACCTTTTTTGTTTCTTTATGTGCCCTAGACAGGACCTGCACATCAAGTAGTTGGCAAGTGATGTAAGCATGACTCACATGGATGGGACAGGATTGGAGATCTGGGAGAATACAGATCATGGCAAGGAGGACAAGCAGATCAGCCTACCCTGAATGCAAGGTACTTGTCAGGCAGATAGGAGAGTTATCAAAGCTGTCTCTGGTTCCATCACAGCTGATTCCCAAGGACTGCAGAGAATTTTCCGGGGTCTGGACTAAACAACGCAGGAGGCAACTTCCACAGCTCTTTGATGGGTCCTGACTGATTCTTTTTCATTTGTTTCCCTTCCTAACAGCCCACACAATGATTCCCTGAAATGGGGCAAGGGTAAAGATCGAACTCTGGTAAAAGCCTGAAATTGTATCTGCAGAAACTGCTTCCCCCTGCTACTTCTGCCATGCCATTTACAATGCAATGTTTGCAACAATGTAATTTCATCATCTTATAAATATCAATTTTCCATTAGGAGAGGAAGGAAAGACCATCAGACGAATGCAAACTTGCCACCGTTTCTGCTTTATTTTAATTGAACTAGTCTTGTTCAGATAGGCCTATCTCTTACAAAAACACCAGTTTATAGTTTAAACTGTGAAATTGTGTGTGCGTGTGTGTGTGTTGTAATTATGGTGCCTGCTAACAATTTCATACTGCCACACTGCACATATGGCTTCCAAGCTAGCTTTATCTGAATCTTTGTGAATCTATTCTCCATGCTATTAAACTGAGCACATTCCACATCGTTCAAAAGTAATTACACTTTTGTCTAGAGTGTAGGAGACTGCTCTCCCCAAACAATGAAATTCTCATTATTAGAGCTGGCACAGTAAAGGCACTGGTGTTCACAACACTGTGCATTGTATCATCACAATAACTTATCCTAAGCTTGATGCTCAAAGGTACACTGGAAATTAAAATTTCTCTAAAACCACTGTGAGGGGTTTTTTGCTTTTTTTTTTTTTTAAAATATGCATTCTTTAGCTCAGTATAATTAGAGTCCTATTTGACTTTTTAAAAAGCTATATGCATTCAGATTTCCATTCTCCTCGGAAGGTCTGAATAATAGCTAAGTGCTCCAGCCGCTTGTTGTTCTGATCCACCACCATTCATATGCTGACAACTCCAGACCAACAGGTGAAGCTCAGGCCAGGATAGATGTGATAAGAGAATTCAAATGAAGCATTAAACAATCTTTCATTTCACACAAGTGGAGGAAAAGCACGCAGCAATGTGTTGGTAAGCTCTTTGACCAGTAGAACTGCTTTTCTTAATATTATTCCCAAGTTACACGGGAGTAACTTCATTCACCACAGAAACACAACTTCTTTTATTGTGAAGCAACAAAGCTACTGAACAGTGCACTGTAATATTTCCTATCAATTTAAAGCACTATTGAAAATGAATTCTGAATCCCACTGTAAGTGCAGGACAAATGTAGGCTACCAGTACAGTCAGAGTCATCAGTCTGGAACATCTAGGGAGTGGCAAAATTACAGTTTACCAGTTTGACCTTTTGTTCAGTACTTTTTTTTTTTTTTTTTTTTTCATTTCATCCAGCTTTTCATTGATATTCTGTAGTTAAAAAGAAGGGTTTAAACACACCATTTAAACACACCATGCCTGTGCTATACTTTAATCAGTACTTTTAGCCTTGGCATCTCTAATTTTCAGAAATTAGCACACAGACACCATTGGTGAGATCAGCGGTCTTGAGAGTTGCAAAAGCAGACAAATAGGACATAAAGGCAGAAATAGAAACAAGTAAAATAAACCTTTGTAACTTAGATGAGCTAACAACTACCTGTGCTATCCAAATACTGTAGCTTTAATAGGTTTCTTCAAAAGAGCTATTGAGTGATACTGTAATCCTCAAGTGTTTCCCTGCAAAGCTCATGGCCTGCTAGGAACGTCCTAAGGGGACTCTCAGATATATTCTAGGTCAAATCATTCATCTTTTATTTTCTACTGAGCAGTTGCTTTAAGACTGATAAATTATTGTTTCTTTTCTGATCAGGAGAAGAGTTTTCCTACTTAAAAGAAGTATCCAGTTTCTTCTATTAAGAGAAAGACAGTTTGAGATAGATTTACCCCTGCCTTGGTTGAGGCTGGTGGAGATCTCCAGAGACCTGGCCCAATCCCCCTGTTCAAGCAGGGCCACTGAGAGCCAGCCAGGACCATGGCCAGGTGACCTTTGAATATCCCTAAGGAGGGAGACTCCACAGCCTCCCTCGGACACCTGTTTCTATGCTCAGTCACCCTCACACAAAAAAGCATTTCCTGATGTTCACAGGGGTCCTCCTGCACTTCAATTTGTGCCCACTGCACTAAACTTTCTCTGGCTGCACCTCCAACAAACCCAGAAATACCCCGTCCATTTTGATGGGAAAATGGGCTTGCAGATTTTTGTCAATTTTGATTAGATTTGAAGATATCTTTATAGGAATTTTGCCCTCCTCTTGTAAAAATTTATGCAGAATTTTGAGCTGTCTCACTAAGCTGGAAGTTGTTAAAACTTGGTAAAGTGCAACAGGGTAAATTTTCAAAAGTGCAAGTTGGGAATTGTGAAGCTTCAGGAGCTTTATCAATAAAACTGTATCAGACCACACAGTGTGGTGCTGTGTGCACACCTGCACACACCTGGATCTGCTTCCCAGAGAAGATAAAACAACAGGATGCCAATTCAAACAGTACAAAAATGTCCTCTGCAATGCTAGAAAGTGAATGCCCTTTGGGAAGGATTTTTGTCGCTGCTAAACACACAAATTGAAGTCACCTAAATGTTATCCAGTGATTTCCTTCTGATAACTGCACACCACAACAGCAGAGGGAGTGATTATGTATATTTTACTCATTTAGACTGATCACTTCCTTCCTTCTGGAGACACATAGGCTACATCCTTTCTGATCTACCTGAGCGATGATTTTTACAACACAGTCCTCACTAAAAGAGAGATATTACCAAAATGTGACACTCACACAGGCTGGCAATATTCTTAAATATGTATGGAGGCAAAACTAGTCCCTTACAACCCCCAAACACTGCCTCAGGTAAGCCTGCAGTGTGTCACTGCTACCGCAAAACTGTCTAAAACACCCAGTTTCAGTATCTTGTATTGTAAAAAGACAGAACACACTGTTTTGACAAGACATTAAGTACAGCCTTCATAGCAGGAAGTTACACTGGATGATCACCTAAACCTCTTGTTCTTAAAAACTATAAATGAACAAAGAAGTTAGTTAAAATCATTTGAAGAGCAGTTAAATGTTCCAATGAGGTGTAGCTGAAATACTCCTGCTGGGCTCCTTAGAAAACAGTATGTTTTTATTTCATTAGGGTCTGATTCTGCACTACTGGTGCCATCACAAGTTTATCTATTGACTTAAATGTTGTCAGAAACAATTCCTTATCTTCAAAACACTCTCTTAAAATAGGCCAAAATGCAGCAAAGCCCATACATTAGCTACATACCCTAACATCCCACTGGCTGGAACTGTTCTATTAATGAACTTCATCTCCATAAAACATAAGATAAAGAATGAGAAATAAACAAGCTCGAAAAAGATAATGACATTGTCTGCCCATGAGTAATTTCTCCAACGATGTTCTTTCTTCATGTAAAGTTGCAATAACACAAACTAAAATTATGTATTCCAAACCACTGTCTGAGCTCAAGCATTAGCCCAAAAAAAGGAAGGGAAATGGATCAGGATCAATGAGTTATTCTGTCTAGGAGAGCAGCTTCAGTGAATATCCAGTGACTTGGTCCTATGAGAAATAATAATCCCTAAGGCTTTTTACTTAGGGCTTGTTACATATGCATAATGAGCTGTAAGGGCTTAAATACCACTGTGGAGCTGCTGCAGGCTTTTATGAGAATACACTATCACCTATTTTGCAATGCCTTTTTAAAAGCCTTCAAATATGCAGGTCCACTTATTATCTTCACTTCCAGTGAAATTATCAGTGCCCTTGTCAAAGTGGGGGACTAACAGAAAAGTTTCAGCCCATTTGTAAATAGGCAAGAGCCGTGCAAGCGTGTTCACAACAGAGCTTTGTGGAGGTGCCTCAATCCTGGGGTTCCAATGCCTTTCCTTGCACCTTTCAACCTTTCCAAAAATGCATCAGTACTCCAAGTGAAGGGCCCAAACACATAACAGTGACACCACAATGCTAGCAAGGAACATGGCATTGTTTTGTCTTCTTTCAGATACAAACAGTTCTGGACTTCCCCTGGACTGCTGCATGTAATGAATTATGTGCTCAGTGTCTGTAGAGTGGAAATTCACAAGTGAAAAAGCAGTGCATTGATTAATTCCACAAGCACAGTAAATTTTATTGTAGGTGTCTGTGACGTGAATTACACGTCAGACCTGAGTTTTTAATTCAAAGTTTCATTTTTTTTTTACCCTTTATACAGACTTTCATGCCTTACTGCTGCACAAACTTGGCATTAGGGTGATGTTTCAGACACCATGCCAAACGTGACTCTCACTTAGAGTGTTCCAAACCCATTTGCTGTTTGCTGAACACATGCACTTACAATTCACATCACTGCAGCTAACAAATTTTAGCACCCTAAATGCCATCAGGCAAAGGTGAGGAGAAAAGTCTGCACTGCAAGTGGTTTAGCATTTGTAGAGGAAAGTTAGAGGCAGCCCAGCCAGGTCAGAGCTTACACATTATTGTGGTGTGTTCTGTACGTGTAGCTGTGCATTGTACACTCCACAAAGTACAGATCTGGATGCCAAACTACTGCAGAGGCAGAATTCAAAGAATGGACGTAAGCACAATAGACCAGAAGCAAACCTACCATTGTGTTGTGCTGAGAAGTGGGAGTCCTATGGCCACAGTTCTCTTGCGTCAGCAGAGAAACTGGCTGAAATTCCTCAGAGTGAGGCTTGTTGGGAAAACTCACATGCAAGGGAAGGTGAAAGGCTGGGAGCCCGTCACTCTCCTCTTCTCCCACTTTCTGTCTGCTTGTCACCATGGCTACCTCTCCATCTGCTTCCCCATACGGAGAGGCTGGTCGCTTGGAAGACATCCTGGAAGGAACAAAAGAGGAGAAAATAATGAAACCTCCAAATAAATCCTTAATGCCGTCATTGTGTGGTTAGGGGCCATTGTAACAGAAATGCCTTTTTTGTGCTGGCAGAGAGCAGGAAACCATCCAAATACCACTGCAAAGCATACACAATTGGGAACAATGGCCAAGCAGGTAGCAACAGAACAGTGGCTTGTTTGTTGTGAGAATAATGCACTAATATAGCACTCTCTTGTATTCTGGCTTCTTAAACATGAAAATTCACCTAAGACTGCATAATGAAATGCAATTCCTTTTAAAAAATACCCATCTAGTTTTGCATTTGCAAGGGACTCTAAGAAGATAGAATGTCTCTCGATACAAGCTATTGTCAACTTAGCTTTTAAGGAATAATCATCTGCATGTCATTATCAACCACAACTGATAAAAAAAATAAAGTAAAATAAAGTACAATACAATAAAAGAACTTGCTAGCAAGCCAAAACGTCTGTGTTTACAAAATTTCACCCATGTGAGCAACTGAGTGTTATAGTCATGTTGCAAGGATCTTTCCAGGTTTGCAGATCTGGTATAGTTAAGCAATTAAACATTTGGACATTAATAATCTAAGCTTTTTGACAACATAAAGTCAGGGGTGTGCTGATTGAATGAAGAACTGCTATCAAATCTTCCTATCTATACATCAAATTCTTCCTATCTATAGCTAGATCAGAAAAAAAAAAACAACTCATGAAAATGTAATTTACATCTGTAACTATATAAAAAAAGGATACACAAGGGAGATACATAGAGCAGACATTGTAAAAACCACACAGAAATATTGACTTGAAATTCAGGCCTACATTGTGAAGGTTTTGGTAATGTCTGATAACTCCGGCCTGATAATGCATGTTTATCTTCAACTTTTAGAAACACTGAAAGAAACTTAAATCATGGGCAAATTCAGGTGTCACCAAAGCCAAGCACTACTGAAAATCTTACGGAACCCAGAATGCTTCCAGCTTGGTCTCCAAAATAGAGATATACAGAGGAAGTCTTAAAAATGCAGACAAGTTCTGGGATTAATTACAGCAACATTGCTCATGAAAATCAGGGTATGTCCATGGATGGCATAACAGACCCCTGTGCTAAGCAGGGTTGTCTACAAAGAGTGGAATGAGAAGAACTCCTCCAGGCACAGCCAAAAGAATAAATGAAAAATAGGGAAATGTTTCACAGGAAAAAAAGAGAAATTATGAACGAGGAAACTGAAGACTGTGCGTGAAAGTTAAAAAAGGGGGCTGCAGCAATAATGCTCCTCCTCAAAAATCTCGTATTTATGATTCTAATTACCCCATTTTTATTTTCCACTCCACAGTTAAAGGACTGCATTTCAAAAGCCCAGCAGCCTCTTGAACCATGTGTGGGGCTGCTGTGAGGTGGAGCATGTCCATACGATTTGGCATATTGAGCACGGAATGGTTCTTAGCAGCAGTCAACTGGGTCTGAAAACAAACAGTGACTTTAAACAGCCCTTTGTTAGGACTTATTTTGCTTCTAATGATCTCATTTTGAGCCCTACCTCCTGAGCCAAGTTAGATTATATTAAAAAGAAAAAAAAGGGAAAAAAAAAAAAGAAAAAACACAGAAAAACCAACAACAAAAACTCAGACAAAAAAAAAAATCCCTACCAGAGCCTATACTCAGCTGCACACTGCCTGTTCTGAACACCACCTATTGCTGGTGCTTAGAGAAGCAATCTGTATTTTCTATTAATGTTTGACTTAGTCCAACAGACTAACACTTCATACATCCTACCTGAATTCTGTCTTCTAGGCTCTCCCACCTACGTGTCTGCAGCAAAGCATATGTACAAAGACAGAGATCACCAGATAGACTCGTACTGGCAGTTTTCTACTAGCCCACTGAATTCAGCATTTTGCAGCTATGTTTGATGTGACAGATCTCAAGCTCTTCTGCAGGAACCATACAACTCCCTTCTAAAGTTAATGTGAATTATTCATATTTTGCATTGTACTGCACCAAGATAGACATTTGCTATTGAATTTAAGTTTTTTGGTTACTCATTTTAACGCTACTTTAATAGAAGCCTGGGTTTTTACAAAAATCTCTCTGAAAATCAGCACTAAGCAGTTGTCTCAGTTTTGGCAAACAAAAGGGGAGGGATACAAGATCATTAGTCAATTATTCCACAGTAATTTTCTCTACTTTAGAACATTTATATTTGATAAAATGACTGAAAATATTGTAAACCACGCACAGAAGTCTCCACTGCAATTCACTCTGACAATAAATTACAGAGAGAGAGGATGCCTTGCTTTGTATTGATGATTTGGATTATATATTATATACTCAAACTGTGTCAAGAACTCCTACTGCTGTTAACCTAGAATAACACAGATTCTGTCACATTGCCTCACAAGGAAAGTTTGAATATCACGCTGAAATAAAGCTCTTGTGTTAACTTCATATGCGAATATACAGTTTCAGATCATCATCCTCTGCTTGTCACTGTTCCCAACAGGGATGAAATAATTTTCTGCAGGGAATTTATATAAAAAGACAAGGAAGATAATAGAGGTGTCCACCTCCATGCACTTGCAATAACAGAGATTATTTAGCTTTTGATCTAAAATGAAAACCTATAGGTTGGATTGTAGGCCAAACTAAAATGATGGTAGAAAGGGCAGAAGAAACTTTTCCCTTTGTCTCTAGAAGATCAGTTTAAACTACAAGCCACATGCCCATCACCATTCTAGAAGACTAACAAATTACTAAAATGGCTAAGGCAGCAAAGTTGAGGCTTTAATCTGAGTTAGTCTCCCAAGGACACTCAAAGAAATGGATACACAAACCTGGACAGCTCAGACATCAAATGCAATTTGTTTTCAGGCAGCTCTGTCCACAGCCAACCTGAGTCAGACAAAACCAATTTTCACAGAAATTTCTTAATCCTTATGAATATCTGGAAAATTTCCACAAGATAATGGAAGATTTAAATAAATATATGTACAGATCCATATCTACTTTTGGAATGGATAGTAACTATCAAAGTCTGTAGTAGCAAAGGATCAAATCTCTGAGAGGTTCCCAAGCAGAAAACATGAAACAAGAAAAAGTCATCTATAAATGTCTTTCATTATTTCTACAGTTTCATTGCTCCCAAATTTGATATGCACCCACATCATGCATCCTCTAATTCTCTTCTTTCCATATATCTGCATTATCCTACTGATTTAATACCAGTTCTTAACAGATTCTGTATCTAAGATGCAGAGTTCCCACCACAGACAATAAGGAAAAGGAAACAGCTAAATTCTGGGTAACAACACTACCTGAAACTGAGCTCTTTTAAACAGATCTAGATCTAATGAAGTACTGGAATTATCCCATCTTAACAAAGAACTGCAAACATCCTGGATCTGCCCTCAGTGATAACACAACAGTCCACAGCTCACATGACTTCAAGATCTTTTCCTCAAATTTAAACTCAGAAGGGTTTTCAATTACATCACTCTGAAAGAAGACTTACAATGGAACAGGAAACATCAACTTATGGATAGGATTAAAAAAACCCCAAAACCCTAAGATGTAACTCAGAAAACTAGCAATACAATGCCCCAAACGTAAAAGGGTGTCACTGCAGATGAAATCTGTTGCAATTTAATTGTTTCAAGAAAAATTGCATTTTGAAATGTCATTAATAATTTCTACTGAATAAAAACAGGTAGGTGTTAATTTTTTAGAGAACCTAAGTCTGCAAAGTTCTGATGCTCTGGGACACAGGCGGTACCCAGGTCATTCCACAAACACAATGGAATTATGAAATGTATCCCTATATTTGATTTTATCAGTGGTTTGGATGGAACTGAAGATTTATTTCTGGTGATAAATTCAAATTTGATACTGTTCCCTGTAAAGAGATCTGTTTTAGAAAGGCTTCTTAACATGCACAAAGTTCAGATAAAACAAAAACCAACAAAACATGTTTTTTGTTAAATTTCCATTAAATAAATGCTTTTCCTGGTAGCAAGAATGTTTTTTCGGGGAAGTAAAAACCTCACTGTTCGAACTCGCTCTTATCCAACAAATATTTTATGTGATTCATATTACAACAGTTTCTTCAAATATTTCTTTACTGCCCTTCAATTTGTAACAGACTCTTTGTAGGCTTAAATTGATACCCTGTGTCTATTGATCTCAGAGTTTTTGCACTGACTTCAGCATGGCTGGATTTTCCCACTGGAGCAAGAGCTACACTCCATCCACCTGAATTGTTTCCTACACACATCCATCCAAATAATTTCAGGCTACTAAATATGACTGTTTTGCTTGTTTGTTTTTCCCCTTGAATTTGGTGTCTCACAAAAGTGATCTTTGCATAGCTATGTGTTTTTCATTATTACTATTTTTAACAGAACCTCGCTTAAGTGTCCCCCACTACATCTCAATTTGTTCATTGGTTTTGGTTCATTTCATCCGTGATTGTACTCCCAAAATAAATCTAAAGTGGTATTCAGTACTCAAGGAGATAGTGCCCTCTAGCACACAACCTGCATCCTTTCCAATTTGATTGTTCATGCCATAAAATTTAATAAATTTTATGTCATAAAACTCTAATCTTGTTACATTAAGCAAAATACCTCAGAAACATTTCAGATACCTACAAAAGCTTTTGGTGAAGGGGCTTATCCATGTCTTCAAAAGTGACAAACACAGATGTGTCAGGAGAAAAAGATATGAGGCCATAAATCTTAACTTGTTGGGAGTTAATTAAGGGATTCATCAATCATTACACAGCTCACCCCATATACACACAGGCAAAATCCTGTCAGCTGCCACAACCCACAGCAATCTACAGGTTAAAAACTCCCAAAGTCCCTCTGTTCTGACTATTTATAAATGACTTTGTATAATCTAGCATTAAGACCTGTAATTATAAAACAGCATTAAAACAGGCCTGCGAAGTTATGGATAATTATAGTTGGTACACTTTTTAAAGAAATAAAAAGCTTTCCCATTCAAACGCGGGCTTTGCCTCTTTGACAGCTCCAAGTCCACAGGATGTAGAGAGATGATTTAAACTGTATGTCAAAATTCTGACTGTGCAAGACTTTCTTTTTTTCCCCTTATCAAGAGAGGCATTGTTGTTTTCTCACCATAACCAGGCGTGACAGCGCCTGACTGGAGTCGCACAGCCAGTTTCTGAATCGGCATGAAAACATTCACCTCTTGAGTTTCCCTGGCAGCTACAAACCAAGTCTCTCTCATGGACAGAGTTTAAATCACTCAGCCCTGGATGTCAGAGATGACAGAGCATGAGGATAAGAGGAGCAGATCAGCAGCAGTGTGGAGGGTCAGCCCAGTATCAACAGCACCAGGAATTTGCTCCCGAACACGGCCCGAGTCCAAATCAAACACTAAGTGCTAAGCCAGTCCAAAAACTTCAATGGGATTCAATCTGACTCTCTGCAGGGATATTTACCTCTAATTACAGCACTTGTTGGAAAGCTGCAGACTGCTTTTCCGCAGGAAATAATTATGATTACAGACAGCAGCACTACCACATACATCTAATGTATAAGCACACACACACGTATAGATGCATAAACACAGCATTATACAAAATGTCAGCAATGCATCTCCCTCATCCCTGATCACATTTAATGCTAATAAAATTCTTCTCCCCAGGTTTACTGAAACCATGATCTCTCCTTACACACAGCCCTGGCAAGAGGCGCCAGTTCACACTAACAACCGTTCCCATTCTGTTTTGGCCCCAAAGTAATTAATTATTTATGTACACTGAATAACTAGTACCCTTAAAAAAACCAACTCTATTCATTTTGACAAGATTACTTGTGTAATAAGGTATTACTCAACATGAGTAAGGGTGGCAGACTCCCACACACTGTCCCACTGGGAACTGCAAGCCTGACTTGTTTCTACACATACCACTAAAAACAGACTTCATTTGGCAATATCTTTGAGTCATTTACAGCCTGGTTTGGAATTCTTCACTGAAGTAATTCTACAATTAAAAAAAAAAAAAAAAAGGAAAAAGAAGCAAAATTCTATAATCTGCTAATCAGTAAAAACTGTGCATGAAACGTGCTCTCATCTGTCACTCACACTGAGGTGGAATAATCTGTTAATTATTACTTTCTAGGATCATATCAATCAGATATCTTTTAAAATACACATATGCTATGAATAAGTCGTGTTATTCGAAAGAGGTTTTGGTGAACAAGTCAACTTTGTTAACATAAACCAAGATCACTACAGCATAACCTGTGTAGTATTTCTGTGCCATTGTCTATTATTAGAGCTGCCACAAGTAATCCTATGGTTAGGGGCACTCAATAATTTCCATTTCACCCAGCCCACCTTCTCCCTTTGGCTTTCCAGATTTCCTCTCTGTATGGGGTAACTTCAACAATTTTTGATAGTCCTCCAGTTTAGAGGATTCTGAATATAAAATGGCAAGGGAATATGTTATCCCCAATCCATTTTAAAGCATAGTGTAATATCAGCAACCTGGTTCATAAACCTGATATTCCACATACTGTGGAATCTGTTTTTTGAAAAAAGCTACTGCTCCGAATTCCACTGGTAAATGGTCTGAATTTGACAAGATTTGAAATTCTCAAATAATGAAGTTGTTATTAGTGTCCTTCAAGAAAATGTTAACAAAACCCTTTTTTATTAGAAAAATGGAAAAAGAAAAAAAGACGCTTTGTAAAAATTCTATGCCATCAACTAAAATTTCATCATCTCCATTTTCTTGCACTTGCAAGGAATTTATGCAGGAAAAACCACTGTAAAATCAAGTCTAGTAAAAATCTGTTGCCAAAAAAAGTCCATGTTGAACACTCCCAACACGTGTTAAACACAGTTTTTCATGGACTTTTTGAAGCAGGTAACTGGGAAAGACTGTGCATGACCAAGTTTTCAGTGAAATACTGCAGCCTGAAACAAACCAGCCTTCAACCAAAACAGAATTTGGAAGGTAATGAACAAAATCCTATCTACTGTATTCTATTACTGTAATAAATATTACCTAATTCCTTCCTAGATCTAACACAGACTTTGGGTCTTACTGGTGTGTGTTAAGCAGGAATATTTAGCAATCCACCCAGAGACACACATTCAAAATCAGCTTCAGCATGAGAACCTGTGTTCTCATGATTTTTATTTGGTACCTGTCAACTTCATCAGCCTTTTGTTCTTCACTCATCTGTGTATCAACTAAAAGAGCCAAAAATCTATTTATAAACCAGAAACTACAGGATGAGATTTTAGTTGCTGAAAAGCATGTTTCTAAGAGATCACAATCCAAAACCTGTGAGTTTTGAGAACTCCTTAAAACCAGAAGGGGCACGTAGTGATAACATGATCAGGGCACCAGCAACACACAACTGTGGTGGTGCAGTGTCAAAGACGATAAGCATCTATCAGCACAAACTCTGAAACAGCAGGATGCAGTCATTGTTGATGTTTCAAGTAAACTGAGCCTGATCACTGGCTTCTTTCATGCAAAAGACTCTGCTTGGATGATTTTGAATTAAATCCACAAGCTCATTTATTTTCCAGTGCATCCTCAAATTAACTCTGGCTTCCTTTCCTTCCACCCCCCAACCTTTCAGAAATGCACCTCCCCCCACTCTTCAGCTCCTCATACATCTTGCGTTTTTATTATTTATTTATTATACTTTTTATTATTATTTAAAATTTGTCCTCACGCCACCACAAAAATAGCAAGAGTTTGCTTTTATTTTCATGCAAAGTTTTAGGAACTGCTCGCTGCTAAAAGCACTATCTCAATCACTGTGACACCAGGTAATCATCACTCTTCTGCTTGCTGAACTACAAAGAGGATCTAGTAAAATAATTAGAGATTTAAAGCCTTGAGATTTCACTGTACAAACTGATACTGGAAAATGGCAGGGAAGTCGTCAGTCCTTCTGCAGACACTGAGTGGGAGAGCTGTGCTGCACAGGGAATCCATGCACCACACACAGACGTGCAAACCTAATTCCCACTGACACGGAGTGAAACGAAGGCAAGGAGTTGAAACAGCTTTAAAATTATGACAATTACGGCTGACTTATTGCAATGAAATTTGAGGAAGAACGGGCTCATTTTGAAAAGTTGGTTAATATTAAAACTTTTGCAGTCTTGGGAGCTTATTCTTGGTCATTCACAGTATTTGTCTAATCAAGCTGATATAAATTTTTCTTCAAGCGTTGTTCAACAATCAATTACTTTCAGCAGAATCAACATTAATAATGAGAATTCTCTCCCAAAAGACGCCCAGATTTCAGTATGAGGAGTCATTATTTTGACTGAGATCTTGGTAGAATATGACACAGCTTTTCCCACTCTTCCATCACACCACTGTCTGATGTGAGTGCCAATGAAGAGCTATTGAGCTTCAACCCCCCTTCTCCTTTCCCTTTTCTTTATTTAAATCTAAAACTCAACAAATGGTATTTTAAGTATTTTCTAAGCAACATTTCCTCTGCAGAGCTTGTGTGTAATCACAAGCAAACCAGAGACAAGGAAATTTTTTTAAGTTTCCTTTTTATCCCTCTTCACTCTCAGTTTCCCTACTGTTAAGTTCAGAATAACAACTTTATATTGCATGGGTGTTTCCTTCCTGTAAATGTGCATATAAGTGCACTTATGAAATAATTTTCAAGGTACTCACTGGTGTTCACACATCTAAATTTGCAGTATCACTCTACCATTATAAAAGCTCCTGCTCCAACCATCACTTGCATCCACATTTCCACCACGTCCATCAGTTTGCAAAGAAAAAAAATGCAAAAACCCACAAGCACACATAAACACATCCATCCACACGTGTCCTGTGTGTTTCCTGGCAAAACTGATCATGCCAGTAAAGTGGATAACCACTGACAGCATGAACTTGCACCACTGAAATACTGGACCTCTAAATAATTGTAGTGGGAGCAGAACTGAGAAGCCACATGTACCTTTAAGAACTACAGATACAGTGAAATCAGTTTTGCATCTGTGTGTGTGGTGGGGGAGTATAAAAAAACAGACTTAAGCAGAGCAATGTCTCTAATGGATGCAAACATTTTCTTTCCAACAGGTTAATTCCAGCTGCCCAGAATTTTTATTGTTTTTTTTGTTTCACATCCACGTGCATGCTCCTCCCTTTTTGGAGGGTTTGTACATGACAGGTGCATTCTTGGCCCAGGAACAAATAATCCTGGAGACCCCAAGAAAGAAAAATCAAACTGAACTTGAAGATAAAATCACAGGGAATAAATACATTATTGCCTTTCCATTATGCTAAAAAACACCACCAAAAAAAATTTGAACATTTATAATGTATAAGCAATTTGAGGTAGGATTTTCAAAGCTGAAAAGAGATTGTTCCAAAGCCCAGATGTTGCCTTTCAGAAACCAGCGAAAATTGCTGCCTCGGAAAATTACTCTGAAATACCAATAGAGTAAAACAAAAATTGTTTAAATAAAAATAATTTTACTCAGACATCCTGATATTCCAAGAGAGAAAATGAACTTTTTTTTTCAAGTGTTCAGGCAGTTTTGCATTCATGTCTCCTACTTCAGATGATCCACATCTCTGGCCCAACAAATGAGGGATGGAACAGGAAACATTTATGGTCTGATGTGAGGGCTCCTGCCTCACTAACTGAGCACACTGTACTGTGAAGTCTTCCTCAGTCACCTTATGACTGCTCTACTCTTTTCCCAGTTTTTATTCAGGAAAGTGTAAGAATTAAAAAATCTGAATTAAAAACTGGTGGTGCAATCTCACATCTGTTCAATTACAGTAGGGTTGTACAAGCCCCTTCCACATCTGTAATTTCCTCATTTCTGAACATCCGTGTTCCATCTCCAGCACTGCTGGACACCTTTCAGAACTTGCTTGCACATGCTAACACTCTTTCTCATGCAGGCAAATGCACTGAATTCAGCTGCCTGAAAGCTGATTTTTTGCTTTGTTTGATTGTAAGATATACCTGTAAAATTGCAAGAGAAAAGAACAATCATGACCAGCTGATAATTACCCAGCTTAACAAACTAACTCTAGACACTGTTAGAGCTGCTAGGTAAGAAAAATACAGCTCTTAGTCACATAATACATCATATCCTTGCACAAATAAATGTATATTGGCATGTAAGGTAAAAACAAATCAAGAAATAGGAAAACGGGAGACCATTCTGCACAGACAACCTTAAGAATCCGTAAGGTGCCTCAAATATTCCTTTAGAAAGGCTGCAGTGGCAGGCACTGCAAAAAGAGGTCTAGATTAAAAAGCTTTGGAAGCTCTGGAGTGGGGTAGAGAGGAGAAAAACCCTGAAAGGAATCCCCTTCCCTCCAAGGAAACTCTGAGGATGCCATTCCCCCTTCCAGAGCTGCTCTATCCACCTCCACGTCTGCTGTTCAGCAGCAGTGCCCATCCAGCTCCACAAAGCCCCAGCTGTATAAACCAACACTCAAAGGACACAGTCCAGGGCTGGATAAAACAGGGAGGGGTGGCTAACATGCTGACCACTGACTGAGCTTGCAAGGATAAAGAAGCCTTGATGGAGAGAAGTAATCATCCATTGTGTTTGTTTATTTTACCTCCTCCACCACACATTGGAACCTTTTTTGTTTTTTCCATTACCAAAACCATCCCCCACTGAGAGGCCTTTGTGATCTAAAAGGGGCAGAGCCCCTCTTTCTTAACACTGGCAAATTTATGTAGGAAGATTCATTCAAACACATCTTCAAATAAACATTTGACTCTTCCCCTACCTCACACTCTCCACACACTGCCTTCAAACGCACTTAAAAATCACCATTAAAATGCTCTTGCCTACAACTGCTTTTACTGAGATGTATTAAAACAATTTAGCAGTCTAAGGCACATATTGCCATGGAAGTCCAACTTCAGATGAGAGCAACAGTCTTCTGAAAAAAATAAATATACATTACAGTAAAGTAAACCTGGCTGCTATTGCCATAACAAGTGGCATAATAGCTTTCTTGAAAAGACTTCTTCTATCAAAAAACCCTCTCCCCTCTGGGGATACACTTAATTATATTAGAAGTGAATCTGAATCCAGATGTTCAGATCTAAAATTTATGTCACAAGCCTCATGAGGAAAATGACCACTGCATGGGAAATGAGGCATTCCAAAGGCACCTCTGGCCCTCAGGAGAATGAGAACTTTGGGGTTCCTTCAGGCAGAAGAGGTGTAGGTGCTGAGCATCTCAGAAAGTTAACTTATCTCTTAAACAAAAATTAATAAACTTCCTTACTTCCCACTTTTTTTTCTTATGCGCTCCCCACACATGCATCACTTTTTTGTTTTTCCTACATGAGCTACTTGGATTTGGCACTGAGAACAATTCAGGCATGTAAAAAGGCAACAGAAAGCCTTGTGATGTATCTGAAGGCAACACAAGAAAGAAAACTCCTTTATTGGAAGATGCCTGGTCACTCTGTGGCAAACCTGCTGCAAACAAAGCAATTGATCAGGAATAATTACAGTCCCAATGAACTGGGGCATGGAGAAAAATCATGGATTCATTAGCACCATACATTAAAAAACACCTCTGTATCACAGGCTAAGTTATGTTTTCAAGGTTAACAGCCTCAACCAGATATAAAACACAACAGGAAAGGTCTACTATCCCATTTTTATTTGAAAAAAGGCAGTAAATAGCTTTTGATTTGGGTAAGTGGTCACCTGGCAAGTTCTAGAGCTGCTGTATGAACCCCAGGAGAAAGGATTGACTGCAATACATCAGAGAAATTTATTTCTGAAGTACAGCAATGGCCTTTGGCATTGATGATTGCCAAAGAAGCACAAACACTGAAACTATGACCAGATTGATTACTCCTGAATGCCCTCTCTGCCTCAGGATGGACTATGAAACCAGGACTCAACATTAAGAATTCAGAAGACAGCAACTTCCTGTGTGATCCCATATAATTTACTGAACCTTTCTGGCTCCCAGTTTTTATATTTTTACATAAGAGATAAGAATGTTTAGCTGCCTTTATAAAATGCCCTGCAAGCTCAGATTTTCCTTTTCTAAAAGGAAACATCCCACTGGTGATTGCTGTTTGCATTACTTACTTGTATCATTAATTTACCCAGTGGGTTTGTGTGCACTGACACTTGAGTGATGACAAAAATTAAGTTGTCACATCAGCTACTGCATTTTGAAACTGCAAAACTAAGTTTCACAGAATCACAGAATATCCTGAGTTGGAAGGGACCCACAAGGTTCACTGAGTCCAATTCTTAAGGAAGTTCCTACATGGAGTCCAGCCAACAGACCATAATAATTTTTTTTTTTTTACCTAATTACTATATTTACATAAAAATCTATTCAACCCTCTTTTCTTGGCAGTGATAATTAAAACAAAACAACCTAATAAAAAAACAAAAAAACAAAAACCCCCTAATAAGCAAAAAGCCCTAAACCCAGCAGGAGAATGTCACTGCATCCTTTTCACTACTGCCCAGTTTCACTGGCTGGCATTTTCAGCAATCTGTAAACCCCTCCCTTGTACAAGAGCTCATCAGATGTGCAAAGATTTTTACCTTTCTCCTCTATTCTCTCTCACTCTGCATCTCCATACTTGTTTTAGAGGGGATGATCAGAAAGTGCAGCTTTTACCAAGCCTTTACACCCCCAGCTGCTGACTTTGCTCTACCTCCTTCCCACCCCACACATGATGAATATAAAGCACAAGCCAGATTTTAAAAGATATTGAAGTGCCAAAAGCATAGAGTTTGCCTTGCTGTTAAGAGAATTTCAAATATGCTTCAAATATTAAGATGCCTATAGACTTCTGAAAATCTGACTGGGAGCCCATGGATGTCTCCAAGCACCTTCACAGCTCTGCAAACCTCATCTTACTCCTCTTCTTTCTTGTGCACAATTCATCATCATTCTATACTTGCACTACCCTTTTCATCATCCTTAAAAGCACTTACAAATACTAATTACCCTTCTCCTGTGAAGTAAATAAGGATTATTATCCCCTCTGATGTAAATACAGATTACTAACTCCTTTTTCCACTCTGGAGATATACAGAAGGGGATTTTAAGTGGTCTGCACACCACAAAGTAAAGAGGAGCTACTGAAGCATGGACTAAGACATAGAAGTTCTCCATCCTGTGCTCAGACTGTGACAGTCTAAATCTCACCCATCTATTTGCAAATGATACTCTTAGCCCAATTGTTCTTCTCTGCTGGCTGATGATCAAATATTTAATGCATGCCATAAAATGAAAATATGAACTCCACAGCAGTGCCTCTTATTTGTCATGCCCCATTACTTAGACAGGGTGGTAACGTGCTCACATGACAGTTTTCAATTTTATTATAGTCTCTATTTGCTCACTCACTTAAGATGTTTAAAGAAGAGTTGTATGGATTATCAGACAGTCTGAAAAGTTCAGTTCAGAGCTCTTCAAACATATTCATTTTCATCTTATTAGCACAAGTAAAGTAAAAGCCTTAGGCAGGTAATTTACCATCCAGTTTATCCAAAGGGACTTCTAAAGGAAAAGTCAACCTTTGTAAATTGTTGGTGATAATCTCCAAATTGATCATTAATTATCAGCTGCGGCTAAGCGTTTCTTCCATCAGCAGCACTGTGAAAATAATGCATTTCTCACAGAATCCACCATTGCTGTCACTGCCACCTGTGTAATCAGCCCTTATTAAACCCAGCAAAGTTCCAGGGGAGGTGGCTGCCTTCCCAAGTGAATTCTGTCCAGACACTGCATTTTCCAGGCAGCTTAAAAATTAGTTATCCACCAAAAGGAAAGCATTTGTTATTAATGTTATATTTTACATTCTATACCTTCCCATGTATAGTAGCAGCTACAATTAATTTAAACCCATACAAATGCGCTTAATAAAGAACACATTGTTTTGTACTGCCAAACTCAAGCTGACATGCACAAACTTCATCTTTCCCTCTGTAGTTTTATGATTTTCTTCTACTGCAAGTCAATGCTTACAATCTAACAGTAAAAGTTTGGAAAGATCATTCCCAACTTTGTGAAAATGAATTCTGGAAGAGACCAAGAGTTCTCCATCTCAGGTGCACAACACACAGAATCAGAGAGGGACCTTTCTGTACAAGAGTTTGCACGTCAAAATCCAATTCAGCCTTGATGCAAATATTCTGACAACTGTTCTCCAGAATTGCTGACTATATACACTAAACACAGTTTTAAGAATTTGGGAAATACTGTGACCAGTGTACATCATCTGACATTCTCACAGTTCCTGCTTTAATCCCATGCATGTCACACACCTCTCCCCTTAAGTGGGACCAAACACACCTGACAAACCATACTTTAAAAACAATCAGGATCCCAAACAGGACCACAATAAACTCCAAGTCTGACAACCATTTAATCGTGTATTGTCGTATCATAGCTAGAAGGAAGCAAAGAATTAATATTAGAGGGCAGGTACAGGCAGGTAATGAAGATGTTTAGAAATATAGGATCTGGAAATAGTATCCAGAAGAGGCTGTGTGGTTACAGAGCACATCTGTGTACTGTAGCTTGAATATGGTCTACAGGTAGAAATACCCTAAAACAGGTGAAATGCCACCACCATGGGTTGTAGGTGTTAACACAGCAGCAGCTGAAGCCTTTTACACTTGAGAATGGCAGCTCCAGCAGCACTCCAATAATTTCTCTGGTTTTGTAAAAACTGAAATGTAGGATAATTCTAAAACTGTGCAACCACAGCATCTTGAAAAACACACACACACACACACACACACATCCACAGAGGGTAAAGGAATTTTGTTCACATTTAAAAGGACTGACTGCTCACTGGGTTCATGACCTCTGTCCACTGGCAACAACTCCACACTGAGTCCTGATAATTCCAAATGCAATGGGATTACAGTCATAAAGACGGAAAAACACAACAGTGCCACAGCTGAAAGAAGAACCATCCCTTAAAGACAGTTTTGCTCAGATACTCTCAAATTCAAATAATTTAGGTTTACAGTTGCAGCACAGCAGCTTTTAAATAATATATATGAAATTTCTAGTTTAAAGGGCAGGAAGCCTGAAATGGAATAGAATCTTACAGGAAGATGAAACACAAATCTGGTAAAAAAGAAGGGAACACACTTGTATTTTTATCAGTGAGACGGTGCCAGTGAATGGGCCACTGCTCCTGCAGGAGCTTGAGCTAGAAACACTTTAATCTTGAGCAAGACAACAAAGGAATCCATCCAAACTATTAAGGTGAGCTTCTGTTCTGGACAGGGGTAATGTCAAATGGCACCACCTCACTAAACAGTCCTGAGCACTGGATCCACTGAGAGTCAAAGAACTGCCTGACTGCCACATCCTGGGTTAAACTTGTAGGACTGAAAACAAAAAAAAACAAACCCACACTCACAAGTGCAAATAAAACACAGTTTAGGGAGAGAAAATAAATCCTGTGATGTGATTTATAGATAATTCTTTTCAGGAGAACTACATCCAGACTCTCAATGTATGCTTAATATTGGAAACAAGATTTGTCATCAGTAAACAATTTAATAATCCAGTTACATGAGCAGTAACAATTCCTGGGCTGGTAATGAACAGTATGATATCAAAGTTGTCATCTCTTAAACACAATCTTGGTTGATTTTCTGTACATGAGTAGTCCTGATTAATTCAATTGTGCCCTCAGTGTGTTTAGTGCCTGTCTAGATACAGGAGAAGAGAGTCTTGCAAAGGTCTCTCTGAGGATTGAGTGAGCTTTGAAATTCTAACTTGGGCCACGTTATATGAAATAGAATCCAGCTCACTTGCCAGGAAGCAATAAAAGAGAACTCGGTGAGCCTGCTCATGTGAATACATCTTAGCAGAATCAGGGCCCACTCGAGCCACAAGGGAGGAGAAACTTAAATAAAGCATTTCAGTATAACCATTCTTTCAGCAGTTCTTAGCCTGTATTAGTAGCTAACATCTGAGGAAAGGAAAGGTTTGCTGCTTGGCAATAGTGTGGTGTTAATGTAACACAATCTGTTAAATGAAAAAGCAAAATTAATTCCAATTTGGTGTCTTCACATTTCACACTCCAGAGACTCTCATGGACTGAATGAAAGACAAGAAAGGGAAAAGAAAATTTAGTGGTTTTTTTCAAAAAATTAATTGTCTATTTCTTTGCACTTCACCTAATTAAGTCAAGAGGCAATCTGAGGAGAAAATAAGAAAAGTCTCCTATTTTTATAGGTATTTCTCACCATGTGGCATCAGAAATGTCTGCCTCTGTCCATCTTTCACTGCCTACTCCCTCTCTTCCCCTTGTCCTCTCCACAATTCAAATGTTTAGCTTTACTTCATCCTCACAGCAAGGAATGGATTAAGCAGAATTACTTACTGCTATGCCAATTAGGGATGAATTAATTACAGTTTTGCCTCCTGTCCCTCTAAGGTTGCAAGTTTGTCGACCAAGCCCAACCTGAACATAGCGAAGTGAAGAGCTGCAAACTCTCAAGAGTCTGCAGAAACCAACTTTTCCTCCTGACCTGCTCAAGCCTCTTGCTGCACTGGGGTGACTTAACCTGAGTTCTTCTCTCCAGGCAAAAGCACAGCTGAGCTGTTGTGCTCCTTGGTTCTTCAATTCCCAGGACTGGAAAGGGGGGCAGCAATAACACCTATTTTTCAGCGGCATTGTGCACGTTAATCCCTTAATATTTGTAAAGCACCTCGAGGCCAAAGCACACGGGGCACAACAGAAGCACAAAGCGTTGCCATCATCATCCTAAACTGGGGCATGTTCCAGTTTGACTGCTCCCAGTGAAGCCTCCCTGCACCTCCACTCAGGGCATTTTTGGTTTCTGGAGTTACATGCACTGTCCAAACCAAAAAAAATGGAAAGCTACACAAGACTTTTTTTCCCTCAGCAGCCCATTTTATCCTTATTTATTTTTTTTCTGAAGAAATACTTTGCCATACCACCCACCACCCACATGAACTTCCAGGCTAATTATACTTTGAAAGACAACCAGCATAAAGATGATTATAGCTTACAGAGTGAAGGGAAGGCCTAGTCAAATAAACAGGATCATTTCCCTTGGTCTCTCACTTTTTTCCACTTGGTGATGAATCTCAAAACCTGTATAGCCATGTACCTTAAAAAGACTAAAACAATCTTTGTTTCCCTTTTTCCTTCTTTCTTGCTGCCCCTATATACTTCCAGCAGCACTCCCCCCAACCTATAAACTGCCAACCAAACCTTCCCCTTCACCCTGGTTACAGAACAAAATGAAGCAATTCTGAATGACCCACGACTTAAAAAACCCCAAAGTACCGACTTTAGCACCTTCTTAAGTATGGGAGGAGGATGCCTAACGCTGCAAAGATCTCACACTTCCAGCTGCCACTGATTCAAACAGAAATTCTAGGTATTTCATTCTGAGTTTTACAATATCAGGAAAAGAAGTTACTAATATCTCTTTTTTGACTAATTTGTGGTGATTTTCTACAAACCCACACCTTGTCAGTCTAACTGCTCTGCTTTGCTAGTCTGGTATTACCTATGACATTATAAAAGGACAGTCCTGTACAAACAGAACATGAACCCAAATATCACTTTCTTCACAGAATAAATGTGATGCTGCACATTTGGTCAAATCCCTATACAAAGTGGTAAAGGAGGCACCCAGAAAAAGTACCCCACTGACTTGATTATAACATATTTGGAGAATATGTTGGTTTTTTTAACATACCAAAATGTGCCACTGTTTACCTAAAGGAAAATATTTTAGTTCAGTTCTCTGCCATTATTTATTCTAGTCCGTTTTTCACATCTATATAGCTCGTATCATTATTGACACAGCTATATGAGTAATAACATGTATCATGCCTCTTTCTGTACACAACTCATATAAAGAAGAACAGGGTAGTTCAGCCAAATGACTAATTATTAAGGGTATATTTTCAAAAAACAGAAATCAATTGCACATCACAGTCACTGACCATGGTCATTCATTACATCTCTGCTGTAGATCCTGCTCTGCTATACAGGAGCCATGTCATTACCATGAAAATATTGTAGAAGTTTTAGCTTTCTGAATGATAAATACGTCAGTGTTTTGCAAAGTACAATAAAAAGATCACCCAAAAACGGAGGATGGAGCAAATGACAGTGTTGGTTTGCTGGTTCACTGGTTCAGTGACACACTGTTGTAGTGCAGCTCTTTTGGCACCTATTCCTCATGCAAACAGGCAACACCTATCTGGAGCACCTGTGGCCCTCTCTCTTTGCAGATCACTCCTAACTAAACACTCAGAGATTCTGGCTGGATTATCTGACCACGATAGAAGACCCCAAATGCAGACGAAGTGGAGATTTAGAACTGAAATATTCACACACCTAGCAGGCAGATAAAATTGTCAAAGTAGGATAACAAGTAGTTTTATACACCCAGGATGTTCAGGTGTCCTGGCCATACCGTGTTGCTTTAATTGTATACCCTTAGTAAACAAAAAAAAAAACAAAAAACCATAAAAGGTCCAAGCTTTCAGACCTAGAAATGTCCATTACCTAAAATCAAGCAAGAAACAAAAATAGTAAATGAAGAGGGGGAAAAAAAATCAAAAGAGAGGAATGAGTCTGTGGTCCTTTTGCCTCAATGTGTCTCATTAGATATCCTTCAATGACTACACTGCATAACTTGTTATGTGTTAACCATGTCCCATTCCTTACTCTACAACAACAGCAGTAACCTTTTTATCTTTTAGGTAATATTGCCTATATTTCACTGGACAAAATAACAATATGCATTCTAGTTTGGATTATTAGCCATGTAAAAGTGCATCCTGCTACCAACTGAATTAACACGTAATAGGGATACTAAAAAAAACTCAAACAACCCCACACCAAAAGGAACACAACCAATAACAACAAAACTAAACTATACTTAAATGGCCCAAAATCTTTTCTTTTACTGATGTCATTTACACCCATTGCAGTGTTGCACAATTGTTTCTTCATTCCAGAAACATGAAATCATTCCAAGGGGACTCCAAGCTATGCTGTATTTTCCATGTTTCACTTCAATAAAATATTACAAATACGTTACCATGTAGTTGGGATTTTTTCTGCAATCATCATAACAAACCAATGTTTTCATAATAACGCCACAAACCACATCTATTACCTCATACAAGAGCACAATGTTTTGGCAATGCAGTGCAAATAGTAGGAACAACCTCACCGTCATCTTCCAAAATAGTTCCTTGAACGCATTTCCAAAAAACAGTAGCGACAAAAGCCCTGCCACTTCATTCCTTCCCTCCACCCACAGGATGGATGAGAAGAAAGCACTGAAGCAAGCACTACCCTCTCTTATCTCTGTGTTATTAAGAGGATCTGGATCACAGTCATCCACAGCTAAATCACTCTGAAGTCAACAGGAAATGTTCCAAAACCTGGAGAAACTGCATACATCGCTTAACCTGAACATTCCAGAAGGTTTAAGAAAAACAGACTGCTTAATCTTTCCCTCTCACATGTCTTAACCAAGTCATGGTGAGGGCTGGGGAAACACCTAAATTACACCAGAAACATAAGCAGTGCCCCATTTTAATGTGAAAACGACACTGAAAATTACAGCAGAAAAATTTGAAGATGAGGTGAAAATTCTTTTGCTCATCGCCTGGTGCTTTAGCAAGTCCAAAACCTACAGAACTTCAAAGGAATCAGTCACTCAAAGTCTAACAGGGCTGGCCTTTATTTGTGTGTTCAATCTACTATATTCCTTCCCAGACTTTACCCAAAATGGTTTCAAGCAACTTACTGTTAATAAGGATTAAACCTACTTAGCTGAAGTATTTCCAGAGATCACATCACTATCAGGCCTGATTAACAGGTCTTGAAGTCTACAGCAGCGAGGCTGCACTCCTCATATATTCTAAATATGACTATATATTTGTATTCTGGATTCCTTCTCAGTGAGAACCAGTGCGTGCAAAATAAATTCCACAATCCCACATCTTGTATACAAAGGGCATCACACATATCCTGCGACTTAAGCTATTCTCCTGAAATTATCTTAGTCTCACACAATCACACTTCAAATACCCCATATGTCCAGTTTGGTTATCCCTCCTTTGAAAAGCTAATAGATGTAATACTTAGATGCAACTGCATTTCATCTAAAAACAATTATCTGCAGTACTTTGTGCCAGGAAAAGCATCAATAGGCATCGTTAACAACACTTCCACTTTATTTTCTTCCCGTCTAATGGGCCCAATCCAACACCCAAGCGAAGTCAATGAGAGGCTCACAATTGTTTCCAGTGGGAGCTGGACAGAGCCTCACGATCGCACATGAATGTGAGGTTTGTGCAAGGGGGCCGAGTGACAAGCACAGCCTCTGTTTATTCACACCACGACATTGCAAAGGGAGAGGAAGAACAAACTTCCCGGGATGTTCCCACTACCCGGAGCTGCTGAAGAGCCAGTAATAAAAGCTTTGGAGGTGGGAGCAAACACTGCTCTCTGGACTTACTCAGCCCTTGTTCTCTTTTCTAAAACCGTCCAGAGGAGCTGAAAACTGGACTGACACAGGCACCTGGTGAAATTAAACTTTTACCTGTTACACTCCCTAAGTGTTTTTAAAATTAAAAAAAACAAGACCCGCCCTTGGTGCCACACAGAGCCTCCTTTTCAGCTGGGTTATTTTCATCTCAAAGGAAAAATAAGTCATCTGCACAATAGTTCTCAGTTACAATGCACTGGCCTTGATTTACTGAACTCTACCTGATACTGGATTTAAAAATGTCAAACAATTTATTTCAGGCACTCACTTTGATGTTTCATACAGATAAAAATAAAGAGAGAGAAAAATGAGCTCTCATTTTTCCCCAAAACACCCCTGAAAGTGGTATCTTTCCAAAGAGACTGGATGCATGAGCCAAACGATTAAAACACTTAAAAGTGCCCCAAAATTCCAAAAGAACTCCCAAGTGCATTGTACTTGCTGCCTCACATGCAACGCTTTCCCAAACAATTTTTTATTTCTTTACGAAAATCATGCACTCTTCCTACATACACGCTCATCCTTTCCTCCTGCTTTCAGTGTTAAATATAACATCAGAATATCTCAAAGTACAGATGTTACGTTGTGGGAGATGAGAAATCCTGTTCACTTCTGGTGAGCAACAGAAAGCTGGGATCTGGGAAAGGTTCAGCTAACAGTGAGGTGAAAAACAGGACACGTAACAGAGAACGGGATGCATGGCTGGCGTGTGGTCACCCCGTGCATGGGGCAGTGCTTGGTTGGGGAAATGCATGGACACCACATGATCAGAGAGCTGGTTGGGTAAAGGGATGTGTGAAAAGCAAACAGCCAATGCATGCTTGTTTGGGTTAAGTTCAGAGCATAAAAAGGTTCAGAGCATAAAAAGGAAGAAACTATCTTCTTCGCAGCAAGCAAGGAGGAGGTTCGTGTGTCTTTGTTCCCCATTTCTGCGTTATGTAGCCTTTGAAGTGTAGGAGACAGCTTTGTTTTGAAGGCTTTCTAATCTGTATCTATCTAGGGCTTCCTGGAAGGCGCAAGTAGCAAGCGATGCTTCCAGGGATTTCCGAAGTCCTGCAGTGACACGTGCCTGACCTCGCTGTGCCTCGTACGCGGGAGCTGCGCAGTCAAGGAAACTGGCAGGCTGGTATTCCACTGCCATTTGGCACCTGCTTATTGGAAACCTCACTTTTATTTGGGATTGTGAAAAGACAGGCCACAAAGAGACCTTCAAACCTAGTCATTCTCACCCAGCTCTGATGCAGATGCAGCTGTAACCTGATGGCAACACCAAACTCGCTGAAAATCAGAGCATCCTCCAAGATGCAAGCATCCTCCAAGCATACCAAGAGCATCCTCCTCTGAAAACCACCCTCTCTCAATCTCCAACTCTCCATAGGTCAGATGGATAAACTTAGTGGGAAGGGTGATGGAATGTGGCAGTTTCTTTAAAATCAACACAAAGATACCAGAAAGAGACACAACTAGAATTTTAGTGGTGGAAACAAAAGAAAGAATAAGTGAAAACAAGAAGGAAAAAAAAATAAGGGAGAGGGCAAGATATTTGCTCCTCTCATATTTAGAGCAAGAGGGAACTTAGCCTTAACAGTGTAAATCAAATTAAACGTTTCAGGGGTCTGGCTTTAAAAGCTGCCATTTTAATAAAAAGGGGGACAATTGGAAGGTTGTTTAAAAACTGTAGCTGCATTCTCATACCCTCTGCCTCCTCCTTTTCCCAACCCTTCCTCCCACACCACCAACTGCCATCTCTAATTTACCTTGCCATGCAGTCACTCCAGAATTCCCTCCCAACCACAGAGGACTGGAGGAATCTACAGAAAATAAACTGACAATAAATACGACTATATTACCTAAAGGGAGGAGGGGAAGCAACGAAAATTACCAAATTGTTGACATTGGTCAAGAAAACTTTCCCCTCTAAAATTTCAAAGAACACGAAGGCTGAACAGCAAAGGTCTCATTATGAATTCACTCAAAACTGGTTTTTTACAGAGCTCCTTCTCCCCCATCCCTGAATATAGGAGCTTATTCTTGTGCAATCACTAATGCTCAACAGCAGATAGGCTGCTCTTTCCCACTCCTGAAGAAACCCAATTTATGACATGCAACATGAAGAACTGCTTCATTAATCAGATGGTTAAGTAGCTCCAGTAGAGTTGCTATAGGGAGGCATGGTGACACCACGGTGGGAGAACTGGCTTTCTTTCCATCTGGATCATCATTTAAAGGGCCTCAGAATTTCCTCAAGCTTAACAGGTTCATTGTTTTAATCCCTACCTGGGAGAATAACAGGACTCCTCATAAAAATGTAGAAAGCAAGTCTGACTGCATGTAGGGGGAATGTGAAAGGGAAACAGCTGAGGAAGAGAAAGGCTAGAGGGCTGAAAGCCTATTTTCTTCCTGGGACTGAAAACATTAATACTGTTAAGGCTTATTTCACACACATTTTTTAAAAGAGTGGGATTTTTGCTGTCCATACATCATGATTCAACTAAAACTATGCAGAAGCTTTTAACTTTCCAATATTATCATCATTTTATCCATAGAAATCCAACTTCATCTGTCTCTCAGCATCTCGGATCTTCTCCACAGAAAGCCAGACTCAGGGTAACAAAATGCAATAGTTTAAAGCAGCACTTTCCAAAGACCATGTAACGTACAGAAAATGAAATTTTTATAAAATGAGAACGTAAATATCCATCAGTCCTTTTATTCACCCTCCTGGCATCTTGGAAGCAAACAATCCAGCCCTACTTATAAATCAAAATACGCTTACCGAGGAAAGCATCCAGAAACATTATGAACTGACATCAGCAGCTCTCTAGACACAGTAGCAAGGAACCTTTAGCCCTGTCCAAAGGTGTTAACAATGCAGGACTAATGTGACACGGCACTAAATGGATGGCCAAACACAGAGGCTTTGTTACACACAGGAGGTTGCATTTTTGCCATCTTTTCCCAAACATGCACCTAAGGGAAAATACTATCAAGTCCTTTCAAAGAAGGACTTTCAAAAAAGAAAAGGAAAGAAGGAACTGTTTTGTCCTGCTTATTTTAAGAACAATTGCTAACAGGGAAAACAGCTAAAGAGGCAAATCTCCACATATTTATTTTTCTTGTATGGTGGATTTTCCTCTGCTTAACTTAAGGGTAAAACATGAACTGGTCAGAGTACCAAATTCCCACATACCCAAATCTTCTAACTTTCAAAAAAAATGTTTATATAGCTGTATATTTCATAAATAGGGTTTTACCAAAGGTTTTAGTCAATCTCATTCATTCTCAAGCTTTAAACAGATGAATCGGATCAAAATGATTGTATTATATGCCTGTAATTTATGGTATCAACTTTACTTTCCACCACTGCACCACTAAAGGAAGACTGTGGTCCTGATCTAAAGCTGTAAATTCAGATCAAATGGGAAAGTGTTAAATTCAGAAGAGCTTTTGGTCCATTAACTTCCATGCTGATTTGACACGCTCTGCAGTGCTTGGGCAACAGACTCTGCTATACAACGTATTCCTAAGCAAACAGTGCTTTGTGTCATAAACCATCTGGGGTGTCAGTTCCAAGGGCCACTCATCTGAGCTCCTCTGATACACTTGGAAATGCTGAGGTGCAGAACAGAAACTTTTCCTCACTACAAAATATCTTTTGCAAGGGTAAGGGAGATGCTGCCATGAGGGAAACTACGGAAGGCACGAAATTTTGGCTAAGGGTGCTGTTTTCATTATTTCACTGAAGAAAACCACTGGACAAACAAGCTTTCTAAAACACTGGGATTTTTCTAAGGTGCCAATAAAAGTGATACCCTTCATAATCTGGACAGTGCTCCCTTTCATATCAGAGCCTATAGTTGCAAAGCTAAGTGCCAAGCAGATGGTTGAAATCTGTTTTGTATAAAAAGTGTGTGCGCACACGCGTTTTTTTTTAGATGGAGTTCTTTGTATTCATATTCAGGCCTAGGTTCTAGCCATCAAAACACTGGCACTGAAGCAATCATTAGCTGCACTTTAGACAACTGGCAACTAAGGTATTCACAGTTCTCCACAAAATGTTCAGCTAATACCTCCCAGACGTATAACTAAGGCAAAAGATCATCTTCTTAAATTGGTATCAGTGCTTTGGATGGCCTTTCAATAGACTGCACATGTATGTAAAAAGCTATTGTGTTTATCTTCTTTTTAAAATAATGCCCTGTTAACGCTCTAAGTGTTTATAGCAGCTTTTAAAAATACAGGCTTCCACATCAAATTCTACCCAAATACAACAGCAGAAACTCCATGCATCTTGTTTTCATCTTTCTAAGAAACATAGAACAGGAAATTCTGTAGATCATTTTAAGATACTTTGTCTTTCTAATCTGATAACCATTTAGCTTATTTAAAAAGAAAATATAAAGTAGGCTCAGCTGCTCCAAAGAAATCAGTTCCAGACAAGATGAACCTGCTCCTGCTACACTGGACAACTCATGGCAGGTCACCTCAGCTGCAGGTACCTCAGTCAACTCATTTGTAAGTGGGTTGCTTATTACCACAAACAGCAAAACCAGAAATGCTTACCAGCATGGGGCTCTGCTGTCTGCCTGGGCTTCTCATGGAATCAGTGAACAGGTGACAATAATTTGCCTGGTGACAAATTAACAGAGGTCACACTTTTGAAAACTGGGGTTATCAAACAAATGTATATTTGGAAGAAGGCATTTTTGTGCAGCGGCCTCTCCATAGGCCTTGGTGGCCACAACTGGGAATCAGTACCTTAGGAAAAACACAGTTTCAAAACAAAGATTGATTTTCTGTGCAGTGCCAAGTCCGCTAAGGTCCAGATGTTAGCTCTGGCATAACTCAGGTACATTTTCATCACGGGCATTCAGATCATTCTAATCTGCCAGGCATACATGTTGTTTAGGAGGAAAAGATAGTTAACCTGTCGTCAAAGCACACCAACACGGAACTCCCGAAACCCCCAGATTTGCTGAAGCCTGCAGAAACCCCTCCTGATGCTTTAGAAACTCTGGTGACACTGCCACCCATGGGAGTTCACTGCAGATTATGGAAAGTCAGGATTCTGCTCAGTGATCTCAGAGTCACCATTTCATGCCATCATGGTGTACTGGGGTGAAGAATACCAGCCTTTTTCACTGAGTTGAGCAGGGCATTAATTAATTAGACCTACGTTTTTAGGACCTGACACTGAACTCCAGTGCTACTGAGTCCAATCACTCACAATGAATGGGCACTTTTTTAAAGGATGCCTTGACTGGCCCTATCACAAAACAGGTCTTTGTGAACACAGTGCCTGAATAACTACTACTGAAACACTATGGAACTGGCCTGATCATAATCCATTATCTTGAAAGTAATGTCGCTCTTAAAAAGCTTATCAAAGAGAATAACTTAACAGCTTAGTTATGATATTCATAGGCAACGGAGATCAAATCCACCCAGGACTACCCCAGTTTATACCCATTTTCTCAATAGTGTGTAGTAAAGGATGCAACACACAGCCTAGATCTAAAGCTACCTGCAGACCTCAGAATTTCAGCTCTACTCTGAACATGCAGCTGGAAACAAGAAAAAAAACCCCACTAAAACAGATTAGAAGAACTTTTAACGTAAATAAGAAAATAATTCCCCCCTTTTAATAACCCTGTATCATTTCCTTCATTTTGGATCTCATTTGAAAAGCAGATGTCAAACATTTGGGTAAGAATCACAATGCATTTTGTATTCTGCAGCAGGGTTTTTTTTGCTTGTAGGCTGGTTGGTTGGTTTGCTCACTGTGGCTGCCTACATTGCTGCTTGCAGTGGAGTCTGTTCCTCACATTAATACTCTCCATGTGAACAATTTTTTCCTGGACTCCCCTCATGCCTGGTCCTTAGGTTATAAAGCACGTGACAGCTCTGGTGCATATGGCTGAGGATGTTAACTGTTCTCCAGGACCAAAGTTTACCTGTTTGTAGCACACTCTGTTTCCCAAATTACTGCTTAAACACAGCGGCTGCTGCTGCTGCCGGACTCCACTTATCCCAACTTGCCTCCAGGTAAGGAGTTGGTTTAGAAGCTCACTCAGATTCCCTCCCAGACAGTATTCCCTCCCAGCCCTCAATGATACGGCTGTGGCTGCAAACATTTCCCTAATTTATATTATTAATTATACTCCATAGTCCCTATTTTACATACTTAAGCGATTTGAATACTATAGTTCATCTTGCTAGAATGAGACCTTTAGAAATTATAATTGGACAGAGAGAAGTCTATAATTTGCAGTTCTTAGGATCTCAAGAAAGAAAAGGAGGGTGTCTCGAGGTTAAAAAACAGGACTAGCAGTCAGTGTCTCTACTTTTTAAACCCACACGTACAAAAGATTTTGTGACAGCATTCCTCATTTTACTCATCTATAGGTTGAGGCTAATCTTGCTTCTCAATCTAAAAAGCACAGAAATCTTCATGATTTGTATATCAATGCTTACCAAATGCTCTGAATTCCTAATCAAAAGACTTTATAGGAAGCATGAATCTATTATTAATAATATCAGTACTTCTAACAGAAAAGCAACTACTACATACATGCATCTGGAAAAAAATACAGAGAGAGAATACTCATACACATACATTGCTCAATTTATAAATTGTTAAGCATGGCTTCAGGACTGAAATCTCATTCATGAACCATGCTAGGGATCTCTTACCTACTCCCTGTTTCTGAATTTTCCCCATACAAAGACACATTTATATTACTCTAAGCTCTAAGCACAAAGGCTGCTCTGTGGAATGGAAAGAAACCTTCTTTTTTTGTGTTTGTACAGTGACAAGCATAATGGGGTCCTGATTCAGGATGCTTGCACTCTACAAAAACACACTAAATCAATGACACTAATACACATGAAGATTATCTATAAAAGAGATGCATGGCATACTTGAGAGTGGCACAGCACTTTCCCTACACTTTGCCTGGTATTTCATGCAAACACCTAATGTGCATTCCCGAGTCACACAATTCATTTCAGACTTTAGGCATGAACAGAAAAAGTGAGCAGAACTTACAAAACACAAGCAAAGGAGAAGAGCCTTCCACTGAGAAATTCTGCCAAATTCTAATCTCAGTTGTAAAACCAGAATCAGCTCGATGTTCATGGAGTTTTGACAAAGATGAGAACCAGTAGCCTTCTTTAAAACACACCATAAATTTCTACTTCAGTGTCCAAAACCCAGGAGCAAAACACAAATCAAAGCCTGAACCTAAAGAGAGAAATGTATTTTCTGTGTCCCTGTTATATTCAAATTCAAAAGCCTAGATATTTTTAACAGACATGGAAAAAAAGAACTATTTGGCTTTACTCAGCAACTGCAGAAGGAAACTGTACCAAAAGAATAATGTTGCATGTTCTGTTTTCACTTGATTTCATTTAGCCTTTCAGTTCTATTTCAGTTATGTTTCATTTAGCCTATTTTTTTTTTTTTTTTTAAATAATCATCATGTTTTGGTGATTCACATTTCACACCAGCACAGGAACAAGTCATGTAAATACAACACAGCAAAATGACCCAGTTTGTTAATAGACATGCCAAACGGGTAAGAACATCCTTCCCTCCGCCCTTACCAACCATCACCTTCCCACACATCTCATGTCTATCCAAAAAAGCCTCTGCCCCGGCGAGGCCATGGGATCAAAATTCAGGGATAAAACCCTATGAACAGAAACCTGACTAATCCTTGGGAGAAAATGTTTTCAGTCTTGCTTTATGAAGTGAATGCAATGAGGACGCTGAGGGAATTTATCTGAAGACTTCTCTGCAGTCTACTAGAGCGCTCAGAACCACAGCTCCCTCCCAGCACAAAGCTCTGCTGAAGTGCTTTAGTCCCAACTCAGGCAGGCCACCCCTAAAGGTGAGAGGACACCATATGCTTCTTGCCCTTCATTAAGCATTCTCTCTCCTAAATCAAGGAACACTTCCAAATTACAAAGATGGTGTGCAGAGATGCGCTTTGGTCCTTCAGACTGTGATGAATTTTAGCTTCATCATCACACTCTACTGAAGTGAAGTCTCTTAATGCACCCCAGCACAGGGACATTCCAAACCACAGAGGGCAAACACAAATGGGTCTGTGCGGACGGCTCCACACGCTCCTGAGATTTTTGGGAGGCTCGCTGCTTTAAATGGCCAAAAAAATAATGGGGTGAAATATTTTCATGTATCTACGGTAAAAAAAAAAAAGGAATAACAGCATTAAAAATTGTTTTGAACCATTAATATTTTCTTTAGTTGTGGTCTTCTGCAACCTATTGAGCTGGCAATGGAGAGTTAGTCCAGCTCGCTGTCAGATACGTTAACTTTGGCCATGCCCAACCTCTGAGATGAATCAGTGAAACTTGGGTCAGTTTTTTCATTCCCACATTCTTAAAACAATTAAGCCCAGCACCAAAGAAACAAATGACAAACTGTATGGGTTTCTCTTTACATGAACTACATTCCTAGGGCTTTTTTTTCTCCAGAGCTACAAAGTTCCATGAAGAACACTAGATGTAGACAATACTCATAACTACAAAAATAGCACATACCTCTCCCACAAGTTCCTCACCACTAAAAAGAATTTTGAGTATTCACACAAAAAAATTAAAGATCCATTCTCTCTGCCTATATTTTTGCCCCCAAAAGTAACAGAATTATGTTATGACAGGAACAAATGAGTAGCAATAAGACTACAATAAAATCACAAAGAAGAAATTAGCACTGAGGCAGCATTTTATGGTATGTTTAGGTCAAACAGCAGTCAGACACCCACATCCAAGAAAAAAAAACAAAAACAAAACCCAAAAAACTTAAGACAGTCTATATGAACTTGAGAAAACTCAAAACCAGAACGGCATGGCAAAACAAAATAAAATTATTATAGATCTCAAAAAGCATGTGCCAAAATGAATTTCAATACTTGGTCTTTAAAAAACTGGAAGTATGGAAAGCATATCTAGAATACGAAACATAAATTTAAAAAATAGCAAAATAGAAATACAATTTGAGAATTGAGAAATGTTACCTGATTAATCCCACAATACTTTTAAAGGAAACAAGGTCAATTCCATTTCAAACTTCCAAAGTGAGCCGCAAGCTTCTCCTCATTTTCACTTAAACTCTGAGTTCCACAAGTCAAAAATAATATCATAATGTTGGAATTATTTTTTTTCTTTAAATGAGGTGACAAAAGGACAAGTTGAAGAGAAGTGCCAAGCCAGATCAAAACCAGGACATCGGAAAATGTTTGCCAATTTCTTTCAAAACAAACAGCTCCCCCAATACCATGGGAAGCACCTGAACTTCATATTAACATCTGATAATTCTAGCAAACAGAATTCAACGTTTCCTTCTTAGCCTGTCTAAAACAACTAAATAAATAAATTTTGCACCTATCCTAAAAAAAGACAGGCAGCTTCTCTGAATTACTACTGCACACCTCACAATTTCCATTCACTTCTCACATTCTTTTCAAGTCCCATGGCCCCTGCAAGCAGCGCTCGCTCACCAAAACTCTTCCAGAACCTTGTCTGAATTTGCTGTCTCCCAACAACTCCTGCGGACAGAACTTCACGCTGTCACAAGGACACGTGGGCTCAGGAACAACTTTTGGAGACTCCTGGCTTCCCAGCTGGCACAGCAGGGCTTGGCGTGGAGGTGACGAGCGGCGTCTCTCAAGCGGAGGCTGCGGCGCGCTGGACTCCCCGCGGCACCCCTGGTGCCCAGCCCAGCAAGGCCACTGGGAGCAAGGCAGCCCCTCTGGAGGGTGTGGGAGAGCTGGGACAACACCCTCACCCTCGGCAAGGCGTGGGTGAAAACTTTATGGTGGTGGTGTTTTGACAAGGGGGCTGTGGGAGGAGATGGGAGCGGGACAAACGCCGCCAATAAATCGCCGCGACCGCTCGCCCTCGCCCGCTGGCCAGAGCCAGCCCGAAGCTCCAGAGAAAAACAGCCCATTCCAAAAAGTTCCAGAAGTTCTGGGTTAGGTAATTCAGTAACGTGACGAGGATTTGCTTACTTTGCAGCCTTGTGGGTTTTAACGTACTCATATACAACATAATTTTACCTCTTCCAGGAAGGAGACTTCACACGTTTTCCACATTTGATAAAAATCCATAGAAACTTTAAGAGGGAAAAACTCTTTGCTTTTAAGGATGCTACGTGCTAAAAAACAAACTCCTTGCCATCATTAGAGGGGCACTACAGCTATTGATTAATTGGTGTGAGCATTTCTTTTCTCTTGACTACAGTAGCAGAATTCACAAGCACTGAATATTTCCAGTGTGTACAGTTACAACACGACAATATTTTTCCCCTTCCACTTGTGAGTTAATTATGATATAACCAGGCCTGAGCAAGAAATTAATAATTAAAAAAAAAAAAAAAACAAAAACAGAAAGTCAAGAGGATGTCAGACTGACTTTTGCAACAGTTGTGAAGGCACAGGTATCTCACACAAACATGAAGTTACCCTATATTTCAAGTCTAGTATGAAAAGCATGTGAAGAAACTGTAACAGTACCTTGGGAGGAGACACTCTTTTTCCTGTATAAATATTGTTTAAAGTGCATTTTATACACCTACAGATATATCACATTGCACAGACACATATCCCTACCCTATCAGGGAGCTTCACATTTAAATAACTCAACCAGATACTCTGTGCCTCCTAAACGATAAAGCCATAAATGCTCGTTAAAGCTGCCCGAGAAGTAGTAAATATTTTGTAAACTAGTTATATATTTAAGATCTCTGGACAGAAAGAGAAGGAAAAACAATTCCTCGCCTATGTAAAGGTACCAATCAAACACACCATGCACATAAACACCGCAAGATGCTTGGTGGGAGACTGTGTATGTGTTTGTGTGTGTTTTAATTAACTCCTTGAATGCATATGATGAGCCAGCCACCCAGAATTAGTAATGCCAAACTCCCAATTTGATTCAAATGCAGTGAATACAACAGTCAAATTGTGCAGGCTGATGTGTCACTCAGCAGCTCTCTCATTTGGGCTTTGCCTTCCAAGACTAGTTCACAATTTCAGCAACTGGTAAATTATTGAGATGTTCATTAAAATCTGTAATCTGTAACAGTCAACTTCTTCCTAGCCAAGCATAAGCACAACAAATTAAATTAGTGCATGCAGGACATTAATGAATTGTCTGCAAACGCATTAATTCCTTTAGACTTATCTCAGAGAAATAAAACTGTTAATTTTTGTCACAGCAAAAAACTAGTATCGGCAGCTTTACACTGGCACTCTATTTATTCCTCAAATCCCAGACCCCTAGAACCACAAACTTAAGCAATGAAGTCCTTTTCCCAAAATGTCTCAATGAAGTTAAAAGCTATTCAGCCCGACAGTAAAGCAATCTTTTAAACGAAAGAACAATCACTCTTACTTCTACAGGTAGATTTTAGGAGAGTGGGACATCATTCTGAGCAAGCCAAGTAATAGAAAGGTATTATTCTTTCTCCAAAATTCTCAGCAAATGCAGCAGAATAAAGCTTTTAGGGTAACTTTAGCTAAGAAAAGCACTTAGGAATACGCAAAGTTTCCTTTTAAGAAAATGACTTCTCCATTTGACAGTGTTGGTACAACCCCAAAATAAATTCAGTGGGAGTCTGAGATGACTCGTGCAGTGCAGCAGTAAAGCAGCTAAGTATATTTTTTTCCTCCCAGCAGAGGCTTGCTTTACATCCTTGAGCCTTTCCTTTCTGCAAGCTGGAACAGAGAATGCTCTGAGAGCACCGGTGACTGCAAATGTTGAACTTGTTCTACTGTCCCCATCCCCACTTCTCCCATCTATGCCTTTTGCCTTTGCTAGCTCTGCCTTTTTTTTTTCCTCTGGAGGCACTAACCCATCCTTCCTTCTATAAGCACTGCATACCACTTTACCTTCAACTGGCATGTTAAAAATAAAAATGAACAAAAGTAATGGAAATAATGAAAAAGAGAAAGGATGTCACTCTGTCTGGATGTCTAGCATAGCCTCTCTCTCAGTCTACAGAGAAATGTAAATATGCAGTAATTAATTTGGGTTTAAGAACATTCCATACACTAGGGATATTGTTAAGCAGTCACTTTATCTATTTTTCATTAATCAGATTTTATTAAGACATTAAAACTTTATGTTGGGCATTTCTGAGTTTTTATCATTCTGTAAATTTCCCAGCTGTCCGCGATGGTTCCGGCCGTATTGTCTCTGCCTTTTCCTCAGTGAAGCAAACTTTCTTTCTATTGTGGCCAGACTTGTTATATTTAAGTATAATGACCCAACTTAAAAAAGGGGGGAAAAAAAAGAGAGAGAGAAAAAATCAAACAACAAAAGACTTATTCTTTTCAAGAGCCAATTTAGGGTGCCACAGGAACACAGTACATCCCAGAAGTTACCCTTTCCCTGTGTAACACACAGAGTGGATTCCAGTTATAATTTCTCCCTACAATGTTGCTGCAAACATCATCCCCCTCACCGTACGCATTCTGATGCTCCTCTCAATCAAGCAGCTGAACCACCACAAACAGAAATAAAGGCATGCAAGGAACTTCTCAGCAAAGGACGAAAACCCTCACATTTTTGGCACGGTAATTAATTATACATGTTAATTCACAAAACCTACTGCAATTTACCAGTGATGCTGAATGAATTAATGAGTGTTTATTTGTCTGATACTGAGGATCATTTTCATTCTAAGTGTGTACCGTAAATTCCCCCTGCTAATGGCCACAGACACAGAAGTCCCCTGAATTCAGCTCTCTTCAGCTGGGGTGACTGAAAGTTTCTCAAGTGTTTGCAGTTTACTGAGATACACTGAAACATCACAGGAGAGACAGTGGGGAAAGGGGAACAACCTCCTGAGAGATGTACGGATGCTCTGAGACCTGAACTGCAAACAACTTTGCCTGACAAATCTTTACCTCCTTGTCATTTGCTATTCATGTTTAAAAAGGAGTAGTGGGAGAGGGATAATAGCAACAGAAGTGAAGTGGGACACGCAGATACGACAAGCTGGACTCAAGCGACTGCAGAAATGTGCTCCAAGAACTGACTGAGAATTCAATAAAAGAACCTGCCATAAATGTCTAAAAAACAATGATCTGTGCATTGAGCACAAACACACACACACACACACACACAGACACATCAACTCTGCAGGCATTTGTGTGACTGAGGATCTGTGTGCAAGAGAAAGTGTGTCCTCGTGGCTGCTCCCTGACAAACACACATGTATTCCATGGACAGTGTCTGGGTCTGTGTGTGTGTGTGCAACTATAGTCAAACACACACAATGTAAACAAATGGTAATGATTAACAAAGATACTGGTCTGTATCCCCAATTTCAACCGCAGACGGAAAATTGTTCGAAAATATTTTTTCAAAAGAATCACATTGTCCTGAGGTTCATTTTTATTGCTTCCCATTTCTACTGCTTGCTATTATCTGCATGGCAAAAGGAGAGCAGCGTATTGATTATTTAACTAGAATGTTTACAAGAGCAAAGCTGGGATCTCTGAAAATGAAACGTATGCCTAGAGGCAAAAAAAAAAAAAAAAAAAAGAAGAGTAGAGAAGCTCATTCTAAGGATGATGGTTGCCCCAAATGATTTGTTTATATATAAAATTTATATAAATATCTATATTTATAACGCAGAGAGACTTCAGCTAAAAAAAAAAAGTGCCCCAGTAGGAAAATGAAAGGACTTCATTCTGCTTCAGAGAGTTTATAAGCATTGTGTTCATCACAAAGTTCAAAGAATGATCGAAATCGCTTGCTTGTAAATTTCTACGTATAAACTTAGCGAAGCACATGAAATACTTGAATCTATCGATTGTATGAAAAAGACAGATACATGATCATGATGCCAGATCAAATCTGACATCAGAAGCAGTAACAGTTTCCTCAGGTAGTTGAACTAAGTTAATACAGTGCACGTGAACAAAACCAATTTTGTTCTATTATTGTAATGCTAATAAACCAAAGGAAAATGCCAAGTATTCCAAGTCTGGAAAATTAATTGCATTAAAGACGACCTTGGAGTAGAGCAACCAAGCCAATTTCACTTTCTGGTAAGGAAGCGTTCTAGTTTCAGAACAAGGATTGAAAGTGTTAAAATAGTTCTTTTCTGCATTTCCAAATTTTAATTTTCTCCGATCTTTTAATTCAAGTGTTCTTTCCTGTCCTTCCTTTGCATGCGTGTTCCTCAGCCCACTTAAAATGTTTTTATCTTGCCTTCTTTTCTATGCCTTTACTATCAAATTCAGTAGGTTTGAACGATGAACAGCTTGACTTAGCATATTTTTAACCAGCTGGTCTAGCACCTAGCTTGTATTGCATAGTCAGATACAACCAAATGTTTATACAGGAGGTAGCTTTCACGAAGATGAGAAAAACCTCAGCAACGCGCATCCTGGCATTCTTTCATTTACTGCTTAGAAATGAAAGTTTGGATTGTTTACTGCAGCCGCACAAGGGGCTATTAATAACCTTTAAAAAGGAACCCGGAGGGGAGGGATGCGGGACCATCAATGGACGCGTGTACAAGCGCCTGAGAAAACGCTCCCAAACATCTTAGGAGAACCAGATCATATGAAATTAGGACTAAACTCTCGGAGGTCACAAGCCGTCACCAGTGACAGCAAAAACTTAATTCCAGGCAGGGAAGGCTCCTGTTTCGGGCAGGGGGAGACGGGCACATCTACGTCATACCCGAAGCCCGCTCGTCATACCCAGACCCCGCTCTTGACACTCCGCGAGAGAGGCGACGGCCAAAACTTGGAGGCAAGAGTTTCACTTTTTTCCTTTCTTTTTCTGTTTGGGTTATTTTTTGTGGTTTTTTTTTTTTTTTTCCTTTCTCCTCAAGCAGAAAGATGTTCTCCTGACGGAGGGCTGGGATGTTAACTTGCCTAAAAATAATAGCTCCTGCTAGATCAACAAAAGGTCATGTGCTCGGCAGAGCGCCTTCCCAAGTTTGACGGGAGCCTGAGGTTGGAAGTTGAACCCCCCGCCTGGCCGCCACCGGGCATCCTCTGACCGCTTTCCGGGGAGTCCCCGGGCAGGAGCGGGGAGGCTCTGCCCAGGAAGGTGGCTCGGCGGGCCGGCTGGGCTAGGGGAGGGTGTGCAGGAGGAGGGCACGGCAGCCTCTGCGGCCCCGGAACAAAGCTGCGCGCCGCGGGCGCACCGCCCGGGGGCCGGGGGCTTGGCGGCGCCCGCCACCCCGGGCACTGACACGGCGCTGGAGGAGCCGAGGTACCGCGGGGGGGACGCGGATGGACGCGGGGGGAGCATCTCCCCGGCCTCCTGCCGCCGAGCGCCGGAGTTGCGCGCCCGTCCCCGCGTGTCCGTGTGCCCGCTGCCCATCCGCGCACACACGCGCGAACAGGCGTGCTCGGATAAATTAAAAAAAAAAATAAATATATATATAATAAAAATAATAATACAACAACAAACAAACCACGAAACAGAACAAAAAAAAAAAAGGGGGGGGGGGAACAGACACCCCCACACACATACACACACCCCCGCCCCAACAACTCGACTCACCTTTCAAACTCCTGAGGTAAATCAGGGTCAGTTAGCATGCTGGAAAAGCACAATTTCCCTTTGTCACAGCAGCCACCTATGGTCGCCTCCAACTGAACCTGTCAAGTGAGTCCAAACCTTCTAAACCGATTGATTTTCTCTCTCGCTCGCTCTCTCCCTCCCTCCCTCTCCCTCCCTCCCTCCCGGCTCGCTCGCTCTGAGCGAGGACTCCTTGACCAGTCTCTTAAAGGGGCAGCGCGCTCGCAGCAGGATGATCGCGCAGCTCCCCCCGCCGCGCTGCGCGACCTCCGGGGGCCTGTCCTTTCCTTTTAATTCTGCTCGCCCGCCGCCGCCAAACGGGAAAAGTCAACTCCTTCAATGTCCTAAAAAAACGTGGAGGGGTGGAGGGGATAAGGGGGGGAGGAGGGGAAAAAAACAAAAAGCAGTCCGACAATCCACCTAAACCGGCAAACCAGGAGCAAATCCCCTGCGCTGACGAAGATCAGTGGAGAAAGAAGATAAAACAAGAGCAGACTGATTAAATTGAAACAGTTATCAACTCTCTGAGTTGGAATAGGGGAGAAGAGATTAGACACATAAAAATGTTACCAAAGGCATTTGTGCTCCGAAGAATTTTCATTCCTTTCCCCCCCACCCTTCCCGGTCTCTCGCTTTCTCTCTCCCTCTTTCTCTCTCTCTTTGGGTAGGGGAAAAAAAAAACCAAAAAAAAAAAAAAACACACCCCGCACAACAATCAGGCATTGTTCTGAGGGAAGAAAAGCAACTTTGACAGATTGAAATATAGCAGAGGCCCCTTCAAGGAAACCTGTAAACAACTTGTCACTCACTCTGTCGGTCTCACTGTTAGCTCTTGCTTTCCACAAAGTGCTGCGAACCGTCCTGGCAACAAACCCAAAGTTTCCTCAGCTCCAAACTCCATCAAACAGCCCTGTTGTGTGCAAGGGAAAAGGTAGCCACATGCCAAAACAGCGGGCGCGCACACGGACGCACACACAGGGATGTTCAAACAACAACAAAAATAAACTTTCCCTTCATCTGTTAGGGCTTTTCTCGTTTTCTATTTAATCACACCCCCTCTTTTTTTCCCCTCACTCTCCGGGCGAGCAATAGAAGTCCCTCGGTCGTGTCTCCCTCTCATTTCCCGTGCCCAGACAACCCCTGATAACAAGGTGGACCACGCGCGGCTGCAGAGCCCCTCGGCTGGCTGGCGGAGCGCAGCCTCCGCCGCACTTCCAATTATCCAGATAAAAATCTGGCAGGCGAGGAAGGCGAGCAGGTAACGGGCTCCGGACACGCGGGGACGGAGGCAGCCCCCGCATCCCGCCGCGGGGACGCCCGCATCCCTGTCCGCTCCGGGGGAAGGGCTAAGGGCTGCTCCCGAGCCCGCCCCGGCGGGGAGAGGGGGCAGCGGCCGGGAGAACGCCGCGGGGAAATTCCCGTCCGAGCCGCGGGGATTAGCCGGGGGCTACTCTGGAAGCGGAGCGCACAATGCCTCAATAGTCTGCGCGGCCCGTGTCCGGCCTGGCACTGAACTCGCAGTGAGGGGAGGGAGGGGAAAGAAAAAAAAGAGGAAAAAATTGGGCTCCCTGTTCTTTCACACACACGTGCACACACACCCACACAGGACCACGTATCTATGCTCCATTCTTTCCAGTTCCCCTGCCCTAATTCTTTTCTCTCTTCCCCCCTGCTTTAATCTGCAGCTGGACAACATTAAGGGCCTTTAAAACCCACGTGGTTTTGACCCCACAACAGTTCGATTAGGTCCATTGCCACCCCTCTCATCCCTGCCTCCCAGTGGCACGGAGATAGCAACTTTACTTTTTGAAATACATGCACACATTTGCACGGAGCATCCATAAAACTTTCAACATTTCCATGCCCACTGGCTCAAGAAAAACGCCAAATAGAAAAGCTTATTATTCTTAATTTCCAACAGCTACACTGTTTAATTTGCTGCTTTTCATTCTCGGTGTTAGAAACCAGCAGGCTCATGCACAGGCCAGTCAGTCCAGTGCTGGTATAAAGGAATTATCAGCTGGAAGTCTGGGCTGATGGCTTCAATCACGAGGAGCAAACCCACTCGCAACTTCTGCTCATCACCACCGAGGAGCACCCGGCCCAAGCACGGCACAAAACCGCAGCCAAGTTCGAGAAAGGCGCCGTGGTTGTGGTTCGGAGAGGAGGATCTGCAGAGGCAGCCTCCAGCCTGCCTTCCACCACCACGGCGCTCCGAACCCAGCCCAGCCACACACAATCTATCAACTTCTGGCATCAGGGAGATCTAATGGCTCCTCACTGTGGGGCAGGGTAAACCAACCTCCTTCAGCAGCCCCCAGCAAATAATATTTTCCACAGAGGTCCATTCATGGGAGCCTGACAAACCTGTTAATATGTACAAGGAGTTTTGCGTTTGTTATTTAGTAGCTATCCCTTTTAGGATGGCCATGAAGTAGACTTTGAAAAGGCAGCAGATGATTAAAAAGAACAATTCCAAATACTTTCTCTTTCATCTGAGGGTCTCAAACCATGTTAAGTCTCACATTACTCCTCTGCAGGTAATAAATATAATTAGGGCCGATTCCAAAACTTTATTTGTATTGAAAAGTATCTCACTCTGCAGGGGCTCCATTCAAATCAGCAAATCTCTGTGTGGAGTAGGAGGCTACTTAGTAAGAGAATTTGGCCTCAAATAAGGAAACTGAGATGCAGGCAGGCTTAGGAGCTTGCCCAAGTTGACACAGTTAGTCAACTCCAGCAAAAGGATGAGAAACAAAGACCCCACGTGCCTCCCAGTCGACAACAGCCCTTGTGCTGCTCAAACATATATATATCTATATTTGAGCTTTTTTCCCCACAGAAACATGATTTTTTCACATTTACTGTTTTGTTTAAAACAAGCTTCATTTCTCTATTCACATTCTGTAGGGCCCCTTTTATTGGTGTTCCATTTTCCCCTTGATGCACCACTGCCCATCCATAAATGAAGTTCCTTCGGTCCCAGCTCTTGCTTTGCTTCCCCTATTTCCTCACACTTGGCCTTGGGAGAAGTTTACAGAGTGAAAGCTACACAGAAGCCACATCTGGAAGAAAATTAAGACCACCTTTTATTAAAAGAAGTATGAATCTCAACCATTTGGGTAGAACAGGAATACCATCTTTTGACTGCACGTTAGCTCCGTTCAGCTCTAACCTCATATCCTTTTACCAACTCAGCTCTACTCCACAACTGCCCTTCTTCTACCATGTCCTTCCTTTGTCTGTTCACATGTGTTTACCCCTTCCAATATCATTTCCCATTTGAGCTTTTTCAGGACAATGATCACATACCCCCCCTTCCCCAAGCTGATATTATGCCTAGCACACTGGGGCTCCTAGGTTGTTGGCTCTCAGCTAATATGATTATAAACCAGAGCAACCACCATCGATATCAGGAATTATAGAAGAAGACATGGGCTAGACCAGGAAGAAGCAGAAAGAGCCATATTAGAAGGAGGAAAAAAAGAAAAATATAAGTGTGAGAGAGAAAGCTAAGATAACTGAGCAAAAGGGAGAGCTGAGAAGGGGAGAGGAAATGGAAGCAAGGAAGGAAATAGAGATCTCTTCTCTGAATGGTTCTGACACTAACTCTTCTTTTACTTAACCTAGTTTAAAATTACTCTTACCCCAATAATTTTTTTGCTCAGGTATCTTCTTCCCCATTACCTTCATCTTATGTTTTCTGCAACTACTGAGCTCCCTCTCCCAGATAACTGGGGGGGGAAACAGAGTGGTGTCCAAAGAGGAGGAAAAAAACCCTAACTGTTGCTGTTGTAGCAATATTGGATTACAGTATCCTTGTACTATACCAGATTATATGGATAATATTTATATTATTGGAATATAGACAGTTAAGTATAGAATTTCTGATAAAATTATGTTCTCATAGGAAGTTCAGCTGCAATTGCAAGATGGAGAAAAACCAAGTTAAGTGGTTTGAGGGAATCTTGAAACCCTTCTAAAAATCATTTCATATTAACTTTTAGTTTGCTTTTTAGAAATTGCCAGGACATGCCACAAAGGCTGCTAGCATATCAGAAAGTGGAAAAACTGGGAAATTCGGATAAATAACCACTGAGAAAGAAGAGAATGCACATAACATGCAATTGTCCAGTTTTTAACACAAGAAATTTTATCTTTTTCTGAAACTTTTGACTAGTAACAGGAAGCTCTGGTTCTCCTCTTCCCTGAGTGGGTCATACTTACAAAATCCACTTGCAACCTCCAGCATTCACAATCAATGCTCTCAATTCTTTCTTCTCAAGCTGAGAATTTAGATATAAGTTCAAATCTCTTTAACTAATGAGAAAAATGAAAACTCCCTTACTACTCCCCTAGCATTTCAGTGAATCTGCATTTCTCTTGATTTGCTTCCTTTTAGGTGTGCTCAAAACAAAAAAGTCCCAGTAAAAGAGGACAGTTGGGGTTGATCTAAACAAAAAAGCTCTGATTTTCATTTGGATGAGGGGACACAACTGAAATCATAAATTCCTATAAGAATTTTTGTGCTTAACTGATTTTTTTTTTCACTATTGTGGTTCTCCAGTTCAAGAGGTGAACCAAAAAATCAATTATCCACCCAGCTCAAGTTAGAAATACCATAGCTCTGGAATATTGCACAGGCAGAATCCTCAGTCTTTACACAAGGATATTGGCAGAAGGAAAACCTTAAATGAAACATTAATTTTTTTTTAATCCTTAAATGATAGCACTTCAGTCTAGTGCCTTTGGCAGATACTGCAATACTGCAAGCAAAGGAAGTTCTGGAGGGGGGAAAAAAAAGAGCTTTTTGGGTTTTGTTGTTTCCACTGTAGGTTTTAATAATAGAGACCTACGAAGTCCAAGGCAATGTAAGATGTTCCACAGGACGATTTACTGGAAAATTCTCACTGAAAATATGCAAAACTCCGAAGATCCTAAATGGATTTTCTTTTTCAGGCACACACTCGAAACAACTGCAGCATTAAGAATGAATCTGTAAGACTTCTACGAAAGGGTGTTTTGGAACACGCTGTGTGAGAGTGCAGGGAGAATAGAGCGGGGTTGATGCATGTATTATGAAAAATATCTTGCAAATAATGAGTGCTTACTTCAGAGCATGGAAATGTTTAGCTACAATGCAGTTTGGATCATATGCTTAGGAACAGATTTTTCCTTCCAGTGTGCATGCCTAGCTGCCATTTCCATTAATGGGAATTAAGTACATGTGTCAAGAGGAGAAGTTAACTCTTAGAAATATAACTAATCTATGCCTTTTTTAAAGAATGTAAATGCCACATCAGGCATGTTCAGTGTTGGCAAAACTGAATGCTGAATATAGTGTAGCAAAATCTGAGAAGGAGAAGGCGGTCTGGAGGACTGAAATTTCTGTGCTATTTAGAGTTTTTCAATTTACTGCATTTCTTCAAGGAAAAGTAAAACCATCTCATTTGTAAGTGGGAAGCCCTCATTTATCAGTTATTCACTTGCACTTTTAGCAGGGCCCTACCATCTGCAACCCTCCCTGTAAAAAAGGAGCGATGCTACCCTTAAAAAGAAATCTGAACCTTCATCTAAATTCAAACTTCCCTGAATATTACAATAAAATCCCTATTTATTTTTTAAAGGAGGTTGAAACTCACTCTTTTATTCTCTCCACTCTGAATCAGCCAGGGTAAAGAAGTCTCAACATTAATATATTTGCAAACTATAATATAATTAGGGATTTTTAGAAATTAAAATAATACACGTAGACACATTTAAAATTAAATTACTTATTGCTAAAATAGATATGTAACTTTTAATTATAAAACCAAGAAATATTATTGAGATGGCACAATCCTGATTTTGTGTTGTGTTTGTCTCTCACTCTCCCAAACCCCTCTGTTTTGGGGGTTATTATTGTTTTATTATTTCTGTATCCTTTCAGTTACATACAAGGTCTCTTTACTGTTTGTCTTCGTATCTTTGGTCTGCACAGAAGTAGCTTGAAAAAGAAAAATTGAACAAAATCAGATCCATTAAAAAAAAATAGTCACAAAAATAGAGAGTAAGCCCATGGATAGGAACTGTGATTGATATTATTTAAGAAGCTAACTGGATTTCAAATTTACAGTTCCTCATTAAGGTTCTGAACCTAAAATGTTACTAAAATAGGAACTTATTGCTCCAAGTCTTTTTTTTAATGCTCTTTTTTCAGTGTAATTATCTGGCAAGGAGCATCCCATCCCAAACTGAAGTCAGTGTCCCTGGTCACGGGGAGGATTCCTTTGAGTGATTCCTTCTGTTTGCTATCAGTGCCCATCCAACCTTCAGCCTCTCCAATGACAATGCCAGCAAGAATGTTCTCCCCCAGTGTCATTCCCAAGGACAGCTGTGAACATGGAAATTCCTGCCACAACACACACAACAATGACCCCAACACATTCACACAGAGAACTCCCAGCAAAGGGAAATTACTCCCTTTTTCCCCGGTGCTTGTGCAGAGGAGGGGTTGGTAGAAATCAACACTTAACAGGCAACCTAAGTTACCTATAGTTAGACATTCTGAGCCTGAGAATCCTAAAACCACAACTTTGATCTGTTTGTAATGGTAGATAATAATTGCCGAGCGTGATTCCAAGTGCACTGAAATTGAGATCTTCCTGCTTGACCCACTGGGCCTTTCTCCATGGCTCTCACAATTCTTATCCCACCACATGCTCATCACTCCCACAAGAACATTTCTGTCTCTTTTTTTTTTTTGACTGATCCACTGAGCAAGGTTAGTAATCACATTTTGTCTCTGTGTTTCTAATCTCACTGCCTTTTCCCCTCTAGTCTGCTCTAACTCGTACACCAAGGACGCTGGGTTTAAAACAAACAGATTTGTTCCCATTGATCATCAAGCAACATGCAATTAGAAGTGCAAGGGTGTTTTGGAGCAGTCCACATCACCCAGTCCTGTGTGGTTTGTGAAGGCATTTCAGCCTTCCTCTTGTGGTCGTGAGGTTTGCTCTGGTGTTTGCCATCCAAATTCTCCACACCCACACACACATTGACTGTCTGCTTTCCTTACTAGAAGTGGTTTTCTTGTAGTGCCCTTACAGTCATTCGTGACACTTTTAGCACAGAAATACAGCCACCCTGAGCTAACCAGACTGAGCTCTTTGCAGGTGTGCATGACTCAAACAGAGTTTAATTCATGCTTGCCCTCCATTTTATAGGCTTCATTGGATTACGAAAAGTGGCAATATAAAGTTCCTTCAAATAATATTACCATTTGGTATCCACTTTTTACTGGAGAAGCAGTGAAGAATTAGGAATTTTGTAAGAAATATCCTCTGTCTGAACCAGTTTACAGTTTTCACTGCAATTGCAATTAGACAACACAAAAAGAGGTAACATTCCTACATTCTGCAAACTCTTTATCTGTTCTATTCTCTTTTAGTCTGTATAATCATAAGGACTCATGTAACTGCTATCTAGCAAATGCTTCAAAAATAGAAATACCAAAATGTCAAATTCAGAACAAATTTGGAAATATATTCCTTTCTAGTGTGCCATGCACAAAGCCCTATATTATGTATACAGTCTATAATAAGATTAACACAAATCAGTGTTTATTAAATGTAGTCTATTGATATTTAACTTGTTATACGTGTCACTGTGAAGATGAAACTCTAAATTAAGTGATGATTCTAATGTCATTAAATGCAAGGGTAGGAGATATAAGACACGTTGCCATCTTACACCTTACCCAGTGAACAGAAATCAATGAATATGTGGAGTTATGTCTCATTTATGAAGTTACAAAAACATACATAACCCTTAATTTATTTAAACGGTGCTCTGATGCAGTTTTGTAAGTGATTTTCCACTTCTGAGTTAAAGCAAAAATCTAAACTCGTCCTTTCAGCACACAGACTTCAATTCAGGCTCTATTACAGGGAAATAAATACATAAGTATGGTATAAAGCAGACCAATGGCTTGTTATTGCTATTTCTATGGAGGCTTAACTCTTGCTTCTCATCTCTCATTACATGGGACAGCCAGAGCCTAGAAACATTGCCAGGGCAGAATGCTAAAGGCCCCTGGGAATGCTTCTGTACCTTGTACAGGGAAAAACTGAGAAAATACTGCCAGAGAGTCCTGAAGCATAAATAGGGGAAAATTGGAATATCTGGGGACACTCTTCAAAAGCCCTAATGCAACCCAGGTACAGGGCTGACTAAATCCTAGTACCAATTAGCTTGTAAGACAGATCTTCAACAGTTGCCATTGAGGTATATTCAGAATATAAAAGAATCAGAAAGGAGATATAAAAAAAATAAAAACACAGACAAAAAAAGACCACAGGACTGAGACAAACAGACAGACATTCATTAAGATAAAAATACAAAGAAGTTCCTCAGGAATGTTTATCAAAGAAAATTTATGTCATAAATTTTCCCCTGCCTGGAGAATATCCAGGGCTGAGTGTCTCTTCTCTTGCCATGTAACATTGTACTGAATCCAGACTGCACATTTGGTCACCCACTTTTTGCTTTCAATAACATTTTCTATTTCTAATGTGGCTTTTGTTTTGTTGTACAAAGTTTAATTTCTCTTTCTTTTCAATGCATTTTCTTTTTGTCATTATTTCAGAGTTGTGTTAAAGTAATTAATGAAATGATGCCAAGGACTGAACCACGCAAGCAACCTAAATATTTTGATTCACTGAGAATGCAATCCATAATTTACTAAGTGCCTGACCCCCATCCAATAAATAAAATAAAATAAATTAGACAACTTCTGTATGTTAACAGTCTGAGCCATACAGAGAGAAACATCAAAATGCAGAAACAGTGAAATGTCACCACATCAGATATGAGGTAGTCTTTTGACACTTTTTCAAGAAATGAAATCACATTTGTACTTACCTTTTTAACATTTGCCCCCACACGATCAGTCCTGTCAGCCATTCCTCCTGGTATTTGCATGTGGCTACTGCCCTTTCCTGAGAGCAATGTGGTTCAAAATCTGGGCAAGGATTTTATAAGTGAGAATGTCACAGGTGAAATTTTGTTTTCTTAATTCAGAGCTAGCACTAGAATGGAAGCTGGTGTTTTCAGAAGTGCAAAGTGGGTGGAAAATAAAAGGAGAAAGAGACACCTACATTTTTCTTCTTCAGGTGTGTTGTTTTTTTCTTTTTTTTTTGGTTTGGTGTTTTTGATTTTCTTTCTTTTTTTTTTTTTTTACCTCCCTTGACTTTTTCATTTATTTTACAAGTTGCCATAAATTTTTCAGAAGGGTCCCAATACTGCAGTCAAAGTTAAAACCTGCTGTATGCAGCCAGCACAGGCATTTGGCACAAAAGCAACCATACAGAGCTTTGTGCCTATCATCTCTAAAAAGATCACAGCTTTTAGGGTGATTTGTGGGCCATGACACACAGGGCCACAAAAACATGGCATTGCCAGGATTTGTGTTTCATTGCAGGAAAAAAATTGTGCATCACTAAATAAAAGCAATTTTTTCTTATGTTAGTTAGAAAAATCACCACAGAATTTAAGTGAGGACTCTGCCTCAGACACGAAGTGCAGCCTGCATCAAAGTAAGAGTCGGGTCTCTATTGAATTATCTCCTAGATATTTGAAACAAGGTGGGCCCAGACTGGACAAGTGTTCTGTAATAAGGGGGGAAACTTCTTCCTGTCCCTCATCTCCTGCTGAATGCTTTAACTGCTTTATGACTTCATAGAAGTATATAAATCCAAATATATGCTACTTCTGAGCCAAAAGTAAATTGCAAGTTACATAAAAGACTGTTTCCTATTTTGTGTTTGCATTTGTCTGACTCGTTCCTATAATAACTGAAAAAATAAAAAGTAACTGATCTCTCTTTCCTTTATTTGATAAACTTCTATTTTTATTAATTATCTTTTCTCTAAAAAGTCTCACCTTTTTCCTCATACAGAAGTCAGTCTATTCAAGCACTTTGTGAAGATCTTTTTCAAAAACTGCCATTGAAGGGAAAGAAAAATCTAATGATTGTATTTTATTATTTGTTGACAAGCTCAAGGAATTATCTTTATACATAATTTTTTCTCTACAAAAGCTATGCTGATGGATAGCTATTGTATCTCAACACTCATCTATATGTCTCCTAATTTTATTTTTTATTACCATTTCACCCAATTTATCAAGTAAGGAAAGAAAAGTCATTAGACTAATTCTCAGCATCAATTCCACTGTTCAATTAAAGAGAAGCAGAAAAATGGCTTTCTCCAACCTTACAGGTTAGAAGCCAATATTAAAAGGAAAGAATACATATTAAGTTAGCAGCCCTATTTGAGCTCATCATCAATTTCCAGTGGCACATTTTGATAGATCCAACTTTACCCATGGCTCTGTTGCTCTTCATTTGATGAGTTTAACATTTGCTTTTCCTTCACTTTTTCTTTGACAGTAGCCAATCCTTAATACTGCAAAAGAATGGCTACAGGTTAGATTCCCCTCTAAAGCCTTAGACAATTGAATATGACTAGGAAATAATTTGGTTTTTCAGCAAGCCTGTTACCCTTTTTACCATTTTATTATTCTGATTTAAAATACCAAGAAAAAAAAACTTAACTATCATTCTGTGTTACAGTAGAGAGGGAAAAAATATTTACAAATGTGATGTGGAAAGCCTTTTAGAAAGCACCTGAATTTATTCAGAGAGAAAGCATATAAAACCAGGATGGAAGAATTTCAGTATTAATCAAAACCTTACAGGTTGGGGTATTTTTTTTTTTTTAATTTAAATAAAGATTTATTTCTTATAAACCTTAAAAAATATCTCATTGCACTAAAACTTTATCTGCAAACACAGTTTCATTATTGGTAAATCTCCACAATCTCTCTGCCACTGTCTCTGACAGGACCTGCAGCTTATCCCTAAAACACAGGACAGTCAATGCAAAATTCCTAGAACTGTGTTTTTAAAGGTTGTTACACACAAGCTCTGTGTACCACAATGAATGCTCATACATGAATATTCAGTTATTAACATGAGACAGGGAGTTTACAAAATGGGGAGGACTACAGTGAGCAAACCTCTGAGAATCAGTTTGTTGGAGTACTCAGATTTTCAGGTTCATGAACTCCAGGAATAGCAGGAGGGAGAATCCCCCCACCTTCGTGGGCAGCCCAAAGGCAGCAGCCACATGAGATACACTCAGCTGGATCCCACATCACATGAACAGTGAATCCTGGGCACCTTCCCCCCATCAGCCTGACTGCACATAACCACTCTGCATGAAGCAGGAGCACCTGCCCAGGGTTTTCAGATATTCAGCATCACTCACTGAAGTCAGGTGTTGCTGAGCTGTTTCTGGCAGTCCAAAAATACCATAGATATCACTGCACAAAGCAACAAGGCAGTAAATTATCTCTGAAAGCCATAGCACGTTGCTAATTATTTACAGTTTACATGTCTTTAGGGGTTTCAGGGTGAGAACATTCCCTGAGCTGGATCCAACACAGACCAGGAGCCCTGTGCAGGCCCCTCAGCACCATTCTAAACTGGACTGAGCACTTCCATTCCCAAACCAGTGAATAAAAGCTTCCTCACACTTACACTACAGACAATTCTTACTCGTGGTGATGTATTTTACACAGCATTTGTTCTCATTTTCTGCAAAGTGTGACCATACTCCTTGCACTTAGGCCTTTATTCACATGTAACCACGTAAGTGTCATTGCTTTCTCAGTGAAGGGAGTGTTCAAAGAAAGTGTTCATTTTGGGCACTGAGATATATTTCAAACACCAAAAAAACCCCCCAAAAACCCAAGTCTAACAAAAATAATGAAAATATTTTTTAAAGTGACTTTATGAATATAAATGATCTATAAAGCTGTCACTAGGTGGGTCCATAGCAATGGATTAGACTTTGAGAGATGTTACATGCAGAACACTGATGATTAAAACAGGTGCAATATTGACACAGAGAGAAGGTGGAAATGGGAAAGTGAAATGGGAGAGATTCTTTCCTCCAGCTGCAGAGGCATCAGGCCTGGAAACCAAAGGGCTGAGGAGCTGTATTTGCACTGGCTGCCCATCCTTTAGATGGATTTTGTTAAGAGTACAATTCAAATAACAGCAGAAGTTACTCATGTTCTCTGGTAAGCAGCTCCAGGTGCTGACATGAAAGTTTTCCTTTCTGTAAGAAGAAGGTTAAGGATAAAGGCAGGTATTTTTTCAGACCCAAATCTCTGTACCTTCAAGCCAAAGGAGGAACGTTCCTTACTCATCCTAGAAAATATTTATTTGAAAAGGAAAGTGTCATTTCTTAATTTACTTTCCTCTTGAACTGCCATAAGAGTAAGGTGTGGGTTCCAGGCAGAAAATCCTTTATTTTTGGTCTGGTCACATTTATTCAGGTTTAGTCAGACTTCAGCCAAGAGGAAACAGCCTCAGTGTGGCCACCATGACAGCAAGGATGGAATAACAGGTATTTTATCATTTCTGCTAAGCAGAACCTCCTATCAGAATACAAAGATGATGAAAAACGTGGGTGGATTATTTGGTTCCAGCTGGCTCCACATCACACAGTAAGGAAATGCCACGATCTTTGACAGGTTCATATTAGCAAAAAATCAAGCAAAAGATTATGGGAAAGCTTCCCATTCCATTATCAAATAATTTGGGGGAGGGAGAAGGATGGGAGACTAACAGTTTTTCTTTCTAAGCTCTCAGGAAATGTCTATTTTTATGACCCTTTTAGTGTTGAAAGCATTGTCTGAAATAAAGACTAATCTCAAAGGATGTGAAAGCAAACCTATCGTTAGACTGCTCAGAAAATGCAAAGCAGGAAGAAATGAACCATTTTCATCTGCTGGAGCTGCTGCCCAGCGGGTCTAACCCAATGCCTGGAGACAGGTGCCAGGGTCTGGAGCCCACCCCCAGGACTCCCTGCACCCTCCCCATGGCTCAGGACCCCATTTCAGCCCCGGGGCCACCAGCCCTTGTCCCAGGGATGCAGCAGCACAGCCAGTCTCCAGCCCTGCCCAAGCTGCCCAGCCATGGCCCCACATCCTGATCCCGTGGATGTATCCCACACCTGGAGCTGGAGCTGCCCTGTCCCTGCCCAGCCAGCCTGGGGGGAGCCCCCTCAGCCCCAGGCTCTGCTGGCAGCCTGACTTCATCACCCAGCCATAACACAACCTACCCAAGAGCCTCCAACACCTACAGCAAACAAAAACCAACAGCACGAGCATCTTCCTCAGGGAGATGAGAGTGGAACACGGCACTCAGACATGAACACACTCCCAGTTACCCACACAAGCTGTCCATGCACTGCATTAGGTGTATCAGACATTATCCAGTCTGATCTGTGGAAGGAAGCTTATTAAAGAGTGTGAGGACAGAATTTAAATACTACCTCCACTGGTGCTTGCATTCACTGCTGCCAAGAGACTGCTCCTTGTCTTTGGACCACACAATTCAAGCCTGTCCTGTCCCTTTGGACCTTATTAGGCTGTTGCTTTCAGGAGAAGAAGAGGGATCACCTTGTTCCTCTGAATGCTGCCAGAGGAGGAAGGAGGGAGGGCAGTGCCCACAGCTCTCTGTGCCCCCACACCAAACAGTTCCATGGCTGGGATGGGCAGTGAGGACACCAGGGAATGGAAAAGCCAGGGCCAGCCCTCCTCTGCCTGAAGGCTACAACCTCATGCCTTGCTGCTCCCAAAGGTTTGTTCCAACCACCAGGTACTAAAGCTGCAACCACTGACCAAAAGTCTGTCTAGAACCTGGAACAAAGTGCAAAAAATGCTTTGGTGGGAAATTTAAGTAGCACAATGACAATCTACTAGCACTGCAAGTAAAATGCACAACTGAGAAGATGGCTCTCCAGTTTCCACACTCTCTTCCATGGCCTTTTCCTTCATTTTACACGAAAATGGCCATGGATGAAGCATTAAAATAGTTTCATTATCTAATTCATTAAACCAGAAGAGAAATACCTTTCTGCAGCCAAATGACTCTTTCATTCTTTCTGGCCAGTTTGAACAATTTCATTAAAAACATTACAGATCTCAGCCAGCCCCAGCCTCCCCTTTGTTCTGGTGCTTAGGCCACTCTCCTCAAAAGTGAGAAACACAATCTTATCCCCTTGTGGCAGGAGGAGAGACCAACCTCCCCCCCCCCCCCCAGAGCAGCACTTCATTTGTGGATCCAGAGAGATCTCCGAGGAAGATAAGTGCTACGCTGTTCATTTCCACCAAGAAAGCAGCACTTCTGAGTGCACTTTATTTTAAGTTAAGGATCTCTCACAATTGGGAAGTTTCAGCACAATCAGAGCAGACAGAAGCTAAGAGGAGGTTCTTGGGATCACAAGATTTCATTTAGGCACTTAGGCTCTGTCACTGTTCACGTTAAACACTTGCAGATCTGAGCCTAAGTGCAGCTCCAGTTAAAGGGAACAAGATATTCCCTGTGTAAAGAAAATGGATGGGGTTGGAATAAAACTCCCTGAGAGGGAGCAGGCTGGCAATACGTGTAAACTCCAGAGTCTGAATCTGGTATTTGGCAGTCTTTTGGAATCAGTACCTTTGACTCTGAAAAATACACGTGTGCTACACCTTTAATATCTGCTCAAAGCCACCCAAATGTGCTAGGAGTGGCAAAAGTTAATTTTTGTTAAGTTTTACTGTCAAACCACACCAGGATATGTGCAGGACTCATCCCAGGGCTCTTGCAGTACAGTTAAGCAATGCACTCAGCCAAGACAGCAGCATTGTGTGCATGAACCAAGTACTATGGGATTAGCAGGGTTCTCTCTCAAACAACACTTCAAAGACACTTAGTAATTTCTGAACAATTGTGACCACAATGAACACTTCTCGATTTCAACATACGTCACCAAAAAACCATATCATGTCATCTCTAGATACAGAAAACATCACTGAGGTAAAGATGAGCTGCCTGATAATTCAAACAGGTGACCATAGGGCAGGAATTCCCCAATTTACAATGCCAGTGTTGGTCCAGCTCCTTTCAGATCTTTAAGGTCTTCTCAACCCCAGCACTAAGCATGCCAATCCTAAAAAAAAGGCCAGTAGTTATTTTATGGGGCTTTCAAGATTAGTCAGTTTTTTACAGCACTTTCAAAATAGGGAACAGTGCATAGGTGCCCAGAATTGCTAAAAGAACCAATGGATCTTTGGTGAAACTGCTGTTTCAAGAGCCACAATTCCTCTCATTGAGAGGCTATTTTCTTTGAGTCACTGTTAGAATATTATTGACTTCACTAATGCTCAGCAAGGAATGCAGAAAACAAGACAAAAATTCAGACTGGAGTGGATTTCAGTGGGATTATATTCTGCACCTTCCTTTGATGTCCTCTCGTCAATCATCTGTTACCAAAATGGCAGAGATGGTGCAAGGGAGGGAACACTGTTTACTGGATGACCTGGAAGTGTTGTGAACATTCATTTGAGAAAAAAAAAAAGTATATTTGCTCACACTTAGTTTGCCTTCTTGGGGATTTATGGCTGTTTTGGAAAGATGGGGCTCGCAGTGGTGGCCATTGCAGCTGATATGTTCTTTGGTGTGGTATTTGGATTTTGGTCAACAGAGCGTTTTGCTTTATATCCATGTCAAGTAGCCAAGATCTAGAGTAAAGTTGATAAACCAGAAAAACCATTTGTTGCAAATCTGATAGATTTCACGTCAATAACAGGGCAAACAAGCCTCCTATCCTGTATTGTATACTATTTGCTTCCAATTAAGCCTGGAAAGAGAGAAGCAAGAAAGAAGGCAAAAAGACCAACAAAACTCAGAACTTTTTAAGTTCTTCAAAATGGTTCTGTTCAAACAGCAGATCAAAGTATAGACTGGTTCTTATTTTATCCGGAGTTGGCTTCTCCATCCACCATAAGGACTTCTTTAATTCCTGTAAAACAACTGTGTTCAGGAGAGTGTCTATTCTGAAAAATGTTTCTATTCATAAAAATGGTATTGCTGAATTCTAGCTCTCCAGTATGTTTGCAACTCAATGTGAGATTTACTGGCTGACAGATAAAAGATGTCTTTTTCAAGCACCAGTCCTGAACACTCAGTGAGGGATCATAAAATCAATCTGGTTACCTAGTGGCTCATCCAGCAACAATAGGCAGAGACAATTTGTTCACTGTCAACACGTGGACAACTCCATTGCCTCACTGCCTTCAGAGGGGCCCTGCAGCCACCTTCAGATGCCCACTCCTGATGCAAAGAACAAAGGGAGCCTCACCCCACTGTTCCCTGAGTGTGGAGCAGGGGTCGGCAACCTTCCAACAGGGATGTGCCAGATTGTAATTTTCTTTCCCGAATTAGAGTTTAAGAATGCTGGCAGGAACTTTGCAGGAGCCAACAGACGCTGCCTCTCAAAGAGGCGACATGCTGCCAATCAGCTGATTGGCACTGCCTTGCCTCTGTGTGAGGCAGGGGCTCTGGGCTCCTGGGGAATCAGGATCTCAGTAGGAGCTGATGCTTCTCTGAGATGCCTCCTGCACCCACCCTCCTGTGTGCCATTCTATAATCTGACCTATCGATGCCGTAAGTGGGCAGCTCGTAGCTTCTACCCTTGAAAATCTGTCCAGAATTCAAAGCCATACCCCAGCTTGGGCACTGATTCTAGAATGGAGGTAAAGGACTGAAGGAAAACAGCATCTAACATTCCCTGAAACTTGCAAAGTCATAGGAAATACAAACTTCCTTAGCTGTGCAAGTTTATTTTTAACTCTTGAGTTTCTGTCTAGAAGTGTGTGGGCAACTCCAGGGCTCGAACACGCGCTTTAGAGAAAAGAAACACCTAAAACATCACATGTGCCCTTTCACTTGCTTCAAATTCACATACCTCTTTCACTTTCAGGAGCAGACAAACATTTTCAATTAGTCAGAGAGTAAATACACATAGATACAACACAGTGGTTAGGGTAGAACAGATAATGGAAAGCAACTGCACATTTTAAAATTAAAGATGCTTGAGCAAAACAAACAGTAATTTTTTGAGGTTTTTGGCAGGGCAGTTTTCTGAGCTTAACTGAGACGTGAAAACTACCATCCCTACTCTTTCATTCAAAAAACTGCAAAAGGGGAGAAGAGTCACCCCACCTCTTTCAGATCTTTAGTGAGGAGCTGTCATGTTTTGAAGGCTTACGAACAGCGCGCATAACCAGCGGCACTGCTGCCAGCCAGCGAACCTTGCTCTCCTCAGTTCTACACTTCCCAGCCAAACTGAGCAGCAATGGAGCTGCCACCAGGTCCTCTTAAGGGTATTTAAGAGCAGGGCTGTCTACTTCCCATCTTCCTGCTTCCTTTTCCATGCAGGCTGTAGTTCACACTCCTCTAAGAATAGCAGCAGCTCCCACTTCTGTGCCACTGGCAGTGCTTCCCTGGCTTTTGTTCAGTAAATAGTCTAATTCTGCTGAGCTGGTAGCAGCTGAGATTGTTGGTGATATATTGTCCCAGCATTAAGCACAGTGTCACCTGGCAGGATGATTGACTGGAGCCTGGGTCTTGGCAGAATAGTGTTTTGCAGTTAGTTTGGCATTTCTTTATTAAGTTCAGGTTAGATTCACTTAAGGAATGCACTTGCCAGCTATGCCACGTTTTCGACTTTATATCCATCATGATGATAAATGGTCTATTTACAAAGATATTCATAATTAAATTCTTACCTTCTTTTCCCAGCCCAACATAAAACACACCTATCATTATATTCTGTTGAAGAGAGCCAAATTCCATTAGAAACATTATCAGGCATCAGCATAGGATCCTTCCCTACTCTGCTCAAGTCCTGAACTTTCTAAAGATGAGTGCCTATTTTTAGGGATTGACATTGTTAAAAAAAATGAAAAATTATACAAAAACACTCTTCACTTCCTTTCCTTCTTTCCCCTTTTTCCCCCCCCTCTTTTCTTTGCCTCTGTATTCCTGCAATTCAGTGAGCCATCTAGGAATACATGAAATTTTGAGCATCTGCCTCTTTACCTATGCAATTATCAGAACAGAACAGTCATAATGGTAGTGCCTAGGAACCTCAGCCACCAGTGGATGGTAGCTGCTACTATGAAAAATCATAGTTCCTGCCCCAGGCATTTTGCAAGTTATGAAACAAGAGGCAGCAGTTAGACTGCGGCGGTATGGAAGCAATGAAATACATTTGCTCGTGATTATTATGCAGTGGTCTCACAGAGACCTAACAAGTTATTTTAGATATTAAGACAAACTATCAGTCCGGCCAGAGTTTCAACAGCTTCATACACCCCTTTGTCAAGCTTTGTTTCCTGGTTTATTGCTTGGAATGGCTCAACTGTACCATTTCACCTCCTGCAGTAATGGACTCCTGTCCAGGGCTGTCACTGCTGCTCTGAAAGCTGAGAGTGCAGACAGAGACACAGCTGTGCTGTGGAGCAGTTATGAAGTAAAGAAGTTATTAATCCCTACAAGCATATAAATCACCGTGCCCAAATGCAGTACAGTTTCTCTAGTATATTTTACTCCCCCTCTGAAATATGAATTTCTCTTGCTCAGCCTCCCTTATGATATCCACAGATTTTTTTTTTCCTGAAGTACCTGGGGACAGATTCTAAAAAATGCCTTGAAATGTAACTAGACGATCGCTCTGTAGCATTCAAAACTGCTTACAGAAGTAGTGCTTAAGCACATTTTAAAATTCCAGATGAACTTCCTTGTGCCTAAATAACTTAGGCACTGACCCATCATGCTAAAAACTTTTCTCCAAAATTCTTCCTCTCCCCATACACAGCTCAGTGCTCTGTGACAATAAACCCTTTCTTCCTGGGTTAAATCTGGTAGCAGCCAAGTTTTCCCTTTAAGTATTTAATTAATCTTATTGCCAAAGTATTCTTCTTGAAACCCTGATAAAGAGCCACTTAGCACTCAGAATTAAAATTTATGGGAAGGGAAGCTTGGATGGGATCTGTCTCACCTAATATTGCACATCTTCAGCATAGCTGTTAACATCAGATTGAGACCCCATTCATAGTTAGCAGAGAGAAGTGGGATCTCACAGGACAGAATTAATTTGACACCTCCTAAATAACTACTACAGGATTTCGTGAGTTGCATCTCTGCTTTGACCAGGAAGAAAGGAGAGGTAACTCATTTTGCCACAGCATCTGCTTTGAAGGCAGCTGAAGTTAGGTGAGATGGATTGCACCACTGTGTCTGGAGGTTAAACCAGGATATTGATAGTCCAGTTCTGTGAATTCTTTCCTTCCTATCATTGACTCTGAACATAACCACCAGCAAATCATTTAACTTCTCAATGTTTCAGTTTATATATCTATAAAAAAGGTATATTATAGTGCTATTACATTCTAGATACGCTGCAGAGTCATAGCAAGGCAAAAGTAGCTCTTGAAAGTGTGCTGAGAACCTCAGAGGGAATATATTAAGTATGTGCAAACCATATTAAAAAGACTACTAAAGAATGGGGGGAAACAACTGACAAGACTTGGAGCAAGAAATAAAAGAGATTAAATTCCACTTGCTGCACATAAATGCTGTGAATAGTCTATCTTACAAATGTTTAGCATGCTACACATGCTCAAGACAGCTAATATTTCAAGGTGGATTTTCCCCACACCAGGAGGAGAAGCAAAGAACTCGGTTAAATTCTCATCTGGAGTCAAGGAGGATATTCCAGCCAGGAGAGTCGATTGTGCCACTAAGCCTGGCAACACCATAAATGAAGCTCTTGTTGCAGGGTGCTCATCTTCCCAGAATTCTTATTAAAAATGGGTGACTGCATGTGCTCCCAAACAGCCAGGACATCAGCTTTTTATTTATTAATCCCATGAGCATTCCTCCTGGTGCATTTCTGCAAGCTTTCCATAAAAATGAAAGCGGGAAAAAACTGTGAGTTAAGATGCCCACTTGCAAGGAATTTTTTTTCCCACCAAAGAAAGGAGGCACATGCTTAACTTGTTGGTCAGGACAACACAGTAAATTTTGGTTCTGTATCTGGCCCTCTCCTGGCCTGTGTCTGGAAGCAAATAGTTAATGTTCCACATGCAGCCAGAGGTGCTGTAAAGGAGGGAGGAATTGAGCACCCGAGGTGATTATAGCTGAAAACATGACTCTAATGTAGGGAAATAATTCATATTTAAATAATTGATTATTATCTACAAAGTTATCATTATAATCATGTTTATAATGAATGCATGTTTTACCAATTTGAAATAACTAAGTATTCTAATCTTAGCAAGCTTAAAGAAAGTCTGTTAATGAGATAAGAATATTTTCCTTTCTGCATATGCATTAACTGCTCTTTTTTTCAGTTCAGAAAAGATGCTTGCAAATGGATTACTCTGGGATGTGTTCTTGCCAATTCACCAGTGGGAGTGCAGGTAGTACCAGGAGATACACTGCTGGGAAGAATCTAGGTTTTAAACTGTGCCTGTTACTTCCAATTGGTATGGCATTTCCCCTCAGTTCATTGTGCCTTTCCATTCAGTTCCATGATATCTTCACTTCTATATTCCATCAGGGGCTGAGCCAAATCGCACTCCTGAGTATCTGGAAGCACTTTCAGCTCAAGGCTGTGAGACAAAAAACATCCTCTTTTTTAGTGGGAATGGATGATGCTCTTCTAGGAGCACATCTCTTGAGTTTCCTCAGTCGTTATTTTTCATTCTTCCCAGGCAGAGAACGACCTCTCATTTTAAATGAAACCTGTACTGTAAGTATCAACACCACAGTCACTTAGAAACCCATGTTAATACTGTGTTAGGTGCTAAATTCCACCAAAATTAGTAGAATTCAGGAATTTAAATCATAGAAGTTTGTAAACTGAAACAGCATTTCTACTTCTCCTAGTTGCATTGCAGCCCCTTTGTGTATTTTAGCTCAAAGCAGGAACCTGGACTAAACTTGTATTTGTCAAAATACCAGGACCTAAGCTCTGCAGGTTAGGTTGCATGTGTAATTGCATGTTTGCACAAGAGAGAAATGGAAAAGCCATGGGAAGTCATTTCCAGTATCACAGCCATCCTGCTTTCTCCTCGTGTCCTCCCTCCCTTGTTTTATGAGCTCCTGCAAAGGGGAACTCTGGGAACAGGTCTCCTCAAAAAGCAGAGTCCAGAAATACTGGAAACAAAACAAAAGCCCTGGAGTCTTATAAACAACATGCAGTCTCCGTGGACTTACATGCACCTGGAATGATTATTTTAACAGCATCCAAAAGGGCAGTGCATATCCTGATATGAGCTCCAGTAGCAGGGATTGTGCCTTTGCTTCCACAGCAAGCAGATGGAGAAGCAGCACCCTTCAGTGAGGTCTGTGGAGACAAAGAGAAGACATGCACCAGACATGTCTCAGGCTCCCAGCCAATCCTTCTTCCAGCTTGGTAGGGAAGTCAGCTACCCTGTGCTTCCCTTCAGCTCAGTTACAAACTTCTCCTAGCACTTAGTTCTTACAGAGCATAAAGCAGCTGCTAACATGAAGAGCAGTACAATATCAGTGTCCTGCAGTCTTAGCCCAAATACAACTGAGTGACTGTCAATTGGTGGCTGCTCATCCCATCCCTTTTCCTAAATAGTACTGCTCACCTTCAAATACCCTTAAAGTTATCTTTGAAAATGAGTTCACATTGCTGCCATTATTAGTTCAGAAGATCCATCCAATTTCAGGCTTTTCATGTTTATTAATTACAAGGTGACTAAAAACTACATTATCAAAGTCTGCACTAAATTGCTCTCTTTTTTTATGTTGGTAAAAGGTCCCCAAATAGAATTAAAAAGGCTACATGTGTTACAGTATAACTATTATTTTTTAAGCAGACACCACTTTGTCATAGACTAGATTCAAAACTAGAGGCCACAAACACACGAAAGAATAGCTGACTTTATTCTGTTTCAAATTTCAAGAGACAGGACAGAGTAATTGTTTAATCACTGGCACATTGCTTTAAATCTCATTCTCAGTGCACACAGAGAAAACAAAAATGGATGGAAAGGACACTGAGGCATTTGAGTTGATTGATGGCAGGTCAGTGGCCAATGCACAATAGATATGAAATGTAGCAGATCAAGAGCAGCACATTTGAAAAGCATTACATGAAGTTGATCTCGACCAGAGAGATGGTTAATATTATAAAAAGGTGGAAATACCAGCCAATGTGCAATATCATGTCATGGATTGCATCGGGAAAGAAAAGGTAGGAAATTGAAGATGGCATGTATTTTTGCTACTCTTTAGAGTACTCACTTTGTTGCAATATTTGCCTATTTTAATAGATGTTATGTTCCAAAAGTTGACCCTTTCAATTAAAAAAAAAAAAAAAAAAGACAGCGTTACTCAGGAGAAGCAGCCCCTGTGACCTTGATGGGACAGGCTGATTTCCAGCTCAATTCCTGTACATCCTACCAGCACAGGCCCAGATCATTGACAAAGCAGGAAACTCTTTACATAGCTAATATTTTGTGTCTACTTTGCATGCACTACACTCTGGTCTGGACAATCCACTTGGTCCCAAAGAAAAGGCAGGAGGAAAGTCTTTGTGGTTATTACACTCTCCGAGGTTTCCCAAGCACTTCACGCAATTCTCTCTGTGAGGATTTAACATGCCTCTCTTTTTCCTGTGATATGCATTAGATTTTTAACGTAAATATTTAATGTTTGCAGATCACAGGAGACCATGCAGCTGAACAGATTATAAAACATTGTAAAGTTTAAAGCAATACATGGCAGAGTAGTAGCTGGCACTCCGGGAGGTTTATGAGGATAAGAAGCCCCCGTTTTTCTGATTGCCCTCACTGGAGTTCTGTGTCAGAGTAGCATGAAAGAGCAATTAAAAAGTATTTAAAATGTACTGTTAGGTTCTGGTTTGTATGGGTACTAGAGGAGAAACTCACTGTCAACAGCTGGAGAGTTAGCAACTGACAGAAGGATCTACAGAATTCTGGAAAACCTCTGGAAGTGCAGCTGGAATCAGGAGCTGTTCAAGCTAACTGTGGGAATTTGGGGGATAAATCTTTTACTTTTTTTTTTTTTTTTATGATGTAAAGTGTTACTGCTGAGGGCTACAGTCCCAGCTACTTTTCATATCCACGTGAAGCTCTGTGGGCTACCAGGACTTGGGCACTTTTTCAATACTCAGATCTGAGAGCTCACGTTAGAAGGGAGCCACAGGCTTTCATGCATGTATGAAATGTGAGTTAAGAAGTTCTTTCACATTAAAGTTCCTGTGAATCTGTTCCTGTAGATGGAACCAATTTGGCTACTTACCAAAACAGTATCAGGATCTGCCCTTTGATTGCCAGGCAGAAAAGATCAGGCAGCTCACTGACTGATCAAGTGATTTGTTATGACCTAATTGTATATTTAGATGTAAATGTTGCCTTTAGATTTGCCTGTAAGGGCACAATTTGACCCTTTTCTTTTTTTTCCCAGCTGAAATGAAATTATGCTGAAATAACACATCAAAAGAGGTAGGAATTTGCAGTTGGCACCATTTAAGGATTCGCATTATCTATTGATATTACATTAATTAGATATTCCCCCTGTTCAAATGATTCAAATCTTTTATTTTCAGGACTGGGAAAAAGAAACATGGCTTGTACTAGAAATTAAGATGTGACACAGCATTCAGCTGCAGCTTTTGCTCTTTCCTTGAAACTATCTTGCACAAGTGACAGGACTGGGAGAAAGCTTGGCTAAGAATACTCCTGGATCAGGAAAATGTACCAAAGCAATACATCACTATTCTGAGTAGTGATTTCAACAGGACAGTTGCCTGTTTGCAACATTCAGCAGATTATATTCAGGATTGGGCCTGCCAAGCCTGATTTTGTCCAAGGAACTAAATGGGCCAAGAAATGAATCATACTGAGAGCTACCTAGGTAAGGATATGAGGAATCCATCATAAAATCAGGGCATTTCTGTAATACAGTGTGGCTGAACTTTGCTGCTGAGTGTGGAATAACAGCTCTGTGAATGGACAGAGAATTCCAGTCCCTGCAGCTCAATTCATTAGCCTGTACAAGCATTAATGTTATATCTTTGAAGAAGAGGAAGACTATTTCACAAGCAGTATTTGTCCCATTTACAATATGATAGAACATACCACATTTGTATATTTTAGTTGGATATCTGGCTATTAACAGGGAATATTTACAATTAAAATGTTCTGATTTAACAAGTGAAGACTATTTACAAGTTGCCTGGAAGTTTGAGAGCCTCAGAAAATTAACACAGATCACTAACATGTTATCTTCCATGATGGCTAACTATTTCACTACGTTTTTATAAAATCATGGCTTTTTTTTTGGATCACCAGGTCCAGGCTACAAGTTGCAGCTTTACTCCCCAGACACACTGGTTTTCTTTTCAACCAAAACTGCAGGGAAAGTAAACACTGTCAAATCAGCCAGTGCTCTGAACAGCCATCGTGACAACTTCATCTGAGTATGTCAACATTCCAAGTGTTTCTCCTGGATACCTCCATGGGCCACATCCAGTGACCCCGGAGCCAGAGGAACTTCCAGTGCTGGAAGCAGGTCTTCCTGCTGGCTAGATAAGAATAGCAACAAAATGGATGTTCCTTGGAGAAAAAAAGGGAGACAGAAAGAACCAGGGATAGGGGAAGAAGACTTGACGTGCAGAGGGGGATGCTGGAAGAAGTCAGAATGGAAATGCAGAAGGATGAGGTTAAAGGAAACTGTGGGATGTGTTTATAGCATGGAAGGACAAGACAAGAATTTGAGCTGCCAGTGACTGAGTTTATACCCAAATCCCACAAATTTTCAGTCCCTTGTTTTATCCAGCCTCATAAATACACACAGATTGCTCTGCCATTCTCCTGCCAGACAGAAGACTGACTTTTCCCAAAGAGATACCCTGCACTACATCCAGAGGCACAGAGGCCACCCAAGGTCTTTTGCTTCAGGCCTAACACTCTGACCAGTTTCTTTTCATGCCAGAAGAGTTTGTTTTTGTTTTTTTTTTGGTCACACTATCAGATTTCTGCAGCTGCTCTGTAGTAATGTGCCATCCAAGGAGGGGAAGGCACCAGAAAGGAGCCAGGTAAAATCATCACCTTTTTGCAGGTGCTTATTTAGAGATACAACACTGGGTAGCTGCATTTGTTCCAAATCCAGGAAGCCAGAAGCAGCCAACTTTTGCCAATAAACACTACTGCAATAAATTTTTTGAAGTGCTACAGATCTGGAAAGGCCTGAATGATCAGAAAGCATTTTTGGTTTTTTATTTGTTAGATCCAAAGAGACAAGCTGTTATTTTATTGCTCTGTGTAGATGCTCCTACTTTGATGGACAAAATGTCTAGCACAATTGGACCACAAAGTGACATAAATCCCAACAGAACAAAAATATATCCATTACCTACAGTATGTCTGGAATCAATCTCTGTGAGGGATGATTATGGTATTGACCTGAGATCTGTCAGTACATTTTCCTCTGAGAAGTCCCTAGTGCTTGTAGACAGAGCCCCTGTGGGGGTTATCTTTCATGTACACCAATATGAACTGAAGAGTAAAAATTTGCCTCATGTGTGTGCTTTTCATAGCCAGATTAAAATAATTAATGTCTATTGAATTAGTAGCTTGATACAAGTTGTGTTAAAAGCATAAAAGAAATGAATACAGATGGTACAAGGAATCTACATCACCAGGTCCTCAGCAAGAGACACTAAGTCACTCCATAATATAAACTTTCCCACCTCAGTGTTCCATATACCTGGATAAACTTCAACAAATATCTGCATTAATTTGGTAATTAGGATGGCAGCAGAAAGGAAACAAAAGCTGGACAGGGTATAGTCAAGAACAGGAAACCCTCAGTGCCATTGTAGCTTGTATTTATTACAAAGACCCTCATGTTCACCTGGAATTAATATAAGCAGATTTTTTTTCAGATTGTCTTTCAGTCTCTGGGGAAGATGCATCCAGTTTGAGTGCAGTAATTGCAAGTGGATTAACCACCCAGAATTGCCTGCAAAGATCCCACCATCACCCAGACCCAAAAAACCCACCCAAAGCTAAAGAATTAATTCATGTACAACACCAGTGTTGTGCCAGAGGGAAGGAAACCCTACAGAACACAAACCTTGTAATGTAGCCCTGTGTGATGCAGGTGGAAGAATCATTCTCTTTATCCCCTGGACACTAACCAAAATAAAGTCAGGAATTTTAGTATACTGCTAACTAATAGGATTAGGACCAGGTACATGAAATTTGAGAATGTCTCCCGACACTTAAGGCTCTTCTGGCAGTTTGTTCATCAAGACAGGAGTGAAACCATATTATGAGAAGCAATATAACAAGCTAAACACCATAGCCCTGGGCCTTCATGCAATCAGACTACATCATACACCCAGGAAAACTGAGATCAGCTGAACAGGCCACAACAAAGTACTCAAAAGAAATGCATGCGCTGTTCAGTCTGTAAGGAGTCAGAATCCCAGCTCTCCTTGAACATAAAAACATAAAAGGGAAATTCAAAGTGAGCTCCTCTGCTTGTGACTCTCATTGTTGCTGGGGCAGCTGGGACCTCGCCCTCAAGAGCTGTGTGAAAAAATCCTTCTCTGGCCAGGATCCTCAGCACTTTTATCACAGAGCTGGAGAGAGGAGAAGCTCACAGACAGGAGATGGCAAAGTTAGGCAGAGACAGGGGAGAAGCTCAGAGGCAGGAGATGGCAAAGCTCCTCCAGGAATCCCAGAGCTGTGTGCCATGTCAGAACAGGGCTGGGCATGTGTTAGAACCCCAAAGACACCTGGTGATGCCAGATTTAGATTGCTCCCAGACCTTGTGACAGTGTGCCCTTGTGGCTGATCCCGTGACACAGTTCAGGCTTGGAAGCCACGCTCGTGTTTTTTAAGAATCAATGGTTACCCAGCCTTACCCTGGGGAGAAGTGTTTGAAGAACACCAAGTTCCTTTGTATTTGCATTTTTTAAAACACTTCAAGCTTCTCTCAGAATTTTTTTAAATTAAAATATCTGCCACAGAGACTAGAACTGTTCATAATCAGCATAAAGATGTATAGCTGTCTTACATTCTTACATAAAAAGATGACTTTTACCTGGCATTCTGCAGTGATTCCAAGTTTTAGCATCATAAGAGTTTAAAGGATGGGACATGGATTGCACATTACAGTGTCTGATGCATTAAAAAGGGGTTTTTCAGACATTTTACAGCACATCTGCAGTCAATCTGGGACTATCACTCCATCAAATTGGAATAAATAAATATTTTGCATGCTTATAAAAACCCATAAACAAAGTCAAATATGCACCTCTCTGTAAGAATTCAGAGTTTTTCAAGCATCAGTTGATTGACCAAAGAAAATTGCAGAAAGGGAAACAAATATTCCTGTACCCACTCTGTATGGAATTAAAGTGAGGTTAAACCCCAGCAGGAGGTGAGTCTCTGACTGTCTGTACTGAGTGGCTGCCCTCAGCCAAGAGCTCACCCTGCTCCTGCCCCAGCACTCTCTCTGAAGATCCTACAAAGCACTTACTCATATTTAATCATAGAAGTACTCTGGACCTTGCAAGATCAAGCCTCCATGAAATATTTAAGAGATGTGCATACAAAAAACAAAGGTAACTGACATCAGGAATAGCCAGGGAGTCTAACAAATTGCTTTAAAAGAAGGGAAATCTGTGTAATGATATTAAGGAAATAAACAAAACTAATCTTCTAGGAGAAAATAATTCAAATATCTTATATTTGAATCTGATAGGGTAGTAAAACACTGAAATTGTGTACAATAAACATCACTGCAACAGACGTGGGGCAGCCAAAGCAATCACAGGGAAACTCAGGTTGCACTGGGAGGTGCTGAGGTAACTTCAGCTTCAGCAGCACAAAGGTTGCTCCTGTTTACCAAGTCCCATATAAATCTCGTCAAGCTAATCTTAATTTCAAGAGTGTTTTAGCACAGCTGGGAAAAATTCATACCATAGAAACCTTGGCTTTACAAAAACAGTAGTTTCTGAAGTATGCTAATTATTTTATAAGTATACAATGACTGGAAATACTTTAAAGGCAAACAGAAACAAGAGTGGATTGAAGCTGTGGGTTAAAATTGAGATGCAAGACCTTTCAGTAGAAGCATGCAAACATTCTCAGCACAGATTCTGATAGTTTACTACATTCTGCTTCCTCTATTCTCCCCCTCCCCAAATTGCATCAAAATTTAATGAGAAAAAAATGTATGGAAAAGGAAAAATAATTATGGATACAGCTAGACAACAAACATTTAGTGGCCATTAAAAATCTGAAGATGTCATTATTACTATTTATATTTCATTAGCAATCACGAAATAATGCACACTTTACAAACACAGAGATATCATCTCATCCTTAAAAAAAAAAAAAAAAAAAAAAAGTTTTCATTTGAAGACAATTAGCATGAGGACCTGGACCTCCTTGCTGGGCTGGGTTTCCAGTCAACACCTCTGGCTTTATTCACTACTGAGATGTGCAGCCAAAGAAGTGAACTCTGGGATGGTACAACCATGGTTTTATGACAGCTGTTTCTGTCATGGAAATGCATTAACTCAGGTATGCACTGGCAGTTACAAAATACTTCTGGCCTGGCTTCACTTCTGTGTTTCTTCCACACTGCTGCTGGGGAAAGAAGTTCCCAAAGCCCCTACGTTTCTATAGGCTCTAAAGAGGAATAGAAATAAACTAATTTAAAAGAAAATTCAGGCATTTTACTGTGGATTGCCCTCGTTACTGAGGCTTGCTGATCATTCCCAGCAGCCTTCCCCTCCCGTCCTGACCCATGTACAAAACCAGGAATGACAGCACAGAGGTACTCCTCATACAAAATACCCTCTCCTTTGGCTAAAGTCCCAAGCATTGCATAATCCTGGTTAGTTGGAGAGTGAAAGAGAAAGAAAATGATTGCAGAGTAGATCATCTCATCACTTCACTCGTGTTGACTTTTCCAGGCCAGTTATCAATATCATCTGCATCATCTGAAGCAAGCTATACTTCAATATGCTGGAAACTCAGCAAGAACATAACCCAGGAAAAGAAAGGCCCAAACAGAAACTCACTCAGAAATTCTGTCAAATGGGACTAGAGGCACTGCTGTGCAACTCCAGTGTGGGGAGAGAATCCTGATGGACCAGCCCTCACGTGTACAAACACCAACAGATCAGATCTGCCCAAAGTCCCTACCTTTGTTGGAAGACAGATGTATCTGCTGAGCCTTAAATGCACAGAAAGAGATCACAAATCACAAAATTCTCTCTCCATCCACCACGACAGTTCTGTCCTGGTTTTGGCTGGGATGGAGTTAATTCTCTTCCTAGCAGTTAGTACAGCGCTGTGTTTTTGATTTAGGAGAGAATAGCATTGATAACACATTGAAGTTTTAGTTCTTGCTAAGCAGTGTTTACCCTAAGTCAAGGACTTGTCAGGTCTCTTGCTTTTCTTGGGGTTTATTTTTATACCTTTCTGTTACTTTCCTTTTCATTACAGCAATTGATGCCTTTGCTTTAATTCAATTATTAAACTGTTCTTTTCTCAACTCACGAGTTTTCTCATCATTTTTACCCTTCCCAGTCCCACTGGAAGGGGAAAGGGAGCCTGTGCAG